>OZ012737.1:145887113-146487113 GCA_963859935.3 Lathyrus sativus | reverse complement strand
TTTAAATTGATTTTGAAGCATATACTTATTAGATTAGAGCGTAACACCGCTGTTCAAGGAGAAGAGTTTGTGTGTTGTGTTGAACGAAGGTTTTAGGGTTCGATCCACCCAGATCTTTTCTTTCTTTTTATTACATGTATGCCTCTAGTATTCACAAAGCGCACGTAGGTCATATGGTTAGAGTTTTGGATGGTAGCCCTAGTGGCGTGGGTTCAAACCCCTTTGAGTGCATTTCCATTTTTTTAATGCCTGTTTTTTATATTTTCTTTTGCAAATCAATTTGATCACGATTTCTTTGATTTTTATCATTTAGATCTCATTCTTTTTGCATTTTTACCATGGTAATGCTTATTTTCCATTTTTGTCAAGAAATTTCCAGAAAAGAATTATTTTCCTTGCATTTATGTGTATTCAAAGTATGATGCTTTTTTAGGGTTTATATGAGACTTCTCTTGATTTATTTTGATTAATTCCCTTGATTCTCCTTACACGCCTTGCTTGCATGAACCCAACATTTCTTGAATGAACCTCACTATGATGTATGAGATGGTATACCCTTGTTGTTACTGGACTGGTTATTGCTTTTTTTTTCAAAGTTCAAGTTCATATGTGAATGCATGTTTGGATATCATTGAAACCTTGGTTGTTACCTTGCATTTGACATGTGTTTCCCTTCCATAATCAATTGACTTTAATGTACAAATGCTTCATGCCTCTCATTCCTTGTCCTAAATATTCCTAAACACTTTTTATTTTACTTTGAAACATGTTTGGTATGAATCCCATTTGAGATGTTTCTCACCTTGTTCACAAAGGCATGATTGAACCTCTTTCACATGTTGGTTGTTACTTACTTGTTTAACATGATTCACCATAACTCACATGTTATTGTCACACATGTCACACTCTTGTTTAAATATGTTTGGTTGTTACCTCCACCTCTACTTGACTTATATCCATGCTTTAAATATTGTTATAATTTATGCATGTTGATTTTGAGTTTTGAACTTTGTCATGATAAGTAATATTTTGACTTATGTATGATTGTTTGTACTTGAAATTATCATCTATGATGTTTGTCTTTGTTGCACCCCAAAATTTGCCCAACCTTTTTTCTTTAACTGGCTTTTGTTTTATTGCATTCATAGCATTAGCATTTGCATACCATCATCCATTCACAAGGGATCAAGGGGGTGTGCTCATCAAGAAGAGGTTATCAAAACCCAAGCCTAATCAAGAGGTTATATTTAAGCTATTCCAGGGCCTATCACCACCATCAGAAAAAGTCAAAGAGCTGGTGAATGTATGTGGTTGTATCTCCTATCTTGGGGGTTAATGAAGTCATCAGAGGGTTGCAAGTCCATGGATTGGGTGGAAAACATCACAATAGCTCATGATATGACTTGAATATCATTATGGAGCTTATTCAAGTCATTATGCAGGGTGCAAAAGGCCACAATCAAGATTGGTGCAGTTAGGGTTTTCACCTGGTCAACCCTGAGTCAACTGTGAGTCTTGAGGAGATTAAGACTCAATTCCAAGCAACTATAATCATGGAATGTTGAGTTGAGACATGTAATATATCATTTCAAGATCAATTCATCAATATTCAAGAGTATGAGAAGTTATTGAGCTAGGGTTTCTAAGCTTGACAGTGTAAAATCCCCTATTTCAGTGCCTAACTTCAAGACCATATAAATCAAGATAAAAGTTTCATCTCATCTTGACATCCACATGATACTTGTAGAGCATGTTCTTAGCTTTATTTTGAGTACTAGAAGTCCTTGATTGGATTTATAGAACTCAAGTTATGAAGCAGACAAATTACAGGTCATCAAATGAATGTGATTTTGGTACTTGAAAGTCAACCAACTTCCAGGACATTTTTGATCTAGAAGGATTTCTCGCCTCATCTTGACCCAAACATGAATGTTGTTCCTCATGATCTTAGCTTTCCAAATAGTACTAGAAGTTCTCATTTGGATTTGTAGAACTCAAGATATGAAGCTTGCAAGGCAAGGGTATTTTGGGAAAGTAAGATTACAGGCCATTTCATTATAGGTCTACCTCAAATGAAAATGTTTCCAACTTGAAAGTTTCTCAAAATGGTATCATTTTTTCAACCAAACCTCAAGAGATCATTGACATGGATTGGATTGGAAAATGTGTGAAAGAAATTTCATGAAAGGAAACTTAAAAAGGGCTAGTTTGGATTTAATGCCAATTAAACCAATTCATGTCATATTTGTGCTTTTTTTGAGTCCAAATAATGTTTTAAGAATGATGGCAACATTACCAACCAAGTTTGAATTCATTTTCATAGCCAAATTCAAGGTTACTTCACTTTGAAGTAACATAACTCACATCAACCATTGATGCATTGCCAAGGCTTCAATCTCAGCCATCCACACTCCTCACATTACCAGCAAGGGATTTGAGCCATTTTGGAAGCAAATTGAATCCATTTTAGTACACATTGCAAAGCTTCAAAAGTGAAAATGTGGATTTCTCAATTGGGTTGTTTGGACCTCCATTGGGCCTGAAATCATTCCAAATCAATCCTATATAAACACTAGATCATTTTCAGATGAGGTTGGATGAAAATTGGCGCCAGAAACGATTAAGACAGTTGAAGAAAATTGGTTGAGAAGTGAAATTCGATTTTGGAGAATTGGCCAGTTTCCATCAAAATCAAGAGTTGCAAAAGCTTCAGAGGGTTGCATAAAGTGATTATGGGCAAGAAGCATCAAGATTCAGTGGATTTGGAAGGCTGTGTTAAAGCTTTTTCAGAGGTATGTAATTCTCAAAATTACTCTTAGTTCACGATGAATTAGGACTAGAAATGTATGTGGTTAGGTTCTTGACAACCTCTAGATGAATCTAGGATAAGTTAGAGGACCAATTGTGGCAAATCTTGATGGTGCACAATTTCTTTAGGGCCTCGGGTTAGGTTATTTATGGAGAGAAAATGACTTTTAAGCATGGAATAGTGTTCAGGGTGAGGAGAGGAAGAGATTGGTACCAAAATTTTAGATTTTGGTTGAGTTTCGTGGCTGAGCATGGTGGCTGCTCATCGGAAAAGACGACCGGAGTCTTCTCCGGCCACCGCCTGGTTCAGGCTTCCCCCTCAATCTCAGTTTAAACCGTGGCCGTTTGATCTGGGACTTAGTAGGTTAATCTAACGTGTAAGAACGAGTTTCAGAAGGTTGACTGTGGACTTGCTTGCGTGGTAGCGTGAGGTTCATTAGATCATATTACTCATTGAATGAAGAGTTGGGATTAAGACGCATGGTGGTCTTGTGTTGACTGCTGCGCACATGATCACTTAGATTTCATTTAAGTGAATTGGACTGGGCCACAACTTACTAAGCGCACCCCCTTCAGCGAGCCCATTAACATTTACGCGTGAAAAGATTACTAAATGCACCTAGCTTTTTTCCATTTTATTTCCATTATATTTTCTGTTTGAAATAAATTCCTAAAAAATGCAAAATTGATTCAATAAATTCTGGAAACAATATGTAGTGTATCTTGACATGTTTAGAAATTTATCATATTTTTTATTTTTATTTTTCATTTCTTTTCCATTTAATATTGCATTTTCTTTTAATATGCTTTTTAATAAATGTGAGATAGCATGTTCATCTTCATGATTTTCTTTCTTGCTCAATAATCCAAATAAATGCCTGATTTTTCTTGAGTATGTTTTGAGCATATTGAGTGATATTGTAGCATTTTTCTCCTATTTTTTAGAGGCTGTTTGGATAGGTTTTAGGGTAGTTCTTTATGACCCTTCCCATTTACACCTTCCATAGCACACCTTAGGATGCTGCTATTTGTTAATGCCCTTAGGATAGGAATTTTGATACAAGATTTTATCCCTAGACTCTTAAGACCTTAAACGATTTTTAGCATTTTTCTTAGATTTTTTAGGAGTGATTTCCTATTTTTCTTAGATTTCACCTTATGGCTGTTTTTAGAGTGTCCTACACATGACCTTCACCTAGTTTTTCCCTTTAAGTGAACTTTTAGCAAACCTTAAGCACCCAATATTGGTTTGATCCCATAGCACATAAGTTGACACCTTTGTAGGTTCATTTTCAAGTCATTAGCATGTCCATAGCTTGATTAGGATAGATGTCTTTTAGAGCTTTGTTTTTAGGGCTCTTTAGAAGTTTTTGTGAATGATTCCTCTCCTCTTTGTGCTTCCCCTTTGCCTTGATCAATTCAATTCATTCCAATCTCTCATAGTCCTATTCTTAGGATCCCTCTTGTGAGAGCCTAATTCTCCCCTTGGTTGAATTCTGTGCATTCCTCAAGAGGTTGAGCCTTGGATGGACATTCAATGGCATAGTGTATTCCTTTGGTTTACACTATCTTCCTTCCCTAAGTCCTATTCCTAGGATCCCTCTTGTGAGAGCCTAATTCTTCCCTTGGTTGAATTATGTGCATTCCTCAAGAGGTTGAGCCCTGGATGGACATTCAATGGCATAGTGTATTCCTTTGGTTTACACTATCTTCCTTCTCCAAGTCCTATTCCTAGGATCCCTCTTGTGAGAGCCTAATTCTTCCCTTGGTTGAATTATGTGCATTCCTCAAGAGGTTGAGCCTTGGATGGACATTCAATGGCATAGTGTATTCCTTTGGTTTACACTATCTTCCTTCTCCAAGTCCTACATGATTAGGATCCTTCTTGTGAGAGCCTAATTCTTCCTTTGGTTGAATTTTGTGCATTCCATGAGAAGTTTGAGCCTTTGATCGACATCCTGTGTTGATACACATTAACCAGATACCTTAGATTCACATCTAGGTTCCACCATTCTCATCTGTCCTACATTCTTAGGATCCCTCTTGTGAGAGCCTAATTCTTCCTTTGGTTGAATTCTGTGCATTCCACAAAGAGGTTGAACCTGGGATGAACTCTTGTGTTGATACACACCTAAACCTGATGTATCCTGGGATGATTTCCTTGTTGCTCATCTTGTTTACCCCTCTCCTCCCTGTCTGACTGCTTGAGGTGTTGAATTAGGATATACTTGCATGTGTAGATACTTTTGTTTAGGCGCATGTTTGCATTAAAGGTTGAGCTTGTCTCCCTTTGCTTGATTGTTTTTATGCTTTCATACCTGTTGTAATACCCCAAATTTTACCCTTATATTTAGTCATTCACTTCACACAGCATCTCATCTGTGCATCTGCTAACCACTAACCAGTCATAAAGTGCGTTTTGTTTTGCAGGAACTACCCCAGGGGTATTTCGGTCATTTTGCGCTGACTGTTCTGAAAAAGATGGTCTCTAGTGATAAGGCGTTCGATCTATCATATCCAGGACACTTATTTATTGTATGGGCTGATTATCAAGGCATTGATCTCAAGTCAATTGATACTGAAACAATTTGTCAAAAGCACATTCGAGTGTTGGGCCAATCGTTGCCTGTGTTTATTTAAGACAGTTTGAGCAGTTTCCCGTTCCATTGATAGAACGCCGCTTCTGGGGGTATGCAATAAGTGGGTTTTAGTGCGATTTTGTTCATGGTCGAATCAGGCTGCGGTAAGATCAAGATCAGCAAAAGGAACGATTGGTTAAGTGGAGAAAGTATTGGGTCTCACTCATAACGTTGTTCAAATATCAAAAAGAAGTGAATTGAAGTATTTTGAGTATTATTCATGAATATTTATATGTTACCACTGAGAGGTAACTGTAGATGATTTTGGATTGTTATTCACAAGTATTTCTAATTTACAATTAAGAAGTGGATTTAGATATTTTCGAAGCTTATTCAAGACATTCATAAATTACAATCAGGAGGCGGATATGAATATTTTTGAATTTCAGTTCATAAATATTTATAAGTTACAATTGGGAAAGAATGAGAATATGATTACAGAATCATGATTTACAAGCATTTACACTACTCTTTCTATCCTAAGTTCTAAAGGTCTTAAAAGGAACTAAAGGGCTTTGCGCCATTCCGCCATTTGAAATCCATCTTTCAAGTCCTCCGATTAACCTGCACAATGAAAAACAAATACAAAACAGAACAAACAGAATAGAAAAATGTTAGAGGTTGTTTGACACTCTCAAAACAACGTCATCATCGAGTGCCGAGAGTGGCACAACCGAAGCTGCGTCCTACCCCCGTTACCGACCCGCGCCGTTGGCGTCAGATCAAGTGGTCATCTGTTCTTATCATGCGGGACATCCGAGAGATAGAAGTGATAAAAGAAGCAGGACTGATTCGCTTTTGCCGCAATTGGATTTCCAAACTAATTGGTTATAAACCCGGATGCCGACGGGTATGAACCACTTTGGCTTCAAGGTTATCCAACACCTGAAATCCACAACAGCGTCAGTACCAGGTTCAGAATTCAGAACTCAAAGCAAGACAGTTCATAAGCTGCCTAAACAAAACAGCCATAGGTAAGTGGAATTCAATCTGAAAGTGCACAACCAAAAACTGCATCAATTCTGAGTTCATGAAAACCAAGTCCCAAACATGAATAAGAAGTAAAGGCTGCTGCTGGATCTCAAACTGCACCACATAAGAACAGAAAGCTGCTACCAATCCTTATCAGAAAAATGAAATACAAACCAAACCGCAATGTATCAAAAAGTTCAGCAGCTTCAGTTCAGGAAACAAGTTCAGTTCAGAAAACAAGTTCAGTTCAAGAATCCAACGCCATTGCACTGAAATTGGTTACAAAACAAGTCGATTGGAACTCGCTTCGAACAAAACCCCAACTGGTCAAAATCTGAAAAAAATCAATAACCAAACTGCATCAGAACAGCACAAATCATACCACGAAATCAAGTGCAATGTGGTTCGAATCAGAGACTAAAATGCCAAGTTGAGATGGATGTGAATGTCTGCAAAATCCAAAAGACTAAAAGTGTCAGGGTTCTAACAAGGTATTACAGCCTATATCAGAAAACAAAGCAGAATCAACAACACCGAGTTGATGTGTTTAATCACGCCCTCAGTAAACTCATCATTGGGCGGAGACTCGAGCTGCCGGGAGGGAAACAATTAGAGTGTCTCCAGCTCCCAACCAAGCGTCGAAAATAAGGACCAATCTCGAAGGCTCCCAACAATCATCGAGAGTAGAAACAAGAACGGATGCCCTGGTAGCTCAGACTGTGATGTCGTCATCGCCGCGTAACCCTCTCGGCCATTCTGACTCGACCGAAGCATCAGCCTCAATTCACTGAAAAAAGAAGAAGAAAAATAAGTGAATTCCAACTGATAACCAAACTGAATGAAGCAATGTCCAAATGAAATCAAAACAAATCAGTTCAGATATCAAACAAATCAAATGAAATCCGAACGAATCCATATCCGTAAATAGGGAATCCTGAAAAGGGAAAGTTCAAATCAGATGAGATCAAACATATCAGAAAAACGAAATCCAATATCACCAAAATCCCAATCAAATCTTTAAAGAGGAAACAAGATATATCAGTATCAGAATAATCCAATCAGGGTATTAGAAATTTGATCAAGCAAGAGTGAATCCGAAAAAGTGTTCAAACCATATCAAAAATCACAGCAAATCAGATCGAAAATCCAATAGTAACGCAAATCCATTGTTAACAAAAGCCCAAAAAGAGAGTATATAAGAACAACATCACCTCATTAAAACGGTGGTGGCCGCGAGAGAGAAAAAGGCTAAGGTTCAAAACCCTAGACGGAGAATACAACAAAGGGGCGAAGAAGAACAAATCGCGGAAACCCTAAACGGATCAAAGGACGGCCGCGAACTCAGACGAAAGATCATCATCAACATCATTCGCGAATCACCGACGCATGCCATAGATCACAAAACGGCCGCGTTTACAAACTCAGATCATTCAGACGGAAGAACACCGGCGCCGTTTTAACCAAACGGCGGGCAATCTACCGTTTTGGGCCTCAGCTCACTTCATCATCGGCCGTTTTCACCGTCAACGTAAGCCATGAGACATTTTCATCACAGTTTTCATGTTCTGTTTCAGGTTAATGAAAGGGATGAAGAAGGTCGTGATGAGAGTGCGAGCGAGAGAGAATCGAGGGAGAAGAAGAAGAATGCAAGCGGCGCCGCGGAAAAGCGTTTAGGGTTATGAAACCCTAAAAGAACCCTTTTGATTTCAATTACCTCAACCGGGTTGGGTCCGGAGGTAATGACCGGCCCAACCCTTTTATTTTTTACTTTTTTTTCTTTTTTTATAATTAATTAATTAAATTATTAAACCTTTTTTAAAAAACTAATATTTAGGTTGTTTTTTATATAAAATAATAATTTAAAAACATTTTTTAAAGATAAAATTTAAAACATTTTTAAAATATTAAAATTAAAACATTTTTTTATAGTTAGAATCAAATTTTTTTAAACTAAAATTAAGACCCTTTTTTTTTTTAAAAAAACCAAGAGAAAATATTTTTTAAAAATTAAAATCTCCCCTTTTTTTTATTTATTTATTATCAAGCAAAAATTTAAGCTTAGATTCGTGTTTTAAATTAAAGTTCTCATAAAAATAAAAAACTACAAAAAATGTCCCATAGCTTCATGCTTCGGTTTTCAGAATTTTGTTTACTAACCTAGTTCGCTCACTGTGCAGCTTACCATGTTGCTTCTTTATGTTTGCGTTCTTAAAATTGAATTGTATCATATTATTGTAACTGTTCCTCCTCTGTAACCTTGCGAATCTTAACAATCGCATTTACGTTTCTGCATTTAAGATTCTGCTGATGTATGATTTCAATTATCTCACACATTCATCAATTATTCTGTCACATTACACACATCCGAAGGTTAGGTCTAGCTTTTGGTCGCCGCGCCAATAGTCCTCAACTTCAAACCCTTACAAACCCTAATTTTCACAAATGCCTCGCCGCAGGCAAAATTACCATGTTACCCTTAGCATTAGGTCAAAGAGCCGTCGCGCTCATTTTAGGGTTTCCCGCCGTGGAATCCCTAATTTAACCCTAATTCACTTAACAATTCAACGTAGAGATTTGGAGTTTCTACACTCCACGTAAGTGTGTCCTTAAGATGCGTTTATTCCCCTTGAGACCTTGACCACAGTCAAGAAGTCTCTAACCTCCCTTTTGAGGGGAACTACGATTACTCTGATTCCACTCCCGTAAGGATACGTAGGCACAAGATGCGATGTCTTGCCGAGTAAACTTAGAATTAACCCCTTAGGTTTATTTTCTCACTTTTAATCCCTTTGTACATATACCTTAAGCAAATAAATAAAGCAAATAGTAAACATCTGAACAAAAGGTTCCTGTAGAGTACTACAGAAGTTTAGGGTGCTAATACCTTCCCTAAATTTAACCAACCCCCGAACCCTAGATCTTTCCCCGCATTGTGTTTACGATGCAAAAATAGGTTTTCCCTCTTTTGACCTTTTCCTTCGGATAAATCAAAGAGCGGTTGTGAATTGAATTGCGATTCAAACTCATTAATAGTTTGATATCCTAATTCCACCGCAACAGAAAATGGCGACTTCACTGGGGAGATCTTAACTTTTTGAGGGTTATCCCTAATTTGTTCATATTTATTACTATCTGTTTTACTATTCATTTGTATGTATATATGGTACCTTGACTTTTGGGACTGTTCCTTGTGTTGTGAGATAAGTCCTACGCCCGGACTAGTGACATTATTATAGGATGGGGATATATTCGATGAGGCTTATAGGGAGTTGAATCCCGACCAAGCTGATTCGAGAATCACCGCTCAGTTGAGACCTTTTCGAAAATGGTTCGGTTGAACGAGTAATCGTAAAAACTTTTTCCATGGTCGATTGGAGTCTGTGATATTAGGAACCGTAGTACCTTTACACCACCTTGACCTTATTTAGGACGTAGTGCGGGAACTATGTGGGAGTAGTCCTACAATGGTTGTTACGCGATACTACACTCAAAAGAGGTTCTCTTGAGAATATTATTAACCCCCGAGTCAGTCGGAAGGTTGATAATATCCGAAAGATGGGCTGATGACTTTGGGCACTTTTTAGAACCTTGTTCTGCAGGTACAACTAACCTATAGTACACTCCTTTTGGGATGGGTAGACCTTAACTCCGCTCACGTACCTTTAACCTAGGACTTTGTATGTTTTCATGCATTGCATCCATAAAGCATCCCATTGCATTGTATTTCATGGAATTCAAACATCATTTATGGATATCGCGGGATACCATAAATAAAAAAAAATAAAAAAATAAAAAAAAATAATAAAAAGATTCCCTTGGTACCCCACGACATTCGTAAATGTTTGAATTCCATGAAATCTTCATTCGCATTTGCATCATAGCATCATATACTTTCTTACATTGCATGTGTCTTCCGTTTTCTCATGTTCGGTTCTCTCGCCTTCCAGTTTCGTCACCCTGAGTTCTCGGCACCAGTACAACACCAGAGCTCAAACTCGGAAAAGAATGGAGGATCAGGCAAAAGAGATTGATCGCCTTAGCAATGAACTTGAAGACCTGCGAGGGGGTATGGGGCGTATGATGGAATTGTTACATGTCATGAATGCTAAGATGGATACCCAGCCCACTGTTGTTTCCGAGATTACTGGCGTTACTGTGGACCCTCCACCGAATGTGACCGTAGCAAGGGACCCACCTTATGGTCTTGCTCCAGGTTTTGTGCCTCCTCAAGCCACTGTTCCGATTAATCAGCCTGTTCAGCAAGTCGTGCCCTTACTTTCCGAAGTTTCCAGGGGGGCTCCTATCTTTGCACCACCTGTTGTACACACCCGTGTGCAACCGTATTTCAATGAGACCGTCTTTGATAACCTTGATGAGAATGTTGAAGGTTATGAGAAACATGACAAGCTTCGTGAGGAAGTAGACACTATCGCCCAGAGATTGAAAAAGGTAGAGGGCGATCAAATTTTTGGGACTGCTGTAAGGGACGTCTGTTTGGTCTTAGGTTTGGTTATTCCCCCGAAGTTCAAAACTCCGAACTTCGATCGCTATGAAGGTGCCACTTGTCCTAAGAGTCATCTGATCATGTACTATCGCAAAATGGCTGCCCATGTTGAGAATGATAAATTGATGATTCATTGTTTCCAAGACAGTTTGAAGGGTGCTTCTTCCAAGTGGTATTTAACTTTGGACCAGTCTCGCATTAAGAGTTTCCAAGATTTATCCGACGCTTTCGTCAAACATTACAAGTACAATATGGATCTGGCTCCTGACAGAAGACAGTTGTTGAGTATGTCACAAAAGAGTTCTGAGTCATTCAAAGAGTACGCTCAAAGGTGGAGAGAGATTGCTTCGCAAGTAGAACCTCCTTTGACCGAAAAAGAGTTAGTTGATTGGTTTGTCGACACGGTCCGTCCAGAATTTTACGAGAGGATGGTGGGTAGTGTGACTTCAAATTTCTCTGACATCGTTGTTGTGGGTGTCAAGGTTGAATTGGGTATGAAAAGCGGTAAAATGACAAATAATCATGGTGTTTCAAAGGATCAGCCGAAGAAACCTCCGTATAGCTCCCAGAAGAAGAAAGAAGGTGAGACTAATGCCATATCTTCTGGTAGACGAAGAGACCAATTTTATCAATATCCGCAAGGTTATGCTCAACCTCAAGGGTACCCAATCCAATATGCTCAACAGTCATGTGTGGCAGCTGTTGCACCTTCTTTCAATCAACAGGTTCCTATGTATCAACCTATGCCACAACCTCCTGTTTATCCGCCTCCTATCAACTACCTACAGGCACCCAACGCTCCTGCTCCTCAACAGCCAAGGAATCCAGCCCCTCGCCAGAATGTTCCGAACAAGAGAACGTATAAACCTTGTCCGCCGATTCCGATGACTTTCACCGAGCTGTATCCCTCATTAGTCAAGCAAGGTCTAATTACTACTCGAGCTCTGGGTCCGCCTCCTAATCCGCTTCCCGCCAATTACAACGCCGCCGCTCATTGTTTATTTCATGAGGGTGCGCCTGGTCATGATCTGGAGAACTGTTATGCTCTCAAAAATCTTGTCAGGGGTTTATTGGAAAAGAAGATTTTGTCATTTGAAGATCCTCAACCGAATGTTAAGAAGAACCCTTTTCCTAACCATGAGAGTGTTAATGCCATTAATGCCGATTCTGAGGATGGTTATGTCCGTGATGTTGATCAGATTAAGACTCCTCTCAAGATATTCCATTCGAAACTGTTTGAAGCTGGTCTGGTAGATACTTCCCACGTTGCATGCGTAAGTTGTGAAGCCAGTATTAAGGGTTGTGTGTTGGTTCAGAATGATGTTCAGAGGTTGACTGACGAGGGTGTTTTACAAGTGACAAGCCAAGCCAAGAAGGATGAAGTCGTTGTGATTGAGCCTGTCTTCCATCAGCCTGAATCAAAGGGTAAGGTACCAGTGTTTAATCTGTCAGGGGCAGGTTCTGCCAATCCCGTGTTCGATATACCAAAGTCGTCTATCCCTGAGGTGAATCAGCCTAAGCCTATAGTTATTCGAAGACCAAGTCCGTTTCCTTTCAGTGATCCTAAAGTTGTGCCTTGGAAATATGACGTGACGATGATTGACAAGGAGTCTGGGAAGGTTATTCCAAATGAAGAGGTTAAGGACACTGTGACTAATATCGCAGAGGCAAGCAGGATGACTCGCAGTGGCCGTGTGTATACTCCCCGTATCAATGAGGTTCCACCTAAGGAAACCACTAATATCCCAGTGCCTGCCAAAGACAAAGGCAAGGGAGCTGTTACGAATGATGAAGATGCTGAGTTTTTGAGGATCATCAAGAAAAGTGACTATAAAGTTGTCGATCAACTTCATCAAACTCCTTCCAAGATTTCGATTTTATCTCTGTTGATGAATTCAACCGCTCATAGGATGGCCTTGCAGAAAGTTTTGACTCAAGCACATGTGGATCAAGATATCAGCACCAGTCGGTTTGATAGTGTGATTGCCAATTTGACCGCATGTAACACCCTTAGTTTCAGCAACGAAGAGTTACCAAAGGAGGGTCCGAACCATAATCGTGCTTTACATATATCAGTGAAATGTCAGGAGGACAATTTAGCGAGAGTGCTAGTGGACACCGGTTCTTCTTTGAATGTTCTACCTAAGAGGGTTCTTGATAAGTTGGTTTTCAAAGAGACTGCGCTGAAACCTACTCCTCTGATCGTCAAGGCTTTCGATGGTTCTCGCCGGTCGGTAATGGGGGAGGTTGAGCTTCCTATCCTGATTGGTCCGCAAGTTTTTAATATCACGTTTCAAGTCATGGACATTAATCCCAATTACAGCTGTTTACTTGGAAGGCCGTGGATTCATGCCGCTGGGGCAGTAACCTCAACGTTACATCAAAAGATGAAGTTCGTGATCAATGAAAAGTTAGTTATTATACACGGTGAAGAGGATCTGATGGTCAGTAACCTGTCTTTTTTCCGTTACATCGAGGCCGATGAGAATGCTTTGGAAATCTCCTTTCAAGCACTCGAGATCGCCAATGTTGTTCTGTTAGAAGTCGAAGAGACAGTGGGCCAGGGTAATCCATCTTTTGCATCTCTGAAGAGTACCAAATCAACAATTGACAGGGGTATTCCGGAAGGTTGGGGAGAGGTAATTGATGTCAAGACCAAGACTGATCGCTTTGGGTTGGGTTACAAACCAACTCAGAATGGAGCTGCCTCAACTGTCGAAGGGCGCCCGAAGGTTATCCAAGAGGTATTTATCAGCGGAGGTTTCCAAGTCAATGCCGTCAGTGACTGTGAGGAAGATGAAGATTTGAGCGACCTGGTGTTTAAGGGTGATGTAGCTTTGAACAACTGGGAGGCCGTAGAGATCCCTGTTATTTTTCCATTGTCAAAGTAATTTTTTTAGCGTTTTCACTTATGTTTTCAAATAAAAAGTCCGTAGCTCCGCCCAAGGCTACAGGGTCGTTTTTGTTAGGCCACCTTTCATTTTTAAAAGGATATTAATAAAGGCATTTTGTTCAAATCCATTTTGGTTCATTCGCGTTTTTCGTTTTCACCCTTAAAAAATGAAGTTGGCAACCTTTTTCAAAAATAAAACAAAAAAATAGCATTTCATTTCTTATCTTACATATCTTTGAGCATTTTAATTAAGTAAGCCTTCCATCATGCAGAGACATCGTAAACCTTGTTGGATCCAATGACTTTATTGACACTCCTAACTGGGATGCACCCATCAATCAAGCTGAAGACGAGGGTGAAGAAGATTTTGAAGTACCCGCTGAACTGACAAGATTGATTGAGTACGAGTACACAGAGCTTCAACCGCATAAAGAGCAGGTGGACTTAATTAATCTTAGTACAGATAAGAACAAGAAAGAGGTCAAGATTGGTGCGATGCTTGGGACAGAGGTTAAGCAGAGGCTGATTGAGTTGTTAAAAGAATATATTGATGTGTTTGCGTGGTCGTATCAAGATATGCCTGGTCTGGACACAGATATTGTTGTTCACAAGTTGCCACTTAAGCCGGATTGTCCACCTATCAAACAAAAGCTTCGAAGAACGAGACCCGACATGGCTTTGAAAATTCGAGATGAGGTTAAAAAACAGTTAGATGCAGGTTTCTTGGCAGTTGCGAAATATCCAGATTGGGTTGCCAACATTGTGCCGGTGCCCAAGAAAGATGGTAAAGTTAGGATGTGTGTGGATTACAGGGATCTGAACAAAGCAAGTCCGAAAGACGACTTCCCTCTGCCACATATTGATACACTTGTAGACAATACAGCCAGTTTTGCGTTGTTCTCATTTATGGATGGTTTCTCTGGCTATAATCAGATCAAAATGGATCCCGATGATCGAGAGAAGACTACTTTCATTACTCCTTGGGGAACCTTCTGCTACAAAGTCATGCCCTTCGGTTTAAAGAACGCAGGGGCAACTTACCAACGCGCTATGACCACTCTCTTTCATGATATGATGCACAAAGAGATCGAGGTGTATGTGGACGATATGATAGCCAAATCTCAGAGTGAAGAGGAACATCTAGACCACTTGGTGAAGTTGTTTGAACGACTCAGGAAATATCAGTTGAAGTTGAATCCTGCTAAATGTACCTTCGGTGTCAGATCTGGAAAATTGCTTGGTTTTATTGTTAGTCAACGAGGGATTGAGGTAGATCCTGACAAAGTTCGAGCCATTCAAGATATGCCAGCTCCGCGAACCGAGACACAAGTTAGAGGTTTTCTTGGACGTTTGAACTATATTTCCAGGTTTATCTCTAACATGACCGCTACTTGTGAGCCGATATTCAAATTGCTTTGTAAGGGGCAGACGGTTGAGTGGAACCCTGATTGTCAGAAAGCGTTTGAGAAAATTAAGAGTTATTTGCAAGACCCCCCTATTCTGATTCCTCCCGTACCTGGAAGACCGTTGTTTATGTACCTTACTGTTCTTGAGAAGTCTATGGGTTGTGTGCTTGGACAGCATGATGAGACTGGAATAAAGGAACATGCGATTTATTACCTGAGCAAGAAGTTTACCGATTGTGAAAACAGATACTCGCCATTGGAGAAAACTTGTTGTGCGTTGGCATGGGCCGCTAGGCGCCTTCGGCAATATATGGTCTGTCATACCACATTGTTGATTTCTAAAATGGATTCGATCAAGTATATTCTTGAAAAACCTGCTCAAACCGGGAGGCTAGCCCGTTGGCACATGTTGTTATCCGAATATGACATCCAGTATGTACCCCAGAAGGCAATTAAGGGTAGTATTTTATCGGATTATCTTGCAGATCAGCCAGTTGAAGATTATGAACCTCTTAAGTTTGACTTTCCTGATGAGGATATTTTGTTGATTAAGAGAGATTGTGAAGAGCCAGATCCGAGCGAAGGTCCAGAACCAGGTCTTTGGTGGAAGATGATGTTTGATGGTTCCTCGAATTTCAATGGGCATGGTATAGGCGCCGTTTTGATGAACCCAAAGGGAGGATTCACTCCGTTTACAGCCAGGTTAGACTTCGAGTGTACTAATAACGTCGCGGAGTATGAAGCATGTATTCTCGGCCTCGAAGCAGCAATTCACCTCCGAATCAAACTTCTCAAAGTAAGTGGTGACTCAGCCTTGGTTATCTACAAAGTACAAGGCAAATGGGAAACGAAGAATGAGAAGTTAATCCCTTATAAAGACTACATTGTCGAGCTGATTAAGTATTTCGACGAGATAGAGTTCGAGCATGTTCCTAGATCTGAGAATCACGTTGCTGATGCTTTAGCCATGTTAGCATCCATGTGGAAAGTTAAGTTCGTTAATGAAGCACCTCTTATCCATATTGAACGCAAAGTTGAGCCCGCGTATTGTCAGGTAGTTGAAGAAGTTGAGGAGGATGAAAAACCTTGGTTTCACGACATCAGGAACTATTTAGCCAAGCAAGAGTATCCTGATGGTGCTACAGGCCTAGACAAGAAAACGTTGAGAAGACTGGCTTCAAAATTCTTTATCAGTAATGGTGTGTTATACAAGAGAAATCACGACATGGTTCTGCTCAGATGTGTTGATAAACGGGAAGCGGACATGTTACTGCAGGAAATTCATGAGGGGACCTTCGGAACTCATGCCAATGGTTATGCTATGTCCAAGAAGATGTTAAGGGCTGGGTATTATTGGTTGACTATGGAAGCTGACTGCATCCAATACGCTAGAAAATGCCATAAGTGCCAAATTTACGCTGATAAAATGCATGTACCTCCATCGCCGTTGAATGTTTTGTCGTCACCATGGCCGTTCTCAATGTGGGGCATTGACATGATTGGGGCAATTGAGCCGAAGGCTTCTAATGGTCATCGTTTTATCCTTGTTGCTATTGACTATTTCACCAAGTGGGTAGAGGTTGCCTCCTACACCAACGTGACTAAGCAAGTGGTTGCCCGCTTCATCAGGAAAGAAATTATTTGCCGTTATGGAATTCCAAGTCGGATAATAACTGACAATGGCACCAATCTGAATAACAAGACTATGAAAGAGCTGTGTGACAGTTTCAAGATCACGCATCACAATTCTTCTCCGTACCGTCCTAAGATGAATGGGGCTGTTGAAGCTGCGAATAAGAATATCAAGAAAATCCTGCAAAAGATGGTCGTGACTTACAAAGATTGGCATGAGATGTTACCATTTGCTTTACATGGATACAGGACCTCAGTGCGAACTTCGACAGGGGCAACGCCTTTCTCATTGGTGTATGGAATGGACGCCGTACTCCCCATTGAGGTAGAGATACCTTCTTTAAGAGTGTTGATGGAAGCTGAACTTGAGGAAGCTGAGTGGGTTCAAGACAGACTGGATCAGTTGAATCTCATTGACGAGAAACGCATGACAGCTATGTGCCATGGGCAATTATATCAGAAACGGATGAAAAGAGCGTTTGATAAGAAGATTCGTATCCGTGAGTTCCGTCAAGGAGAGCTCGTACTCAAAAAGATCTTGCCAGTGCATAAAGATATGCGTGGAAAGTGGATGCCCAATTATGAAGGCCCATTTGTTGTAAAGACTGTTTTCTCTGGAGGGTCTCTGATACTTACAACAATGGATGGTGAAGAGCTAGCACATCCCGTGAATTCTGATGCAGTCCGAAAATATTATGCCTAAAAACCCGCTAAGTCGAAAACCTGCAAAAGGCGACTTAGGCAAAAGTAAGGGTTGAAAAAAGAAATAATAATAAAAAGCTCGCTAAGTTGAAAACCCGAAAGGGCGGCTTAGGCAAAAAGGAGCGTCCCGGTGGATTGAAAACCCGAAAGGGCGGTCCAGGCAAAAGTTAGGGACAAAGGCATTTCATTGCATCAGAAAACACCGATCATTGCAAACACACTTTCCACATGAGAGCCATTTTTCAGGTCTTTCACCCTCGTCCAAAGCAAGATTCTGGTTTAGTCTTAGTTATTAGTGTCAGTAGGTGTCGTTGGATTCAATGTAACCTTTTCCCATATTGCCAATTTCAAAACATAATCATCTGTGGAGCTATGCCTTCAGCAAGCGTCCATCCTTTAATAAAAGATACCATTTTGTTACTTACATTCCTTGGTGCATTACTCTTGTGTTCTATCGTTATGCAAAATGCATTTATTCTTAAAATTTTGAAAATGAAAGGTGCATTGAAAATTTTTAAAACTGTTCTTCGAAAACGCGATCGAAAATATAAGAAATTACTTTGACTAGTGGAAATTTCGGGATGACCTCTTCACTCCTCGAAAATCTCATTGTTGTAGAAACACTTTCAAATCATTGCTCTGACACAGTCCCCAGCGAGACTATAAGCTGACAACTCTTTCTTGGGTAACTCGAAAGTGTCCCTCAAGTTTTCCTCTCCCCATGTGAAGACACGATACTGTGTACCCAAGCAGATTACCTTCTCCCCAGAGAATTCAGAACTTTAAAACCAGGTTTGGTTCTACCATTGATCATTCTCACTCATGATTGACGTATTGGTTGCAGAGAACGCAGGGTATTTCCGTCGAGATGTTTATTTCATCTCTCGTCCCGTCTCTAGTCTGTCAGCATACGCAGGGGCATTAGCATCACATGCCTACACATACTCATTACATACTCATTCCATTACATCCTGCATATTTAACTACATAGACATTGACATACATTCACATTAACACATGCATTAGCACTCACAGGTTCATTGTGTTTCACCACCAGTTGGTTGTTACCGCCGAGTAACTGGGGTTTGTCCATTCTCTCCAAATAGATTGTCAGCCTTAAGCATAAAATACATATGTGTTTCCAGTTTCCCCACAGAGCTCGATCCTCGTGGATGACGGTTACTTCAGCTATCTTTCCTCGCCAGGATAAGATATTTACCCTTCGAGATCATTCCCTCGATAGAGTCTTGATTACCAGTCTTCTTTCTAGATCGATCCTAGATTGAATCTCAGTCTTGTCGGTCGTCGAGCCCAACCGGATGTGCATTTATTTTGCACCATCTGAAAAGTTCACCCTACCTTGACAGATACACGCCAGTTCACGCCTGGAAAATCTATCAGTACAACACTTTACAATCCTACATCTTACAGCATCGGTATGCGACATTTCTCACCTAAGAAGCCGATCCTATCTTCGTTATGACTCGCAGCAAATGGCCATCTCCATTGAGCAGTTGGGCTTCCATTTTCCTTGTCGTCTTGAGGTATAGGGAGGTTTTGAACCAAATCGTATTCAGGAGAGCACGATCTTGAAGTACGGGGAGGTTTGAGCGGAATCATATTCAGGAGAGCACAATCTTGAATTATGAAGAAGTTCATTTACCCTTTAGTAAAAGAAGGAGCGGAATCATATTCAGGAGAGCACGATCTTGAATTATGAAGAAGTTCATTTACCCTTTAGTAAAATAAGGAGCGGAATCACATTCAGGAGAGCACGATCTTGAATGATGAAGAAGTTCATTTACCCTTTAGTAAAAGAAGGAGCGGAATCATATTTAGGAGAGCACGATCTTGAAGTATGAGTAAGTTCAGTTTATCCTTTTCATATTCAGGAGAGCACGATCTTGAAGTATGAAGAAGTTCATTTATCCTTTAGTAAAAGAAGAATCAGAATCATATTCCAGGCGCCGACCTTAAATATGAGAAAATTTATATATCAGATAAGCAGCAGCCTCTTTATTTGAGTGCTTATTCATTTTTGCGTAAGTCCCTTCCAACGATAAGTGACAGTTCTCCCTCGAGAAGCTTATCAGGGCATTTCCCATTAAAGTCCATTTATTTTGGCATACAGCCGGTCTTTACCCTGTATATTTGATACGGATTCCCGAAAAGTCCGTTTGATCCTGTCATGAGGGATAGGTTACAGAAGCTTGGATGTTATTCTTTTGCTCAATGCTCCAGCGTTCTATGATCGATCTTGCAATCGTACACGATTCAGTTTTACTTTTAGATTCCCAGTGGAGGCCGTCTCGCAGGTGCCATCTCCATTTGAGAATCTCGTTCCAGTTCTAAAAATGACAATTGGTCGTGTTCGCACCAGTTGACCATCATTTTAGAATTCCCCGGTGTTGTGCTGTGTCCCAGCACGTCGTTTTCCCCAGTGTGTTCTTCTCGTAGCGTCTGTCCCTGTGTCGTCGTATTCGTCAGCATTTTCGCATTCATCATTCCAGCATACGCATCATATCACATTCATGGCATCGTCTGCATTAGTCTGGTCCATAGCATTGCATATCACCGCGTATAAGGGCAAAATTTTCGGTTATCTATATTTAAATTCCTCCACCATGATTCCTCGAGTCTCCGTCACTCAAATCATCTGGTGTAGCTATTTAAATAGGGGCAACTGTAATACCCCAAATTTTACCCTTATATTTAGTCATTCACTTCACACAGCATCTCATCTGTGCATCTGCTAACCACTAACCAGTCATAAAGTGCGTTTTGTTTTGCAGGAACTACCCCAGGGGTATTTTGGTCATTTTACGCTGACTGTTCTGAAAAAGATGGTCTCTAGTGATAAGGCGTTCGAACTATCATATCCAGGACACTTATTTATTGTATGGGCTGATTATCAAGGCATTGATCTCAAGTCAATTGATACTGAAACAATTTGTCAGAAGCACATTCGAGTGTTGGGCCAATCGTTGCCTGTGTTTATTTAAGACAGTTTGAGCAGTTTCCCGTTCCATTGATAGAACGCCGCTTCTAGGGGTATGCAATAAGTGGGTTTTAGTGCGATTTTGTTCATGGTCGAATCAGGCTGCGGTAAGATCAAGATCAGCAAAAGGAACGATTGGTTAAGTGGAGAAAGTATTGGGTCTCACTCATAACGTTGTTCAAATATCAAAAAGAAGTGAATTGAAGTATTTTGAGTATTATTCATGAATATTTATATGTTACCACTGAGAGGTAACTGTAGATGATTTTGGATTGTTATTCACAAGTATTTCTAATTTACAATTAAGAAGTGGATTTAGATATTTTCGAAGCTTATTCAAGACATTCATAAATTACAATCAGGAGGCGGATATGAATATTTTTGAATTTCAGTTCATAAATATTTATAAGTTACAATTGGGAAAGAATGAGAATATGATTACAGAATCATGATTTACAAGCATTTACACTACTCTTTCTATCCTAAGTTCTAAAGGTCTTAAAAGGAACTAAAGGGCTTTGCGTCATTCCGCCATTTGAAATCCATCTTTCGAGTCCTCCGATTAACCTGCACAATGAAAAACAAATACAAAACAGAACAAACAGAATAGAAAAATGTTAGAGGTTGTTTGACACTCTCAGAACAGCGTCATCATCGAGTGCCGGGAGTGGCACAACCGAAGCTGCGTCCTACCCCCGTTACCGACCCGCGCCGTTGGCGTCAGATCAAGTGGTCATCTGTTCTTATCATGCGGGACATCCGAGAGATAGAAGTGATAAAAGAAGCAGGACTGATTCGCTTTTGCCGCAATTGGATTTCCAAACTAATTGGTTATAAACCCGGATGCCGACGGGTATGAACCACTTTGGCTTCAAGGTTATCCAACACCTGAAATCCACAACAGCGTCAGTACCAGGTTCAGAATTCAGAACTCAAAGCAAGACAGTTCATAAGCTGCCTAAACAAAACAGCCATAGGTAAGTGGAATTCAATCTGAAAGTGCACAACCAAAAACTGCATCAATTCTGAGTTCATGAAAACCAAGTCCCAAACATGAATAAGAAGTAAAGGCTGCTGCTGGATCTCAAACTGCACCACATAAGAACAGAAAGCTGCTACCAATCCTTATCAGAAAAATGAAATACAAACCAAACCACAATGTATCAAAAAGTTCAGCAGCTTCAGTTCAGGAAACAAGTTCAGTTCAGAAAACAAGTTCAGTTCAAGAATCCAACGCCATTGCACCGAAATTGGTTACAAAACAAGTCGATTGGAACTCGCTTCGAACAAAACCCCAACTGGTCAACATCTGAAAAAAATCAATAACCAAACTGCATCAGAACAGCACAAATCATACCACGAAATCAAGTGCAATGTGGTTCGAATCAGAGACTAAAATGCCAAGTTGAGATTGATGTGAATGTCTGCAAAATCCAAAACACTAAAAGTGTCAGGGTTCTAACAAGGTATTACAGCCTATATCAGAAAACAAAGCAGAATCAACAACACCGAGCTGATGTGTTTAATCACGCCCTCAGTAAACTCATCATTGGGCGGAGACTCGAGCTGCCGGGAGGGAAACAATTAGAGTGTCTCCAGCTCCCAACCAAGCGTCGAAAATAAGGACCAATCTCGAAGGCTCCCAACAATCATCGAGAGTAGAAACAAGAACGGATGCCCTGGTAGCTCAGACTGTGATGTCGTCATCGCCGCGTAACCCTCTCGACCATTCTGACTCGACCGAAGCATCAGCCTCAATTCACTGAAAAAAGAAGAAGAAAAATAAGTGAATTCTAACTGATAACCAAACTGAACGAAGCAATGTCTAAATGAAATCAAAACAAATCAGTTCAGATATCAAACAGATCAAATGAAATCCGAACGAATCCATATCCGTAAATAGGGAATCCTGAAAAGGGAAAGTTCAAATCAGATGAGATCAAACATATCAGAAAAACGAAATCCAATCTCACCAAAATCCCAATCAAATCTTTAAAGAGGAAACAAGATATATCAGTATCAGAATAATCCAATCAGGGTATCAGAAATTTGATCAAGCAAGAGTGAATCCAAAAAAGTGTTCAAACCATATCAAAAATCACAGCAAATCAGATCGAAAATCCAATAGTAACGCAAATCCATTGTTAACAAAAGCCCAAAAAGAGAGTATATAAGAACAACATCACCTCATTAAAACGGTGGTGGCCGCGAGAGAGAAAAAGGCTAAGGTTCAAAACCCTAGACGGAGAATACAACAAAGGGGCGAAGAAGAACAAATCGCGGAAACCCTAAACGGATCAAAGGACGGCCGCGAACTCAGACGAAAGATCATCATCAACATCATTCGCGAATCACCGACGCATGCCATAGATCACAAAACGGTCGCGTTTACAAACTCAGATCATTCAGACGGAAGAACACCGGCGCCGTTTTAACCAAACGGCGGGCAATCTACCGTTTTGGGCCTCAGCTCACTTCATCATCGGCCGTTTTCACCGTCAACGTAAGCCATGAGACATTTTCATCACAGTTTTCATGTTCTGTTTCAGGTTAATGAAAGGGATGAAGAAGGTCATGATGAGAGTGCGAGCGAGAGAGAATCGAGGGAGAAGAAGAAGAATGCAAGCGGCGCCGCGGAAAAGCGTTTAGGGTTATGAAACCCTAAAAGAACCCTTTTGATTTCAATTACCTCAACCGGGTTGGGTCCGGAGGTAATGACCGGCCCAACCCTTTTATTTTTTTATTTTTTTTCTTTTTTTATAATTAATTAATTAAATTATTAAACCTTTTTTAAAAAACTAATATTTAGGTTGTTTTTTTATATAAAATAATAATTTAAAAACATTTTTTAAAGATAAAATTTAAAACATTTTTAAAATATTAAAATTAAAACATTTTTTTATAGTTAGAATCAAATTTTTTTAAACTAAAATTAAGACCCCTTTTTTTAAAAAAAACCAAGAGAAAATATTTTTTAAAAATTAAAATCTCCCCTTTTTTTTATTTATTTATTATCAAGCAAAAATTTAAGCTTAGATTCGTGTTTTAAATTAAAGTTCTCATAAAAATAAAAAAACTACAAAAAATGTCCCATAGCTTCATGCTTCGGTTTTCATAATTTTGTTTACTAACCTAGTTCGCTCACTGTGCAGCTTACCATGTTGCTTCTTTATGTTTGCGTTCTTAAAATTGAATTGTATCATATTATTGTAACTGTTCCTCCTCTGTAACCTTGCGAATCTTAACAATCGCATTTACGTTTCTGCATTTAAGATTCTGCTGATGTATGATTTCAATTATCTCACACATTCATCAATTATTCTGTCACATTACACACATCCGAAGGTTAGGTCTAGCTTTTGGTCGCCGCGCCAATAGTCCTCAACTTCAAACCCTTACAAACCCTAATTTTCACAAATGCCTCGCCGCAGGCAAAATTACCATGTTACCCTTAGCATTAGGTCAAAGAGCCGCCGCGCTCATTTTAGGGTTTCCCGCCGTGGAATCCCTAATTTAACCCTAATTCACTTAACAATTCAACGTAGAGATTTGGAGTTTCTACACTCCACGTAAGCGTGTCCTTAAGATGCGTTTATTCCCCTTGAGACCTTGACCACAGTCAAGAAGTCTCTAACCTCCCTTTTGAGGGGAACTACGATTACTCTGATTCCACTCTCGTAAGGATACGTAGGCACAAGATGCGATGTCTTGCCGAGTAAACTTAGAATTAACCCCTTAGGTTTATTTTCTCACTTTTAATCCCTTTGTACATATACCTTAAGCAAATAAATAAAGCAAATAGTAAACATCTGAACAAAAGGTTCCTGTAGAGTACTACAGAAGTTTAGGGTGCTAATACCTTCCCTAAATTTAACCAACCCCCGAACCCTAGATCTTTCCCCGCATTGTGTTTACGATGCAAAAATAGGTTTTCCCTCTTTTGACCTTTTCCTTCGGATAAATCAAAGAGCGGTTGTGAATTGAATTGCGATTCAAACTCATTAATAGTTTGATATCTTATTTCCACCGCAACACCTGTCATGTTTGCATTAAAGGTTGAGGGGTGCCTCCCTTTTCTTGTGTGCTTTCTCTGTGCATCCCATGTTTGCATTTGAAGGTTGAGCTTGTCTCCCTTGCTTGTACTGTTGCATTGCATCTGCATCCAGTTACTTTATGTTTTACCTGCTTGATAGCTGTATTTCTTTTTCCCTTTTCCATGTTCCCTTAGGATTCTCACTTCCTTGTTTAAGGAGTGATGATAGACATTAGGATGAATCCATGCATGATAATAGTAGGGTAGATTCCCTTTCAAACTCAACATTAGGACCATCATTGCATGATAACATTAGGGATTTGATTTAGTTCCCCTGTAGAGTCCTTTCTCCTTCTTACCTTCAAACAACAGTAAAACATCTAATAAAGGCAAGTTCGTATTGTACGCTACGAGCCTTAAGCCACTTGGGAAATGATAATTGAGCGGTCTCCTCTCAATCATCTAGAGTGTTTAGCATACGTCCTTAGGACGATGTGCGACGCATTCGTTCCTACATCATAGTCTCTAGTGCAATATGAATTACAAACATTCATAAAAAACACTTCTTCCGATAAAAGATAAAAACAAACATCAAACTTCTTTTTGATCTTTGGGGCTCTCTTAAATCAGGAAAATCTTTTCAGGAAAAGAGTGTTGTTAACTCTCAGTTCTACCGCAAACGGTAACGCACAAGTCTCCAACGAGTGAGCTGCATACACCAAACTGCTGGGACTGTTTGTTAACCCTACTCGGGTAAAAAACAGATGAATCAACCTGTGTTCTGTTTTATCCCGAACTACGTTCACTCTGATCTCTCATACTTGTAGGGAGTATGTAGGCACAAGACGCGACTCCCGAACCCAGAGATTTGGTTGCGACAATAGATCTTATCCCTTTTCTCTAGGTTTTTCCTGATCGTTTCCTTTCCCTTCTTTGGGATAAATAACGATAGGTGGCGACTCTTCTATCTTTGCCGACACCTTTTATCGCAGTAGCGACAGTCTTGTAAGAACCTTATTTCATAGCTGTTTATATGTTGTAACATCTATGTTTACCTTTAGCTGTAACCATTTGGTTTGATCCTAAACTTCTATGGATGAATACTTGGTTATAACCTTGTCACCTATTAACCTTGTTATCTATTAGTTTTGCTTAATGATGTCACTTGCTTGCCCTTATCTTTCTTGGTTGTTACCATGACATTATATCTTCATCATGTTTGAATAAATGTATATGTGTGCTTAAGTTTTGTTAAGTTTCCTTAAGTGATGCAGCTTGTTAGCTCTCATCTTAAAGATTTGCCTTGTGTTCCTAATTCCAAAGGAAAGTCCCTCTATTAACTCAATGTCATAGATAACTCATTATTCTGTTAAACTCCCTTTGACATTGTTAGATTCATTAGGACTTTCAACTTAGCCTTAAGTTAGAACCTATATCCCTTTGACTTTATTAAGTCAAGATCTTTAGCACACCTTGTTAGGAGTCCTATAACTTAGAACTTAAGCCTAGATTTTTTAACTCTTTGTGTGTACCATTTTTATGGGTACTCACTTTCCCCCTTTGGCTTTTGTTAAAGTCAAACCCTAGTTAGGTCTTTCAACTTAGACTTAGAGAGTTTGTTAACTCTATATAAGCATCATTGTTATGAATGCTTATTCCCCTTGGAACTTTGAACATAGTCAAATGTTATTTACCCTGGTTATGAGAACTATGGTTGCTTTGATTCCATCCTTCTTAGGATATGTTGGCATGAGATGTGACGTCCTGGCGAGCATACTTAGTGTACATACCCATAGGTCTTTGCCTTCAACGTCATTTACCCTTAGCACATAACCATTAACAGACAAACATTAGCAAAAACACAACACCAAACAACAGGCTCTTGTAGAGTACTATAGATACTTAGGGTGCTAATACCTTCCCCTAGTATAACCAACCTCTGAACCCCCCGATCTCTTAGCATCGTTGTTACGTACCGCACTTAGGGTTTTCTTTGATCTTTACCATTTCCTTTGGATAAATCAAAGCTCAGTGGTGAATGTTTAAAGATTTGTGATTCAATTTAATTAATAGCTTGATATCCGATTCTCACTACAACACACGTTTCTAGCTTTTAGCCAAACAGACCTATGATCCGATATGTCTCTGTTGCCCACAATTTGAGCCACAGTGTTCCAATCTTTCAACAAACCATTAGAAACAAAGAATTTGTCCAAATGGCTGCAACTTTTCCCATTAGAACTAAACCAAGTAAACCTTATTGTCTAAGGTAGGAAGATTGACTAAATTCATTAAATTAATAAACGACATAAAATATTCCCTTTCTGCCCTACAATGTGATTGTTTGCTCTTACTTTCCTCCACAATTTTGATTGCGTTAAAGTTGCCAGCTAGTAGCCACTCCCCTGGTTCCATATTAGTCTTGTATTTCAGAATTCCAACCCACATGTGCCTTTTACCAGCCAAACTTCATGAGGAATAAATGTTCACAAGGTAAATCTTTTTTTGTTTACACAATTCAGAAACATCTAGAAAACACTGTCCATAAAAACTAGCAATGAGATATAAGTAATTCTTTCTCCAAATTGTCAACATACCTCCAGCTAGTCCCAATGAGTGAGTTGCGGACCAATCATAATATGTGTCTCCCAAAAGCTTACGAACTGTACTTTCTAACATATCTTTGCACTTTGTCTCTTGCAAGAAGGCAACATATGCCTTTCCTCTTGATAAATCCTTCGATTCTGTTACGCTTAGTATTGCCACCACATCCTTTTATGTTGAAGGTAACAAAGTTCATCTACACAAATTTTCAACCTCCTTCTGAATTTAAATTTGTTTAGGGACTCCATCATTAGGCTCCATGTTTCTGATAATACTCTTGAATACCTCGTCATCCTCGTCTCCCTCAATCCCTAATTTCTTAATTGATTCCCACACCCTGCTTGGAACATCTTTGATTTTCTTCAAAATTCGAGAGTTACTTTGATTTACATCAGAGTCTCCAATAGAATCATAAAAGAGAACCGAACCTCCAGACATTGAGATAATGAGTCTTTCAAAAATGAACTGCTAAGAGAAAGATCGTAATTTTGTGGTAGAGATGAACTAAAAGGGAGTTCCAAATTGGGATTATCAAAGAGAATTAAGGCGGAATAATAAGATGGTGAAAATGGGATTTTCAAATTCTAATAAATATCATAAAGTAATTTCTTCTTCCTGGGCTTTAATAAAAAATTTAGGCCCCCACCTGAAGGATCCGTAGTAGAAATTGGTAAGTTAGGCCCAATATCTAATCTGGCAGCATCTCTAAATGGCGTAATAACCATCTCCTCCGTTTGATTTTCAATAAATATGGGTCCCACCATTTCTTTTCCAGTCATATTCTTCCTACTCAGATTTGAAACGTGACCTGTGGCTAGCAGTTTAGCCTTGTCCTCATATCTACTTCCAATAATACGCTTTTTGTTGCCAATGCCCACAAAAATAGACACGTATTCATAATTTGACATCTTTTTTGTATACCCATCACCATCGCACCCCTACCTAAATGTGATTATTACCTATGTTTTCGGGAATTACATTTGCTCTCTCATTATTCTCAAATTTTTCCGATGGACTGCCCTCCTTCATCCTCTATTTCCTTCTCCATGGAGTCTCCCCAGTCATCATCATCACCCTCACAGTCCGTACTAAGATCTTCATGTGAACTCAAGTTTTTTTTTCTGTTTTAAAGGATTAATCCTCATAGGCTCATGGGAGTCCTCAATCAATTTAATTATATATACTCTTTCATTCACCTCAACATTGAAAACCTCATTTAGGTTAATGGCAAATTTTGTTTTTATCAGAAATCTAGCAACATCCATCTTCTTCAAACTTTGAGTTTCATCATCTGAAGGCATGTATATCCCAACTCTTCCTGCTAAGAATTTGTAAAATCGAGGGCACCACGCGTGGCAATGAAGTTCATAACAACACATCCAGGCGAGTCTCTCGTTATCCACGTCATCTAGCAACCTTGGATGAACCTCAGAGAACCAACGGGATACCCAGATTTCTTCTTCCTTGATCCACTTCTTAATTTTCCCTTCCACATCCTCTTCCAAGATACAAAGGTTTTTCCCCATGGGAGTTGTCTTTATGTAGAAGAAACCTTCAGATAAAATAACATCTTTAATATTATTCATCGACCCTGATTCCTCCACAACATCAACATACGCCTTTTTAAATCTTTGAAGTTCTTATTTATCTACCTTAAATTGCAAGTGTGCAAATGAAGGTTTTGTGCCCAGAAAGTTCTTGTTTAAATATCTCAGCCATCTTATATAACCACCCACCACCTGAGCAAAAGAGGTATTTGGTCTAATGTTTTGTCCCAGCTTCTGGCCGATAACATTAGATCGTCCCAAGTGGAATCTGTTTTGTATGATTGTTGCATATTTCCATCAATGCGAGTCTGCATTCCATCTCGATAAAATCTGCACACATTAGCATAAAGTTTGCTTCCATTAGTCATAATATTGTCAAGTTTGATTGCCATGAGTCTCTCATTGTCTACATTCTTGAATCATACAAATCCATATTATTTCCCCCGTTTATCACGCCTTAGAGGGATAATCACTTCCAACACCAGACCATACTCTTTGAATATATCAAACATCTCTTTAGCCTCAAAAACGTCTGGGAATTTTGTGAAAAAAGAGGAGGCTAACTAATCTCCAACCACCATAGATGTTTTGTCACCTCTGGATGTCCAAATTGATCTCCTTGTTATTTTTTCATTGTTTTTCCCCTCCGAATCTCTACCCAATTGTCACGTTGAGCCATGTCTCAACCCAGAAACCCCTAGCAGAAGAAATAAGAAATGGGAGGGAAAAAAAAAGGAAAATGAAACTGAAAATACAAGATTTAGCTGCATGGACGAAGACTCTTGATGATAAGGCCCCTAGTCCAAGGACTAAGAATTTAAACCAATATCCACAACAATCTTCCTTTCAACCTTAATTTCTCATAGAAGTCATAACAATAGTTGTCTCTTAGTGGATTGAAGTTAAGAGGTGCAACCAAAGGAACTCTTAAACCTCGACAATATATTTATATTTGATTTAATCGATAAAAATATTTATGTCATCAATTAATTATAATTTTTAAATATTTAATAATATTAATTTATATTTTAAAAACTTATAAAATCACATATAAAATTAATCGTACAATATTAAAATTATACACCTATAGACAAAAATGTCGTGTATTTGTCAAAATAATTCAAGTGATATAAGTGGCATAAAATGAATATTTTTTCACCCTTTTAATATTTATTTTGATTAGCATTTAATTTATTTAGAGCAGTTGTCTTGACATAGGCAAAAAAAGTTGCAGATTTTTTAATTTTTAAAATAAAACAAAAATATTAAAAATAGTGCACTAAATTAATTTTATATTATTGTTTAATAAAACTTTATCATTCAATCACGTCGTATTTTAAAAATAATAATGTAATTTAATAGATTTATATATTATTAATTAATTAACAATAAAAATAATAAAAATATTTAGATTGTTACACATATTTTTTTTCTCTAAAATAAAAAAGTTAATTTATACTTATATACAAAGCAAAACATAATTTTGGTATAGTTTTTTTTCTTCTTTTAAGTATATATTTTTTAGTTTTTATTTTAAATCATAACATCTATTTCTAATAAATGGTGGTTATGTGATGGTTTATTAATTTTTATAATATATTATTTATTACTACTATTTTATAAATAATAAATAATTAAATAAAAATAATAATACGAATTATATTTTAAGTCCGTCTGAGCGCTAGTTTCAATAAAAAAAAACATGTGTCTAGATGAACGAGTCTTATTTAATAATACCTTTGTTCCAAATTATAAGATTTTTTTGGATATTTTATATAAATTAAGAAACTTAATTATTACTTTATGAGAAAGACAAATTATGTATGATTTTACACCTCTCATAATTACATAGAGAGAAATTTAAAGAGTGGAAAGAATAAACAATAAATATTTGAGAGATATTAAAAAAAATGTCATTAATGTTGCATTGAGAATCTAAGGTGACTTGTAATTTGTGACAAATTCTTTTGACAAAGTCACTCATAATTTGTGATGAGTAATGTAAATTTTCAAGGAAAAAAATAGTTGACTATTATTATGAGAGAAAAACGTGTGCATTTATTCCTTCTATTTTAATTTTTTTAGAAAATAAAGTACTATATTTTTTTCATTGAATATATTCATTGTCTAGACGCACCTGCTAATTTTTTTTAGCTTTTAAGAGAAAATGATTATTATAATATTCAATATTTTTTTTATAAATATTTTTTTTAAAAAAAATACAAATAAAAAGTTGATTTAAACAATTTTTTATAAAAAATATTTTATATTTTTGCTATATTATAAATCAAGAGGAATAGTATTTCTTGAATTAAAATTTGCTATTCATCGACGACAAAAATCCATTGGTTAAGGTTCAAAATCCATTAGTAAAAATAAAAAAATCTATATCAATGACTCAATAAATCTGTTTGTTTTTTGTCAACTTTTGAAAAATTGATGTCCGAATATCTATATCAATGACAATTTTTAAATGTTGGACAAAATTTCGAGACTATAGCAATGGTTAATTACTAATTATATTATTTAATAACTATACTCATCACGTATTTCTATTGGTATATGGAAAAATTAGTTTATAGGTCTCTTTTTTACAAATACTTTTTTCTATAATTAATATTTTTAAATAACAAATTTTGACAATACTTTTTAGGGTTAAATATGTTTTTGATCCTCATAAATATTGCGATTTTCACTTTTAGTCTCTAAAAAAGTTTCCTTTAAATAATGGTCCTTAGAATATTTTTCGTCCACAATTTTGACCCCTCTTGTCAACATCTGTTAAAGCTGATGTGGCACGCCACATAGAAGTTTGTCAATGACTGGACGCACATATGACAATGCCAATGTGGCAAAGATGCTGACGTGGAATGCCACGTGGCTAAAGTTAACATCATATCTGATTTCATAAAATTTAGTAGCTAATGGGTAGCTAAAGTCGTAGCTAATCTCTTAACAAATTTTTTGTAAGAGTTCTGGTTATGAAAAACGCAATCTGTTCTCTTAACAAATTTAGGGCAATAGAAGCATCTATAGCCTATTGAAAATAAAATGAATTACAAACTCAACGTAATAAATGTTTTCATAATATTCAAAATATGAACTCGGTAAGTAAAATGTAACATACTTGTCTTGCAGCTCGTAAAATAACATTTAAATCTTCTTGAGATAATCGATTGTGTATCACTGGCGTCATATTTGCCACACACATATTTGTCATCTCTTGATTTTCTTGTATTTTCTTACGTTCATCCCTCAACTCTTGATTTTCAGACAAATAATCTTTTGATTGTTTAGGTTTGGGGATATTGCCTATATAACGCACACGTCTCTTCTTTTTAGGTCCTTTTACTTGAGAATAAATGTCATCCTTTTAAGGCATATGACTTTGTGTCTTTTGAATTGATTGAGAAGTTTCAGCCTCATTATTATGTTTGTTTAGTTCCTCTTAAAATATTATAATAAATGCATATATTAAAAGAATACATAGGAAAACAGGGCACAACCAACTGAACCTTTAGCAAACTTTGTTCTACATTCATGCTTGTGTTACACAAATAGAGCAGAACCAAATAAACCTTATAACAACATTTAGTTCATAATCATAAAGCAATATTAACAAACACAAATAATGTAATCATTCGTTAATGATGTAATAATGTCAAGTTTTTCCTAGTATATATGGAACCACCAAATCAATGTAACACATGCCAACACATTAATACATGTCACACATGGAACAACCAAGCTATTAATACAAGTCACACATGTAACAACCACCACATTTAAACTAGTTCAGTTTATATGGAACAACCAACACATTTAAATTCAATTAGACTAATTTCACACATCAATTCAACAAAATTTACAGAATCAAAAAGGTAGAATGAAAGATAATCTTACAATCAATGTTGCATCTTTTTCATTAAGAACTAAACCATCTTTTCGAGTACGGTTATCAATGTAAATCTCTTTGCGTGTCGACGATACTCATTTGGCCTCTTTTTCTAATACCAAACAAAAAAAATTATAAGTAATATGTTTTATAAATATAATTTACTCAATTAAAAGTTTAAATATTAACAAACTTTTTCATTGATTAATTTTGGGAAACTTTTTGTACCTATACAATGAATATCTTCATATTTAGCACGACTCTGACTATTAATTTTACTTACTTTCTACAATTGATACAACATAATGTCATTCGAAAGAAGAAACCAATTTCAAATATTTTTATACTATGACATAAACTCTTTTCAATTTGACTTACTTGTGCCTCTTCAGAAAACCAATGATGGACCAATTCATGATATTGATCTAGGTCAACTCAACGATCTGGTACAAAGGATGCAACTTCTTCTTCCATTTTACTTGGGCCAAATGCCTTTTATTTTAAATTACATTTCCATTTTTCTTATTTAATATTCATCTCAAATTTCAACATTTGTCTTATAGTGTCATTCATAGGGTAAACAAACTCAAATATGTTTAAATAAAAAGAGATATGTTAAGTAAATACAACATCAGTGATAAAAAAATTGGTCCATCATGATTTAAATACAAAGTTGTAATATAACACCTTTATATGTGCCAACATTTTATCTTTTTCCTTGCCAGGCATATCTTTCCAAGATTTGTATTTAATGGAAGCATATTATTTCTTTCAAATCAAACTCCCTATGAAATGAGTAAGAGTCATACCTTTGGGACCAATGGGTCGACCATACTTGTCAAGATTAACAATTATGTAACTCTTAGTGTCCATGCCATACATCTAAAATTCTTGTTGAGCCTCTTTTTGTTTAGGTTGAACATCTACATGTAAAATATAAGACATTAAAATATAAAATAAATAACAAAAAGTAAGCTATATATAATTCAAAACTTTATTAATTTGTAGGTCTATGTAAAATATAAGACATTAAAATATAAAATAAATAACAAAAAGTAAGCTATATATAATTCAAAACTTTATTAATTTGTAGGTCTTCTTCTGCTTCAACATCAAAAGGAATAGAGTAAGAATCTTCAAACTCATGTATGCCAACTTACACAAGACTTGGATTGGGCCTTGTTTCTTTAACATTACTTCCTTCGGCATGAGTTAAGATGGTATGAGTTTCTTCAACATTACTTCCTTGGACATGAGTTAAGGTTGAATGAGTTTCTTCAACATTACTTCCTTGAGCATGAGATGAGGTTGGATGAGTTTCTTCAACATTACTTTCTTGACACGAGTTAAGGTTGCATGAGTTACAGTTCATACAATTACAAATATCCAATTTTCTCTTTCTTTCCATTACTTTCTTTACATTTAATTAAGTGAGCGATGAACAAAAACTTGAACAAGCTTTTGGCATAGAATAACACGTGATAGAAATGTAGTTTTGAAACTATCTAAACTCAAAATATCAACATATAAAGCAACAATATATATTAAAAATATAATAATAAGAAGAACAAGCTAACAAGCTAACTTGGATTTCTATTTATGGCAGAAGAATAACAACATCACAGACAAATCCTCCAAAATAATCACGCACTGTAACTTAGACCTGGTACTGATATGCAAACATAACAGAGCAATAAAACATCAAAATCACAAGAGATACTTAACTCATGACATGATAGCAACCACACAGATGTTAGACACTCTTGAACATATTTTATCATACCATAGCAAAATACACTGACATATATTCTAATGTGAACGAGTTCTTATGATGATGAATAAAACCATCTAAAATACAAACGGAATGGGAAAATATATAATCAAAACATTCACTAAACACAATAAGTCAAGTCCAATTGCATACAAAAGGTATAAAATCATTCACAGTTAAAATATATTCTCCCAATCTTCCTATTTTTCCTCAATCTGATTATTAACATCAACTTTAAAGAAATCATTTTCATAAACTAAAACTGTAATTAAAGCATCAACATTTTGAGTAGATTTGTTTGTGTTATGTATTGACTTCTCATTAATTTCTTCATCCTCATTGGAATCTTCATCACCATATCATAAATATATTCCATCTTTGCATCTAAAGCAACACACTAATCCTTGTTTCTCTCATGATATACATAAAACAACTTTTTGATTTGTGTTGCAAAAACAAATGGGTCATCCCAAAGTTTTTTTTCTAGTGTGTTTCAAAAATTTGAAATTCACAAGTGTCATCCTAAATCTATATTTCTTGACGCCTTTCTTGGTATCAATTTAATCACATTTGAATAGCACAACTTTGAACTTTCTAGAATATTCTAATTGTAATATCTCAATTATTGCTCCATTGTAATTAAGCTCATCATTTAAGGTCTTTGACCATACAACTACTCCAGATTTTTGTGTCTTCAAGTATCTCTCTCTTTTCCTAATTTGAAATCTAAAATCATTAATGGTGTAACCAGTACGTCTCCTTACTACCTTAATTGGTCCACACGCTAGCCATATAAGTTCATGAATAATTTTTTGGCTCCCTTGTTCATCCAAGTGATGAATCTATAATAATTCAATAAAACTAGTTAGCTACATAAAGTAAGCAGCAACTAAATGTTAAGCATTTCAATATTGTTGCGCTCACCCTATTTCAAAATCAATCACTAAAATTTTGTGTGTGTTGTTTATCGACTTCAAGTTGTGAGAGCCGATGCGGTCGTGCCTGTCTCTTAAGAAGTCCAATGTGTTCTCTAAAAATAATGATAACATAATCAGAAGAGTAAAAACAATGGACGCGCAAGTGTAAAAGTGAAATATGATGGGTGTCTTACTCTATAAATTGATAGATTGCGTCACAATTAGAAAGAATATAGTGAGCTTACGTTAACGGATTATATAAGTTTTAACATTATGTAGTTACTCTCGCAACATTAAAACTATATTAAGTGTATACTATATTTTAAGAGTAAGGTGAGAATTGATGATAATGTGTTTTTCATAAAACTAGTGTGTTTTAAAATAAACACAAAACCTCCTTTTATAGTAAAAAAATTTAGACCGATTTAAATTTTTTGGAAGGCCCAGATCCAGTCCATAATCGATTGTGACCTAACAAATAAGGAAAATTTTGTCAGGTCAGAAGGATAATCAATTATTAGGTCTTTATAAACAATTACTAAACGAGTTTCACCTAAAAATTAATTTCACAAGTTCCACAATTGATTATAGGCCGAGCTTAGCTTCATAGTTAATTATACAAACTTTTTAATTGTATATACTTGATTTTTAAAAGTTTTGACAATTTCCAAAGTGATTTTTAGAAGTTTGAAAACAGATGAAATTTTAAATAAAAAAAACTTGATCTTGTTTTAGTACTTGGAAAGTTATACATTTAAGTTACATACAAGATACTCAAAAAGATACGATAACTTGAATGACAAACTTTTAGCAATTCAATATGTTTCTTTATGTTTGTTCTTCTGCATTTAGTTCTTTTAAGTCAATCATCATAAACTTCTCACGTTTTTATTCGAGTTCATTTGATAATGTTAAATATAACCTGCTTTGATCTCCTTTACATCATCAAAAATTGTTAAACCTAATAAGCAAATAAAACCATACAATGATCATATGCGAGTTCAAGGAACTCTCTTGATCATTGAAACATGTGTGAAAGTTGGTGGTAACATTCAAGTTGTTGTCGTTACCACAAAAAAAAAATGATGTTTCCATTACCATTGCGACCGCCATTGTCAAAGTTACTTCAACCTATGTCGTTTTTGACATATATGTTTGCACTGCCACCACCACCAGTATCATTGTTAACACGCCTGCTTGCATTGCGCCCAGCACCACCATCATCAATTTTGTAACCTACCTTGTTATCATCTCCGACACTGTTGAAAAGTATTTTTGGGGGTGTTTTATCGTATCCATAGAGATTGTATGCGAGATATGCCAATTCTTGCGTTTCAATAGTTCAACGTTCTAAGTAAGAGTTTTCAAAAGATCGTTCATTTTGTAACATAAGGTTGTTGCAAAGAGTAAATTAAAGCAAAGATATTTTGTTTCAAAGAAAAGCATGTCAAGATTAGATTTCGTTAATCCTTTTTAAACGTATTTGATTAAACAAGCATGTGAACTTAGTTTCGATCAATACAATTGAGTATCCTCACGGACCTGTTCATCTCTAAATCGGGTTCGTGAGTATTATTATTTAAACCACTAGATGATCTCTCTAAATAGAAACTGAAATAATAAACATGAAGATCAATACAAAGAAAATATTAACTTCCAAATCAATGTCTAGAGTTTGTTGGTTAATAGATGAAGAAATTAGATTAAGACTTGGAAAATATATGTCTAGAGTGATTCAAGCCATAAATACATTATTAAAAGCAAATATCTTCATCATCTATTAATCATAACCTTGTTCACATACAAAAGATAAAAAAATACATAAAATCAAGATTAACTACCTCTATTCTTGACACAAAAGTGTTTAGCTATCCATCGCCATGGTAGCTTGATCAACAAGTAAGAAAAGAAGTTTTGCTAGCATCAAAGTCGAAGAATCGAAGATTCATGCTCCAAAGATTAAAATCTCACTTCTCCAAGAGTTTCTAAGGTTTTTGACCTAGAAAATCATTTTCTTTTTCTCAAATGCTGAAAAGGGGTAAAAATTACAAGTTGGTGAAAATATCTTCCAATAGAGATATTTATAGACAATGCCACTTAGTGCAGTAAGTGGCACCGTGCTAAGTGGCCTCAGTGGCGCACCGGGCTCTCTCTGAAAAGCTTGCTTAGCATGCTATGCCGACATGAAAACTTCAAAACTTGCTTTTCAGGCCTTCTTTCCTTCACCAATTGTTCCTATCATAAAAAAATAAGTAAGAAGACCTGTCAAAGAACATAAAAATGCTTAATATTCACAGTATTTACACTAAAATTGGAAACTTGCATATTTACACCTAAACTACTAGATATTAGATTAAACTAACAAGAAAACCAATTGAAAGGGCCATAAAATCAAGTCAAAAGTATGCACAATTTGGCCCTTAACAACTCTCCCCAACTTATCATTTTGTTTGTCCTCAAACAAAAGTGTCTCGAACTAGAATACGAACTTGAGAACCTGCACAAGAAATCAGAACTAACTTAAAAGCACAATGACAATTTTCATGGTTCAAAAAGCAAAATTAACAACAAGGTAACTTATCAAACTCCAAACTCCTCATGAGGATGAAACTAGAACAAAGTGTAAAAACAAATTTCAATACTTCTTAAGCACTACAAGTTCATAATTGAATCACACCTAGGCACACATTCATCAATGGATGAAAATAAAACAAGGTTTTATCACTCACCAAACACTCATGAAGACATCCAGAACAAATTATGAATTCAACACACAACATGCATCAATGAATGAAAAAGAAGGAATCACAAGGTCTTTCAAGGTTGTAGCTTGGTTTGGTTACAAGGAAGGGTCATTTATCAAAGTCATTGAAACAAAATTGCCTATTTCTAAAGAGCATTGTAATCTCAAAATCAAAACACTTTCACCTTCTTGCTTTCTTTCTTTAGTGGCATCATTACAACCTTGAGCTCTCATTTCTATTCTATTTATTTATATATATATATATATATATATATATATATATATATATATATATATATATATATATATATATATATATATATATATATATATATATATATATATATATATATATATATATATATATATATATATATATATATATATATATATATATATATATATATATATATATATATATATATATATATATATATATATATATATATATATATATATATATATATATAGATATTCATGTCCAAATTCCTATCTTTCCACTTGCTTCATTATTTAAAGCTCTTTCATCATTCAAAACCACCTTATTATTATTTTTTTTCTATGATGCCTCAATTCCCCTTTTCCTCCCCAACTTTGAACACCACCGCATGATCATTTGGGATGCTCTTACACGCATAAGTTTGGGTTCAACAATTTTCACAACAATGTTCCAAGATCCATTCCAAAAAAATTTCTTTTATGCACAATATTTACACATTCTCCTTATTCACATTAATCTTAAAATGAAGGCTCAAAAATGGGGTATCGAATACTCACTCACTCACAAGGTGGATTGATCATTAATATTTGGTCAAATGGTTTTTCTCAAAATGCACAAAAATTTCCTTGATCCTTTTCTTTATTTTCACAAATTAACACACATGCATGGTTTTAACATAATAGGAACGAGTCAACAATGAATGTCGGTATCCTGCAAACATTCTACCATGAAAGCTTCTTCACAAAGGCAATGTTCTAAATGATTCAAAAATGAACAAGTATTTCACAAGAATTAGTGCTTATAGTTTAGAAAGCGATAAAAATGTACCTTGCTTGGTACCTTTAATTGATCATATCATTACCACTCAAACGCCTATTGGTTCATCAACCTTGACAATAGTTCAAAAGATCCCTCAAGTTTTCAACTTAGGACACACAAAATGAAAAATTCCACAAAATGATCATAAATTCATAAACATAAAGAAAACATCAGTTTGCGACAACCATAACAATGGTGCCGTTATGTGCTCCTCATCCTTATAAGGATGGTACTAAATGAATCCCAAATACAATAAAAAAAACAACCATAAAATCCTGAAAAATCAAACATAAATAAAAACATAACAAAAATCTAAATAACCAAATCGGCTAATAGTCGGAGCTAGACTCTGATTCTTCCCAAATCGTCTCTCCACCGTCACCGTCGTCATCATCTCCATCTGCAGCAACTCTACCAGCATCACCCATAACCTCCTCTGCCCCATCCTCCATGGGCTGTGGAACTTGGTCACCCTGAGGCACCTGCCCTTTGAAAATGAGAAGGCATGTCCTCAGGCCAAGAGACATATGCATCATAATCCTCCTGTGAAGGAAAAAGGGTAGGCTACTTGCGGCTTGCGCACCTGAAAATGCAAAGCATACATAGATGAATAAAAAAATGAAAAGGCCCTCTGATGAGCCATGTGCACATCCCAAGTATACAAGTATGCACCATGCTCATCAAAGGCTGCTTGCAGTGGTGGCTGCCGTGGATGCTCATTATCATCACAAACTGGTGGTGGTGGTGGTGGTGGATGGTCGACTCTCGGCATGTATTGCACCCCAAATTTTACCCTCATATTTTTCTTGCATTGCCTGTATAGCATATCATGTCTGTCATTTTTCATAATACTCAATTTATCAGCTGAAATAAACTTGTCGGAATTACAGCTGAATCAGTCAAACTAAAAGTCAACTATGTGAAAAATCAGTGGATGGAAAATTTTAAAATCGAGCCTGCAAACGTCAGTCATATTAATCTATGTTTGTCGTAGTTTAACCTGGCGTGTTCAATTAAATTTTTCGACCACTTTTCGGTCGCATTTTGGACAGTTTAAGTCATTTTATCGAGTAAAATTTATTTCAAAATCTGTGACGGCTGTGGATCCTTTAGAGTCTCACTACTACCAGCGGACAACAACCAAGCAAAGAGCCTCAGAAGAAGCTTCATCACCGGCCAAGAACACCACCACCTCGTCGTCGAAACACCCAAAACGTAAGATTATGACATTAATGGGTTTGGTTTTGTTTTATTCAGTTTCAGGTATGAACAAACGAAGGCGAAGCAGGAGAAAAGAGGAAAGTTTCAAAAAGGAGCCATGGAGGAGCCACCGCCGATTGGTGGGAAGAAGAAGGGAAAGGGTTTTTTCCCAAACCCTAAAGAAACAACACAGCAACACGATCCACCCTCCCCCTTTATTATTACAGTTTTTTTTCTTTCTTTTTATTATTTTATTTTTCTTTTAGTTATTTATTTATTTTTATTGATAATTAATAATGCGAGTTAAAGTTTTAATTAAACTATTTAACAAAGAATGTAATTAAACATTAGGATTATAATTTATTAAAATTTAGATCTTTCTTTCAAAATTAAAATCATTAATTAGAATTAGAAATTCATTTTTTTTAAAGATTAAAATTGGATCACTTTTTTAGTAAAACGCTAAATAAAAATTAAACCCTTTTCAAATTAAAATTTAAAACTCTCTTTTAAAAACAAATTTTTTTTAAATTATTATGTTTAATTTAACTCAAACTTTTTCTTAATAAATTTCTAACATTATTTATTTTTAAATTTCTAACATTTCACACCTTCATTTCTAATTTTCTAACTAAAAAAATTCTAAAATAAAAAGGCTTAATATTCCCGCTAATTATTATCTAACTTTCATATCTCTTGTTTGTACTTGGTTACTAACTTCAAATTTTTTATTGTATTTTCTTTTTTCGGTTGTAATTATGTGAGGCTATCGTCGCTTTTATTCCGTCTTTATTTGTTTTTTTTGCATTTTTTTCATGGTTGTAATTTATGCGAGTGATCGTCGCTTTGCACCTCTATTTTACTGCTTTCGTTATTTCCCTGTATTTCAATTATCATCGTTGTAGTAATTTTCCTTTTGCATCATTTTTACCGTTAACGTCCTTCCGAAGGATTAGGTCTAGCCGTTTGATCGCGGAGTCAATAACCCCAATCTTTGACCATTTCAAAACTCTAACCTTGCCTAGGTGTCCCGCCGCGGACAAAAATACCCTTTACCCTAGCATTAGTTTAAGGAGTCGTCGCACTCCCTTTCAGGGTTTCCTGCCATGGAATACCTCTTCAACCCTAATTTCAATTCAAACTATTTCAACGTAGAAATAGGAGTCACCGCACTCCACGTAAGCGCTTCCCTATGAACACTTATTCCCCATTAACACCTTGACCACAGTCAAGAAGTTTCTAACCTCCCTTTCGAGGGGAACCACGATTACTCTTATTCCATTCCCTACCTCGGATACGTAGGCATAAGATGCGAATCTTGCCGAGTAAACTTAGGACTAACCCTTAGGTCTTTCACTAGCTTTCAACCATTAGCTCAGTATATATCCACAAGCAAACAATTAAAGTAAAATAGTAAACAGTAAACAAAAGGTTCCTGTAGAGTACTACAGAGGTTTAGGGTGCTAATACCTTCCTTAAGCTTAACCAACCCCTTACCTAGATCTCTCCCCGCATTGTGTTTAGGATGAAAAATTAGGTTTTCCTTCTTTTGGCCTTTTCCTTCGGATAAATCAAAGATCGTTTGTGAATCAAAGATTTGCGATTCAAATTAATTAATAATTTGATATCCTATTCTCACCGCAACAGAAAATGGCGACTTCACTAGGGAAAGTCCTAACTTTTAAGGGTTACCCCTATCTTGTTTATTTGCTTTATTATTATTTGTTTTCTTGTATATATATCTCTTGTACCTTGCTTGGGGGTATCATTATTGTGAGATAAGTCCTACACCCGGACTTGAGTGAGATTATTATAGGAAGGTGATATATTCGACGAGGCTTATAGGGAGTGATTCCCGACCAAGATGACTTGAGAATCACCGCTCAGTTGAGACCCTTTCGAAAATGGTTCGGTTGAACGAGTATTCGTGAAAACCTTTACTATTGTCGATTGGAGTCTGTGATACTGGGGACCATAGTACCTTAACACTGAAGGTGAGAAAATACTTAGAAGGGGGGGTTGAATAAGTATGAAGATTAAAACTTAGAAATAAAAACTCAAGTATTTTTATCCTGGTTCGTTGAACTCAACTACTCCAGTCCACCCTTCCTAGAGTGATTTGCCTTTCTCAATCAAGGACTTAATCCACTATTTAATCAACTGATTACAATAGTAAGCACTTAGAACAACTGTTCAAAGTCTTCTCAAGAACTACTGATCCTAACTGGATCTTCTTAAGGTTTACAATCAAATGTAATAAAAATACAAGTGTTTAAGATTGCTTATATAAAGTTTTATCACAACTGTGATTTTTCACTTAACTATTAAGAACAAAGAAATTAATTCTTAGAAAGAATATGAAAAGTATGAGAGCTTGAATGTTGATTTCTTTTTGGATAATTACGTCAACTGAGGAAATTGTAGAAGTCTTGCTTTTATAGGCAGTTGATCCAAGGTGAGCTTCACGTTGAGAAGAGTGTCCAAAAAGGTCTGAGCCTTTTTTGTCTTCACATCAAGTGACCTTTCCTAGAAGAAGAAAGCACAGATAAATCCTTTTTGTCTGTGTTCTTGTGTCTAGCATAAATAAGGAAAGAGTCGTTTGGATCATTCCAACGGATATAAACTTTGAATAATTCTTCTTCAGTTTTCAGCAAATTCATCAGAGTCTAAATTGATCAGAGCCTTCTGATGATGATCAGGGTTTTGCTGAATCAGAGTCTTCTGCAGCAGGTGTGCTTTTAGCGTGTTTAAGATGAGAGCATATTTGAGACAGATATTCAGTACTAGCAGCTTTAGTACTTTCAGAATCTTCTGTAGTAACTATGCTTTGAAAAAACTCTTCATACAGAATTCTTCTTTGGTTTAGATGCTTCTGACTTGCTTCAGATTCTTCTGGAGCTTCTGCTTCAGATCCTTCTGGAGCTTCTGCTTCAGATCCTTCTGGAGGCTTCTGCTTCAGAATCTTCTGGAGGCTACGCTCAGGATCTTCTGTTGGCAGCAATCAGAATCTTCTAATGGATGCATCTGGCGCTTCAGAGTCTAGCTAATTTCTTATGTTCAATTCTGATTTGCTTCTGGAGTGTTAATTCCTTTACTATCTGCAGTAAAAATTCTCAAGCAAATTTTATAGTATATAATTCTTAATTACAAAATTTCATAATAGTTATCATCAAAACATAGAGATATTATTAAGAACCAATCTGTGTTCTAACAATCTCCCCCTTTTTGATGATGACAAAAACATCAGAAATTTTGTTTAATTGAAAATATGATAATTATAACTCCCCCTGAGATGATGAATCTCCCCCTGACTTAAATACAAATAAGGAATATAAACTTCCCTTTTGTCTTGAGTAATTTTCAGAGTTAGATCTTGATTGTTCTTTTAACATTTGAGAGTCAGAGTGTCTTGCAAATTTCAGAGTCAGAGTTTGATAATTGTCAAATGATCTGAGAGTCTCAGAGTTTGTTTTACAGAGTGTACTTATCAAATATTCTGAAATACTCAGATTTAATGTTAGATAGAATAGATATGTCTGAAGTTTCATTCTGGTGAAGTTTAATTAAACAGATCAGATCTATATTTTCTCCCCCTTTTTTGTCATAAGCAAAAAGTAAAAACTTTAAAAAGACAAATAAAAGGAAACAGTAAAGAAGATAAATCATGTGGAGAAAACTTTGAAACCTTCATTCAATTTAGTTCAGAGCAAAAATACATGCATCAGAAGATATTCAAAAATACATAAGCAAACATCAGATGCAAAAACATCAGAATGAAAAAAATGAAAAACTAAGAGTGTTTTGACAAAAGCATCTTCAACAGATCCGTGATCTCAGAGAAGGATTGTTCTTGCTTTGACATCCACTTAGCCATTGTTTCATTCTTCTGATCCTGTTTTGACATCCATTCAGTCATGTCTTCAGACTTTTTATCCTGTTTGGCCATCCAAGACTTGATTTCTGATTGACCAGCTTCCAGAGCAGCAATTTTATCCTCAAAATCTGGATGTTCTTTCTTAATCTCAGATGAAGAAGGTTGAACATTTTTTGGAGCTTGAACATAGTCAATTTCCATAGGGTCTGAAGAGCTTGGAGCATTAGAGCCAGAAGGAAGTTCTACCAGAGTCATGGCCAAAGGATTGTCTTCAGATGCAGGTTCAGTAGTTTCTTCTGATGATGGAGGAGCATCTGTAAGAAGTAAAGGTCCAGATCTCTTGACAGTCCAGAATAGATTTCTTGCAGCTTCGCATCATCAGAACATATGTTCTTCAGATTTGATGCTACAGTGTTGAATCTATTGATGAATCCATTCCAGATGACATCAGATTCTTGTGCATCCATAGTTGCTAAACACTTCTTCTGTACAATACCTAAATACAACTGTATTTCTTGCAAAAAAAGATTGAAATAAATGATCAACATTAAGTCTAGGTTTGGGATGTAACAGAGTCTCCAATGTTATTGGTTTTGGTTGGGGAGTAGGTGGAAAGATGGATTTCTGAATGGAGATCAGAGGAGGAGGGTAGTATGGTATGAAAGGAATTTCAGGTTCAGCAGGTTTGGATCTGTTTAAAGCATTTAACAGATTTGGTTTTGCTTTGGTGTGATAGGAAACCACATCAAAGGGTTTATTTGACTAAGGTTGGAAAGCAGATTTTGCAGGTTCATCAGAAGCAGCAGTTTTATTAGATGAAACAGGTGTAGCTGAAGTAACACCTTTTGCAGATTTAGCAGAATATGATATTGTTGCTAATGAACCTACATCTGACATGGATTGAATATAGGTGAGAAGCACAGGTGGTAGGGTGATTGTAAGTTTGGGTTTCAAGGGAGTGATAGGGTCAGATGGTTCAACTCTGTCATATAAATCTTTGAGTTTGAAACCATAGGCAAGACTGTGAAACAGAGATGAGAGTTGTGCACATGAGATAGATGTTCTTGGGGTAGATGTTGGGTTAGGATTTGGAATGAGGATTTCAGATGCTGGATTAGGTGTGGGAGTAGGATCTGGAATACGAATTTTGGAAGATACAGGGGGTTCTAGTTGGTTTACCTCAGAATCTCAGTGAGAAGAGGATATCAGAAAATCTGGGTGTATGTCAGATTCTGAGGAGTTTGATGAAGTGGTTGGTGTGCAAGAAGTAGAAGACACTTGAAAAACAGTTTTTAGAGGTGTAACATCAAGAACTTCTGTCTCAGGCATGTTGGTTTCAGAAGGATTGGTTGATTCTGAAGGATTTTCAGAGGGTTTTGATGGGGGTTCTGAGGTGGGTGGATCAGATGAAATTTTTATTGGTTCAGATGAAACTGGAACAGATGCAGTGGGTGTAGATGTGTTGGATGGTGGATTTTGTGATTATGGTTGTGTCTCTTGTTGTTGTGTTTGAGGTTCAGATGATTTTGGTGGTTGATGTTCAGAGTCTTTTTCTGGTAGAGGTTCAGATGATTTTTCTAGTTGTTTTTCTTGAGGTTGGTGTTGTTGTTCAGATGGCTTTTGTTGTGCAGATGGTTTTGTTGTTTGTTGTTGTTCTGTGGGTTGTTTTTCTGATGGTTGTTTTTGTGGTACAGATGGTTTGGTTGGAACCTCTGGTTGTGGAGTCTGAATTTTTTGTTTTGTTGTTGTTGGTTGTGGTACAGAGGGTTGTTGTATAGGTGATATGGAAATTGGATTAGAAGATTTTTGTGGAGATGGAGTAGAAACATGAGGTGGAGCAGTAACAGATTTATTTTGTGAAGAGGGTGGTTTTGGAATATACTTAACATTTGAATCATTTATAACAATAGGAGTTGCAGAAGATACAGAAGTTTTAGTACCTTTGATTTTGATGCGTTTGGCTGGTACAGAAGGAGTGTCTCCAGATTCTTTCCTCTTTAGTAGCTTTTGTGGCTTCTCAGCAATCTTGGGCTTCTTCTGAACAGGTTCAGCTTCTGCTTCTGGTTGAGTCCTCTTTCTTGGCGGTTCTTCTTTTTCTACAACAGGCAATGGTTGTCTTGCTCTCTTTATAATATCTGCAGGAATAGGCTTTCCTTCTGCCTTGCACTCATCAATATATCTTACAACAATTTCCCTTGGTTCTTCAGCATAGAACAGAGGGTAATCATCTACAGGAGTTCTCTTCTGACTCAGTTCAGAAATGTTCAGCTTCTTGGGAGCTGTTGTGAGTTCTTCCAATATTTTAAGTCTCTGAAGACTTTTGGCTTTCAGAGGCTTTCCCAAAATAAATTTCAATTCCTCTGTGACTCCAGCAGCGTACAGAGCAGTTACAAGTCCATTTTCTTTTAGAAGATCTGAGATTAACCTTCCAAAAGGAATCCAGGTTCTGATCTTCTGACCTTTTTCTTTCACATATTCTCTAGAGGCATTTATATGATTCCAAAGATGCATAAAGAGAATATATGGAAGATCTACCTTGGTGCTCTGACTTAGGCAATACATAAAGTAGAGCTGTTCATTATTGACATAGTCTGGAGAGTTTGTTGACTTTCTGTGATGAATGCATCCCATGAAAATCTTAGCCCAGATCTTGTAGTCAGGCTTCAGATCTTTGAACTTATTAGAAGCTTGTCCAGCAGTCATCACTTCCTCATATACTTCATCCATATCAACACGCCCAGCTGGCAAGTGTGATACTCCATCTGTTTCCTCATAGCCAATGAGTTTTCTGATCAGATCTTCTGTTATAATTATCTCTTTGCCCAGAACAGAAGATAAAATAAACTTAGGGTATACAGAAGCATGGATCCAGAACTCTTTCATAAGAAGGGGGTAAACTGGTCCAAAAAGTCTGTCAAAATACTTCACCCATCCTTGAGCATTTATAATGGAGCGAAATTCAAACCCATTCTCAGCAAGTGAATCAAATTCCACCATTGATTCACATAGAACCTCCAGCTTTTCAACAGGTGTGAGCAATGTTCTTTTTGGTGGAGAATAAGGAGTTACGCCCATGTTAGCAGAGGTAACTGCAGCCATTGTAGATTGAAATTGTGCAGCAGTTGATGATGAAGTTGCCATTGAAGATGATTTTGTCAAACGCTTAGGATAAGGGTTTTTGTGAAGAGAGAAGAGGAGACAGAAATGCATAAAATGGTTGAGATGTGGAAAGTATGAATGTGAAGAGAAGAGATGTATTTATACTAAAACACATAGGCATACAAACAATCAGAATAAGCACGTTTGAACAAAGCATTTAATGAAAAGGAATAAAATCATTTCAAGCATGTATTGCTTCTGACAATTTGGGGGGAAAATCAAGATTTTCACTATTCAAACTTCACCTCAAACGTCTCTTCAGTAGTGTACACACCACCTTTGCAGATTTGGAGTGACACGTGTTTACTTGCATGTGTTCTGAATTCTCTTGAGAAATGAAACGTTAACCAACGTTCAGATCCTCTAAGGATTGTTAGTTTAGAGTTTCACAAAAATATTTAAAAAAAAGTAAATAAGCAATAAAAAAAATACTTCAGAGCATTAGGCATTTTTGCATCTGTAAAATTTGCTTTTGACAAATATCATTCTGGACAAAAATCCATACCAATATTTTTCAGAATAAATTTGAATCTATCTTCAACAAGGGGTTTTGTAAAAATATCTGTCCATTGATGATCTGTGTCAACAAAGGCTAAATTTATGATTCCCTTTTGAACATAGTCTCTGATGAAATGATGCTTAATTTCTATATGTTTTTCCTTAGAGTGTAAAATGGGGTTCTTAGACAAACATATAGCAGAAGTATTATCACAGAAGATAGAAATGTTACTTTCAAATATTTGATAATCTTCTAGTTGACTTTTCATCCAGAGCATCTGCATGCTACATCCAGCAGCAGCAATATATTCTGCCTCTGTGGTTGAAAGTGCAATTGTGGGTTGCTTCTTGATGTACCAAGAGATTAGATTTCTTCCTAGAAATTGACAACTTCCAAAAGTACTTTTCCTTTCCACTCTGTCTCCAGCGTAGTCAGCATCACAGAATCCAACTAATTTGAAATCATCAGATTTTCTGTAACACAAACCCACATTAAAAGTACCTTTCAGATACCTTAGAATCCTCTTGACAACTGTCAAGTGTGATTCTCTAGAATCTGATTGGAATCTAGCACACAAGCATACACTGAACAATATGTCAGGTCTAGAAGCAGTTAAGTAAGGAAGAGATCCTATCATACCTCTGTAGAGCTTCTGATCTACTTTCTTGCTTACCTCTTCCTTGCCAAGTGAGCTAGTTGGATGCATGGGAGTCTTTACCAGCTTACTATCAGTCATGTTAAATTTCTTCAGAAGTTCTTTAACATATTTGGTCTGATGTATGTAAGTGCACTCTGGAGTTTGATTTACTTGGATTCCTAGAAAGAATCTCAATTCTCCCATCATGCTCATTTCAAATTCTGCCTACATACATTTAGCAAACTCCTTTCCCAACATAGTATTGGTAGATCCAAATATTATATCATCCACATAAATTTGACAAATTAGAAGATCTTTCTTAATTGATTTACAAAAGAGTGTTGTGTCCACTTTGCCTCTGATGAAAATTTTCTCCAAAAGAAAATTGCTCAATCTCTCATACCAAGCTCTGGGAGCTTGTTTTAAAGCATACAGAGATTTCTTTAATTTGAAAACATGATCTGAAAATTTTTCATTCTCAAAACCAGGAGGTTGGTGGACATAAACTTCTTCTTCTATAATACCATTTAGAAAGGCACTTTTAACATCCATCTGATACAGAGTGATGTTATTTTGTGCAGCAAATGAAATAAGAAGGCGTGTAGATTCTAACCTTGCCACTGGAGCATAAGTTTCAGTGTAATCAATACCTTCTTGTTGACTATACCCTTGAGCAACAAGCGTTGCCTTATTTCTTTCAACTTCTCCTTTCTCATTTAGCTTATTTCTGAAGACCCATTTAGTTCCAATTATATTGAATCCTTGTGGTCTTTGAACTAAATCCCATACATAATTTCTGGTGAACTGATTTAACTCTTCTTGCATGGCAATAATCCAATCATTGTCTTGCAGAGCTTCATCTACAAAAGATGGTTCAATTTCTGACACCAGTCCAAATAATGATGCTTCATATGATCTTAGAAAGGATCTTGTTCTGATGGGATCATCCTTCTTTCCAATAATGACATTCTCTGGATGTGAAGCTTTAATTCTGGATGATGATCCTCTAACAGTTGATTCTTTAGAAATGTTTAGATTGTTCATCTGAGAAGTTAAAGGAATAGCATCTGGCGTTGCTTCTGGTTCCTTCACTTGAGCTTTGTCTGCCTCTGGGACTTCAGAGTCTGTGAAGACTACTTCTCTATCTACAGAGTTTTCAAACTACTTTGGCTTTTTATTGCCAAGCTTATCATCAAATCTAACATGAATAGATTCTTCCACAATCTGTGTCTCAGTGTTGTATACTCTATAGCCTTTAGAGCGTTCAGAATATCCAAGCATGAAACACTTCTGTGCTTTGGAATCAAACTTGTTCAGATTTTCTTTAGTATTTAACATATAAAAAATACATCCAAAAGGATGAAAATATGAAATGTTGGGCTTTCTGTTCTTCCACAGTTCATATGGAGTCTTCTCCAGAAGAGGTCTTACAGACACTCTGTTCTGAATGTAACAGGCTGTGTTGATTGCTTCTGCCCAAAAGTGTTTTTCCAGATTTGTCTCATTGATCATGGTTCTGGCCATTTCTTGCAGAGTTCTGTTTTTCCTCTCTACAACCCCATTTTGTTGTGGAGTTCTAGGACAGGAAAAATCATGAGCAATGCCATTTTCATTAAAATATTTTTCAAAATATTTATTTTCAAATTCACCACCATGATCACTTCTGACTTTTATAATTTTGAAATCTTTTTCATTCTGGACTTGCTTGCAGAAGTCAAAGAACATAGAATGTGACTCATCCTTGTGTTTTAAGAACTTTACCCATGTCCATCTACTATAGTCATCAACAATGACTAATCCATACTTCTTGCCTCTGATGGATGCAGTTTTCACTGGTCCAAACAGATCAATATGAAGTAATTCTAGTGGTCTGGAAGTAGAAACAACATTTTTTGATTTAAAAGATGATTTTGAAAACTTCCCTTTTTGGCATGCTTCACAAAGAGCATCTGAGGTGAACTTCATATTAGGAAGTCCTTTGACAAGATTAAGTTTATTAATCTGAGATATACGTCTCATATTAATATGCCCCAATCTTCTGTGCCAGACCCATTGCTCTACATTAACAGACAAGAGGCATTTAACATTCTGAACTTTAAGTTCTGAAAGATTTATTTTATAAATGTTGTTTTTCCTCTTACCACTAAATAGGATAGAGCCATCCTTTTGACTAATAGCTTTACAACATTTTTGATTAAAGGTAATATCATAACCATTGTCACTTAATTGACTTATGGACAATAAGTTATACTTTAACCCTTCAACAAGTAAAACATTAGTAATAGAGGGAAGTTTACCATTTCCAATGGTGCCAGATCCAATGATCTTGCCCTTCTGGTTCCCTCCAAATTTCACATCACCTCCAGATCTAAGCTCCAGGCTTTGGAACATAGACCTTTCTCCTGTCATGTGTCGTGAGCATCCAGAGTCCAGGTACCATGATTGGTGTCCTGACCTTGCTGCTAAGAACATCTGCAACAGGAATTATTTTACTTTTAGGTACCCAGATCTTCTTGGGTCCTTTAGGGTTAGTTGTTCTGAAGGTTTGTCTAAACTTCTGTTTTTCAACATAAGGTTTATTCTGACTAGCCTTAGATTTAAACACATGAATATTCTTTTCAGAGCGTGTTTGTTCAATATCATTCAAGTGACCAAATTTAAAGTGTGAATATAAAGGAGTTTTCTTGATGATAATTTTATCAACAGGTTTTGGATTTAAATCCTTTCCAGAGGAGGATTCATATCCAATTCCTTTTCTGTTATTTCTGCTAACTCCATAGATCATAGAAGCCATTTTGCTTCTGTCTATGATTTTAGCAAGAAACTTCTGAAAGCTATAATCATATTTTTCCAAAATATTTTTGCATTCAGATTCAGTTTCAAAATCAGAGTTTTGTTGAGCTAATTCAGAATCATTTTTCAATTTTAAGTTCTTTTCATTTAGCTCAGCTACTTCTGATTTGAGAATATTATTCTAAGATACAAGATTGCTTTGACGCTTCTTATATTTGAGCTTAATATTGTTATAACTTTTCAGAACTTCTGATAACACTTTGATAAGTTCTTCTTTAGTGAGTTTAGCCATTACCTCTTCAGTGTCAGAGTCAGATTCAGATCCTGAAGTTCCTTCCTCCTGATCTTTTATGTCTGCCATCAAAGCTACATTGGCACATTCCTCTTCTGACTCAGATTCAGATTCAGATGTATCTGAATCATCCCAAGTGGCCATCATAACCTTTTTCTTCTTATCAAATTTTCTTTTAGGCTTTTCTTTCAGCACCTTTGGACATTCATTTTTGTAATGTCCAGGTTCCTTACATTCATAACATACAACCTCCTTTTTGGCAGATCTTCTGTGTCCAGAAGATTCTTTTCTTTGGTCAGGTTTCCTGAAGTTTCTGAACTTCTTTCCTTTATGCTTCCAGAGTTTATTTATTCTTCTGGACAGCATGGATAGTTCATCTTCATCTTCAAATGAGGATTCTTCAGAGCTTTCCTCTATTACCTGCAATGCTTTAGCAAATTTATTAGATTTTAAAGCAACAGATTTACCTTTCTTTTGAGGTTCATCTTCCTCAAGTTCAATTTCATGACTTCTTAGTGAACTGATCAGTTCTTCCAAGGAGATCTTGTTCAGATCTTTAGCCATCTTCAGCGCTGTCACCATAGGTCTCCATCTGGTGGGTAAGCTTCAGATGATCTTTTTCACATGATCAGCAGTAGAGTATCCTTTGTCCAGAACCTTTAGTCCAGCTGTAAGTATTTGAAATCTGGAGAACATAGCTTCAACAGATTCAGAGTCTTCCATCTTGAAGGCTTCATACTCTGGGATCAGAGCCAGAGCCTTTGTTTCCTTGACTTGAGAGTTTCCCTCATGAGTCATCTTTAACGATTCAAACATTTCAAATGTAGTTTCCCTGTTTATAATTTTTTCATACTCAGTGTGGGATATTGCATTCAACAATATTGTTCTGGCCTTGTGATGATTTCTAAATTCTTTCTTCTGAGCATCTGTGATAGATTTTCTGTCTATCTTCTTGCCATTCCCATCAGTAGGATGAACATATCCATCTATGACCAGATCCCATAAATCAGCATCATATCCAAGGAAAAAACTTTCAATCCTGTCTTTCCAATAATCAAATTTCTCCCCATCAAACATAGGGGGTTTGGTGCTGATTCTGTCCCTTTCTTCATATTTGTTGTTAATGTTAGACATTGTATTATCAGCCATAGTAAAAACCAAATATATATCAAAGTATTTCTCTCTGGATCTTTATTGTCACTCTTAAGTGGTAGCACACACAGAACCGGAGCTCTGATGCCAACTGAAGGTGAGAAAATACTTAGAAGGGGGGGTTGAATAAGTATGAAGATTAAAACTTAGAAATAAAAACTCAAGTATTTTTATCCTGGTTCGTTAAACTCAACTACTCCAGTCCACCCTTCCTAGAGTGATTTGCCTTTCTCAATCAAGGACTTAATCCACTATTTAATCAACTGATTACAATAGTAAGCACTTCGAACAACTGTTCAAAGTCTTCTTCAGAACTACTGATCCTAACTGGATCTTCTTAAGGTTTACAATCAAATGTAATACAAATACAAGTGTTTAAGATTGCTTCTATAAAGCTTTATCACAACTGTGATTTTTCACTTAACTATTAAGAACAAAGAAATTAATTCTTAGAAAGAATATGAAAAGTATGAGAGCTTGAATGTTGATTTCTTTTTGGATAATTACGTCAACTAAAGAAATTGGAGAAGTCTTGCTTTTATAGGCAGCTGATCCAAGGTGAGCTTCACGTTGAGAAGAGTGTCCAAAAAGGTCTGAGCCTTTTTTGTCTTCACATCAAGTGACCTTTCCTAGAAGAAGAAAGCACAGATAAATCCTTTTTGTCTGTGTTCTTGTGTCTAGCATAAATAAGGAAAGAGTCGTTTGGATCATTCCAACGGATATAAACTTTGAATAATTCTTCTTCAGTTTTCAGCAAATTCATCAGACTCTAAATTGATCAGAGCCTTCTGATGATGATCAGAGTTTTGCTGAATCAGAGTCTTCTGCAGCAGGTGTGCTTTTAGCGTGTTTAAGATCAGAGCATATTTGAGACAGATCTTCAGTACTGGCAGCTTTAGTACTTTCAGAATCTTCTGTAGTAACTATGCTTTGAAAAAACTCTTCATACAGAATTCTACTTTGGTTCAGATGCTTCTGACTTGCTTCAGATTCTTCTGGAGCTTCTGCTTCAGATCCTTCTAGAGCTTCTGCTTCAGATCCTTCTGGAGGCTTCTGCTTCAGAATCTTCTGGAGGCTACGCTCAGGATCTTCTGTTTGCAGCAATCAGAATCTTCTAATGGATGCATCTGGCACTTCAGAGTCTAGCTAATTTCTTATGTTCAATTCTGATTTGCTTCTGGAGTGTTAATTCCTTTACTATCTGCAGTAAAAATTCTCAAGCAAATTTTAGAGTATATAATTCTTAATTACAAAATTTCATAATAGTTATCATCAAAACATATAGATATTATTAAGAACCAATCTGTCTTCTAACAAACACCACCTTGGCCTTATATAGGACGTAGTGCGAGGACTATGAGGGAGTAGTCCCAAAAATAGTTGCTACACGTTACTACATTCAAACGAGGTTCTCTTGAGAATATTATTAACCACTGAGTCAGTTGGGAAATTGATAATATCTGAAAGATTGACTGATGACTTTGGGCACTTCTTTAGAACCCTTGTTCTGTAGGTACAACTAACCTATAGTACATACCTTTTGGGATGGATAGACCTTAACTCCACTCATTGTTCCTCTAACCTAGGAATTTTGTTTCTTGTGTGTATTTGTGCATGGCATTCATAAAACATCATTCCTAGTTTCAAGGAATTCAACTGTCCTTTGCAAATTTAAAAGTCCTACATTTTAAAGTCTAAAACATTTTCCATCTTTTCTTAGAAAATATTTGCAATCGACTGTTGAAGTTCTTGAAACCATTGCATTGCATTAACATCATGTCTTGCATTGCATTTTTCCTCTAGTTTCTCATTCCCAGTTGTCTTTATTAGTCTGTACCTTTGAGTTGTCAAGTTGATTCCTCGACATAGATATCAGACTAGAGCTAACTATAGATGCCAGATGTCAGAACAAGAGGAACATAATGCATAAGTCCGAATGGAGATCGATGAGTTGAAAGCAGGCATGACCAGGCTTACCGAGATGCTTCAAGTACTGATTTCCAGAGGAGAGCCACCTCAGAGGACCGTCATTCAGGAAGTTTCAAGTGTTGATCCACCTCCTGTATCACTGCCAACCTCTACTTGGCTGGAGTTTGGTTTACCTCTTAACTACTCTCCACCTATTGCATCTACTGCTATGATTGGTCAGACTGTCAGACTGGTTTTTCAAGGTCCCGTCCTTGCCGAGCCCAGACCTGTAGTCCACACTGTTAACCAGACTGTCTGAGCTCCCTTTGAGAGCTCCTTTCTTTGACCACAACGCTGCTAGTGCATCAAAAGTGAAGCTTCAGTCCAACTTCAGTAGACTATCTTCTCACACGCCAGTGTTTCAGACAGGACGACTCATCTTTGTACTGATTTAGTCAGTAGGCCATGTTTCTTGTTGTTTGCACTTTCCTTATTTTTATATTAGTTGTTTGCTTTCAAATTATGTTTGTACTTTTACATTGATGGAATAAGCATTGCAACTTTCGATTTCAATTCATTTTGTCTATTTATTTGCATCCTTATGCTTTACCTTTCAAATATTTATTTCCTGTCCAAATTTTTGGTATGCAAAGATTGGAGGGAGGATGACGAAAACGTTATACCCATAATTGATGTCAATATGCTTTCAATCAAACTTTGTTGACGATGTAAGGCATTGTTTCGATCCCCAAACACTGGAGAAATAAGGAAGTTATTCCCTCGTCACCCCCTTCGAGCCTAGAAGTTGGAGTTTCTTTATTTACAAATAAAAACCTGCAATTTTAACCTAGGGCATGGGTAGTTCTCAGTTAACTTAGTTGTGTGTTCCTGCAATACACCTTTCATATAAAGGTTACATTCACAAGTTTTCCTTCGCACACAACAAGTAAGTGTCAAGCTAAAAAGTCGATGATGTTTCACCGTAATCATTAAAGCCAGGCAGTCACTTTCTTTCCAAAGAAAAAAATCAAAAGAAAAAGCCCGCTAAGTCAAAACCTATGAAGGAGACTTAGGCAAAACTAGGGCATCCCGCTGACTGTGTGCTTTAAAAAAAATTGTTCAGAAAAAAGTTAGGGATAATAAAAAGAGGAGATCTTTAAATCCTTACCATGTAAATCCTCAATGCTAAAACAACTAAATGTTATAGGGAAGTAGTGACTGCCTTTTCATAAGTCCCTTGACTTCTGAACCATCATTGCTACCATCAGTGCAATTCCTAACCTATAGGAACCTGAATGCATAATATGAGTTAACTGAGCGTAGGACTGAAGATTATCACGTAGATTGGGTGGGTACAAATAAATTTTGAGCCTTTATCCTTTTTTTCATAAACCGTGAACCAGACCATGTTACAACCCTCAAAAGACTTAATTGAAGCAAGGTTATTTTGAAAGCATACTACAACAAGGTTGCGTAAGCTGACTCCAAAAGATCTTTGCGAATCATTTATTTTGGCAGTACACCTTTGTTTTAAACTTTGAGCATCTTGAACCACCGTGTTCTGACCAAAGACTCATTTATTTTTCATCTTTCAAAAACAATTTCGATTTCAAAAGTTGCATGAACTTTGCATTACCATGTTTGTATGAACAGTTTTATTTGCAAACTAGCTTTCCTCTAAGGAATTTTCAAACAATGAGAAACTTGGTCAAGTGATCTTATCAGGGGCAAGTTCCTTTTATATCCTGCTGAAAACCAGTTCAATATTTGCTCAGGGCAAAGTTCTTCTCAGATTTGGTTTATCCATAAGATTTTTCAAGACTCAGACTGGGGCAGACCTTCCAAGGGTACAATAAATTAGTCATTCCCAAAATCAGACGAGCTGAAGTAAATATCAGTTTACAGACAGTTTATCTGCGGCAGTTTACTTGAAGGATCCCTAGGCAGTTCATCCTTCCTACAAGGATCATCAACTTGATACAGTTTACCAGTATGGCAGAGATGTGCTCAGCAGCAACATCTTTGGTCCCCAAGCATAAGGACAGTGATCTCTGTGTTGAGGAATCAGTCTTTCAGTCTTGTCATCTCGCCAAAAGAGTCGAGCCTTGTCGTCAGCATCTTCATTTGCATTTGATCACATATCATAACATCATTCTTATACATATGCATCTCATGAGTGTTTCATCCTCATTTGCATTTCTCTTGAGGTCGTGTTTTAGCCATGTCTTACCTTGTGGTCAAAGTCCAATTTATTTGGCACCTACCAACAGATTTGTCATGTCTATCTGACGTTCTTCCAGATATGACATTTTTCTTATCCGATGGTTTTTCGGATATGTCTGTTTCTTTTACATCCAATACTATTATCAGATATTATACCTTTCATTCAAAGCCATTCTTGGATGTCTGGTGTCCTTTTTTATCCAATGCCATTCTTGGATGTATCATTTGTTTCTCTCTCTGATGTTTTTCCAGGGTGAGTTTATGTTCTGATGTTTTTCTAGAACTTCTTTGTTACTTACCTGATGGTTTTCCAGATATTCCTTTTGATTATGATGGTTTTCCAGAATCTATCCGATGTTTTCCCGGATTTATTCCTCTTTCTGGTGGTTTTCCAGATTGAGTCTTTGTTCTGATGTTCTTCCAAAACTTATCTGATGGTTTTCCAGATATTCCTTTTGATTCTGATGGTTTTCCAGAATCTATCCGATGGTTTTATAGATACGTTTCTCTTTCTGATGGTTTTCCAGATTAAGTCTTTATTCTGATGTTCTTCCAGAACTTATCTGACGGTTTTCCAGATATTCCCTTTGATTCTGATGGTTTTGCAGAATCTATCCGATGGTTTTCCAGATTTAGTCCTCTTTCTGATGGTTTTCCAGACTGAGTCTTTGTTCTGATGTTCTTCCAGAACTTATCTGACGGGTTTCCGGATATTTCCTTTGATTTTGATGGTTTTCCAGAATCTATCCGATGGTTTTCCAGATACGTTTCTCTCTCTGATGTTTTTCCAGTTTGAGCCTTTGCTCTTATATTATTCCAGAACTTATCTAATGGTTTCCCAGATGTTTTCTTTCGATTTTGATGGTTTTCCAGAATCTTTCCGATGGTTTTCCGGGTAGGTTTCTCTCTCTGACGTTTTTCCAGATTGAGTTTTGGTTATGATGTTTCTTCCAGAACTCCTTTGTTGCTTATCTGATGTTCTTCCAGATAGGTCTTCAAAACTTGTCCCATACATTTATTGCTTTCCTAAATGTTCGGATGTACCTTGTCGTTATTTCATGCTCTTATAGATGTTCTCATTTTGTTTCTTTGTCCCAGAGTTTATTCGACATTTTTTCGAGTATCTCTGGTGTGTTTCAGAGTTCATTTGATGTTCTTCCGGATGTTTCTGATGTTTGTTTCTCCTTATATATTTTCCGACGATTCCTGAAGATCCCGCCCGATCTCTTCGTTTAAAGGAACGTCCCGAAAACTCCAGTAGGTGTCGTTTACCTGATCCTACCGCCGTGTGGATCCTGCGTTACCTTGTCATCCTAGAGTGCCTGTCGGCCATGCCTGAATCTGTTACACAGTTACTCTTGGATATTCCCCAGTGGAGGCCGTCTCGTCGGCGCCATCTCCATTAAGGATCCCATTCTTACCGTTCTTTCTAAAGTGACAATTAGTCGTGCTTGCACAAGTTGGACATCACTTTAGAATTTCCTAGTGTCGTGTTGCTTCCCTAGTGCGTCGTATTCCCCAGTGGTTTGTTCGTCGCGTTTGTCCCTGTGTCGTCATGTCGTCTACATCCTCGCATTTATCAGTTCCATCATAGGCATCATACTAGATTCATGGCGTTGTCAGCCTTGTTTTGTCCATAGCATTGCATATCACTGCATCTGAGGGTAAAGTTTTCGGTTATTTGTACTTAAATCCCTCCACCGTGATTCCTCGAGTCGTCGTCGCTCATATCATCCGGTGAAGCCATTTAAATAGGGGCATCTATTGCACCCCAAATTTTACCCTCGTATTTTCTTGCATTGCCTGTATAGCATATCATGTCTTTCATTTTTCATAATACCCAATTTATCAGCTGAAATAAACTTGTCGGAATTACAGCCGAATCGGTCAAACTAAAAGTCAACTTTGTGAAAAATCAGCTGACAAAAAATTTTAAAGTCGAGCATGCAAACGTCTGTCATATTAATCTACGTTTTTCATAATTTAACCTGGTGTGTTCAATTAAATTTTTCGACCACTTTTCGGTCGCATTTTGGACAGTTTAAGTCATTTTATCGAGTAAAATTTATTTCAAAATCTGGCCATACAACATTTTTCCGAGTTGTATATTTTGCGGTGATCATTTTAGTGTACTCGGTTTATTTTTTCGAGCACTTGGGCATCCATCTTTTATCTATTTGAGTTTTGGTTATTTTTATTTTCTGTATAAATAGTTAGAATAAATAAATAAATAGAATTATTAGTTTTAATTTTATTTTTATTTTATTTTATTTTATTTAGTTTTAAAGAATTATTTAAGTTGGGCTTTAAAATGGGCAATAGGTTAGAGTTAACCCTAGTTTGATACATATATAAACATAAGTTGTATTTGAGAAAAGGGGGAGAAAACTTCATCAACATCAGAAATCAAGAACAGGTCATCAGAAAGAGGAAGAAGAGAGTTTTGAGAAAAACTCAGAAGATCCACCAACAAGGATCATCCAACGGCGGCCATGGATCCTTTAGAGTCTCACTACTACCGGCGGACAGCAACCAAGCAAAGAGCCTCAGTAGAAGCTTCATCACCGGCCAAGAACACCACCACCTCGCCGTCGAAACACCCAAAACGTAAGATTATGACATTAATGGGTTTGGTTTTGTTTTATTCGATTTCAGGTATGAACAGACGAAGGCGAAGCAGGAGAGAAGAAGAAAGTTTCAAAAAGGAGCCATGGAGGAGCCACCGCCGGTTGGTGGGAAGAAGAAGAAGGGAAAGGGTTTTTTCCCAAACCCTAAAGAAACAACACAGCAACACGATCCACCCTCCCCCTTTATTATTACTGTTTTTTTCTTTCTTTTTATTATTTTATTTTTCTTTTAGTTATTTATTTATTTTTATTGGTAATTAATAATGAGAGTTAAAGTTTTAATTAAACTATTTAACAAAGAATGTAATTCAACATTAGGATTAGAATTTATTAAAATTTAGATCTTTCTTTCAAAATTAAAATCATTAATTAAAATTAGAAACTCATTTTTTTTAAAGATTAAAATTGGATCACTTTTTTAGTAAAACGCTAAATAAAAATTAAACCCTTTTCAAATTAAAATTTAAAACTCTCTTTTAAAAACAAATTTTTTTTAAATCATTATGTTTAATTTAACTCAAACTTTTTCTTAATAAATTTCTAACATTATTTATTTTTAAATTTCTAACATTTCACACTTTCATTTCTAATTTTCTAACTAAAAAAATGCTAAAATAGAAAGGCTTAATATTCCCGCTAATCATCATCTGACTTTCATATCTCTTGTTTGTACTTGGTTACTAATTTCATATTTTTACTGTATTTTCCTTTTTCAGTTGTAATTATATGAGGCTATCGTCGCTTTTATTCCGTCTTTATTTTATTTTTTTTGCATTTTTTTCATGGTTGTAATTTATGCGAGTGATTGTCGCTTTGCACCTCTGTTTTACTGCTTTCGTTATTTCCCCGTATTTCAATTATCATCGTTGTAGTAATTTTCCGTTTGCATCATTTTTACCGTTAACGTCCTTCCGAAGGATTAGGTCTAGCCGTTTGACCGCCGAGTCAATAACCCCAATCTTTGACCATTTCAAAACCCTAATCTTGCCTAGGTGTCTCGCCGTGGACAAAAATACCCTTTACCCTAGCATTAGGTTAAGGAGTCGCCGCACTCCGTTTCAGGGTTTCCCACCGTGGAATACCTCTTCAACCCTAATTTCAATTCAAACTATTTTAATGTAGAAATAGGAGTCGCCGCACTCCACGTAAGCGCTTCCCTATGAACGCTTATTCCCCATTGAAACCTTGACCACAGTCAAGAAGTTTCTAACCTCCCTTTCGAGGGGAACTACGATTACTCTGATTCCATTCCCTACCTCAGATATGTAGGCACAAGATGCGAATCTTGCCGAGTAAACTTAGGACTAACCCTTAGGTCTTTCTCTAACTTTCAACCCTTAGCTCAGTATATATCCGCAAGCAAATTATTAAAGCAAAATAGTAAACAATAAACAAAAGGTTCCTGTAGAGTACTACAAAGGTTTAGGGTGCTAATACCTTCCGTAAGCTTAACCAACCCCTTACCTAGACCTCTCCCCGCATTGTGTTTACAATGCAAAATTAGGTTTTCCTTCTTTTGATCTTTTCCTTCGGATAAATCAAAGATCGGTTGTGAATCAAAGATTTGCGATTCAAATTAATTAATAATTTGATATCCTATTCTCACCGCAACAACATGCAATATCTCCAGATCCATGTATCTGTCACAACCCCCTTGATGGTCTTGTGGACCACACCTGGAATCGGGACACCTGCTCTCTGACGCAAATCCATGATCAAACCAGGAAAAACTAAAATGGCAGGTACCTTGGTGCTAAGACGGTGTATGCTAGCAGTAGTGGAACATATCTCATCAGAAATGATACTCTCTACATTGATCTTCCTCTCCTCTATAATATAATAAAGCATACAAGTTATGTCCACTGGTATGGAAGAGGTGTGACTTCTTGGCCTTATGTTGTGAAGGACAAGATTCATAAGGATTTGAGGTGTTGTGTTCATATTTCCCCACTTCAGGATCTTTGGCCTCCCTGCTGCATTCAGCTAAAAGCCTCGTCCCAGATGTGCGAAAGCCAAACATACATTCTCCAAGTTCGAATTCCTTCTAGCCACTCACCTTGTGCACGAGCACTATTCGCCTTAAGCCAATACAAGCGAGTTGCCCAAGTACTCATTTAACGCATCCCTGGAAAAAGAAACGTCCTTCCCTCTGACAAAGGATCAGAAGGTGTACAACTGCCCTTCTGTCAGAATGGTGTTTGCATAGAACTCCCGTACAATCTCATAGTTTAGCAGAGTGGGAGGGATAAGAAGGTTATGACATCCATGTCCCTCAATGATGCTCTGACAAGTCCTAAATTCCCCTTGCGGGTTGATACGGAAAATTCGCTCCGTCCATATACTTTTACGAGTCAACTATAAATATCTCCCTTGTTGCTCAGCTCCCAGAAAACTATGGTTATCATACTCCACCGAGGGTTGCCTATGCTGAGAGGTTTGACCTGCACTGAATCGAGCACGCTTTACAGGAGCCATCTGCGAACAAAGAAAACCAGACCAAAACAGCGACAAAAAGATTAAACCACCAGTTAGTAAAAATTAGAAAAATCATTAGAAACACCAGATTATCCTCACACAGTCACTCAAGCATCGAAAGCGCGAAAAATAAATATGCTAGTCCTAGGTGTCGCTACTGCGAAAAACAAGGCCGGCAAAACAGAAGAGTCGCCACCTTTCGTTATTTATCCCTCAGAACGGGAAAGGAAACGATCGGGAAAAACCTGACGCAAAAGGTATAAGACAAGGTCATCGCAACCATTGTCTGGGTTCAGGAGTCGGTTACGCAAGGGGAAGGTATTAGCACCCCTCACATCCATCGTACTCGATGGGATCCATGCTTGTTGTGTTTTTTTACGGGTGAAAAACAATTTATCTACGGCTGCTAAAGCTAAACGGAAAGAAACTGACTTGATAGAGCATCGCGCTCTATGCCTACGTATTCCCTCGTGCAATGGGAAAGTCAGAGTCAATGTAGTTCGGGAAACTACGGGGAATTTTGCTTGCCAAGACGTCGCGTCTCGTGCCTACGTACTTTCACACGGCGTGAAAGATCAGAGCTTACGTAGTTCGGGCTAACTACGGCTTGACAGGGTGTTCTCAATCACACAGGGGTGAGAGAAGGGATTGACGATACTAGCGTATGCATTCTAGCAGTTAGGTGTATTCTGCTTGCTCGACGGAGACTTAGGCGTTACCTGTTTGCGGTAGAACGGACATAGTATGTCGGGTTTTAAAGGTATGGGAACCTACGGGTTCTAGAACTACAGTCTGGTCTCGATTGCGCTCGGGGAAGGGAAAGGCTACATCAGTCGTCAGCGGGAAAGTCTCGATCGCACGGCAGCGAGAGAACAGGAAAGTTAGTTGTTAGTGTGCTCGCTAGGATGTCGCATCCTATGCCTACATATTCTCGTCTGATACGAGAAATCAGAGCAGTTGTAGTTCAGCCAACTACAGCAAACAGGGAAAAGGGAAAAAGGTAGCTCGCTAGGATACCGCATCCTATGCCTACGTACTCTCATCTGGTACGAGAGATCAGAGCAAATGCAGTTCGGCGGGAAAACGAGTCTCGATTGCACAGGGGAAAGAGAAAGGGTCTCAATCACCTGAACGCGAGAGAAAAGGGTTTCGATTGCACGGGGGCGAGAACAAAGAGGAAGCAGGCTTACGCCTAAACGGGAAGGAACTCGGGACACACACACAAGAACCTAATACGTAGGAGCGAGTGCGTGGTATATTACCCAAAGGATATATACTAAACACCCTAAACGATCGAGGGGAGACCGCTCGATTGTTATTTCCCACGTATCTTACGCTACAGCTCACAACGCTCGATGGTTGCACGAAGACTTGAATAAGAAAGATGATGATGAACGAAGCGGCTCCGTTGGCTCCTGACATGCGCGCAAGCTCCATTCCAATCTTCTTCTCTCTGGATCCTTGATGAGGATGTTCGAATCAGGAACAATGTAACGCTTAGACCGTCATGGTTCGACTTATACGAGAAATCGAACTCTAAGAGGTAGCGTATTGATGTCCGTGTCAAAGACAAGATAGAGAAATGATATCGAAAATCATTCTCCAATTGAATCATGTCACACGGCCAGCCAAGAATAAAATCAGAGATAAAATCGGATAAGAAAAGAAAATAAGAGAGAAATCCAATCACAAGTGAAAATAATATGCTACTCCTAAAATACGGCAATTAATTTCTACTAGAATAAAACTCTAAAGAAATATTAAAAGGAAATTGCATATAAAATCTATCTAACTCTAATAATATCCTAAAGAATGAAAATTCTATATTACACAATATTCTATAATATTCTAAAAACAATTCTATATTAAAATTTCTATAATACCCTATAAGAAAATAGAATGAAAATTCTATATTAAATCTATAGTAAAAATATGCATAATATGCTAAACTATAAAAATAATCCCTAAAGAAAATAGAAAAATAAAACTACACTATTACAACCACACCTCCAATACAAGAGAAATTGAAAATTGTAAGGGGAGGGGGTACAGCTTGAACAGGGGGTAAATGCAGTAAAAAAACCCACTCTGGGCCCAGCCCACAATACATCCATAAAAGTAAAGAAAAAAACTAATGGGAATGGGGGTGGTGCGCAGGAAAATGCAGGGTGTACATCCAGCAAAAATATTGTTGTTACTGGGCCCAGCCCATTCGTAACAAAAATATTGAGGAAAGGGGGTGTAAGCTTCAGAAATCAGTTGGGCCCAACCCAACAAGAACACCAACCAAAAATGAAACCAAAAAAAAGGAAACCGGGTGGTGTACGGAAACGGGGGTGTGAATACGCAACATGCAAATTGGGCCCAATGGCCCAAAAGTCCAACTCGGGAAGCCCCACGAAACTTCACTTTCCTTTTCATTCACTCTGAAACGCTAACTCTCCCTCTCTTCTCTCTGCCGCCGTTGACGTTCGCCCTTAACCTTCTCCATTGCCATACCTTCCCACCGTATCCTTCTCATCCTCTCACCTCGTTAAACCTCTCATATCCATCACTTCCATCTTCCGATCCTAATCCTTTTTCCCCTTAGATCTCCTTCTTGCTCAGAATATTGCTGATCGAAGCTTCATGAGAACACACTGAAAATCCAAGACACAGTTGAGTCTGCAATAGCATGATTATTTGAAGAAGCTTTATTCGTGTTTGCTGAACCTTTTGGATCTCGATTTGCATGTTGGAGATGGAGTCAGATCTGGAAACAGTTGAGTTCTCGAAGATAACTGGAAATCGATGAAGATTCGCTGAAGATCCTTGCCATCCCTGAACAACGACGGACGAACGCTTATGAATGGATGAATAGTGTTGATGAATCTTGCAGATCAATAAAGTTTTGAGGGAGATCTTGATGGATCCTGATGTAGATCGTTGGACATTCTCTGGAGAACGATGAAGATCCTTGTTGATTCTGGTTCTTGAGGAGATTGATGCTCATCGGTAATGATTGCTGGAAACAGATGAACGCATGATGAACATTCATGGAGATGATTATGAACACTATGAAGGTCCGATGAATTTCTAGAGAGGTTGAGTGGAAACTGATGAACAATGATGAATGACTCTGGAAAAACCGATGAAGGTGATGAAGGTTAAGATGAATGTTCATCGTTCTGGTAAAATCTCACAAGATTGATGAATCTGGGATGAAGATGATGATGTTCACGGTGGAGAAAGACGAATGTTGTTACAAATATGGAAAACCTTGGATGAAGATGATGAATCTTCTGGTAGTGTTGCAATTTCCGGCGAGACTCCGACAACGGTTACAGTGAGGATTCCGGCCGTGATGATTTCTCTGGCGGGTTCCCAAACGTGTTTGCATGGCCGGAGAATGTGTGGGGGTGACACCTCAAGGGGTGTCGTGGCAATGCATGGGAGAGAGAGATGGAGAGGTGTACACGTGTGTGTGATGTGGCGAAATGAGGTGGTGGCGGAGAGAGAGAGTGAACATGTGGCTTCCCTTATATATGGACAAGTGTCAGCGTGGAACGGACTGGGCCTCCAACACCTGGCCCACCAGACTTGATTAATGACTCTAATTAAACCCCACTAAGACCCAATTAAATTCTGATTAATTGCTAAACACGGTTGACTAAGACTCCATTAAGACCTTACTCAATTAATGTTGCTAATTAAAATGATTAGTATCCTAATGACTAATTAAAATCCAATTAATCTCTAGGAATTAATTCTAAAAAAGAAATTAAACTCCAATTAACTCTACTAATTTCTAAAAGAAAATTAAATCTAAAAAATCTAAACAAATTAAATCTAAAACAAGAGAAACTAAATTTAGAGAAATTATCTACTAATTTCTAAACCACCCCCTTAATGTCTAAAAGAGAATTAAATCTACTAATGAATTAAATCTATTAACTTCTAACAAATCCAATTAATATCTAAACAAGAATTAAAGTACTTCCTAAAAAAGAAATTAAATCTAGAAACTTATTTAAAATCAATTTCAAATCTAGAAAAACAATTATTCTATTAAAACTATTTAAAAATCTATTAATATCTATATTAAAATCTAAAGAGAAATAGAACTATCAATTTAAAATCTATTTAATATCTAGAAAAAGCAATTAAAAAATTCTAGAAAAATAGGGAAAAAAAAATCTAAAAATGCAAGGAAGCCAATTAAATCGATTAGAAAAGGATGCGCGGACATAGCGAAGTAAGCGGTAAAAACCGGACACCGAAATGTCCTAAACAAAAACAGCGAAAGCTGAAAACACCAGGACGGGCACAAATTCTCAAAACAGCTTATTCGAACTGGCCTGAAATGCCTAAAGCATCAGGGGTGGCTGTAATCCCGATAAAATTAATCTGACTGCAAAAATGCGATGTATGCGATATGTATATGCAGAATGCAAAATGAGTCGAAACATAAGCCAAATGCGATAATTGGTTGGTCAAATTTTGGGGTGCAACACTAGGGTTGCGTGCTCAGCGTGGCAAGATCCCGCTTAGCACGCTCAAGCATGCTGGCACACCCTGCTCAGTAGCCGGAACCAACCCTCACAACACTACATAAACAAAACAAATTAAACATGCCAAAACAAGAAGGGCGCGCTTAGCGCGATCATGAGTCTGCTTAGTGCGCCTGCAATAACTGTGAAAAAAATTGAATTATACCCAAGGTCAATCTACCCAATAATCGAAAAAATCACACCCTGTGTAATCAATTGGACATGCATTTGAACAAAAATTAGCAATTCGAAACTTGAGCATTAACAGAAACAACTATATACTCCTATGAAAAGTTACACAGGCAGTGTTTCCAAATCTATAACCTAACTACTCTATAATCATTACCATCATTTCAACACATTCACAAACTAAACATAACACATGCATTTTCAGATGAAAAAAATAAAGCACAAAAGATGCAAACCTGGAATTGAGATGAGATTATGAAGATTTGACGAAATTCACAAATGGAGAGCTCAAAATTTGGGAGAGGAATGGGGTCTTAGGACCAGTCGTGTTTTGCTACCAAGAGGAGGAACTAAGGGTTTCAGAATCACTTCTTCTCTTTTTTTTAAAAATATGACCCGAAGGCCCAACTACCCCACTCAGACCCAACTTGTCTGGGTTGGTTTGCACGACCGCGCTGAGCGGCCTCATAGGCACGCTTAGCGCGCTCAGTGAAACACAACCAGACAAGTTACTATTATCAGCAATCTCTGACTATCTACCCGTTTAAATTTAAAAAATAGAAAACACCCAATTTTAACACAATAAATACTTACAATGTTGGGGTGCCTTCCAACCAGCGCTTTGTTTAACATCGGTCACCTCGACGGTCCATTGTGACCTCAAGGATCGCCTAAGGGCACTGTAGTGGTATTTCGCTCGAAATCACCACCACGATAAATCTTCAACCGCTGACCATTTATAGTCCAACTCTCATTTGTCTGCATGCTTTCGATGGCAATCGCCCATAGCTCTTGATTTCTCGAATTCAGAACGGACCCGACCACTTTGATTTCAGTTTTCCTCGGAACAATTTTAATCGAGATTTGAACAGTAAGACCAGTTGTCCTACTTCGAACTGCTTGACTATTATTTTGCGGTCATGGTAAGTTTTCACCCGATCTTTGTAAAGCCTATTGGAGTCATACGCTTGGAAGCACATTTCCTCCATTTCTTGCAATTGTACCTTTCTTTTTTCTTCACTCAGTTTCAGATTGAAATTCAGAAATGTTAAGGGCCAAAATTCCCTATGTTCCAATTATACCGGCAACTGACAATTCTTACCACAGACCATTTTAAAGGGTGTGAGACCAATCGGAGTTTTGAAAGTTGTCCAATAGGCCCACAAAGCGTCATCAAGCTTGTTTTCCCAATATTTTCTCGAGCCCGACACCATTTTCTCCAGAATCTTTTTAATCTCTCGATTCGACACCTCCGCTTGCCCATTAGCCTGTGGATGGTAGGGTGTCGCAACTTTGTATTTTACACCATATTGTTCCAAGGCTTTTTCAAGCTGAGAGTTGCAAAAGTGGGATCCTCTGTCACTTATCAACACTCGCGGAGTACCGAATCAAGAAAAAATGTTTTTCTTTAAAAAACTTATCATGGTTTTTCCGTCTACTTTACCATATACTATTGCTTTAGCCCATTTGGATACTTAGTCAATCGTGACCAAAATGTACTCATTAGAAAAAGATGATGGAAATGGGCCAAAAAAGTCTATGCCCCAACAATCAAACACTTCAACTTCCAACATGCTTTGTAACGGCATTTCATTCCGTTTTGAAATTCCTCCACTCCTTTGGCATTTGTTACAACTTTTTGTATACGCATGTGTATCTTTGAACAAAGAAGGCCAATAAAAGCCCGATTGAATGACTTTCGTTGTTGTTCTTATATCATTGAAATGCTCTCCATAGGGAGAGTTATGACAATGCCAAAGTATGTCATTGTCCTCTTTTGTTGACACACACCTTCTCAAAATGTTATCGACACCAAGTTTAAACAAATGTGGCTCATCCCATACAAAATATTTCGCATCAGATACAAATTTCTTTCTCTGGTTACTCGTTAGACCTTCTGGTATCAATTCGACGACTTTGTGGTTAGCCATGTCGGCGAACCAAGGTCTAACTTGTATCATATACAACTTCTCATCCGGAAATTCTTCCTTGACTTTAATTTCATCTTTTGTCACCTCAACATTAACAAGGTAGGAAAAGTGATCCGCCACCAAATTCTCTGATCCCTTTTTGTCACGAATTTCCAAATTAAATTCTTGTAACAAAAGGACCCAATGAATTATCCTTTGCTTTGAGTTCGGCTTGGTGAGCAGATACTTAATCGCCGCGTGATCTGTATAGACCATAACTTTAGACCCTATCAAATATGACCGAAATTTCTCCAATGCATACATTATCGCAAGCAACTCTTTTTCAGTTGTTGCATAGTTTACTTGAGCTTCATTTAAAACTTTGCTCGCATAGTGTATGGCATGAAAAAAAATTTGGTCTATGTTGACCCAATACCTCACCTACCGTATAATCACTTGCGTTACACATGAGTTCAAAATCCATTTTCCACTTGGGTGCAATGATTATGGGTGCGGTAGTCAAAGTTTGTTTTAAAGAATTAAAAGCTATCATACAAGATTCATTGAAGTCAAAGGACTTATCTTTGTTGAGCAAATTGCTCAAAGGCTTTGAAATCATTACGATGTCGTTGATGAACCTTCGATAGAATCCCGCATGACCAAGGAAACTCCTTATACCCTTAAAATTCAACGGAGGCGCCAATTTTTTAATAACGTCCACTTTGGCTTGATCCACTTCAAGGCCCTATGAAGAAACTTTGTGGCCGAACACAATTCCTTCGGTTACCATGAAATTACATTTCTCCCAATAAAGCACCAAGTTGGTTTCCACACATTGTTCCAATACCACATCCATGTTTTTCAAACAAAGATCAAATGATGGTCCAAAAACCGAGAAGTCATCCATAAAAACCTCAATTGTCTTTTCAATCAAGTCAAAAAAGATTGCTTTCATACACCATTGAAAAGTTGTCAGTGTATTACACAAACCAAACGGCATCCTCCTATAACCAAAGATTCTGAAAGGGCAAGTGAAAGTTATTTTCTCATGGTCCCTCAGATTCACAATAATTTGATTGTAACCCGAATAACTATCCAAAAAATAATAAAATTCTTGACCGGAAAGTCTCTCGAGCATTTGATCCATGAACGGGAGAGGAAAATGATCCTTCCTTGTAGCTTGGTTTAGCCTACGGTAATCGATGCATATTCTCCACCCGGTTATGTTTTTGTAGGGATCAACTCATTTTTCTTGTTTCGGATAACCGTCATTCCTCCTTTCTTCAGTACTACTTGCACTGGGCTAACCCAGGGACTATCAGAAATTGGGTAAATCATTCCAGCATCCAACATTTTCATCACTTCCTTCCTAACCACCTCTTTCATGGTAGGATTCAAGCGATATTATGGTTGGACTACCGGTTTGAAATCGTCTTCCATGAATATTCTATGCATACAATAAGACAAACTTATTCCTTTCAAATCAGAAAAAGTCCACCCCATCACATCTTGATTCTTTTTCAAAACACCAATCATTTTTTTCCTCCTCACTCTTGGTTAGCTCCTTACTTATGATTACCTGTTAATTCCCCTCATCATCAAGAAAGACATATTTAAGATGAGAGGGCAACAACTTCAACTCAAGTTTGATTTCTTCATTATTTTCTTTCTTCAAAATTTCTACCCTTTCTTTCAAGGGAGGAATTTTCTCTAATTCTTCGAGTTCTCGTAAACATTTCTCAATATCTTTGTCTTTATTCTCATTGATACTTTGAAGAGCATTTGAAAGAACTTTTTGCAATGAAGTGGGAACTTGTAATTGCCATTTTACTTCTTCAATCACCTTTTCCGTTACATCGATTCTAAAACAATCACCTTTACCTTTGGAATGCTTCATGGCTTCAAATAGATTAAAATAAATCTCCTCATGTCGTACTCTTACTTTCATGAGACCATCATCCATATCAATGGCCATTCGAGCGGTTTTTATAAAAAGGTCTTCCAAGAATCAATGGAGCGTCTTCATCTTCTTCCATATCAATTACCACAAAGTCTATGGGAAACAAGAATTTATCTACCTTGACCAATACATCTTCTACTACACCGTGAGGGCGAGTAGTGGATTTACCGGCAAGTTTCAATGTCATTTGAGTAGTTCTCAACTCCATATGTCCTAACCTTTTCATAATTGACAAAGGTATCAAGTTGGTACTAGAGCCCAAATCAATCAACCCATTCCTGACATAGATATTTCCAATTGTAACCGACAAAGTGACTCGTCCTGGATCACTTTCCTTCTGCGGGAGAGTCTTTTGAATGATAGCACTACAACTAGCATCCACCATTATGGTTTCTTGATCCGTATACCTCTTTTTCCGTGAGAATATCCTTCATGAAGTTGGCATATTTTGGCATTTTCTCCAATGCTTCTGAAAATGGAATATTGATTTGCAATTGTTTAAGAATATTCATGAACCGAGCATAATGCCTTGCATTATCTTTCTTTGATGAAGCATGCGGATATGGAAAATGTTGAATTGGTATATGACTCACTTGTTCTTTCCCTTTCCTAGTTTTTTTTTCACTTTTTCTTCTTCCTCATTTTTTCTCAATTTCTCTTTTTCAACTAATTCTCCCTCAACATTTTTTCTACTTTCTCATCAATTTCACTCTTTTTTTCAACTACTCCCTCTTCTTCCACTACCTCCCCACCAATACCCATGTCAATTTCTCAACCACTTCTAGTAAAAATAGCCTTGCAATGTGTCGTACCCCAAATTTTACCCTTAGATTCATTGATCATTTGCATATCATCTTAGGTTGATCACTCATGCATAGCTAATCATTCTAACCAGTTTGTTTGCTTTGTTTTGAGTTAGGTTTGCTGCAAAAGATTCAAGGCCTGATGTGTGTTCTAGTCCCCTGCAAGTCATGTTAAATTTTGAAGAGATAGAGGAAGGATATGGTTTCGCTCTTACAGTCCCTTGGCCAATACAGGATCAATTCTCTCCAAGATGTATCATAGATTTTTGAAAGAGGATTAGGTTCTCTTGTTCTATGATTTGAGGTGCTCATTAAAAAGGTATGGAATGTGATGGACATTGGTGAGATTATGTATGTTGTTTTCAAGAAAAGATGAAAATATATGTCTTTATTTTATAGATGGTCTTTTGGCTTCGCATTTAATTTAGAGACCCAATGATCTTGTTCCTGCTAAGGAGTTTGAGTAGTCACATTATTTTGATCTTAAAAGAAAACTAGAAATTCTTGTTGATATTGTGAAGATGTAAGCTAGTCGAGAATCTTGATTTAAGATTTGCAATAAGTCTGATTCCAAAGAAGGATTGGTTGCATCAAGGTGTTCAAGAAAATTAAGTTTAAATCCAATTCCCTTACAAGACTCGAGATTTATGTTCAAATATGATTAAAATTTTAAGTCAGGTCAAAAGTATCAAGTTCCTGATATGGTTCGGCCCAAGATTTGACTCAAAGTTCAAATTACTTTTTTTTCCCAGATACAAATGGAAAAGTTCACAAATTCAGAGTTATTATGAAGTCAAATGGGACGAGGATATAAGGTATATTACCATCGAGTTCAATAAAGGAGTTCAAATATTTAACCTTTTCAAGCAGCTCATGATGTTGTAACATAATACAAATTTCAAATTATTCTTTTAGGCCCCATTCATACCATTTATTCTATAGCAAAAAAAACACAAGTGGAAGAACAAGCTCGTCCCAAAGAGAAATATGGAACAATTTACATAATTGTGAACACATTTGAACCAAATTACAAAGACCTCTGTGTTGTACCCCAAAATTTGACCAACCATTTCTTGTACTTGGTTTATGTTTCATTTGCATTTGCATTTTGCATAGCATTATTCTTAACAGGGGATCAAGAGGTGTTTTGTGCCATTCAAGAGGAGAGCTTCATTGCTCAAGCTCAAGCCAGAGAATTTATGCAAGCCATGAAGTTCTCACCATCATCATAAACGGGTTTCATAGCTCCTTGAGAAGACGTTTAGGTGTGGATGTCATCTCTTATCTTGAGGATCATCTGAGACTCATCAGAGGATCCCCAGAAGTTCATGTGGTCATTTATTTGGATAATACATGGTTTTGAAGTTCATTGAGTACCTTGGAGGTCATTGTGGAGTTGGTGTAGTCATTCAATTCATCTGACAAAGGATCTGAAATTAGGGTTTCACATATGATCAGCCTAGGAAAAAGTCAACTATGCAGAGGAAAAAGTCAACCCCTGACTTTTGAGGTCAAGATCATGATCCTCGTGTTTAACATGGCCAATGGGTGAAAATTGACCAAGAAATGTCAAAGGGATCATAAAAATCAAGAAGTTTGAAACATGCCATTTTTGGAAATTTAGGGTTTTAGAAACTTTCCATTTATGGAAAGTTTCATGGTTGAATCAACCATCTTCAAGGCCACTTTCCTTCATGATTAATGTTTCAAATGAAACTTTGTAAAACCTCAAAGTTGTTCCTCATAATCTGAGCTTTCTTTTGAGTACTAATTCATCATCATGTAATGCTTAGAGCTCAAGTTATGATGTTCAAAAGTTAGGGTTTTCAAAGACATCAAATTTAGCAAGTTTGGGCAGATTTTTAGACCAAGTTTCCAAGGAAATTTTCATCAAGTTCTTGATGCCAAATGAAATTTTGTCCCACATGAGAGTTATAGATCATGTTCCAAACTTTTCATCCATTACTAGAAGTTTCTCATGAGATTAATGAAGCTCAAGTTATGGGGATTCAAAGTTAGGGTTTCAATTGAATCAAAACTCATAACTTAGATTTTGTTTCTAAGTTATTTCAAGGCAGATTTCATGACATGGTATTCAAGCTTAACTTTCATGACTTTCCAAGTTGCAAATCAAGATTTCTTCAACATCAAATTTGTTCCTTGTCATACCAGCTTTCATTTGAGTCCAATTTCCAATCAAGAGGAGCCATGTGCATCAAGCTATAGTGGTTCAAAATAGGTGACTTAGAAGACATTGCAAACATTATTCATGGATGATTTTGGCTTGTTTCTCAAATTAACTTTGCAGCATTACCTTGCTACCAATATCATGCGCAAGATATCTCTTTTCCACACTCCAAAAACATTGCCAAAATAAGGCCAACAAAGCATGTACCATTGTGGTGTCATTTTGGAAAATCTTGGCCAAAGAAGGAAAGGGACAAACAGCCACAAACCTGACCACTATACACTCCCTCTGATTCTTCTTTCCACTCAGACAAGCAGCCACAATGCAAGGAAACTCGTACCTGGATCATCATCCATCATTGAATTCAAATACTCCTTCAAATCTGCAGCAGTTGTTACCATTGCATTTTACCACGGTTAAAGCCTCTTTAACCTCATCTTAACTTCATACATAAGCAACAGCAAAAAACCTTAGAAAGGGCAGCCTCCATTTGAGTGAAAGATCAAACCTAGCTCCCTTTGCTCCCTCTGAACTTTTTTCTTCGAAACACACACCTCCTTGAGCTTTTCATCAAGATTCATCTCATAATCTCCTCACTACAACACTTTACTCCATCTGTTTGCAAAAATAACCTTCTGCAAGCACTTTGGTTCACACCTGCTTCAAGTTGGTTGAAGATTTAGAAGGAGTTTCAAAGCCATTCAAGATCAACTCCAACTCCCTCAAGTTCTGGTAAGGTATTCTGCATCTTTTGGTGGCTTTTCAACAAGCTGTGAAGAAGCAGTGGACATACTCCACTAAGTAACTCTCTGACCTTTTTCCTTCCATTTTAGATACACATTAGGAGCATGTTCTGTACATCTGAAGTCCTGCTCATGTAGGCTATCTTTGTATATCATAATGGCTTGTTTTAGTTGACTTTCAATTTATCATGTTCAAACTGTTTGCCCTCGATTCACCATGAAAAAGGGCTTATTTTTAAATTGTGAGGTTGGATTTGTAATCTCCTTGAAATTCTGGGTCGAGGGGTGTCTTCACTTTTCATTTCTGGGCATTTTGGATTTTGCTCCAGTGAGGTGTGGTCGGAGAGGACGATCGGAACTAGGGTTCTGGCGTCTGGAGGTGGAAGACAGGCTGAGCTGGCCTTGGCGCCATGTTTTAAACTCAAAAAGGTTGATTTGTTGCATTCTTAACCAATGGATCATCCACACAACCGCCACCTCATTTAATGAGACTCCAGCATGGCATCTGAGTATGCCTGAGTCTGGACTGGGCCTTGTCTTTTTTCTATTTGCACACCCTCATTGTAGGCCCGTTTGCACATTAACTTGGAATCAGTTCTTTCCCATATTGCTATCACACCCCCTGCTCGCTTGTGTTTATTTTATTTTATTTTTAATTTCTGTTTTCATTTCCTTTTATTAAAAATACCTTTGATGATCAAAAATTACCAAAAAAATGTTTTCAAGTATTTCAAGACTTTATTTAATTTTCTACTTTTTTATTTTCTGATTTTAATTTTATTTGCAATTTTATTTTAAATGTGCAATTTGAAGTGGTTTATGGTCTACCCTAGTTGTGATCATGACCATTTGAACCTCCAATTCAAATCTCCAATGACCACGGCCTCTCCCTCACCTAGGTAAGGGATTGAGGTACTCATGAGGATTATTTTGGTTCATGTTTGATCATTTTGTAGTTGACTTTGAATTGACTTTAAATGCCCCTCGATAAACCCTCGATAAAGTGGAACACCCTTAACAATGGAATTGTTTGGTGATGCCTTGAGGTAAGTTTGACTTTGAAACTTTGGTTACTGTTTTCCATTGGACTTGGCTACTTTTTGCATTTTATTTGAGATTTATTGAGCTATCCTTCTATTTTTGGTGAACCTTGCAAGTCAAGTCACTTTTGAAGGTGTTCATACAAGCTAGTTTGACCTAGTTTCTTTGGGAAATGACATTGATGGATCCCATATGCACCCTATGTTCTTGATACTCATTCTTTACATGATTAAGGTGCTGGTCTTTCATTTTTAGGTCATACACTTGTGTAACTTGTGTTACAAGTTACTTGGAATTTAGGGTATTCCACTTGATTTCAAGTGTTGAACATGGAATTGAACTTTGGTTCTTCCTCTTACCTTGACTTGGTTCTTGTTTAGGCTTTGTTTTAGACCTCTCTTCTTATGTTTTCACTTCTTCCCCTTGGGTTTTGATCATCATTTAAGACAATTTGGTATTCATGTTCATACTTTGAGTTTGTCTTGAATGATGGATAAATCTTTTGCACTTGTTTGCTCTTTGTTGCTTCATGATCAATATGAGATATTTGGTTGAGATGTTTTATATGTTGCTTGCTGCCCAAGCCTCTTTTCCCCCACTTTTTGTTTGATCATGACTTTTGGTCTTGTTTTATGCTTGGTTTTTGTTTTAGTCATTGATGTTTGAGTGGTTGTAGGAGTTGTAACTTCTCCCATTTCATCTCACTTTCCTTTTACTTGTTCAAATCCTTTTGATCACTTGTTTTTGTTGCATCATTTGATTCTCATATTTCATCTTTGCATCTATGCATTTCATGTTTGAATTGCTTTTGACTTGTTCAAGTCAACTTCCTTTCATCTTTCATTTCATTTGTGATTGAATTATTTGTTGTTTACTTGGTTCTTTTGCCATGATCCCTTAGGATTCCTAGTCCCTCTGTTTAAGATGGGAGTAGGAGAGACATAAGGTGTTCAATCCTTTACATGATAACATTAGGATAGATTCTTCCTCTCTTAATCCCAACTTTAGGAGCATTTTGCATGACAACATTAGGGTTGATTAGTTTCCCCTTAGAGTTTGTGTCTTTCTTTTCTCATCTCCTAAATCTCTTAAAACACCTAATAAAGAATAATAAGTGTTGTACGCTACGAGTCTTAAGTACTTGAGGAATGATAGTTGGGGGGCCTCCTCTCAATCTGTCTAGAGTGTTTAGCGTATGCCCTTTGGGTGATATGCGACGCATTCGCTCTCAAGTCATAGTCTTTAGTGCAACATGAGTTACAAATCTTAGCTCAATTCACTTCTTCATAAAAAACAAAAAACAAAACATCAAACCTTTTTATCCTTCGGGATTGTTTGAAAACCATTTTCAGAAAGAGTGTGTTAAGTCTTGGTTCCACCGCAAACAGGCATCATCCCTAACTGCTGAAACCACCATTTAACCCTTCTCAGCTAAAACACTTGAACCAATCTGTGGTCGTGTCAGCCCGAACTATGTTTGCTCTGATTTCTCATACCAGATGAGGATACGTAGGCACAAGACGGTGATGTCTTAGCGAGCAACCTTCCCCCCATCACCCGTAGTTTTCCGAACTATGTTGACTCTGACTTTCTCATTGCAAGAGGGAATACGTAGCCATAGAGCGGCGATGCTCTATCGAGTCTCTTTTCTTTTCTTTTGTCCCTGTGTGCCAGACTTTTGATAGATTAACACCCTTTTAGATAGACAACAAGCGTGGATCCCGTTGAGTACAACGGACGTGAGGGGTGCTCATACCTTCCCGTTACGTAATCGACTCCTGAACCCAAGATTTGGTTGTGATGACCTGTCTTTTCCCTTTTTGTAGGTTTTCTCTAATTGTTTTCTTTCCCTATCTTTGGGATAAATAACGAATAGTGGCGACTCTTCTGTCTTTGCTAGCCCCTCTTCGCAGCGATGTGACACTCTGCTAACACGAGGGTCTCAAATTCTCAATGTCTTTGAAGCATCCAAAGTAGGAAAACTCTCGGCCTTGAACCTCACTAGGGGAGAATGAAAATGAAGACGGTTCTGATGTTGCGGTAGACACTTCCAAAAACCTATGCAAGCTTGAACCAAACCAATATTGTTTTCAACACTTCAAGTTGTGGGATTAAAATTGGTTCAGAAGTTAAATGTCGCCACGTATAACATGGACAATATCTCGCGCAAAGTCCACTGCTGCCATTTTTCTTTGCCATGAAACACTTTGAATCAGAATTTGAAAAAATAATAGATTTAGAAGGGACATGATGTTTGAACCTGAAAAAAGAGGAAAATAACTTTAGAACGATGATTTCAATTCAAATAAGGTCAATTCAAACTCTTTTCAAAATAAGATCACAAAAGCAGTTAACTGCAATCAGACCAATTTCATCACAAATAACAGCCATATTTTTGTCCAAAACATATTGAGACAAGCCCCATCAAATATTTCCAAAAACAAACGAAAACAATCACGATACACAGACAAGTCCTTTGATTTCATTTATCACACAAATCAAACAGGTTGAAATAAAATTAGAAAGTTTTTATCATGTGAGCAGCAAAGAATTGACAAATTATTTTGGTATTTATCTTGTGCCAATCAATAATAATCAATGAGAGGGTAAAAACATCAATATAAAAATGGGACGAGTTTTCAAGAAAGAGAGCTTACAAACGAATTCGGTACCGTATATCAAAAAGAGTTAAAGAGAACTTATCTTCAAAGATCCCTGACATTGTCACGTTGTCGTTTGCATCAAAGCCATTAAAGATTCACCAAGTTCCTTCTTTGGGGATCGCTTCACTCGGCGTTGGGGTTTCCACATTACAATCTTCTCCGAGGTAAAACTTTCTGTCCTTTTTGTTTCAAGCTAAAAGTTTGGTCATGATGCAGAGGTATCGGTTCACGATTTTAGAGAAGAAAAGCGGAAGGAAAACAGAGGGAAATAAGTAAAACAAAGAAGTAGAAAAGAATGGAAAACAGAAGGAGTAGAAGAAGAGGAAGTAAGTAGGAAATAATGGAGAAGAGAAGGAAAAGACGAGGAAGAGAAAGAAAGAGAAGAATCGTGAAGAAGTGAGGGAGAAGAAAACAAGAACGAAGAAGAAAAGAAAGAGAGATCCGAGAGGGTGGAGAAGAAAGTGGAAGGAGATAGGGAAGAAGAAGAATAGGAAGGAGATAAGGAAGAAGAAGGAGAGGAAATGAGAGAGAAGAAAAAGCTGAGATAGGAGAGAGAGGAAGAATCGTGAAGAAGGAAGAAGAGGAAATGTGAGGGACGCCGCTGGGAAAAACTAGGGTTTCTAAGAGAACCCTCCCCCCTTTCATTTTGTATTTTGGGCCGGGTTGGGTCCAGTGGACCTAACCACCACTGGCCCAACCCATTTCGTTTTACAGTTTTTTTAAAATTTTTTTTATTTTTTTGTTTTTGTTGTTTTAATTTGGGTTGGGCCCATTTTCTGTGTTGTTTTAAAAATATTAACACAATAATAAATTAAAAACATAATAAAAACAATAAAAAAACAGAAAAATATATAAAATATATAAAATTAAAAATTAAAAAATATATATATGAATTAGAATAAGGTTTTTTTAAAAATAGTTTAGCTTTTAATTTAATGAATAATAAAAAAGTATTAAAAAAATTAATACATAACAAAATGAACAAAAACAATTTATTTTTATTTAGAGTTTAAATAATTTAATTTTCTTCATAATTTATATAATTTTAATAACTTAAATAATTGAGATGATTTAGATTTAATTTAATTTTAGATTTAAAATAATTTAGAACTTTATTTTCTTTCCTAGAATTTAATTAGGAACTATTTTATTAATTAATCTTTATTTTCCATTATTTTAATTTTAACAAAAATAAATAAAAACAAATTAGAATGTTTAGATATCCTTGTCAATTTTATTTAAATCAGACTTATTCATTAAAATTAATTTCTAATTCCTTAACCACAAATTCATTAACCCTGCCAATATTTCATTTGAACTTAACCCTCGACACTTCACTCTAAATGCTTGATTTAATATGTCCATATAATTTCTTTACCTATTCTATTGCATTTGTATATCTTTTGTTCTAAATTTTTATTATTTAACTGTATATTTCGAAGGAAAGGCACCCCCTTACTGACTGCCATGTCAATACCTCAATACCTTCACCTATACCTCACCCTAGCCTTAGGATCTGAGTCACCGTACTCACACCTAGTGTCCCGCCACAGACATTCTTACCCTTATCCTAGCCTTAGGATAAGGAGTCGTCGTACTCCATGTAAGTTCCTGCCAAGAATACTTACTTACCCTTTATCAACTTCAACGTAGAATAGGAGTCATCGCACTCCATGTAAGTGTTTCCCTATGAACACTTACATCCCCCTAGAACCATGACCACAGTCAAGAAGTTCCTCTACCTCTTTGAGGAGAACTATGAATACTCTGATTCCATCCCCTACCCAAGATACGTAGGCATAAGATGTGATTTCTTGGCGAGTATACTCAGGACTAACCCCTTAGGTCCTTCTCTTTATCTTTCAACCATTTAGCATACCTTAAACAGATAGATAACCAAATAGCACAATAAAACAAGAGGTTCCTGTAGAGTACTACAGAAGTTTAGGATGCAATGTCTTCCCTAAGCTTAACCAACCCCTGAACCCTAGATCTCCCCGCATTGTGTTTACTATGCAAATTAGGTTTTTCTTTTCTTAACCTTTCCTTCGGATAAATCAAAGACCGGTTATGAATCTAAGATTGTGATTCAAATTAATCAATAATTTGATATCCTATTTTCACCGCAACAGAAAATGGCGACTTCACTAGGGATATATCAAACTTTCGAGGGTTACCCCTAACTTGTTTGTTTATGTTATTTGTTGAATATCTGTTTATATATATATATATATATATATATATATATATATATATATATATATATATATATATATATATATATATATATATATATATATATATATATATATATATATATATATATATATATATATATATATATATATATATATATATATATATATATATATATATATATATATATATATATATATATATATATATATATATATATATATATATATATATATATATATATATATATATATATATATATATATATATATATATATATATATATATATATATATATATATATATATATATATATATATATATATATATATATATATATATATATATATATATATATATATATATATATATATATATATATATATATATATATATATATATATATATATATATATATATATATATATATATATATATATATATATATATATATATATTTATATGAATATATCTGTTTCGGTTATATACTATGGTGAGATAAGTCCTACTCCCGGACTTGAGTATACTTATTATAGGAAGGTGATATATTTAACGAGGCTTATAGGGAGTGATTCCGACCAAGCTGACTTGAGAATCACCGATCAGTTGAGGCCCTCTCGAGAATAGTGTTGTTGAACGAGTACTCGTGAAGACATCACTACTATCGACCTAGGAGCCTGTGATACTGCGGACCGTAATTACCCTTAACACAACTTTGGTCTTATTAGGATGTAGTGCAATGACTATGAGGGAGTAGTCCCGAAATAGTTGCTACGTGATACTACACTCAAAAGAGGTTCTCTTGAGAATATTATTAACCACCGAGTTATTCGGGAAATTGATAATATCCGAAAGACGGACTGATGACTTTGGGCACCGCTTAGAACCCTTGTTCTACAGGTACAAATTAACCCTTAGTACATACCTTTCGGGATGGGTAGACCATGGCACCAGGCTCATGACCCTCTCACCTAGGACTTTGTTTGCTTTTGTGTGTTTGTGCATCCATCCAAGCATCATAGCATTCATGGTTTTAAGGAATTCAACTGTCAGTCCTTTGCAAATTCAAAAAAATTTAAATTTCAAAATCTAAAACTTTTAGTTTTCCTAAAATATTTGCAACTGGCCGTTGAAATCCCTGAAACCACTACATTACATTGTATCCTTGTTTTTGCATATGCATTTTTCTTCCAGTTTTCTTATCTTCGGTTCACTCGCCTTCCAGTTCTGTCACCCTGAGTCCTCTACACCAGTACAACACCAGAGCTCGAACTCGTAAAAAGATGGCAGAATAAAATCAAGAGCTTGATCATGTTAGCAGTGAATTAGAAGATCTTTGGGGAAGTGTGGGACAGATTAGGGAGATGCTACAGGTTATACGTGCGAGGATGGATACTCAGCACATTGTTGTTTTTGAGATTGCTAATGTTATTGTGGATCCTCAACCATCTATTACTATTGCAAGTATACCTTCTTATGGCCTTCCACCTGGTTTTGTGCCAACTTCTGCTGCAGTTCCTATTTGCTCAACCAGTCCAACAAGTTGTTCCTTTGGTTTCTGAAGCTCCTCAAGTGATTTCTACTTTTGCACCAGCTGTTGTTCATACTCATGTGCAACCCTACTTCAATGAACCGATCTATGACATCCCTGATGTGAAGGAAGATGAAGATGAATGTCATGAGAAACTCTGGGAAAATGTAGAAATATTGATAAGAGGCTAAGAATGATGGAAGGAGATCATATCTTTGGTGTTGCTGCTAGAGAAGTGTGTCTTGTATTGTGTCTTGTATCTGGACTGGTTATCCCTCCGAAGTTCAAGACTCCTAGCTTTGATCGTTATGAAGGAGCTACATGTCCGAAAAGTCATCTGATCATGTATTACCATAAAATGGCTGCTCACTTTGAAAATGACAAATTGATTATACATTGATTCCAGGACAATTTGAAGGGTGCTTCATCAAAGTGGCACTTAACTCTGGATCAATCTCGTATTAAGAGCTTCCAAGATCTATCTGGTGCCTTTATTAAACATTACAAGTACAATATGGATTTGGCTCCTGATCGAAGACAACTGTTGAGTATGTCCCAGAAGAGTTCTGAATCATTCAAAGAGTATGCTCAGAGGTGGAGAGAGATTGCTTTGCAAGTAGAACCTCCTTTGACTGAAAAAGAATTAGCTGATTGGTTCGTCGACACTGTTCGTCCAAAATTCTATGAGAGAATGGTTGGTAGTGTGACTGCAAACTTTTCTGGTATTGTTGTTGTTGGTGTGAAGGTAGAATTAGGTTTGAAAAGTAGGAAGATGTCAAATGTTGCTGGTAGTTCAAGCTTCAATAAAGACCATGCCAAGAAGCCTTCGTTTACCTCTCATAAGAAGAAAGAGGGTGAAACTAACGCGGTAACTGCGAGCAGAAGAAGAAATCAACCTTGGCAACATCAGCAAAATTATGTCCAACAACAAGGTTATCCTGTCCAATTTGCTCAACAACCATATGTAGTTGTTGTTACACCTTCTTTCAATCAACAAGTTCCTGCATATCAACCTGTGCAATCGGCTCCTGTTTATCAGCCTCCGATCTATCAACAACCTCCAGGTTATCGGTCTGCATAAGCTCCATCCAATTATCAACGAGCACCCAACGCTTCAGCCTATCAACAACCGAAGAATCAGACACCTCGCCGAAATGTTCCTAACAGAAGATAGTACAAGCTGTGTCCTCCTATTCCAATGAATTATACCGAGTTGTACCCTTCATTAGTGCAACAAGGTATGATAACTACAAGAGCTTTGGGTCCACCTCCAAATCTGCTTCCAGTTGATTACAACCCTGTCGCTCATTGTTTATTTCATGAGGGTGCGCCTGGCTACGATCTGGAAAGTTGTTATGCTCTTAAGCACCTCGTAAGAGAATTAATGGAAAAGAAGATCATATCGTTTGATGATCCTCAGCCGAATGTTAAAAGCAACCCTTTGCTTACTCATGGGTCTGTTAATTCTATTGATGAGGTATCTGATGAGAACCCAATTCTTAATGCTTCTCAGATTAAAACTCCTCTTCGAGTTTTCAATTCAAAGTTGTATGAAGCCGGTTTAGTGAATGCTTTCCATGATGATTGTACAGACTGTGATGTCAGTATCAAGGGTTGTTTAATGATTCAGAATGATATTCAAAGATTGATCAATGATGGTTTCCTACAAGCAAGTAGTAAGGTGAAGTAGGATGAACTTGCTGTGATTGAGCCTGTCTTCAACCTGCCCGAACCAAGTGCTAAGGTGCCAATTTTCAATTTGCCGAAGTCAAGTGCTGCAATTCCTGTGTTCAATACATCAAAGCCAATTACTTCTGTAGATAATCAACCGAAGCCAGTGATCATTCAGAAGCCAAGTCCATTTCATTTCAGTGACCCTAAAGCTGTACCTTAGAAGTATGATGTAACCATAATTGACAAAGAATCTGGGAAGGTTATTCCGAGGGTAGATTTGAAGAATGCTAATGAAGATGTAACCAATATAGCTGGGGCAAGCAACATGACACGAAGTGGTCGTATTTATACTCCCTGTTTCAATGAGGCTCCGCCTAAGGAAACTGTTACCCCTGCGCCTGCCAAAGACAAAGGGAAAGAAGTGGCTACAAATGATGAAGACGCTGAGTTTTTGAGGATCATCAGAAAAAGAAATTACAAAGTCATTGATTATCTTCACCAGACTCCTTCTAAGATCTCAATATTATCTTTATTGATGAACTCACCTGCTCATCGAACTGCATTACAGAAGTTGCTAGCTCAAGCACATGTTGCTCAAGATATTACTACCAGTCAGTTTGATAGTGTGATCGCCAATATTACTGCCTGCAATACTCTTAGCTTCAACAATGAAGAGTTGCCAAGAGAAGGTCAGAATAACAACCGTGCCTTACATGTGTCTGTGAAATGTCAAGAAGATAATTTAGCAAGGGTGCTTATAGATACCGGTTCCTCTTTGAATGTTTTACCTGAGAGGGTTCTTAATAAGTTGGCTTACCGAGAAACCAAAATGAAGCCTACCTCGCTGATAGTCAAAGCTTTTAATGGTTCCCGCAGAACTGTAATTGGAGAAGTTGAGCTACCATTTTTTATTGGTCCACGTGTATTCAACATCACATTCCTAGTACTAGACATCAATCCTAACTACAGTTGTTTACTTGGAAGGCCATGGATCCATACTGCTAGTGCTGTAACTTCAACTTTACATCAGAAGATGAAGTTCGTGGTTGATGAGAAGCTGGTTATTATACATGGCGAAGAGGATCTGATGGTCAGTAACCTATCTTTATTCTGCTACATAGAAGTTGACGAAGACGCTTTGGAAACTCCTTTCCAAGCACTCAAGATTGCTAATGCTATCCAGTTGGAAGTCAAAGAAATAGTGGGTAATGGTAATCCATCTTTCTCATCTTTCAAGAGCACTAGATCAACAATCGAGGGAGGCATACATGAAGGTTAGGGGGAAGTGATAGATATCAAGACCAAGATGGATCGCCATGGGTTGGGTTACAAACCAACCTATGAGGGAGCTTCTACAACTGCCAAAGGTCATCCGAAGACTGTCTAGGAAGTGTTTGTCAGCGGAGTTTTCCAAGTCAATGCTATCAACGATAATGATGAAGATGAAGACTTGAGCAACTTGGTATTCAAGTGCGATGCAGCTCTGAACAACTGGGAAGTAATAGAGATCCTTGTGATTTTTCCCGTGTCAAAGTAATTTATTTGTCTTTTAAATTGTTGTTTTCAAAATTCCATAGCCATGCCCAAATCTATTGGACTATTTTGTAGGGCCACCTTTTCACTTTTAAATAATTATCAATAAATGCATTTTGTTGAATTCTTGTTGTTTTATTTACTGTCTTTTTGTTTTTACCTTTAAAAGAAATTTGCAATCATTTTCAAAAACTAGAAAGAAAAAAATGCATTCTTTCTCTTGCATTTTCCTTGAGCATTTAATAAAATAAGCCTTCCAACATGCAGAACTATCCTAAACCTTGTTGAATCCAATGACCCTGCTTTCACTCCTGACTTTGATTCGCTCATCTATCAAGCTGAAGATGAGGGTGAGGAAGATGTCGAAGTCCCTATTGAACTGGAAAAATTGGTTGAGTATGAGTACACTGAACTTCAACCGCATAAAGAGCAGGTAGATTTGATTAATCTTGGCATCGATGAAGACAAGAAAGAGGTCAAGATTGGTACAACACTTGGGGCAGATGTCAAGCAGAGGTTGGTCAAGCTTCTAGAAGAATATGTTGATGTGTTTGCATGGTCGTACCAAGATATGCCTGGATTAGACACTGATATTGTTGTTCACAAGTTGCCGCTTAAACCACAATGCCCACTTGTAAAGCAGAAACTTCGAAGAACAAAACCTGACATGGCTTTGAAGATTCGAGATGAGGTTAAGAAACAGCTCGACACAGATTTCCTAACAGTTGCAAAGTATCCCGAATGGGTAGCCAACATCGTGCCAGTGCCCAAAAAGGACGGTAAAGTCAGAATGTGTGTAGACTATAGGGATTTGAACAAAGCAAGTCCAAAAGATGATTTCCCTCTGCCGCATATTGATACACTTGTGGACAATACAAGTTGTCATACCCCAAAATTTACCCTTAGATTCATTGACCTTTTGCATATCATGTTAAGTCATATTATCCATGCACAACTAACCATTTTAACCGTTTTGTTTGTTTTGTTTTGTGATGTTAAGTTACTGTTGAAAGTTCAGGAAGTCATGAAGGTTTTATGTATACCCCTTATCTCCTATGGGTTGTGCTGAATTATTGTGGAAGAATCTACCCTCATTATTATGGTCTTGCAGTCGACACGAGATGGTATCCCTATTTTCAAAGGATTTCTCCGGGGCATGACTCATATCAAAGATTTGGCATAGTCTAAAGAGTGTGTGGATCTTCAGTAAGGCAAGATGTTTTTATAAATCTATCCAGAGGAATGTGTTTGACTCGTGATACAATTGAAGGCGGGAGATATTAAATCTAAGAACGTTTCGAGTGACGTTAAATTCTTGAGCACATATTATACTCTAAAAATCTGTTTTACGTGTCTTCCTCGAGGTTCAAGAAGTTGAGGGGTTGTTCAAAATCGTTAGTGGTTTTAGCTTTCTCGTATGTGATATGGTTGGATATAAGATGATTTATTAAACTTGGAATCCAATCAAAGAATTTCCATGATGAATGTATATGATTAAAGCCAAAGAGCTGTTGTACCTCATGAAGTCTGAATTTAAAACCAAGCTATGTTCACAAAGTTATAGGTCCACAGTAGGTGTTTCAATAACTACGTCCATGTGTGTAAGCGCATCAAGTTTAAGTTACCAAGATTCATCACAGGTATTGGACCGGAAAAGACTAAAGGCAATTCATTATATAAGATTCATCACAGGTGTTTCAATAACTTTGGAAGATGCAAATCTCTATTACAGAGTTTACCATATGCTTTGTTAAAATAAAAGGAGCCATGAGGCATGTTAGAAGAATCATTGTTACAAAAAAATACACCTACACTACATTGACATTATTGGACCATGTATAAAGCGAAACCGTTACAACCTCCATGCGTTCAGCAGCATAAGCTCGAGCTGTTTCGGGGTAACCTCATGAAAGTCGAACCACTTCTCAAAATACAACCATCAAATCTACAAGTTCTGCGGCAACTGCACAACTGAACCCTTTGAAATCACCAGGCAACAACAATCTCCAATTACCCTCATCTTCATAATCAACCTTTTTGAGCAGAAGTCTGGACATATCAACACCAACGGTTCAGAACACATTTACATCGTTTGATTTGCCATTTTACGGTTCACCATTGAACTCAAGGATACTCCAAAAGCTTCGCACAAGAGAAAAAACAAACAAAGTGATTAAAACATGGTTCACAAATTTAACAGAACCACACAAGAGTTCTGAAGTCCTACAAAGAAAAATAAAGAATTTTACAATACTTCAAGTCAATTACCACAATGTCAGCCCTAACAACATGCTTATTTGCAGCGTCAACCACAACCGCGGTGGCTCAGCAATCTCAATAGCAGCTACAACTTCAAAGCCAACACAATTATTACCCTGCAAGATGTTTGTTGCTTCCAAGAGCTGATACACGAAAGTAGGATGATTATGAGGTTTCAAAACCGTTTTTCCTTTGGAGCTCCTCCCAAATTCTATACTGAAGTATCATGAAAAAGAAATGGAAGATTAGTAGTTCCCAGATAAGAAGAAGGTAACTTGACACAATAAGTAAACATTAAAAACATGCTAAGACAGAGTTCTTCACAGTTCTCTGAGGCCTTAAGATTGAACTCTTTTAAACCAAATGGTGAAATGAAGAATCCAGCGATACTATCAAAGGATGGACCTGCGAGTCAAATATTATTAACTGAGCAAGGAAGTTCTACTGCAAATGCACCATTTGTTGGTGAAATGATTCAGAACAATTATGATACGGCCTTGTCTGAAGCATTGGCCTCTACTGGGCAGACAACTTCAACAACCATTCCTAAGGTTCCAGAGACTGCTCTGCTGAATGAAAGGTCATTGTTAGCATGTGTTGTCCGTACTGTTCCAGCTGCTGGCCGTATTCGAATTAGTTCAACGCTCCCTAATAGACTCGACCTATAATGCTTCACCTGACCAAAGAAAGAAGAATTTGTTTAATGTGAAGCATAAAAGCGTATCAGAAACGGAAGCATTTGTATAATGCTATCATGAAACGTTCAACGTCCAAGCATAAAAGCGTATCAGAAACGGAATCATTACAACAAGTCTAAGAGAACTTCACCAAGATGATGCAAACACGGTTAAGACATCTCCAAGAGTACCTCAGAATTAAAGACAGTCTGTTGCTTCCAAGCCTTAAGACCCGTCAGTACAGTATGCAAATTTCTCCTATTAAATTTGAGTCTTCCCTTGTTGAAACCAAGACCAAATATCAAGGCTTTAATGTGTTGTCCTAAGATGATTAATAGCAGGCCCTGCAAGTTAACAACAGGATCACGTCAAAATGGATAACCACCAGATCTGCCGGAAAAAAATGGAAACAAATAACCTGCATTCAACAAAAAATTTCCATGCCTAAAACATGTTCAAGACAACATTCAAAGCGAAATTAAATTAGGTAGAGAATTGTTCCAAACATATTTAAAATGGAATTGAAATCATGCTATCAGGTTCACAAACAACACACATTGTTGCCAAAACAACTTCCCGACATAATCAAAACCACATTAATTTCAAGACAAGATTTTCTCAGCTATAAAAGAAAGGGCACGGTTTCAAAGCAGGGGGAGGAAAAACATTCATGAACAAATTTCACAGAAAATCGCATAATTCACAAAAATCCCTTCAAAACCCTAAAATTGGTAAAGGAAAAGTAAGAACTTATCTTTTTGAGGTTCGCCGGAAGTCGCCTTCCGCCGTCGAGACTCTCGTTGCCGGAAATCTCCATCTCCATCTGCAAAACCACCATCTTCGAAATCTTATAACCCTCATCCCCACCGTTGTTGCCAGAGAACACCACAGACTCCACTGTGAGACCGCCGAAAACTGCCGCGAAGGCTCCGACGAAACCCTACAAAACCATTACGCCGTAATCATTCTTTTCTCTGTTCGTGCTAACATTTGTTCTGAATGTTTTTTTTAGGGTTATGTTTAAGATTTGATACGAGGAGACAAACGGAGAAGAATTGAAGCGGGAGAGAGTGAAAGAAGAAGAACAGGGCGCCACAGATCTTGTTTTGGGAATTTAGGGTTTTAAGAAACCCTTTCCCCCTTTTGATTTTGGGAGGCCAGACCAGGTTGGGTCCGGTGGGCTCACAGCCACCGGCCCAACCATTTATTTTGTTTTTTTTTTTGTTGTTAATTTTTATTATTTTTTATTAATTTGTAATTTGTAATATGTAAACAATAATAATAATAATCACTAACACTACTAACTATACTAACCTAACAACTAACTTAAATTTAAAATCTCAAAAATAATTTATTTAATTTTAGTTATTAATATAAAAAAAAGTTTTAAAGTAATCATATAATAAAAATAAATAATAACTAATTTAGGAATTTAAGTTTTAATTTTAATTTAATGTTTAAAAATAAATAACTAGATTCTAACCTTTTTTAATTTAATTCAATGCCAAAAATAAAGTAGATTTAGTTTTTTTAATAAATAAATAAAAAGAGTTTAATTCATTTAAAACTTAATAAAATAAAAACCAAGAGAAAACCTTTTCTTAAATTTTTAATGAACTAATTAACTTGAATTAAGTAAACTAGAGATATTTTAGAATTTATTTAACCTTTTTAAAAGATAACAACCTTTTTTTAATTAACTATTAACATTTTATTTAACTTAAAAAAATTCTAATTACATAATTCACAAAAGCCACAAAAATAAATAACTCTGCCAATTTGCAAATTAATTTCTAAGCTTACTTTCAATTTAGCCATAAAGTTCTCAAAATACTTAAAAACAACTAATCATCAAAACTTATCACTTGCATACCAATTTACATTCTCATTTATCGTTATCACTTTCGCCAATATTTTCCCTCCGAAGGAAAGGTTCACATGTTTGACCCATGTGTCGACACCTTTACCCTCACCCTAGCCTTAGGATTTGAGTCCCTGTACTCACCTTTTAGGCCGTACTCTATATAAGTTTCCCTCCATGGAATACTTATCGCTCACCCTTTCAATTCAACTTTATAATGTAGAATAGGAGTCCCCGTACTCCAAAATAAACGCTTCCCTATGAACGTTTATTTTCCCCCAGGAACCTTGACCATAATCAAGAAGTTCCTCATCTCCCTCTGTGAGGGGAACTACGAATACTCTGATTCCATCCCCTACCTCGAATACGTAGGCACAAGATGCGAGTCTTAGAGAGTATACTTAGGATTAACCCCTTAGGTCCTTCTCTTTACCTTTAACCCCCAGCACTACCCTTAAGCAGATAACTATAGCAATAGCGCATTTAAAAACAAGAGGTTCCTATAGAGTACTACAGAAGTTTAGGGTGCTAATACCTTCCCTGAACTTAACCAACCCCCGAACCTTAGATCTCTCCCCGCATCGTGTTTACGATGCAAAAATAGGTTTTTCCTTCCTTTAACCTTTCCTTCGGATAAATCAAAGACCGGCTGTAAATGAATTAAGATTCAAGTTAATCAATAGCTTGACATCCAAATTTCACCGCAACACAACCAGTTTTGCAGTTTTCTCTTTTATGGATGGTTTCTCCGGTTATAATCAGATCAAGATGAACCCTGCCGATAGAGAAAAGACTACATTCATTACTCCTTGGGGAACTTATTGGTACAAAGTTATGCCCTTCAGTTTGAAGAACACAGGGGCAACATATCAAAGAGTTATTGTCGCTCTCTTTCATGACATGATGCATAAAGAGATCGAAGTGTATGTTGATGATATGGTTGCCAAATCCCAAAATAAAGAGGACCATTTAGACCATTTGCTGAAATTATTTGAATGACTCAGAAAGTACCAGTTGAAACTGAATCCTGCTAAGTGTACTTTTGGTGTTAGATCTAGAAAGTTACTTAGATTTATCGTCAGCCAACAAGGAGTTGAAGTAGATCTTGATAAAGTCCAAGCCATTCAGGACATGCCAGCTCCACAAACTGAAACACAAGTCAGATGTTTTCTTGGACGCCTGAACTATATTTCCAGATTCATTTCCAATATGACTGCTACCTGCGACCACTATTCAAGTTACTTTGCAAGGGCCAAACTATTGATTGGAATTCTGATTGTCAGCAAGCATTTGAGAAGATCAAGGGTTATTTGCAAGAACCTTCTATCTTTATTCCTCCTGTTCCTGGAAGACCACTCTTCATGTACCTAATTGTTCTTGAGAAGTCTATGGGTTGTGTACTGGGTCAACACGATGAGACTGGACGAAAAGAATATGCTATCTACTACTTGAGCAAGAAGTTTACTGATTGTGAAAGCCGTTATTCACTTTTGGAAAAGACTTGTTGTGCGCTAGCATGGGCTGCTAGGCGTCTCAGGCAATACATGATTTGTCACACTACTTTGTTGATCTCGAAAATGGATCCAATAAAGTATATTTTTGAAAAGCCTGCTCAGACTGGAAGACTTTCCCGTTGGCATATGTTGTTATCTGAGTATGACATCCAGTATGTGACTCAGAAAGCTATTAAGGGAAGTATCTTATCAGATTATCTTGCAGACCAACCGGTTGAAGATTATGAGCCTTTAAAGTTTGACTTTCTTGACGAAGACATTATGCTAGTGAAGGACTATGAAGAGCCAGGTCCTGATGAAGGTCCCGAGTCGGGTTCCCGTTGGAAGATGATGTTTGATGGTTCTTCTAATTATAGTGGGCATGGCATAGGCTTCGTTCTGATGAATCCAGAAGGTGGTTACACTCAATTTACAGCAAGGTTAGATTTTGAATGTGCCAACAATATCGCCGAATATGAAGCATGCATTCTTGGCCTTGAATCAGCTATTTACCTCAAAATTAAAATTCTTGAAGTGAGTGGAGATTCATCCTTGGTAATCTATCAAGTCAAAGGTGAGCGGGAGACCAGAGATGAGAAATTGATCCCATATAGAGCTTAAATTATTGAAATGATCGAATACTTTGATGAGATAACTTTTAAACATGTTCCTAGATCTGAAAATCACATTGTCGATGCTCTAGCCATGTTAGCCTCAATGTGAAAAGTCATATTCGTTAATGAAGCTACACTTATCAAGATTGAAAGGAAGACTGAGCCTGCCTACTGTCAGTTGGTTGAACAAGAAACTGATGACAAGCCATGGTTTTATGACATTAAGAATTATCTGCTAAAGCAAGAGTATCCAACCGATGCTACCAATCTTGACAAGAAAACTCTGAGAAGATTAGCATCTAAATTCTTCCTTAGCAATGGTGTGCTATACAAGAGAAACTACGACATGGTTTTTCTTAGATGTGTTGACAGACGTGAAGCAGACATGTTACTTCAAGAGATTCATGAGGGAACCTTTGGAACGCACACTAACAATTATGCTATGTCTAAGAAGATTCTGAGAGCTGGGTATTACTAGTTAACCATGGAATCCGATTGCATCCAATATGCTAGAAAATATCATAAGTGCCAAATATATGCTGATAAGATGCATGTAGCTCCAACACTGTTGAATGTGTTATCATCACCGTGGACTTTATCAATGTGGGGCATTGACATGATTGGGGAAATTGAGCCTAAAGCTTCCAACAGTCATCGATCCATTCTAGTTACCATCGACTACTTCACAAAATGGGTAGAAGTTGTTTCTTATGCCAATGTAGCCAAACAAGTGGTTGCCCGCTTCATCAAGAAAGAAATTATCTGCCGTTATGGAGTTCTGAGCTGGATTATAACAGATAATGGGACCAATCTGAACAATAGAACCATGAAGGATTTGTGTGAAAGTTTCAATATTGCACATCACAATTATTCTCCTTATCATCCAAAAATGAATGGAGTTGTTGAAGCTGCGAACAAAAATATTAAGAAAATCTTGCAAAAGATGGTCAAGACTTACAAAGATTGGCACGAAATGCTACTATTTGCTTTGCACGGATACAGAAGTTCAGTGCAAAATTCAATAGGGGCAACCCCTTTCTCATTGGTATATGGAATGGACACCGTCCTCCCCGTCGAAGTAGAGATGCCATCTGTCACTACTGCGAAAATAAGGTGTCGGTAAAACAGAAGAGTCGCCACCTTTCGTTATTTATCCCACAGAAAGGGAAAGGAAATGATCGAAAAAACCTGACGAAAAGGTATAAGACAAGGTCATCGCAACCATGTATGGGTTCGGGAGTCAGTTACGCAAGGGGAAGGTATTAACACCCCTCACGTCCATCATATTTGATGGGATCCATGCTTGTTGTGTTTATCTGACGGGTTGGTTTATCTATCTATGCTAAAAGGTTGGTCTGAAAAGAAAAGAAAATGACTCGGCAAAACACAGCAGTTGTATGCCTACGTATTCCCGTCTGGAACGAGAAATCAGAGTCAACGTAGTTCGGCTAACTACGGGTGAAGGGGGGAAAGGTTACTCGCCGAGATCTCGCATCTCGTGCCTACGTACTTTCACACGGCATGAAAGATCAGAGTAAACGTAGTTCGGGCCAACAAGACCACAAGTTTGGTTCAAAAGTTTTACCCGAGTAGGGTTAACAGACGGTTCCAGTAGTTGGTGTATGCAGCTCGCTCGTCAGAGACTTAGACGTTTACCGTTTTGCGGTAGAACCGAGAGTTAACAAAACTCTCTTTATGAAAATGGTTTCCAAGGATTAAAGGTCCCAGAGGAAAAAAAGAAGTTTTGAATGTTTATTTTCTGTCTTTTACGGAAGAAGTTTTTTTTCATGGATGTTTGTAGTCTGTACAGCTCTAGAGACTATGACCTGGGAACGAATGCGTCGCATATCATCCAAAGGACGTATACTAAACACTCTAGACGATTGAGAGGAGGCCGCTCAATTATCATTACCCAAGTGGCTTAAGGCTCATAACATGCTTGTACCAACTTGCCTTTATTACATTTTTTTACTGTTGTTTAGAGATGAGAAGAGAAAGGACGCACTAAAGGAGAACTAATCCAATCCTAAAGTTGTCATGCAAAGTTGATCCTATGATTGAGGTTAGGAGGGAGCTACCTAATGTTATCATGTCTGGTTAGAACCCTAATGTCTGTCACATTCCAACTTGAGCACGAAGGAATGGAAATCCTAAGGGAACATGGCAAAGGAAAGCAACAGCAAAAGAAATAATCTGAAAGAAATAATTGTAAGTAAAATGCATGCAATGCAGCATTACAAGCAGAAGGAGACAAACTCAACTTCTAGAGCAAACAAGCGAAAGCCAAATAGTAACAGACAAGCAGAGGGAGGCAGACTCAACCTCTAATGCAAACACACAGATAAAAAGAAAAACAACACACAAGCAAGTGGAGGAACACCTCAACCATTAATGAAAACAAGCAGAGGGAGACCCACTCAACCTCTAAGCACTCATGCTCCTAGCCTAAAATATTCTAAACATGAACCTATTTTAATGCACCAATCAATCAAACAAGGAAGAGAAACCAAAATGAGAAATAGGGAATTCATCCCAGGCTACATCAGGTTGGAGGTGTATCAACACCAAAGTCCATCATGGTCTCAACCTCTTGAGGAATGCACATAATCCAACCAAGGGAAGGATTAGGCTCTCCCAAGAGGGATCCTATGTCAATAGTGAAGGTGAGAAAATACTTAGAAGGGGGTTGAATAAGTATATTGAAAAACTTATAGCAATAAAAACTCAAGGATTTTTATCCTGGTTCGTTGAACTCAACTACTCCAGTCCACCCTATCAAGAGTGATTTGCCTTTCTCAAACAATGACTTAATCCACTATTAAATCAACTGATTACAATAGCAAACACTAAGAACAATTGTTCTAAGTCTTCTCAAGAACTACTGATCCTAACTGGATCTTCTTAAGGTTCTTTTACAATCAAATGTAAGAATAATACAAGTGTTTAAATGCTTCTAATTAAGCTTTATCACAACTGTGATTTTACACTTAAGATTTAAGAAATATGAAATAAATTCAGCTAATGAGTATAAATTGTATGAGAGCTTGTAATGAATTCTTTCAATGTTTCGTCAACTGAAGAAGATGAATGGAGTCTTGCTTTTATAGGCACAGAGGTCCAAGAAACTATCACGTTGAAGGCTGTGTTCAAAAAGGTCTGAACCTTTTTGTCTTCACATCACATGACCTTTCCTAGAAGTAGAATGCACAGAGAAATCCTTTTTGTCTGTGTTCTTGTGTCTAGCATAAAAGAGGAAAGAGTCGTTTGGCCATACCAAAGGACATAAGTTTGAATTCTTCTTCAATAAGTTTCAACAAAGTAACATCAGAGTCTTGAGCAGTTAGAGTCTTCTAATGTACATTAGAGTTTGCTGAATCAGAGTCTTTGCAGCATGTGTGCTAACATCGTGTAATTGTTCAGAGCATAGTTTGGGATCAAATCTTCAATATTGGCAGCATGGTACTTATCAGAGTCTTCTGAATAACTGTGCTTGAAACTCTTCATACAACAATCTTTAATGCTTCAGATGCTTCTGGCTTCTGCTTCAGATTCTTCTGTAGCTTCTGCTTCAGATCCTTCTGTAGACAGCGCTTAGAACATTTTGTAGGCAGCGTTCAGAATCTTCTAAGAGGTGCTTCTGACGCTTCAGAGCCTTACATATTTTCATGTTCAGATCTAATTTGCTTTCAGAATAAAATTCACTTTAAATATCTGCAGCAAACATTCTAAAAAAACTTTTAGAGTATATAATTCTTGAATACAAAATTTCATAAGAGTTATCATCAAAACATAGAGATATTCATAAGAACCAATATGTGTTCTAACAAATAGGACAGAAAAAACTGGGTATTAGTCCTAGATATCAATCTAAGGTAACTGGTATAGTGTATCAACATAGAGTGTCCATCTCAGGCTCAACCTGTTGAGGAATGCATAGAATCCAACCAAGGGAAGGATTAGGCTCTCCCAAGAGGGATCCTAATAAAAGGACTTGGTGATGGATGACAGTATATAAACCAAGGGAATATACCATGCTATGAATGTCAATCCAAGGCTCAACCTCCTGAGGAATGAACAAAATCCAACCAAAGGAAGGATTAGGCTCTCCTAGGAGGGCTCCTCTTCAAGAATTGAAGGAGAAAGATAGTACAAACCAAAGGAATGTACTATACTGGGGAATGTCAATTCAAGGCTCAACCTCCTGAGGAATGCATAGAATCCAACCAAATGAAGGATTAGGCTCTCCCAGGAGGGCTCCTCTTCAAGACTTGGAGAAAGAGGGTAGGGCAAAGCCCAAGGAAGAAATCATATAGGGGACAAAAGGCAACACAACAACTTCTAAGAAACCCTACAGACCAGCCACAAGGATCACCTAGACTAGGGGAATCTAAAGCTCTATCAAGGCTTCAACAAGGTCCTAATGAGGTATCTACCTAACTTCTATTCTATCAAGAAAGGATATGAAGCTTAGAATCATCTAATGGTCACTATTGAGGTTCAACTAGGGGAAGCACTAAGTTAGAAGCACCCTAAAAGATAGCCTAAGTATTAAATCTAATTAAAATACTAAATCAACTTCTAAAAACCTATGAATTTTTCTAAGGGATCCTAAATGTGTAGGGAACCTAGGGTAAAAGGATCAGAGCCTAAACCAATGCTCAAGGTCACCTAAGAAAATCTAAACCAAGAGGTATCAAATGAAGGTCCAAAAGGGGAAGCCTCTAAAAACCTACTCCAAAACAGAACTTATATTTATCTAAAAATTAGGATAAAAATCACACCATCTCATCCATGAGTCTATAACCAGCCAGCAAAATATCAAGATCAAAATCCATACCAAAAAAACATACAAAAATCAGCAAGCAACAAGGGTAAAATGCCAAATTAAAAGAAATAAAAAAAATGGAAAAATAGCAAATAAATTGGAAATTGCACAAAAATAACATCCAAGAGCATCAAAAAATCAGAAATTAAATCAGGAGCATGCATATATTTTTTTCACATTTTTCTGATCATTATTCTATTTAATATGAATTAAAGAAGAAAATCAATAAAAGAAAATAGAAAAATCAATTAAAGAATTAAAAGAATCAGAAAAATATTAGAAGCGTTGGATCAGGAGAGTAGTCAATCCATCTAACGATCCCTGCGTGTGCCAACACATAAATGGAACGCTGCGTTTTGGGGAGTGGTCAAGGTCAAAGCTCAGAATGAATCATAGGCGCACGATTGGATTACAAAGTCTTCTTTTCGCACAGATCCAATGGCTCCTGGTCATCGTCCTCATTTGAACTGAACTTGGAGGGAATTGATTCACGGTGGTTCCGGTGGCTGAGCAATCGTCTTCTCCGGCGAAGGCATGAATTGCAGGACATCAAATCATGTCAAACCTTATATGGATCTCTTCATTTTTTCACAAGGATTTCAAATATGCAATCCATTTTCTCTAACTCTCAATGATCAAAGAGAATCGAAGCCAAACAGAAAGTATGCCATTTCCACAATCATAATCAAATTCAAAATTGGCTACACATAAATACTCCTCACTCCTCAGGGATCAAGAATCACCAATCAATTCATGCTAACACTCAAGAATCATCTAGATATAAGTCTCAACAGAAATGGCATCACATCATGAATCATCACCAAACTTCACCATTATGATCCTAAAACGATCTACGTTGTATCTACAACCTAACCATATGCTTAATTCAGTCTAATCATGCCTAAATCAAGAGGAATGATGAATGATAAAAACCTGTTCTGAAGCTTGAAATTGGTGGTTCTCCCGTGCAAATCCTGGCCTCAAATGTTGCAGATTGCTTCACTGAATGCTCTTGGACAATTCTTGATGCTCAAGAACTCTTGAATCTTCCTCAAACTCCAGAATCACTTCTTGCTTGAAAGCTCCAAAGTTCTAACTGCAATAACGGTTTCTGCTCCAAATGATCTCCAAAAAATGATCTGAACATGATTGTGAACTTAAATAAGATGTGTTTGGATCCTAACATGGCCCAATCATGGCCCAAATTGCTTAATCCAAAATTTCAATTTCCTTCAAGAACAACCATGGAGCTCGCGTGTACTGACTCAGTTTCAGCTTGATTTCCACTCAAATGCATTGCTTAACATCCCTTGAATGTGACTGGATCAGTTTAAGTGCTTGAATTCATCCAATGGTGTTGATTGATTATGTTACTTCCTTTCTAAGGAATCCACATAAATCCCATGAAATATGACTCAAATAAAAAAATGTAATATTGCCAATCTCTTCAAAATTCACTTTGCAATCAGAAAATGCATCAATTTGTGAAGTTTGGCACAATTATGATTTAAAATGGAATTTTTACTCTTTTATGCCTTTAATAAAGCCTTTGTCAAATTCCTTCAAACCAACTCTTGTTCTAAGCCAAATCAATGCCTTATGGATACATGGTTGACCTTAAAATCCTATTTTGAGCAAGTTTTGTGTTGGACAAAACTTCATTTGAGGCTCCCAAGATAGTGAAAATAACCCATAATCCAAAATGGCTTGTAATCTTACTTTCCCAAAATACCCCTAACTTGTAAACCTCATAACTTGAGTTCTACAAATCATACGGAAGACTTCTAGCACATTTTTGAAAGCTACGACTAAGTCCCACAACTTTCATGTTGGCCAAAAGTTGAGGAGAAACATCCTTCTAGGTCAAAAGTTCCTTGGAAGTTGGTGGACTTTCACAGATAAAATTCACATTCATCTGATGACCTGTAACTTGTCTGAATCATAACTTGAGTTCTATATATCCAATCAATGACTTCTAGTACTCAAATTAAAGCTAATAACATGCTCTACAAGTTCCATGTTGGTCAAAAGTTGAGATGAAACTTGTATCTTGAGATAAGTGGTCTTGAAGTCAGGCACTAAATAGGGGATTTTACCCTGAGAACCCTAGTTTAGCAACTCCTCACACTTTGAACTCTTCTTGAATTGATCTTGGAATATCACCTCATGTATCTCAAAACAACATCCCATGATCACAAAGGATTAGAATTGAGTCTTAATCCTCTTCAATTGCACAGTTGACTTAGGGTTGACCAGACAAAGACTCTAATTGCCACACCCTCAACTGTGGCTCTTCACACTTAGCATAATGACTTGACTGAGCTCCACCATGACCTTTAAAGCACTCCATGAGCTCTATCCACATACCTTATCCATGATCAGGGCTTCACAACCCTCTGATGGTCTTCAATTGGCCCCCAAGTTAGGAGATGAACCACATACCAGCATCCAAACTTCTCAAGAATACAACCCACTTTCTGATGACTTTGGGGACCTCTCAAGCTTGAATAAGACCCCTAGATAGGATCCTCTTGATATCAACCACACTTGATCCCCTGCTAAATGAATAATGCTATGCTATGCACATGCTAGACCAATGATATGCTAATGCAATGAAAAAAAAGCCAAGTAAGAAAAAGGTTAGGCAAAATTTGGGGTGCAACAGCTGCCCCTATTCAAGCGACTTGGACCTGACTGGATGAAGAGCGAACGGATTTCAGACAATCAAGGTAAAAGACGGTTGAATACCAAAGAACCCGGAAATTTGCTAACCAAGGAAATAATCTGCGAAAACTGCTTGGGGGAAAAATATCCAGAAAATTGAATCCGGTTGTCACGGCAACAAACTGACCAATCATCTGATAAAGAACAGTTGATTTTACCATCAACCACCTGTGTGACGCCATAGGTGTTGAATCAACACACTAGATCAACAACACAATCTTTAAATACACGCTACAATAAGCGGGCACCGAGCCACAGGACCGTATCAGAATATTATCCTTGACCTTCCATTTCCGAAGAAACGAGCAAAGCACTACGTAAAGTGCGTCATCAATATACTATCCTTGATCTTCCATTTCCGCAGAAACGAGCAAAGCACTATGTAAAGTGCTAATCTGGCATCCGAATACTTGAACGAACAACTCCACGGGACCAACTCCGTCAACACGGGTAACAACTCTGTCAACACAGGTAATAACTCCGTCCACACGGGTAACAACCCCGTCAACACGGGTAACAACTCCGTCAACATGGATTACAACTCTGTCAACACGAGTAACAACTCCGTCCACCCGGGTAACAACCCCGTCAACACGGGTAACGACTCCGTCAACACGGGTAACGACTCCGTCAACACGGGTAACGACTCTGTCAACACGGGTAACGACTCCGTCAACACGGGTAACGACTCCGTCAACACGGGTAACGACTCTGTCAACACGGGTAACGACTCCGTCAACACGGGTAACAAATCCGTCAACACGGGTAACATCTCCGTCAATACGGGTAACATCTCCGTCAACACGGGTAACATCTCCAAAGGTTTAATCCATGAGATTTTTTTTAACGCTGACGTAACAGCAATCCGAGGAAAACTCTACTGGGGGAAATTTTGACTTCAACTGCCAGACACTTACTTTGACAAAAAGTACCGACTTCAAAGGTCTAATCCCTGAAATCTTCTAATGCTGACGTAACAGCAATCTGAGCAAAACTCTGTTGGGGAAGAAGAGAAAACTCAATCAAGCAACTCTGACGAGGGACGCATGATAGGACGAGCGTTATCATCACATGTCTCATGCCAAGAATTTGAATATCCGAAAACCATCCTGAACAAGAATTCCAATCACCTGCAGGGAAAAACACCTGAAAACAAAGAGGTAACCAACCTGGCTTATGTTTCAGAATGCATATGTTTGAAAAATGGCGTAATGCTCCATACAGAATGGAAATGCTACGCGTTTGGGTAGATGCTATGCACGATGCAAATGCAAAGAGGCGTTCCCGCAAAATAAATGCTAGAGGAATGAAACCAAACTTCCGCTGGGGGAAGAAACAATCTTGCTGGGGATGTCTCAAAAATCTGGAGCTACGAACTCTGCAGAGGATGAACAACCTATTGGAGGAAAGACAACCTGCTGGAGAATAGAAAGAACAATCCTACATGGGGATGATCCTTTCAAAGCACCGACAATCTGGTTGTACTCTGTGGGGACTCCACTGGGAATTAAATGTGCACACGACCACTGTCGGGGATGCACATACCTGCCTGAATGCTTGCTAGCCTACATCCAACTCTTCCGGGGATAAAAAGGCGAATTCCATCTTTTGGGGAGGAATAAGTTTTACATAGAGCATGCCCCTACGTTAAGGGACTCCGACTGGGGAAACATGATCCCTTGGCTGTTTGCTTCAGAGGTAACGACCCTGCAAAATATGAACGAAACAAGACATCCTACACAAAAAGGAACTATCTTGGTCATTATCCAGTTTTAACAATTATTGGCCGAGGCCTGCAAGTTTATGCACGTGCAAGTTTATCAAAACATTGGCGTTTTTCACAAACAAAACAGTAAAAGTTAAAACAAGAAACAACTATCAAGTACTGAATAGTATGAGTTTATTGATAACGGGCCTGTAAATAGGCAAAGTTTTTACAGTGGATGCAACTCCTGAAAAGAGGAAGTTACACAAAAACAAATACAGATATGTACATAGGTACAAAGAAATTTGTACACATGTCGGCAACGTGGTACAGACAAACACCATGAGCTGATCCTCCTATGACTCGCCTAACTCCGACGCTTTCCCGATACTCCGTTCTCGGAAGAAATTGACTTGGATAATCAACCCTCAGGTGCTCCCAAACCACTGAGCGATGTAGTATCAAACTCGGACCACAGTCATTTGCTTTTTCAATCCCTAACTTTTTCCTGAATCGCCCTTTTGGGTTTTCAATTCACCGGGATACCTCTTTTTGCCGAAGTCGCCTTTTCAGGTTTTCGACTTCGCGGGTGTACATCTTTTCAATTTTTATCCCTAATTTTTGCCCGAACCTTTTTTCTCTTTTTTCTTGGTTCACCGGGATGCCCCATTTTTGCCCGGACTTTCTTTTTTTCTGTCCAACGGGTCTCTTTAAGCAAAGTATTTTTTAACTGCGTCCAAGTTCACAGGGGATGTAAAATCCTCGCCATCCATGATGGATAACAATAAGGCTCCTCCATAGAAGACCTTTCGAACGACATATGGACCTTCATAGTTGGGAGTCCATTTGCCCTTATGATCTGATTGTGGTGGGAGAATCTTCTTCAGCACAAGGTCGCCCGTCTGAAAGCTTAAAGGGCGCACCTTCTTGTCAAAAGCTTTCTTCATCCGGCTCTGATATAACCGACCATATGCGATAGATGCAAGTCTCTTCTCATCCATCAAGCTAAGCTGATTCAGTCTATTCTTTATCCACTCTGCCTCATCAAGTTTGACATCAAGCAAAACTCTCAAAGAAGGAATCTCAACTTCCAATGGTAGGACAGCTTCCATACCATACACTAGTGAGAAAGGTGTTGCCCCGGTTGATGTGCGTACCGTCGTACGATAACCGTGTAAAGCGAAGGGCAACATCTCGTGCCAATATTTGTACGTCACAACCATATTTTGAACTATCTTCTTGATGTTTTTATTGGCCGTTTCGACATCGTCGTTCATCTTGGGCCGATAGGGAGATGAGTTGTGATGCTCAATCTTGAAATTCTGGCACAATTCCTTCATCATCTTATTATTCAAGTTTGAACCATTATCAGTAATGATTCTTTCGGGAATCCCGTATCTGCAGATGATGTCCTTTTTGATAAACCGGGCTACTACTTGCTTGGTAACATTAGCGTATGACGCTGCTTCGACCCATTTGGTGAAGTAATCGATAGCTACCAAAATGAACCGGTGTCCGTTGGAGGCAGTGGGCTCAATCTTGCCAATCATATCAATGCCCCGCATGGAGAAAGGCCACGGGGACACCATAACATTCAAAGGGCTTGGCGGCACATGAATCTTGTCTGCATAAATCTGGCATTTATGGCATTTCTTTGCAAACTTGAAACAATTCGTTTCCATCGTCAACCAATAATACCCTGCTCGTAATAACTTTCGAGACATAGCATGTTCGCCGGCATGCGTGCCGAAAGTACCCTCGTGGACCTCTTCCATAAGCAGATTAGCTTCTTTCTCAACCACACATTGTAATACACCAAATCGTGGTTTCTCCTGTATAGAACACCATCTGGATTCAAGTAGAAATTGCCAGCCAATCTCCTAAGAGTCTTCTTATCGTGGCTGGATGCCTCAGTCGGATACTCTTGGTTCTTTAGGAAATTCTGGATATCAAAATACCACGGCTTGCCATCGGAAGCTTCCTCAATGGCGAATATGAAAGTAGGCCTATCAAGGCGAGAGATAACTATTCTGGGAGCCTCATTCCAGAAGTTAACTTTGTACATCAAAGACAATGTCGCAAGAGCGTTTGCCATCTGATTTTCTGCCTGCGACACATGGTGAAATTCTACTCTGTCAAAGAAAGGCAACGACCTCCTTGCATAATTCATGTACGGTATCAGATTAGGCTGACGAGTCTCCCATTCTCCCTTGATCTGGTTCACGACTAGCGCGGAGTCTCCATACACATCAAGATTTTTAATTCTCAAATCAATAGCCTCCTCGAGACCCATGATACACGCGTCATATTCAGCCTCATTGTTGGTAACTGGAAACGTCAATCTGGCCGTGAACGGGATGTGCGTCCCATGGGGAGTAGTAATGACTGCCCCAATTCCACTTCCGTATGAATTAATAGCACCGTAAAATATTAATTGCCATTGGGAACTCTGTTCCGAACCTTCACCATGCAACGGCTCCTCGCAGTCTTTCATCTTTAAGTACATGATATCCTCATCAGGAAAATCAAACTTCATTGGCTGGTAATCATCGATTGGCTGCTCGGCAAGGTACTCTGACAGAACGCTACCTTTGATAGCCTTTTGTGAAACATACTGAATGTCGTACTCTGTCAGTACCATCTGCCATCGGGCAATCCTTCCTGAAAGCGCCTGCTTTTCAAATACATATTTGATCGGATCCATCTTTGAAATCAGCATGGTTGTATGATTTAGCATGTATTGTCTCAAACGTTTGGCAGCCCAAGCAAGTGCACAACACGTCTTTTTGAGCATTGAGTAACGGGACTCACAATCTGTGAAATTTTTACCCAAATAATAGATCGCGTGCTCTTTTCGTCCAGTCTCGTCATGTTGACCGAGAACACAACCCATGCTATTCTCAAGAACCGTCAAGTACATGATTAATGGTCTTCCGGCTATTAGGGGTATCAGTATCGGAGGTTCCTGCAAGTACTCTTTTATTTTTTCAAACGCCTTTTGACAATTCTCGTTCTAGACAATCGCCTGATCTTTTTTCAACAATTTAAACATTGGTTCACACGTGGCTGTGAGATGAGACATGAACCGAGCAATGTAGTTCAACCTTCCCAAAAAGCCACGAACCTCTTTCTCTGTTTTTGGCGCTGGCATTTCTTGTATAGCTTTTATTTTTGCAGGATCAACCTCAATTCCTTTTTCACTAACAATAAACCCCAATAGCTTTCCAGATCTCACCCCAAAGGTGCACTTATTAGGATTCAGCCTCAGCCTGAATTTCCTAAGCCTCTCAAACAGTTTCAGAAGATTCACCAGATGCTCTTCCTCCGTCTAGGACTTGGCAATCATATCGTCAACATAGACCTCAATCTCTTTATGCATCATGTCATGAAAGAGCATCGTCATAGCACGCTGATATGTTGCCCCAACGTTCTTCAAACCAAAGGGCATCACTTTGTAGCAGAACGTTCCCCACGGGGTAATGAAAGTTATTTTCTCCATATCCTCCGGCGCCATCTTAATCTGATTGTAGCCCGAAAAGCCGTCCATGAAGGAAAACACAGAGAATTGAGCAGTATTGTCGACCAATACGTCAATATGAGGAAGTGGGAAGTCATCCTTAGGGCTTACCTTGTTCAGATCCCGATAATCAACGCACATCCACACCTTACCATCTTTCTTCGGTACAGGTACTATATTGGCGACCCAAGGAGGGTAAGTTGTAACAGCTAGAAAACCAGCGTCCCACTGTTTCTGTACTTCCTCTTTAATCTTTACGGCCATATCTGGTCTCGTTCTTCTGAGCTTCTGCTTGACCGGCGGACATTCTTCACGTAATGGCAAGCGGTGGACCACAATATCAGTGTTTAACCCAGGCATATCTTCATAAGACCAATCAAAGAAGTCACTATACTCTCGAAGCATCTCGACCAGTCTCTGCTTGATATCGTTATGCAGCGCAACCCCTATCTGGACATTCCTGACAACCTCTTCGGAACCCAAATTAACGACCTCAATCTCTTCCTGATGAGGCAGAATGATTTTCTCTTCTTGTCTTAAAAGTCGAGTCAGCTCTTCTGGTAAGTCGTCGTCCTCGACAATCTCTTCCTCGGCTTGAAATATCGGATGCTCAAAGTCGAAGCGAGTCATAAGGAGTTCTTTATCAGTGTCATCTGAAATATGGATCCTGCAAGGGACATGGTTAAATGCTTTAAATGATATGCAAACAAAGCACATAACCACGTTGCCATTTTATTGTTGAAATAAAAACAGAAAAACCAGGGATCATAAAATTCGCATGAGAAAAACGCCTTTATTTGATGATTAAAGCAAAGCATACACATAAACAAGTAGGCCCTGAAATAAAATCACTATGCCCCGGGTAGGACATAGGATTGTACAATAATCGAAAAAACAAGGCATTACTGTTTCATCGTCACTTGAGTAAAGTCCTGAATAGACCAGTTGCATAGGCTTTATCCTGGCACGCTGGGCTTGATCCATGAATCCATGTCACAGTCACTGTCTTCATCTCCACTGTCAGAGACAACGTTAATTCTTTCAAAATTGAATCCTCCTGGAGTGAACACAATCGGCCCCTTGAACCTTGGTGCGCTCTGCGCTGAAGATGACGATGAGGGGCGATATCCCAAGCCAAACTTGTCCTGCTTAGCAAGAATCTCCAGAACTTGACCCCAACCTTTAGTTTCCCCGGCCTGAACTACCGCTTGGGCTTCTCTATACGAAGACATAGCCACCTCTGGCCCTTCTCTTATGACAGGAGATTTGTCTCTGATCTGCACTCCCTCAAAAGCTTGGCACAATGTCTCATGGATCTCACCATCCACTTCGACATATTTGAATGACGACAGGTGACTTACCAGGATATCTTCTTCCCCACATACGGTGACAATGCTGCCACCGACCATATATTTGAGCTTTTGGTGCAACGTAGATGTTACAGCCCCTGCAGAGTGAATCCAAGGTCGTCCAAGCAAGCAGCTATAAGCTGGCTGAATATCCATAATATAAACACAGTATCGAACACCTCTGGACCGACCTGGATTGGTAAAGTCAATTCCCCAAACACGGACCTTCTAGTCCCGTCAAAACTCTCACTACCAAATCACTTGGCGTGCATACTATGCCCCGGTTATCCAGCTTCAAAAGTGCCTTCTTGGGCAACACATTCAAGGATGAACCAGTGTCAACAAGGACATGAGACATAACAGTTCCCCGACACTCAACTGAGATATGCAACGCACTGTTGTGGTTGCGGTCCCTGGGTGTTAAATCAAAATCTGTAAATCCCAGACCATGCCCTGCCTTCACGTGTGCAATCACTCCTTCGAGCTGATTGACGAATATCTCCAAGGGTACATAAGCAGTGTCAAGAGCTTTTAGCAAAGTGTTCCGATGAGCTTCGGAGCAAAGCAACAATGACAAAATTGAGATCTTGGAAGGCGTCTGCTGCAGATGATCCACAATTTTATAATCACTCTTCCGGATTAGTCTCATAAATTCTTCCACATCTTTAGTCAAAGCCTATTTTCCTTCTCTTGAGAAGATCCTCCTTTATTGACTTGTTGCCCTTCCCTTTGGGGATTCTCTCAGCCTCTAAATCGGGTGCCGCAAAAAATCTACCGCTGCGGGTTATGCCCCCCACTCCCACAAGGTTATCAACTGACCCTACCGACGGGCTTTCCAGGTTAATCTTTTCTCCATTGCAGTAGGCCTCTACCCCATAGTTCCAAGGGATGGCTTTAGTATTTTCGTATGGAATGGGTCCAGCTTTGGTTATAGTGATGGTCGGCCGCTTGGGCGGTGCCGATATTGTGACAGTCTTAAACGGGATCGTAACCGTCGCAACTTCGCCCTGCTTTTCAGCTATTACCTCAACAGGCTTCTCTTCAGCAGTACGGTCGAATTGCAGCGTTCCTTCATCAATCAGGCCTTGGATGCCTCTTCTTAAACTATCACATCCCTCAGGCCGGGCTAAACAGTCAACACATTCTGCATCACAACCAGGGAAAACTCCCCCCTTCAGCAACCTGCTCTTTACACATCCCAGAGGCGTCTTCAGTTCATCTATATTCATGATCAAATTCAGAATGATATCTTCCAAGATAGCACTCACCTTTGCCGATCCGTGAGGCGGCATCGGATTTTTCTCGATATTGGGTGTACCCTGATCAAAGTTTATAGCCTTACTATCTATCAGGTCCTGCACTTTGTGCTTGAATGCATGATAATTCTCTATGTTGTGACCGGGTGCTCCGGAGTGGAATTCACAATATGCATTGGCATCATAACCAAAAGGAGGCGTGCCCTTCGGCGAAGCTAACGTCCTTTTCTCAACAAGCTGCAATTGCAACAAAGTTGGAAGAAGCTGAGCATACGGTACTAGAGGCACATCAAATACTCTTTTCACGGCCCTATCCATATCTTGAATTCTTCGCTGAGCAGGATGTTGCTGGCTCTGCTGCTGCTGCGGCTGTTGTTGCTGTTGTTGAGGTATGGGAATTGTCACACTAGCAATCTGTTACTGATGGTATTGGTTCCAACCTCTACCTCTTCCTCGGGAGATGTATACTGAATTAGTATCCCCCTGCTTCTTATTCCCAAAACTGTTGTTGCTTGCGTTGCCAAAACCTGCATTGTCATAGCCCTGATTGCCATAGCCTACATTGGCACCACCAATACCTACACCAGTGTTTCTAGCACCAACCTCAAAACCAGCATTCCCAGTTCCAACATTTTCGTTGGTTTCCACATGTCTGTTACCATTACCAGCTACATTCCCATTTCCATCCCCATTACCGTTCTCAATAGTATTGAGAACGACCACTGGTACAGCATCACCCGCTCGAGGAGTCCCGACTTGAGAAGGATTAGTAGCAACTCCGCCATGTAGCACACCATGACCGTCAACTCGTGCAATCAGAGGTTGCACCAGAGTCTGAAGCTGCTCTTGGCCCTTGGCCACAGTTTCTATAACCTGCATGAACTGTGCCATCCTGTCGCGCATCTCCTGCATCTCAGCTTGCATTTGATTCATGGCTTTCTTACAATTACTTATCGTAGAATAACAATGAATTCGCTGATCGGCTATCCTGAAACCTGCATTAACAGAGGGTTAGAAAAACAGGTCGGAGTACCTGTTATGCAAATGATTCATACAAATGCAAATGTGTGTCCGTGCCTTGGGGAGATTCCCCCCCCCTCCGATCCTAGTTTCCGAGACAAATAAAGTCTAACATCCAATCATGGAAAATAAATCCTCATATATTTATCTAAAAAGCCCGCGCGGGCAGCATACAACATACAACTGAAGCAAAAGGCGTGACCCCAACCAACAGGCCTGGCGGTGGTCAGCATATCAATGCATAAAATGTACAAAGAAATCAAGGAAATCAAGTGCGGCTACGGGCACGGAAATCCTCTAGTAACTTCTTCGTAGTGGGATGATCAGGCTGGCTGAGCAGACCATGGATTAGCAAATCCCTCTGCCTGATGGAAGCTGGGAGGTCTTCGACGATGTTCCCACAAACACCTTCTTCAGAATGGTTTTCCACCCTACTCCTCTTAGCGTCAGCTCGGAGTTGATAATCCATTAGTTTTTCCTTGGTCTCAACCAACCTATACTGGACGTCTTGTCGAAGTGAGGCTTCAGCCTCTATCTTCTTGTCTTTGACCTCAATCTGAGCTTCCAACTGGGCTATCTGTCGCTTCAGCTTTTCTTCCCGCTCTTTGTGGCTAGTCAAAGTGTTGTTCCACAGTTTCTCATACTTGGACAACTTCAGGTATACCCTATCCAGATCCTGCTTCTTGGTGGTCAATACCCCGTGCACTTCCTTCAGGTCCAACCCAAGACGCTCTCTAGAATCAGTCTCCTTTGGTCAAATTAGTGCCCAAGTGGTTGATCATCTCTGTCTGCTTCTTGCAGGTGTGTACGGCTTCGTTTTTCTCTCTTCGGAGTTGAGCGATCTCTTTTTCAAACTCTTCGTTGGCTTTTCGTAGCTCTTCTTTCTCTCTGAGTACCTGGTTGATGTTCTGAATATCAACTGTGGTAGGCTCTTTGTACACGGGAGGATATAATGGTTCCACTGTAGGAAATGGCACTAGAAACTTGGTGGATCTTTCTCGAACCCAAGCCACATATGGATCAAAGGCCTTATTGTTGCTCTTTCCTAGCAAGACTTTTCCCTTTCGGTGAATTTTGCTCCAAGCACTCTGTACCTTAACCAAAGCATCACCTTCAAGCAACCCTGGGAGATACAGAGATTCTTGTATCTCTTCCTCTTCAGGAGGTCCTCGTAGTGCATACCCAAATTGTCGTACCAGCAGAGAGGGATTGTAATTGATACATCCATTCCTTCCGACCAAGGGGACGTTAGGAAAGCCATAGCAGCTATGCACAATCTCTTTGCCCAGTAGATCTCTATCAAACCAGATAATATTGTCAGCAGTCAAACCCATCAAACGTGCGGACCAGGGTGAAGATTCAGCAAAATCAATGAACGGACCCGTCTTAGGAAGATGGCTAGTAAACCACTTATACAGTAAAGGAGCACAACATGCCACGTTTTTCCCCTTTCTGTTTTCATTTTTGCTGTGAACTGAATGGTAGACGTCTGTTGCACCCCAAAATTTGCCCTCTTTCAAGGCTTGACTCATTTCTTCATTTCTTTCAAATTCAATGGCATAAGGGAGGCCTATCATTCCAAATTCAAGGTTCATGAATTCAAGGCTAGATTCAAGAGTTTTTACAAAGAGAAATCTCTTGACATTTTCAAGAATGTTACATTGGTTACCAAATTTAAAACTCTTGATAATACTTAGGAAATTAAGCTATTTCTAGTCTTAATTCAAGATTCTAAATAACTTCATGCCATGGTATCCCCCATGCTACATCAAGTCCACATGACCCTCCTTGTGCTTACAAACATGCAAGGAAAATATTTAAGAGCTAATTCAATGTTGGAATATTTCAAGATCAATACCATGCATGTTCAACCATGAGCAATTTGAATATGATCCAAAACAGCCCATGCAAGAAGTGGCAATGTGTATCATATTACAAGATCATTTTATGTCACAAAACCAAGGCTATAAGCTTATGTTGATACATCTACACATCAAAAATCAGAATTTGAAAATTCTGTCCAAAAGGTAATGGTGTTAGCCACATGAATATGTCCAAGCATAACCAACCAATGGGTACAAGGTTGGAAGGCAAGGTAGAGCGCTGCAGAAAAATACAGCAAAACAGACCTAGAAATGGAAAGATGTGGGTCTGCACCAAGAAAGAGGTGATAAGTACTCCCAAAAATGGAAACTTTGAAGATTGAAAGTTGTGCAAGAGCTGTGGTTTTGGTACAGCAGAAAATGCAGCAGAAAAAGTGAGATAAGGAGGCTTGGAGGCTGCACAAAAGGATCATTCACTATCATTCACTATCATTAACACATTTTGGAGATAGAGATATTGAGAGCAAAGAGTAAGAGAGAAAACCAGAAAAAATAGAGAGAAAAAAAAACCAGCAAAAGATTTAGAGAGTGAAAGAGAAATACAAGGGAGTCATTGAGAAGGAGAGCCATCAAAGCATAGAGTGAAGAGAAGTGAACACCTAGCCAAAATCAGTGGAGGCTTTGCAAGGAGGGAAACAACTCTTGGGTATCCATTTCTTCAAACTCTTTTCTTCTTTTATATTGTGAATTTATCATTTGTTTTCTTGGTTTGAGTGTTGTTGTGTTGAGTATAACATGTAAGGTCCTAATAGGGACCAAGAAACCCTTTGAAAGAACCACAAAAAGAAGCAAAAAAACAAGAGAAAGTTTGGATTTTTTCATCTGGTAGCCCAACACGGGCCGTGTCACACGACACGGCCGACCGTGTTGCATCTCCGCGTGGCTTTTCAAAGTGAAAAATGCCCTGGGCTCACAACACGGGCACCCGTGTTGTACCTCTGTTTGAGATTTTAGCTTGTTTTTGGCCCAGACCTTGTGACACGGGCCGTGTCACACAACACGGCCACCCGTGTCACACCACTTTTTGACCCAAAACTCATTTTTTCCTGGAACTGTGACACGGGCCGTGTCACACAACACGGCCACCCGTGTCAGACCCCTGTTTTTCACGTTTTTCCTGGAACTGTGACACGGGCCGTGTCACACAACACGGCCACCCGTCTTCGTGCCGTTTTTTTTTTGTGTTTTGTTTTTTTAAGCCGGTTAACCCGTTATGATTGTTTGGTTCTTGTGTATGTTTATTGTTGGTCATTTTGACCTTTGGTTCTAAAAACCATTTTCAAGAAAACAAACTCTCGATTCTCATCGAGCCATTTTTTGACCTTGTAAGCCGATTGCCTTGTGCGTCGCCATCGACCTTGCTCGCTTCGCCTCAAGTCTTTTTAAGCAATTAAAACCCTTGACCCAACGTCAAGCGGATTTTCTCAAATAATGGTTAAACCAACTCACCATATTTAACAAAAGGATAAAGTTCACTTTGTATTGAACTAAAGAGAGGGGATTGAGTGTAGACTTCTTCCTCTCCGAGTGTTGAGATGCTCACTGTAGTGTGGGTGGTTGTGACACTCGTCTTTCAATACAAAGATGTTTTCATCCACACCTTTTTCTCCTAAAAAATCTCGGCCCCGTACCGAGTGCATTTTCAAAACACTTACAATAAATAAATTGTTTCTCTTTGTATTGAACTAAAGAGAGAGGATTGAGTGTAGACTTCTTCCTCTCCGAGTGTTGGGATACTGACTGTAGTGTGGGTGGTCTCGATACTCGTCTTTCAATACGAAGACGTGACTTTATTCGCCACCTATCTCCCTCTACAACTTCTTTCCGCAACCTTTGTCACCTAAAAACCTCGGTCCCGTACCGAGCGCATTTTTAAACTCTTTTTATAACAAAAATTTGAATGGTCGTGGAGTGGTTAGGCGTAGGCCTTCTCCTATCCCGAGTGCTGACATTTACCGTAGGGTTCTCTGTCGCAAAAGCACTTATCATTCAAAACCAAAAATACTTTAATAAGAGAATGAAGTTCTCTTTGTATTGAACTAAAAAGAGAGGATTAAGTGTAGACTTCTTCCTCTCCGAGTGTCGAGATGCTCACTGTAGTGTGTATGGTTTTGATACTCGTCTTTCAATACGAAGACGCTATGTTCGCCACATCCTTTCAAAACAAAAACTTTGAGATAAAGAATTGGGTACTACCCGTAGGGGTTACTATCCAAGGACCTATCTCGCCCCTAAAAAACAATTCAACAAATCAAATGTGACATTTTGCCTCGCATGGCGAAAACTTATCTTTTGAAAAGGATATGATACGTCCGTTCTACCGCAAACAGGTAATGCCTAAGTCTCCAACGAGTGAGCAGCAATACACCTAACTGCTAGAATGCGTACGATAGCATCATCCATAAAAACATCAACAAATCGTAGGCCGAACTACGGCTGCTCTGATTCTTTACTTCGTTCAAGTAAAGATACGTAGGCACAAGGGCCACAATCCTTGTCGGGCACAATCTCTTATATCTGTAGTTTCCCGAACTACGTCGACTCTGATTTTCTCATATCCGTTGAGAATACGTAGGCCTAGGACCGCGAAGTCCTACCGAGTCCGTTCTTTCCCTTCCTCCCCTGTTATCTCTCTTTTCCCAATTTCTAACCTTTCCCTATATCCTTTGGAACACTCTTTTATAGCATAATTTTTAAGCAAATAAATCACACACGACAAACAAATGGTTCCCATCGAGTACGATGGATGCGAGGGGTGCTAATACCTTCCCTTCGCATAACTGGCTTCCGAACCTGTTCTTGGTTGTGAGACCATCTTATCCGTTCTTTTCTTGAGGTTTTCTCGATATTTTCCTTTCCCCTCATGGGATAAATAAAATTCAGTGGCGACTCTTCTGTCCTTGTCCTTTTCGCCCTCCCCGTCGTTGCGCGTATTTTTCGAGTAGCGACAACGTCTCCGAGGAGAGTGGGTATTGGATTTCCGGAAGCAAATATATGGCAGGCATCCATACTTATGAATTCCGGATGACATGGGAATAGCATGATCCCATAAATGCAAAGGGCTAAGAAGGCATTGAATACATCCCAGCAACCCTTCTTGGCAAACTTTTGGGCCTTTTCCATCAGGAAAGGTAAAGAGAAACCCTGAACCCCAATCTTCCTGAACACCATCCCTTTCAACTCTGAATCATCTACATGAAGAGCGATAGTCAACTTACCCAATTCAGGTTCACCATCAACCCGGTAATAAGGCATCTGATTCAACAAAGGTACCCCCAGCAAGTCAGAATACTCTTCCAAGGTTGGAGCTAGGACATAGTCTGGAAAGACGAAGCATCTGAGTTGCGGGTCATAAAACTGCAGAAGAGCGTAGAGGCCGTTCAACTCGTACGTAGAAAGCTTACACACAATACCCTGAAGTCTTCCATAACTCTTTCTGAAATTCTCCATCACTGTCTTATTAGCCAAAGAAATCAAAGCTCGTAACTCTTGGATGTTAGGTGTTGGTAGCTTGTAAGCCACAGTCTTCTTCAGAGATGCCATATCAGCCATGAGGATCACGATCACTAGAACCAGGGGAGAAATATGCACCTGTAACATAGACACACGTTAATGATATGCAAATGAGGATGCAACATGCAAAATGCAATCATGCAGCAGGAGATCAAGATGATTGTGCTGTTGAGGAGACAAAGGCCCTGTTTCAACGTAATCACAACACTGCTCTGATAATAAAACCCTGAAGAGGACCAATAATTATGCACTATCGAGAACGAACACATCTCTGATGATAAGAACCCTCTGATACCAACAATACTGATTCACTGTTAAAGAAAACCAGGTTGTCTGAAGGTTAAGTTTCCTGCAATGACTCGACCCTGCTCATAGGTATGGACCTACTCACGGACAAGGTATGGCATCCTATGCGTTCATCAGCGTCACAGACTTTCGAGAAATGATGATACGATACCCAGGAAGGTGTGGCATCATCATCTCTTGAAGCGGCCTCACTTAGGTGAATTCCAAATGATCGGTCCCCAGAGTCGACAATCCTCAGATCCAAAATCCCCTCGAGTCCAAAGGACCAATAGGAAGTCATCAAAGAGAACCTCGTCTAAGTGTGGATTACATGGGAACTGATGCAAGCAAAGCAAGCACGTCCACCACTAATCCACTCTTATACTATGTATATGCTCTCAAGCCTGGGTCTGGCTTCTCTCTCATCAGAATGTCCCTCCCACAACAACACAGATAATCATATCATACTAAAAATAAAGTGCGGAAAGTAAAATGCGATAAATAAATGCAAACCCAACAAATAAACACGCAAGCGCTAGGATTGACTCCCACAAGGGATGGGAAACAGTCCCAGCAGAGGGGATGGGAAAAGTCCCCAACAGCTATAAGTCCCCAGCAGAATCGCCAGCTGTCGCTACTGCGAAAATAAGGTGTCGGCAAAACAGAAGAGTCGCCACCTTTTGTTATTTATCCCACAGAAATGGAAAGGAAACGATCGAAAAAACCTGACGAAAAGGTATAAGACAAGGTCATCGCAGCCATGTCTGTGTTCGGGAGTCGGTTACGCAAGGGGAAGGTATTAGCACCCCTCACGTCCATCGTACTCGATGGGATCCACGCTTGTTGTATTTATCTGACGGGTTGGTTTATCTATCTACGCTAAAAGGTTGGTCTGAAAAGAAAAGAAAGTGACTCGGCAGAACACAGCAGTTCTATGCCTACGTATTCCCGTCTAGAACGAGAAATCAGAGTCAACATAGTTCGGCTAACTACGGGTGAAAGGGGGGAAAGGTTGATCGCCGAGATATCGCATCTCGTGCCTACGTACTTTCACACGGCGTGAAAGATCGGAGAAAACGTAGTTTGGGCCAACAAGACCACAAGTTTGGTTCAAAATGTTTACCCGAGTAGGGTTAACAGACGGTTCCAGCAGTTGGTGTATGCAGCTTGCTCTTCGGAGACTTAGACGTTTACTGTTTTGCGGTAGAACCGAGAGTTAACAAAACACTCTTTATGAAAATGGTTTATAAGGATTAAAGGTCCCAGAGGACAAAAAGAAGTTTTGAATGTTTATTTTCTGTCTTTTATAGAAGAAGTGTTTTTTCATGGATGTTTGTAGTTCGTACAACTCTAGAGACTATGACCTGGGAACAAATGTGTCGCATATCGTCCAAAGGACGTATACTAAACACTCTAGACGATTGAGAGGAGGCCACTCAATTATCATTACCCAAGTGGCTTAAGGCTCGTAACGCGCTTGTACCAACTTGCCTTTATTACATTTTTTACTGTTGTTTAGAGATGAGAAGAGAAAGGACGCACTAAAGGAGAACTAATTCAATCCTAAAGTTGTCATGCAAAGTTGATCCTATGATTGAGGTTAGGAGGGAGCTACCTAATGTTATCATGCCTGGTTAGAACCCTAATGTCTGTCACATTCCAACTTGAGCACGAAGGAATGGAAATTCTAAGGGAACATGGCAAAGGAAAGCAACAACAAAAGAAATAATCTGAAAGAAATAACTGTAAGTAAAATGCATGCAATGCAGCATTACAAGCAGAAGGAGACAAACTCAACTTCTAGAGCAAACAAGCGAAAGCCAAACAGTAACAGACAAGCAGAGGGAGGCAGACTCAACCTCTAATGCAAACACACAGATAAAAAGAAAAACAACACACAAGCAAGGGGAGGAACACCTCAACCCTTAATGCAAACAAGCAAAGGGAGACCCACTCAATCTCTAAGCAATCATGCTCCTAGCCTAAAATATAATAAACATGAACGCATTCTAATGCACCAATCAATGAAACAAGGAAGAGAAACCAAAATGAGCAATAGGGAATTCATCCCAGACTACATCAGGTTGGAGGGTATCAACACCAGAGTCCATCATGGTCTCAACCTCTTGAGGAATGCACAGAATCCAACCAAGGGAAGGATTAGGCTCTCCCAAGAGGGATCCTATGTCAATAGGACAGAAAAAACTGGGTATTAGTCCTAGATATCAATCTAAGGTAACAGGTATAGTGTATCAACACAGAGTGTCCATCTCAGGCTCAACCTGTTGAGGAATGCACATATTCCAACCAAGGGAAGGATTAGGCTCTCCCAAGAGGGATCCTAACAAAAGGACTTGGAGATGGATGACATTATATAAACCAAGGGAATATACCATGCCAAGAATGTCAATCCAAGGCTCAACCTCCTGAGGAATGCACAGAATCCAAACAAAGGAAGGATTAGGCTCTCCCAGGAGGGCTCCTCTTCCAGACTTGAAGGAGAAAGATAGTACAAACCAAAGGAATGTACTATACTGGGGAATGTCAATTCAAGACTCAACCTCCTTAGGAATGCACAAAATCCAACCAAAGGAAGGATTAGGCTCTCCCAGGAGGGCTCCTCTTCAAGACTTGGAGAAAGAGGGTAGGGCAAAGCCCAAGGAAGAAATCATATAGGGGACAAAAGGCAACACAACAACTTCTAAGAAACCCTACAGACTAGCCACAAGGATCACCTAGACTAGGGGAATCTAAAGCTCTATCAAGGCTTCAACAAGGTCCTAATGAGGTATCTACCTAACTTCTATTCTATCAAGAAAGGATATGAAGCTTAGAATCATCTAATGGTCACTATTGAGGTTCAACTAGGGGAAGCACTAAGTTAGAAGCACCCTAAAAGATAGCCTAAGTATTAAATCTAATTAAAATACTAAATCAACTTCTAAAAACCTATGAATTTTTCTAAGGGATCCTAAATGTGTAGGGAACCTAGGGTAAAAGGATCAGAGCCTAAACCAATGCTCAAGGTCACCTAAGAAAATCTAAACCAAGAGGTATCAAATGAAGGTCCAAAAGGGGAAGCCTCTAAAAACCTACTCCAAAACAGAACTTAGATTTATCTAAAAATTAGGATAAAAATCACACCATCTCATCCATGAGTCTATAACCAGCCAACAAAATATCAAGATCAAAATCCATACCAAAAAAACATACAAAAATCAGCAAGCAACAAGGGTAAAATGCCAAATTAAAAGAAATCAAAAAAATGGAAAAATAGCAAATAAATTGGAAATTGCACAAAAATAACATCCAAGGGCATCAAAAATCAGAAATTAAATCAGGAGCATGCATATATTTTTTTCACATTTTTCTGATCATTATTCTATTTAATATGAATTAAAGAAGAAAATCAATAAAAGAAAATAGAAAAATCAATTAAAGAATTAAAAGAATCAGAAAAATATTAGAAGCGTTGGATCAGGGGACTAGTCCATCCATCTAACGGTCCCTGCGCGTGCCAACACATAAATGGAACGCTGCGTTTTAGGGAGTGGTCAAGGTCAAAGCTCAGAATGAATCATAGGCGCACGATTGGATTACAAAGTCTTCTTTTCGCACAGATCCAATGGCTCCTGGTCATCGTCCTCATTTGAACTGAACTTGGAGGGAATTGATTCACGGTGGTTCCGGTGGCTGAGCAATCGTCTTCTCCGGCGAAGGCATGAATTGCAGGTCATCAAATCATGTCAAACCTTATATGGATCTCTTCATTTTTTCACAAGGATTTCAAATATGAAATCCATTTTCTCTAACTCTCAATGATCAAAGAGAATCGAAGCCAAACAGAAAGTATGCCATTTCCACAATCATCATCAAACTCAAAATTGGCTACACATAAATACTCCTCACTCCTCAGGGATCAAGAATCACCAATCAATTCATGCTAACACTCAAGAATCATCTAGATATAAGTCTCAACAGAAATGGCATCACATCATGAATCATCACCAAACTTCACCATTATGATCCTAAAACGATCTACGTTGTACCTACAACCTAACCATATGCTTAATTCAGTCTAATCATGCCTAAATCAAGAGGAATGGTGAATGATAAAAACCTATTCTGAAGCTTGAAATTGGTGGTTCTCCCGTGCAAATCCTGGCCTCAAATGCTGCAGATTGCTTCACTGAATGCTCTTGGACGATTCTTGATGCTCAGGAACTCTTGAATCTTCCTCAAACTCCAAAATCACTTCTTGCTCGAAAGCTCCAAAGTTCTAACTGCAATAAAGGTTTCTGCTCCAAATGATCTCCAAAAAATGATCTGAACATGATTGTGAACTTAAATAAGATGTGTTTGGATCCTAACATGGCCCAAATTGCTTAATCCAAAATTTCAATTTCCTTCAATGAACAACCATGGAGCTCGCGTGTACTGACTCAGTTTCAACTTGATTTCCACTCAAATGCATTGCTTAACATCCCTTGAATGTGACTGGATCAGTTTAAGTGCTTGAATTCATCCAATGGTGTTGATTGATTATGTTACTTCCTTTCTAAGGAATTCACATAAATCCCATGAAATATGACTCAAATAAAAAATGTAATATTGCCAATCTCTTCAAAATTCCCTTTGCAATCAGAAAATGCATCAATTTGTGAAGTTTGGCACAATTATGATTTAAAATGGAATTTTTACTCTTTTATGCCTTTAATAAAGCCTTTGTCAAATTCCTTCAAACCAACTCTTGTTCTAAGCAAAATCAATGCCTTATGGATACATGGTTGACCTTAAAATCCCATTTTGAGCAAGTTTTGTGTTGGACAAAACTTCATTTGAGGCTCCCAAGATAGTGAAAATGACCCATAATCCAAAATGGCTTGTAATCTTACTTTCCCAAAATACCCCTAACTTGTAAACCTCATAACTTGAGTTCTACAAATCATATGGAAGACTTCTAGCACATTTTTGAAAGCTACGACTAAGAACCACAACTTTCATGTTGGCCAAAAGTTGAGGAGAAACATCCTTCTAGGTCAAACGTTCCTTGGAAGTTGGTGGACTTTCACAGATAAAATTCACATTCATCTGATGACCTGTAACTTGTCTGAATCATAACTTGAGTTCTATATATCCAATCAAGGACTTCTAGTACTCAAATTAAAGCTAAGAACATGCTCTACAAGTTCCATGTTGGTCAAAAGTTGAGATGAAACTTTTATCTTTAGATAAGTGGTCTTGAAGTCAGGCACTAAATAGGGGATGTTACCCTGAGAACCCTAGTTTAGCGACTCCTCACACTTTGAACTCTTCTTGAATTGATCTTGGAATATCACCTTATGTATCTCAATATAACATCCCATGATTACAAAGGCTTAGAATTGAGTCTTAATCCTCTTCAATTGCACAGTTGACTTAGGGTTGACCAGACAAAGACCCTAATTGCCACACCCTCAACTGTGGCTCTTCACACTTAGCATAATGACTTGACTGAGCTCCACCATGACCTTCAAGGCACTCCATGAGCTCTATCCACATACCTTATCCATGATCAGGGCTTCACAACCCACTGATGGTCTTCAATTGGCCCCCAAGTTAGGAGATGAACCACATACCAGCATCCAAACTTGTCAAGAACACAACCCACTTTATGATGACTTTGGGGACCTCTCAAGCTTGAATAAGACCCCTAGATAGGCTCCTCTTGATATCAACCACACTTGATCCCCTGCTAAAGGAATAATTCTATGCTATGCACATGCTAGACCAATGATATGCTAATGCAATGAAACAAAAGCCAAGTAAGAAAAAGGTTAGGCAAATTTTGGGGTGCAACACCATCCTTACGGGTATTGATGGAAACCAAGCCGGATGAAGCCGAATGGGTCAAAGACAGATTTGACCAGCTGAATCTCATCGACGAGAAACGTATGACTGCAATGTGCCATGGTCAGTTATACCAGAAGCGGATGAAAAGAGCCTTTGACAAGAAAGTATGAATCCGAGAATTCTGTCAAGGAGAACTTGTACTCAAGAAGATCTTGCCAGTTCACAAAGACATGCGCGAGAAATGGAAGCCTAATTATGAAGACCCATTTGTTGTAAAGACAGTCTTCTCCGGAGGATCGTTAAGTCTCACGAAAATTGATGGAGAAGAGCTTGCACATTTTGTAAACTCTGATGCAGTCCAAAAATATTATGCCTAAAATAGCCTGCGGAGTCGAAAACCTAGAAAGGTGACTTAGGCAACAATGGGTATCCCGATGGATCATAACCTCTAAAGGAGATCCAGGAAAAAATAAGGGATGAATATAAAAACATAATAGCTCGCTAAGCTGAAAACCCGAAAGGGAGGATTAGGCCAAAATGAGCGTCCCGGTGGATTGAAAACCCGAAAGGGCGATCCAGGCAAAAGTTAGGGACAAAGGCATTTCACTGCATCAGATGACGCTGATCATCAAAGAACTTTTACAGAAGATCAACTTCAATCCAATTGCTCTTGTCAGAAGCAGGATTTTGGGTAGTCTTGGTTGTTAGGGTCAGTAGAGGTCGTTGGATTCAATGTAACCTTTCCCTATTTCCAATTTCAAATGTAATACTCCATGGAGCTTTGCCATTAGCAAGCTACCATTCTTCAATAAAATCAAACCTTTTGTTATTCAATCTTTGTCATTTATGCTATCTCTATTTTAATTTTTTGTTGCGCAAAATGTTATTTGTTAATAATAATTTTGAAAGTGAAAAGTTTTCAAACTTAAAACTATTTTTGAAAACGCATTGAAAGAGATATAAAGTTGCTTTGACTTGTGGAAATATCTGAAGGATATCACTGTTCCCAAAAAATTCTTAACGTTGCAGAAGCACTTTTAGCAAAGGGTTACAAAGACAGTCAAGTGCGACAACGGGCGTGAAACTCTTCTAGCAACTCCTTCGTCTTGGGATGATCAGGCCGAATGAGTAACCCTTCAACAAGCAACTCCCTCTGCATAACAGTGCACTGGAGACCTTCAACAGAGTCTTCCCACGCGCCTTCGCCAAAACAGTCTTCTAACCTTCGCTTCTTAGACTCGAACATCTGCTTGCGATCTTTCAGGTTAGCAATAGCCTTGTTTAGCATGTCTTTAGTGGCATACCTGCGAGCAGTTTCCTCATCAAACTTCTTCTCGCTGGCCTTCACTTGAGCCTTCAATTTGGAGATCTGTTGTTTCAGTTTGTCCTCCCTCTCTTTGTTGCTGGCTATAGTGGCATTCCACTGCTGGTTGAATATGGAGATTCTCTGGTATGCTTCATCCAGGTTCTTCTTCTTGGTGGCAAGCACATCGTTGACAGATTTGAAGTCTAAACCCAAGCGTTCCCGGTCAGCTATCTGTTTGGTCAAGTTCGTGCCCAACCGGTTAACCAACTCTGTCTGCTTTTTGAAGGAGTGGACGACTTCGTTTCTCTCGCTTCTAAGTTGTGCCAGCTCTCTCTCCAACTCTTCATTGGCCTTTTTCAGCTCTTCCTTCTCAGCTAATACCTGATTATACTGCTGAATAGACAGTGTAGTAGGCTCTTCAACCACTAGAGGGCGCTCTTGCATAGCAGGTGGAAAAGGCATCCCTATTGTCTCTGCCTGGTCTTGATCCAGGTCACATAAGGAGCATAAGCTTGGCTATTGCTCTTGTCCAACAATGCTTTTCCTCGTTTGTTGACGCCATTCCAGGCATGTTGAAGCTTAGCTAACATATCCCCCTCTAGGAGCCCTGTGAGGTACAGAGATTCCTGCACCTCTTCATCCCTTGGCGGACCTCTCAAAGCATATGCAAACTGTCTGAAAAGCAAAGAGGGGTTGTAGTTGATGCACCCTTTTCTTCCAATCAAAGGCACATTTGGAAACCCATTGCAGCTGAATATGACTTCAGTTCCCAACATATCTCGATCAAACCAAACAATGCTCTCTGCTGATAAACCCATCAAGCGCTCAGACCACTTAGTTGTGGCTGCAGATGAAGCAAAGAGACCCTTCTTGGGCATGTAACTATCAAACCATCTGTAGAGTAAGGGCACACAGCAGAATACATTCTTACCCCTTCTATTTTCATTCTTGTAATGGACGGAATGATATACATCACCAATCAAGGTAGGCATTGGATTCCCTGATGCAAAGATATGGAAGGCATCCAAGTCTATAAAGTCCGGCATGTTGGGAAACAAGATGATGCCATAAATTCAGAGTGCAAGAATGGCGTTGAATACGATCCAACAACCGTCTTTAGCACACTGTTGGGCTTTCCCAACTAGAAACTGCAGAGAAAATCTAGGAACCCCATTCCAACTGGACAGGAGCAGCTCAGAAGCATCCAGGTGAAGAGCAAGAGCTAGATTAGCCAGATTAGGCTTAACATCCATGTGAACAAACGACATCTGAGTCTTAATAGGTACACCCAACAACTCAGCATACTCCTCTAATGTAGGTGCAAGAATGAAGTCCGGAAAAGTGAAGCATCTCAATGGAGGGTCATAGAACTGTAGCAAGGCATACAACCCATTCAACTCATATACCGAAGGTTTACGCACCAAACTGAGCAACTTCCCATTAGATTTTCTGAATTCCCCTATCACCGTATCATCTGCCAAGGCAATCAAACTAGACAGTAAAGCAACATCTGGGGTAGGGAGCTTGTAGGCCACATTCTTCTTCAGAGATCCCATGCTAGCACAACAGAAGGCAAGAATTACCGGAATTGGGGGATAATATATGCACCTGCAACACAGACACACGTTAATGATATGCAAATGAGTATTCAAAATGCAAAATGGAATCATGCAACAGGGGATCAAGATTGTGTTATTGAGGAGACCGAGGCTCTGCTTCAACACAATCACAACACTGCTTTGATAATACAACCCTGAAGAGGACCAATAATTACGCACTGTCGAGAACAACCACATCTTTGATGATAAGAACCCTCTGAACCCAACAATACTGATTCACTGTCAAGAAAACCAGGTAATATGAAGGTTAAGGTTTCCTGCAATAACCCGACCCCGCTCACAGGTATGGACCTAGTCACTGAAAGGTATGGCATCCTATGCGTTTCCCAGCGTCACAGACTTTCAAGAAACGATGATACGATACCCAGAAGGTGTGGCATCATCATCTCTTGAAGTGGCCTCACTCAGCTGAGTCACAAATGATCGGTCCCCAGAGTCGACAATCCTCCAAACCAACAACCCCTCAAGCCCAAAGGGCCGGAAAAGAAGTCAACCAGGAGAATCTCGTCTGAGTGTGGATTTCGTGAGACACTAGTACCTGCAAAGCAAGCACGCGCCCACTACTTTCCACAACTAATGCTAGGTACACTCAAGCCTGGGTCTGGCTTATCACTCATCAGAGCCCCTTCCCACAACAGCACAATAATGATATCATACTGAAAATAAAATGCGGAAAGTAAAATGCGATAAATAAAACCCAACAGGTAAACACGCAAGCGCTAGGATTGAATCGCATAGGGAACCAGATTCCCCAGTAGAGTCGCCAGCTGTCGCTACCGCGAAAATAAGGTGTCGGCAAAACAGAAGAGTCGCCACCTTTCGTTATTTATCCCACAGAAAGGGAAAGGAAACGATCGGAAAAAACCTGACGAAAAGGTATAAGACAAGGTCATCGTAACCAATGTCTGGATTCAGAAGTCAGTTACGCAAGGGGAAGGTATAAGACTTGTTGTGTTTATCTGACGGGTTGATTATATCTATCTACGCTAAAGGTCTGGTCTGAAAAGAAAAGAAAATGACTCAGCAGAACACAGCAGTTCTATGCCTACGTATTCCCGTCTGGAACGAGAAATCAGAGTCTACGTAGTTCGCCTAACTACGGGTGAAAAAAAGGGGGAAGGTTGCTCGCCGAGATATCGCATCTCGTGCCTACGTACTTTCACACAGCGTGAAAGATCAGAGCAAACGTAGTTCGGGATAATACGGAACACAGGTTTGTTCAACTGTTTTTTATCCGAGTAGGGTTAACAGACGGTTCCAGCAGTGTGGTGTATGCAGCTCGACCGATGGAGACTTAGGCATTTACCGTTTGCGGTAGAACCGAGAGTTAACAGAACTCTCCTTAAGAAAAGGGTTTCCAAGGATTAAAGGTCCAAGAGGACAAAAAGATGTTTGATCTTTGTTTTCTGTCTTTTAGAAGAAGTATCTTTTATGGATGTTTGCAACTAATATCGCACTAGAGACTATGACCTGAGAGTGAATGCGTCGCATGTCACCCAAAGGGTGCCATACTAAACATCCAAGCTGTTGGAAAGAAGCTCTCCAACAACCCTTTCTCAAGTAGCTTAAGGCTCGTAGCGTACGGCGTCAATTAACCTTTATTACTGTATTTTGATTTGTTTGAAGATGAGAAGAGAAAGGACGCACTAAAGGGGAACTGATCCAATTCTAAAGTTGTCATGAAAAGTTGATCCTATGGTTGAGGTTAGGAGGGAACTACCTAATGTTATCATGCATGGTTAGAACCCTAATGTCTATCATAACTTCTCTTGAACAAGAGAAGTCAGAGTTCCTAGGGGAACATGGCAAAGGAAAGCAATAGCAAAAGAAATAACTGCAAGAGAAATAACTATAAATAAAATGCATGTAATGCAACAACATAAGCAGAAGGAGTCAAACTCAACTTCTAGAGCAAGCAAGCCAGAGGCAATACACCATACAGGCAAGGGAGATAGACTCAACCTTAAGCCAACAAGCGAAGCCAAACAATAACAGTCAAGCAGAGGGAGACAGACTCAACCTCTAATGCAGACAACCAAAGGGAGCCAAGCTCAACCTTTAGGATTCTCTTAGGCCTAGAATCATCTACATGAGGTCTAGTCTAATGCAACACACCAAACAGTCACACAAATACAGACAAGCAACCAAGAAAAATACAACAAACAAAACAGCAGACAAGCAACTCAACAGCAAAGCAGATTAACAGCAAAACAAACCAACAGTCTGCAATCAACTTCAAGTCTAAGACATCTTCAAGAGAAGGAAATGAAAAATCCATCTTCAAGCTTCAACTAGCTCCAACAAAAGAGAATAGACTTAACATCAAGATTATTGCATGATGATGGGAAGCATGTGGTAACCAAGGGAATCCATCATGGCACTCAACCATACATCTAGGATAGGCATCCTCAAAGGTTCTACCTCTTGTGATATGCCACACATCCTTCCAAAGGAAGGATGAGGCTTCCACATAGGTACCTTGAATCATTGGATGAGAATGGAAAGCAATCAAAGCAATCCATGTTTATTTGAAGAAAGAGAAATCAAAACTAAAGCTCTTCCTAAATCCTAATTGATTAAGCTACAAGAAAGCTACTAAAAGGAGGTCTAAACACCAAAATCAAGCAAACAGAAGCCTCTATATGTCTAAAGCACTATCCAAGAGGAATGGAAAATTTATCTTATGCTATGGGCCACCATTGAGGTCATTCTAAAGGAGAAGTCATGTTAGAAGCATATTAAAACTAGCCTAAGTTTTAAATCTATTTAAAATACCAAAACTACTTCTAAAGTCCTATAAAATTTTCTAAGAGAACCTACATGTGTTAGGTACCTATGGTAGAAGGATCAGGGATTAAATCTAAGGGGAAGGCCACTAAAGAATTCCTAAATCACCAAGTGTCAAATGGGAACCCTAAAATGGAAGGTCATGGGAACCTAATCCAAAACAGAACCTAAAGTTATCTAAAAAATATGAAATAATTCCTAAGGGATCATGCATCTCTATACTAACAGCCAGCCAAAAATCTCACTCAAATTCTATACCAAATGATCATACAAAAATCAGAAAGAAAATGAGGAAATATGCCAAAATTAAAGATTTAAAGAAAATGCAAAAAATCAAATTAAATTGAAAATTACATGAAAATAAAATCTAAAAGCACCAGAAAATCAGAAATAAAATCCAGAGCATGCACACATTTTTATTTTATTTTTCTGATTAATAATGAATTTAATATGAATTAAAAATGGAGACAGCTGTTGCACCCCAAAATTTGCTCAACATTTCTTTACCTAGCTTATGTTTCATTTCATTCACATTAGCATTATCATTTGCATTTCATTGACATGTATGCAGGAGATCAAGAGGTATGATTACCAATCAAGAGCTATACAAGACAATGCGGCTAGCTAAGAAGGTTATTCAGATGTTCAAGGGTTGATATCCTTGTCAGAGAAGTTAAAAGATCCTCAGAGAGAGTGATTGAAGCCAAGAGGGTGTGTCTCCTAACTTGAGAGTTGTGGGAAGTTATCAGATGATTCTGAAGCCATGAAGTTAGACTTGAGGTCTTGAGAGATCTCATGAAAAGGTTTAAAGATCACTTTGAGGCCTAGACAGGTCATTGTGCAAGATTAAGAAGCCTTAGCCATGATGGGTGCAGCTAGGGTTTGACTGGGTCAACCCTAAGTCAACTGATGATTTGAAGGAGGTTGAGACCTAATTCAAGAGCCATGTGATCATGGATTGATACATTGAGATTTTCTAAGGATGATTCCAAGTTTAACTCATCATGATTGAAGAGTTTGAGAAGTTTCAAGCTAGGGTTTCTAAGACTTGATAGTGTAAAATCCTCTAGTTTGACCCCTAACTTCAAGATAATTTAACTCAATATATGATTGTCATCTCATCTTGACCCTAACATAATTGTTTTAGAGCATGATCTTAGCTTTAATTTGAGTACTAGAAGTCCTTGATAGGGTTTATAGAACTCAAGTTATGAGCCAGACAAGTTACAGGTCATCTGAGGCATGTGAATTTGGAGCTTGAAAGTTACCCAACTTGCATGATACTTTTGCCCTAGAAGGATGATTCCTATGAAGTTTTGGTCAACATGAATGTTGTTCCTTATTCTCTTATCGTTCTAAAGAGTAATAGAAGTCCATGATTGGATGTGTAGAACTCAAGTTATGGCTTTGACAAGTCAAGGGTATTTCGGGTATTTGGACATTATAGGTCATTTTGAACCATAAGTCAATTTCACCATCTTGAAAGCCTCAAATGGTTTTTTTTTCAACATGAAAGTTGCTCAAAATGATTTTTTTAGCTTGGCCAAGTATCAATAGTCCATTGATATGGATTATATCAAGCATTGGTTGAAGAAAATTCACATAAAGGCCATTTTAATGAATTAAAAGGTGAAAATTCAAAACAATTGGTAATTGAATGATTTCAAGCCAAATTTGTACTCATTTTGATTGGAAATGATATTCTAAACACTTTGGCATTATTAGAATTTTCATTTGGGGCTTGGTTCATGGTGTTCCAATTTGTGGCTTCATGAATAAGCTACATATCCCAAAATCATACCATTAAGCTCCAAACCAACTTTCACAAGCCAAAGTCCAAACCTTACCTTGGGATCCAAGCCTAAGGAGTACTTAAGTGATCTACTCCAAACCAAAAGAAAAAAACTCCTCACAATTTTCATTTTTCATTTTCAAGAATTCTCTCACTCTCTCAATTTTCTTCATTCTCCAAACCCTCACCCGTAGCTCCTTGTCATTGGATCCATTGATTTTTCATTGAAATCAATGGAATCTTGAGCATAAACCTCCACTCATCATCATTATCGGATCAAGATTCATAATCAATTTTCGTGCAAATTGAAGTTGGATATTGGAGTGTAAGTTGGAAGCACTTATTTAGAGCAATTCGGATTCGAAGTGTTCGATCTTCATCTTCTTGCAAGAATTATTGTGGATCTTGAAGTTTTCCATATAATCTTGTTCGGATCTTTGCAAATTCACTTGATCAACGATCACCGGATCAAATCTCCGATCCGTAGGTTGGTTTTCCGATTTAATTTAACCATTTGATTGTTGTTTTTTAATAGCATTAAAATTCTGTTTTGTGTGCTGTTTGATTTTAATTCATATAAAATAGAAAAAATGCTTAGAAAAATATGAGCAAATTATGAGATGATCCTTATCATGTCTATGAACTTTGTGCGCAATTGGATTTTAGTTTCATTTAATTTTCAATTTGATTTCGTTTTTCTCCTTTAGTTGGATAATAAAATGCCAAAAACTGCATAGTTTCTTGCCGATTTTTGTTCTGGAGTTTGGTAGAGAATTTGGACTTAATTCTTTGCTGGTTTGTTATAGACAAATTAAGGAACTCCCAGAAATTTTTAGGTTAATTTTTAGGTAGCTTTAGGTTCTGTTTTGAACTAGATCTTTAGAGGCTTCCCCACTTGATTTCCCTTTTGACCACTTTTGGTGTGTGATTTCTTTAGCGCCTTTAAACATAGTTTTAGCCTCAAGTTTTTCTACTATAGATACCTAACGTGCTTATATTCCCCTAGAAATTTTCTTAGGATTTTAGAATTAGTTTTGGTTTTATAGATTGAATTAATACTTAGGCTAGTCTTAACATGTTCATAACATAGCCTTTCCTTTTGATTGATTTCATAGATGACTTTTAGCATGGGATAAACTTTTCATTCCTTTTGATTGTTTTTATATACATATTGAGGTTGCCTTGTGATTTTTATCATGATTTTTAAATGAGTTTAAAAATGCTTTTAGTATAGTTGTTTAGGAGTGATTTTTAGTGAATCTCTTTAGTGATACCTTTCAACTTAGGATTTTATTGGAGGACTTAGAGATTGAATTAGGTCCTGAATTTTTAAATATAGGTTATTAGAAAATGCATGTTCCCATATAAAAATAATCAGATTTTTAGAATGTGTTTTGGTATTTTTGATAGAATATTCTACTTGTTTGTTTATTTGGTGTTTCAACTTTGGTGATTGATGTGGAATGGACTCAAAGTTGGGCTTCCTTGCATAGTGGGCTTCTGGATCTCATTGGAAGATATCATAGACATGATGAGGCTTGTGTTAAGTGGCTGGTGGAGCTTGGATTGGAGTTTTCCCTTCCTTTTTGTTAGCTTTGTGTAGCTTAGGAAATTAGGGCTTTAGGAGAGAGCTTTAGAAATAGATATTTCTTCAAGTAATGGTTGGTTTTGTTCCCATTCCATTTTCATCCTATGATTCAAAGTCCTCATGTTAAAGTCTCATCTCTCCTTTGGAGGTATGTGTGACATTTACAATGAGTAGAACTTTTGAGGATGCCTTTCTCTGATGACTGGTTGAGTGTCAGATAGGATTCCTTTGGTTTCCTGTCTGCTTCCCATTATCAAACAATCATATTATTGATTCTTTTCATTCTTGGTGGAGCCTATTGAAGGTTGAAGCTTGAAGATGGAGTACCTTTCATTCTCTTGAAGATGATGGACTTGAAGAACAGTTACAGACTGTGGACTGAACTGCTGTCAGAAGATTGCTTTGCTGTGAAGCTGGGGAAGCTGTTGATTTGCTTTCTTGACTGTCTGTTTTCTTTCTTTGCAATTGTATTGATGTGAATTGATTGGTGTAATGCATTTATATTAGGTCATGTAGTTGAATAAGCCTAAGAGCATCCTGTCGCTACCGCGAAAATAAGGTGTCGGCAAAACAGAAGAGTCGCCACCTTTCGTTATTTATCCCTCGGAGCGGGAAAGGAAACAATCGTAAAAAACCTGACGAAAAGGTATAAGACAAGGTCATCGCAACCATTGTCTGGGTTCGGGAGTCGGTTACGCAAGGGGAAGGTATTAGCACCCCTCACGTCCATCGTACTCAATGGGATCCATGCTTGTTGTGTTTATTGGACGAGTTGGTTTATCTATCTACCTATCAAGGCTGGCTTAAAAAGAAAAGAAAATGACTCGGCAAAGCGTCGCACTACATGCCTACGTATTCTCATCAGAGAATGAGAAATCAGAGTCAACGTAGTTCGACCTACGGGTTACGAATGGGGGAAGGTGGCTCGCCAATACGTCAGTATTGTGCCTATGTACTCTCAACAGATATGAGAGATCAGAGCTTACGTAGTTCGGGATAATACGGTTTACGGGAATTCAGATTCATCTGTTTTCTCGAGTAGGGTTAAACAGCAATTCCAGCAGTTAGGGACAAAGCCTGTTTGCGTTGGCGCTGAAGTTTAACGACACTCTTTTCTTCAGAAAAGCTTCCTTTGAATTATAGGCCCACAGGGCAAAAAGGTTTGAAGTTTGTTTTCGGTCTTTTACGAAAGAACTGTTTTTTATGGTTGTTTGCAATTTCAATCGCACTAAAGACTATGACCTGAGAGTGAATGCGTCGCATGTCACCCAAAGGGTGCCATACTAAACATCCAGACTGTTGAAAAGAAAACTCCCCAACAATCCTTTCTCAGGTATCTTAAGGCTCGTAACGTACGAAAGAGATCATTCATGATTACTGTATCTTAAGCTGTTTTGAGATGAGAAGAGAACAGGCTCAACTAAAGGGATACTATCAAGTCCTACTGTTGTCATGCCAAGGATTCATCCTATGGTTGAGGTTTGAAACAGGGAACTCCTAGAAGTTGTCATGCATAGGTTTCAACCTAAAGTTCTATCATCATTTCCTTACCAAGGGAAATGAGAGTCCTAAGGGGTCATGTCAATGATAAACAGAAACAGATAAAGCATCAGCTTAAATAGTAAACAGTAAACGACTGTAAAATGCATGCAATGCAAGTGAGGGAGGAAATGTGTGTGGGGCAGCAGCCTCCACAAGCTCATCTCAACCTCAAGCCAGAATGAATAACACTAATCATACTGAGGAAATAACAACATGCTATCAAGCAAAATACAATAAACTGCAATCATACAGTAGAAATGAAATAAAATGGAATGCTATCAAGCAAAATAAACCACATGGGCAAGGGAGCTGGGCTCTACCGAATACCCGCAAGCAAAGCCATACAGTAACAATACAAGCAGAGGGAGCCACTCAACCTCTAGTGCAATCATGCTCCTAGCTTAAAGTCAGTCTAGATATGGACTTATTCTAATGCATCAAGCAAGTCAAACAAGGCACATCAATACAGAAAAGAAAACAGACAAGAAAGAAAGCAGATCAACAACTCCCTCTTTCAATTCCAAGCCTCATCTCTTCTGGCAGCAATTCAGTCTTCTGACCTCCATCACCCTTCAGGACTATCATCTTTCATGACAAATATCAATTTGTGTCCCCAGGCTTCAACCCTTTAACATAAGTTTCAACTTAATCTTCTTCTTCAAGCTTTAGCTCCTTAGTCAATTCCACCTTCAGGCTTCACTCTTAACCACAAGTATCAACTTGATTCCTTCAGGATCTCCAAGCTTCAAAGCAAGTGTCAACTCATCTTCTGTTCTTCAAGCCTCAGCTCTACACTCGATCTCTATTAAATCCTCTTCATAAGTATCAACTCAGTCTTCAAGCTTCAGCTCTCTTACTTTACCAGCCTCAACTTGGTCTTCTCTTCCTACAAGCTTCAGCTTCTCAGAGTAGTCCTCACTCATCTAGAAATGTCAACTTCATCCTTCAGTCTTTAAGCCTCAGCTCTTCATTCAGTCTTTACTGGATCTTCATTGGGTCTTCAAGTATCAACTTGTTTCTTCTTGCTCTTCAAGCCTCAGCTGCAATGGCAATGATCAGGGAGTCATCCTCTTCCATACTCTTCAATGAAGTCTTCATCTTCACACTCAAGCCCAACATCTTCAAGATACTCAAACCAGAAGAAATCACTTAACTGGATAAGCTAGGATATTAAACTGCTTATTGACCACCAACGGAGGCCTATAAGGTTTTAACATCAGAAGAATGGTTCCCTCAAAAGTTCTACTTCCTAGGTACAATCACTTATCCCTCCAAAGTAGGGAGGTGAATACCATGGAAGGACCTTGAATCATGGGGAAGAAAGGAGGTGAAAGATATCATCCATTTTTAAGAAAGAAATTAGCTAAGTCTAAGCTCTACTTAATTCCTAACCCTAAAACAACAACAAAACAAACAAGTCTTCAAGCTCTCAAGCTCCTTATTCAATCTTCAAGTCTTCCACTATGCTCCTCCATGCTCCAAGAGCAAGACCAAGCCCACCAAGCCAAGCAAAAGCCCACAAACCAAAGCAAAACAAAATACAAGCCCACAAGGGCAACACAAACAACAATCAATTACAAAAATCAATTAAAACTAGTATGCTATTATATTAAAATCTAATATAATTTCTAGGGGATCCTATATAACTACCCTTAATACCCTATATGTCCCAATATCTAACTTGACCTAAAAACCCAAAATTCTAGTGTTATTGTGAACCTATGTTAAGGATTGACCTAAATCTACACAACCTAAAGTCATCTAATCAAAACTAATCAAAAACTAATCACAAAATTATGGAATAAATCCAGAGGGGAGCTAAAGTCCTAATCTAACTATCCTAAAAAGAATGGTGCAAAAATATAAAGGGAACTAGCTAAACAAAATTCTACAAAACTATGTATCAACATAAAATGAATTAAAATGCTATTAAAAGAGAAAATATACAAAAAATATTAAAAATGCATGAAATGCAAATGTTTTGATTTTATAATTTTCTAGACATAAATGTGAAATAGGAGGAAAAATCTCCATGCCAAAATCATTATTTTTCTATTTAATATGATTTTCTAAAGTTTAAAGAAAAATAAAGAAAAAGAAAATAAAATGTGAAAATAGTTGGTGTATTTAGCAATGATATGCAGTGTTTTATGGATGATGGGCTTGAATGGGGGTGCGCGCAACAAAAGTGCTTAAGCCCATGTATTTAATCAGGAAAGAAAATAAAAAATATAAAGAAAAAGAAAAAAAAAAGCGGTGCAATAAGTAAGGATATGCAGTGCAAATCAAGACTGGGCCGTGGATGGGGGTGTGAATAGCTATCAATTCATTAAAGCCCAAGACTCCAATTAATGAAACGCCTCGTTTCATCGTTTCAGACTTTCCCTCTTCAAAACGTGAAATCAAATCTCGGCCTTTAGATCCAAGTCCGGTCAATGAGTCTTTGCATGATCCAACGGCCATTGAGTCATCCCCTACCTTCAGCCAGGGTTTTGGAAGCAAGAATCCATGGAAACAGAGCTATCATGCTTTTCTTCATCACAATCATATCACATCAATTCTCACTCAAAATCTAAGATGTAAAACCCTAGAACACTCTAAATTCCATGCTGATCATAACTATCACCTTAGAATTCAAAGAATCATCCTCAATCTCTAAACCCGATAGTGAATCCAAATTATGCTCAAATCTCAATTCTGACTATTCTTGAAATTGATTATACCAGCATGATCATCACATTACCCTGATTAAAACTTGCTATAGAACTCGTGTTATGCCTCACTATACCTCATGTTCTTGATCAATAAAGAAATGGTGTCATCATCTTGATCCTCCCCAAATGATCTCAAAATCCCCATAATCCATCTCCTACTTGTTTCTAACCGTTCTATACTAACAAACTAACTTAACAATGCCTAAATTAAGGTGTGGATCAAAAGTTGCAAACCTGGATATTTCTGGATAACAGTAGTAGCAAGACTCCACTTCAGCACCTCAAACCTCCCAGAATCACTCCTTGATTGATATTAATGCTTCTGTTTGCAAAAGATTCGGTCCAAGAAGCTTGAATCTCAGAATCCGATGGTGACTTGCTTCTTGCCAAATCCAAATGCTATCTTCTCAATTCCTCATGATCTTGCTTCCAAATTGGTATGCACACACTCAGTATGATCAATGGAAGGTGTTAGGATTGAAAGAAACAATGGAATTGATGCAGAATATGGAAATTGGTTTTTACTTGCAATGGAAGAAATGAAATGGCAATCTCACTCTCCTCTCTCAACTCTCACCAACCCGACATCTGAGAAGCTTCTAATCAATATATAGGATGGTTCTGAACCATCCAGAACTTTCTGGAAGCATCCAATGAGAATTTGAGATTCTCATGTCATGAGTTTTTTGAATTCAAGCCAAGCCTACACCAGTCCATGCTATACCTATTGCAGCAACTTGTTATCCTTTGAAAATCTCCTTAGATGAGATGCATGAGATGTTAGGATGCTTTGCTAGCTTGTGCATTGATCTTCCTTATGTTTTGCATATGTTGCTTAATATGCAAGTAACCATTTTCCAAAGCAAGTCCATGATTTAGACCTCAAATCAAAAATGTGGCTAAACCATTGTTTCTAAAATGTTTTCTAGAGTCAAAATGATATATTACATGACATGGTTTGGATGTGTAGCTTGAAAATTTCAATTTCCAACTTTGACTTATTTAACTTATGCCTTCATTTTAGGTCATTGTTACCACTTTGAGCTACAAGCCTCTTCAACATCTCATGACCTCTTTAATAGCCTTAAAACATCATTTTAAGCAAGTTTGGTGTTGAACATTTTTCCATTTGAAGCTTGGAAGTAGGAGTTATGGCCTTATGCTTGAAATGACCTATAATCTCCAAATGACCAAAATGCCCTTGATTTGTCAAAGACATAAGTTGAGTTCTACAAATCCTATCAAGGACTTCTAGTATTCTCTAGAAAGCTAAGAGGATAAGGAAAAACATTAATTTTTACCAAAAGTCCATAGGAATCATCCTTCTTGGGCAAAAGTTTGATGCAAGTTGGGTGACTTTCAAGGCCCCAGATTCACCTACCTCAGATGACCTGTACCTTGTCAAAGTCATAACTTGAGTTCTACAAATCCTATAAAGGACTTCTAGTACTCAAATTAAATCTAAGAGCAAGCTCTACAACATTCATGTTGGGGGAAAGATGAGATGACAATCACATCTTGAGCTAAACTGCCTTGAAGATAGGGGTCAAACTAGGGGATTTTACACTGTCAAGCCTTAGAAACCCTAGCTTGAAGCTTCTCAAACTCTTCAATCATGATGAGTTGACCTTGGAATCATCCTTATAACATCTCAATGTATCAATCCATGATCACATGGCTCTTGGATTAGGTCTCAACCTTCCTCAAATCATCAGTTGACCTAGGGTTGACCCAGTCAAACCCTAACTGCACCACTCATGGTTGAGGCTTCTTATTCTTGCACAATGACCTGTCTAGGCTTCATGATGGCTTTCAAGACATCTCATAAGCTCTATCAAGGCTTCAAGTCCACATTCTTGGCTTCAGAATCATCTGAGGAGCTCCCACAACTCTCAAGTTAGGAGGCACACAACTTTTGGTTTCAACCACTCTCTCTGAGGATCTTCTAACTTCTCTGACAAGGATATCAACCCTTGGATACTTGAATAACCTTCTTAGCTAGCTTCAAAGTTCTTGATTGGTACTCCTACCTCTTGATCTCCTGCACACATGTCAATGAAATGCAAGTGATGATGCTAATGGGAATGAAATGAAACATAAGCTAAGTAAAGAAATGTTGGTCAAATTTTAGGGTGCAACAGCTGCCCCTATTCAAACGGCTTGAACCTGACTGGGTGAGAAGCGAACGAATCTCAACCAATCAAGGTGCGATACGGTTGAATACCGACAAACCCAGAAATTTGGCAACTGCCCGAGTGCACGATATTCTGACGGGAACAAATCTTCGAAAACTGAAATATTAGCTGCACGGCAACTAGCTGGAGAATTGGTCACGCGGTAACCGGTGATACATGGTCGATCATGCCGTCAGGAATCAAGATTCCTCGGGACTCGTCAGGTCAACAAACAAGTTAATCGTGCCACCGGGCATTCAAAGAGAACTTTCGGGCATCAGCCGGACTTCATCAGTAAGTCAGGAATAGAATTATCGGTCCATCATGAACCAATTGGGGACATCCGAACTTCTGTCATCAGGCACTCCGCATCAGCTGAGAGAACTGCTTCATTAACCCGGTGGGACTTCAATCGTCAAGTCCTCGAGGGAAGTTTCAACTTTGCTGCTTGGAAACCTGTTGGGGATGACACATCTCCGCTGGGGATTCTGGAGAACTATCAAGTAACTCTGCTTCGGGGATCCAGAAATCATTCTGGGCGAATCATCTATGCTGAGGAAATCAAGAATCATCTTGGACAAATAATTCCACGGGGACTTCAAGAATCATCCTGAACCGATAACTCTGCCTGAGATTTTAGGAATCATCCTGAGCAGACGCTCTGTCGGGGATTCTAAGCATCAACTTGAGCAAGCAACTCTAGCGATTGCATCGGGGATTTTAAGAATCATCTTAAGCAGACGACTTTGCTGGGGATTTCAAGAATCATCTTGATCAGGCGACTCCGTTGGGTAGAATTCAAGAATCTTCTTGAGCAATCAATTCTACGGCGGAACACCTGCAAAACAAGAATGGTACAACCTAGCTCATGTTTAGTATGCATATGCTTTGGCAGTGGCGCAATGCTCCACATGGTGGAAATGTTATGCACTCATGAAAAATGCTATGCAATCATGCAAACTGCTATGGCCCCATCAGCAAAATAAATGCCGAAGGGAGAATCCTCCTGTCAAGGAGAAAGAAACGCTCTGGTGGAGGGGAGGAATCATCCTGCCGAGGAGCAAAGGTCGCGCCAATCTCAATCGGACTCCGTACGGGGAAGGAAACTTCAGTTGACTGCTGCAAGGGAATAGAGCTCTACGAGAACCTGGACCTCCTGAGGAAAGCGATGTCAATCGCAGAAATAAACTGCACGGCCTTCACGGCCACTTCCCTGGAGATAACGACTCCGGCGGGGAAATGCGGCATCAGCTATTCAACACTCTACTGGGGAAAACCAATCATGGCCCGAACGGCTTCCAAGGACTCGACTCTCTTGGGGATCTGCAAACTCGGCTGGGGAAGAAGGAATCATCCTGCTTACAAGGGAGAGTACGACTCTGTGGGGAATCTCAATTCTGATGGAGACTTCAATCTGGAACTATCAACTGCTGCATACTTCAGCGCATGACTCAGCTGGGGAGATGCCGTTCCTTCAGGATGTACTTGGCTGGGGAGAGAATCAATGCTCACGATCTCATGTTCGGACTCTGCGGGGAGAGACTGTTGAACCTTGCTGGAGAAGGAGGAATCATCCTGCTTGGGGATGCGCACGGCGCACTGTCTGGAATATGCTACACCTGTAACAACACAAACAAACAGACAAGATGCCCCTCTCAAATGGACCTATCAAGGTTATTATCTTGTGACAATGCTCGAGTAATTCATTGTTTCAACAATCAGTGGCCTAGGCCAGTAAGTTTATGTATGCACATTTTATCAAAAACATCGGCGTTCTTTTTCGCAAACAAAACAGATAAATGCTAAGCAGGCAAACAGAATTGCTGCATAGTATACATTTTATTGATAACGAACCCCTGAATGGGTAAAAATGTTTTACAACAGATGCAAGCTCCTGGAAAGAGGATGCCGTGCAAAAATAAAATATAAATATACATCAGTATATACAAATGTCGGCAACGAGGCGTAGACGAACACCATGAGTTGATCCCTCTATGACCCACTCGACTTCGATACTTCTCCGACGCTTCAGCTTCAGAAGAGATTGATTCAGATAAACGGCCCTCAGGTCCTCCAAACCACTAAACAAACACAGTCCACACGCAGAACGCAGTCATTTGCTTTTTGAAATCCCTAACTTTTGCGCGAACCGCCCTTTGCGGGTTTTCAGTTCACCGGGATACCCTTTTTTGCCAAAGTCGCCCATCTGGGTTTTCGACTTTGCGGGTGTACATTTTTTTCAATTTATATCCCTAATTTTTGCCCGAACCTTTTTCCCTTTTTTATGGTTCGCCGGATGCCCCATTTTTGCCTGGACTCTCTTTTTACTGTCCAGCGGGTCGCTTTCAAGCAAAGTATTTTTTAACTGCGTCCGCGTTCACCGGGGATGCAAAATCTTCACCATCCATCGTGGATAACAACAAAGCTCCTCCTGAGAAGACCTTGCTGACGACGTACGGACCTTCGTAATTGGGAGTCCACCTGCCCCGGTGATCGGAGTGTGGAGGAAGAATCTTCTTCAGGACGAGATCACCCGTCTGAAAGCTTCTAGGATGCACCTTCTTATCATAAGCTTTCTTCATTCGACTTTGGTATAAACGACCATGCGTAATCGATGTTAACCTCTTCTCATCCATCAGGCTGAGTTGGTTTAGTCGGTTCTTAATCCATTCTGCCTCGTCGAGTTTCACGTCAACCAAAACTCGCAAAGAAGGGATCTCCACTTCTAACGGTAGGACAACTTCCATGCCGTACACTAAGGAGAAAGGAGTTGCCCCGGTTGACGTACGTACCGTTGTACGATAACCGTGCAATGCAAATGGCAGCATCTCGTGCCAATCCTTGTAGGTCACAACCATCTTCTGAACAATCTTCTTTATGTTCTTATTGGCCGCTTCAACTGCGCCATTCATCTTCGGCCGGTAAGAAGATGAGTTTGGCGTTCAATCTTGAAACTCTGGCACAGCTCCTTCATCATCTTGTTATTCAGATTCGAACCATTATCCGTAATGATCCGCTCGGGAATTCCGTAACGACAGATGATATCCCTCTTTATGAATTTAGCCACCACCTGCTTGGTCACATTAGCATATGAGGCTGCCTCCACCCACTTGGTGAAGTAGTTGATGGCTACTAGAATGAAGCGATGACCGTTAGATGCAGTGGGCTCGATCTTGCCTATCATGTCGATGCCCCACATGGAGAACGGCCACGGGGAGGACATGACATTTAACGGGCACGGCGGCACATGAACTTTATCAGCGTAAATCTGGCATTTATGACACCTCTTCGCGAATTTAAAGCAATCTGATTCCATCGTCAGCCAGTAGTATCCTGCTCTCAGGATCTTTCTCATCATAGCATGCCCGCCGGCGTGCGTACCAAATGTGCCTTCATGGACTTCTTCCATGAGCAAACTCGTTTCTTTCTCATCTACACATCTGAGTAGCACGAGATCGTGGTTTCTTTTATACAAAACTCCATCAGGATTGAGATAAAAATTTCCAGACAACCTCCTCAGAGTCTTCTTATCCTGGGTTGACGCTCCCGCGGGATACTCCTTAGTCATAAGGAAGGTCTGGATATCATGGAACCATGGCTTGCCATCGGAGGCTTCCTCGATCGCAAAGACGAATGCAGGTCTATCAAGACGAGAAAGGACAATTCTTGGAGCTTCATTCCAAAAATTGACTTTATACATTGAAGCCAACGTGGCTAAGGCATCAGCCATCTGATTTTCGGCCCTGGGCACATGATGGAGTTCCACTCGATGAAAGAACGGAAGTAGCCTTCTGGCATAGTTCATGTACGGCACCAAATTTGATTGACGAGTCTCCCACTCCCCTTTAATCTGGTTGATCACAAGTGCCGAGTCACCATATACGTCTAGGTTCTTGATTCTCAAATCAATTGCTTCTTCTAGATCCATGATGCATGCTTCATACTCTGCTTCATTATTGGTGACCGGAAACGTCAGTCTCGCGGTGAACGGGATGTGGGATCCGTGGGGAGTCGTGATGACCGCCCCGATACCACTTCCGTAGGAATTAACCGCCCCGTCAAATATCAATTTCCACTGGGATTTCCTATCTGGCCCCTCGTCGGGCAACGGCTCATCGCAATCCCTTGCTTTGAGAAACATGATATCCTCATCAGGGAATTCAAATTTCATCGGCTGATAATCCTCGATTGGTTGTTCGGCAAGGTATTCAGACAATACGCTTCCCTTGATGGCCTTCTGGGAAACGTACTGAATATCATATTCCGTCAACACCATTTGCCATCTGGCAATCCTGCCCGAAAGCGCTTGCTTCTCGAAGACGTACTTGATCGGATCCATCTTCGAAATTAGCATGGTGGTGTGATTGAGCATGTACTGTCGTAAACGTTTGGCAGCCCAGGCTAATGCACAACACATTTTCTCCAGCATCGGGTAACGAGATTCACAGTCTGTGAACTTTTTACTCACATAGTAAATGGCATGCTCCTTTCTGCCTGTCTCGTCGTGCTGACCAAGAACGCACCCCATACTATTCTCAAGAACTGTCAAGTACATGATTAGTGGCCGTCCAGCCACTAGGGTTATCAAGATTGGAGGTTCCTGAAGATACTGTTTTATCTTGTCGAATGCCTTCTGGCAATCCTCATTCCAGGTAATCGCCTGATCTTTCTTTAATAGTTTGAACATTGGTTTACATGTGGCCGTGAGCTGAGAAATAAACCTTGCAATGTAGTTTATTCTGCCCAGAAAACCATGAACTTCTTTTTCTGTTTTTGGCACTGGCATTTCTTGTATTGCTTTTATCTTCGCAGGATCAACCTCGATGCCTCTTTCACTCACGATAAACTCCAGTAACTTTCCGGATCGTACTCCGAAAGTACACTTGTTAGGATTCAGCCTCAACCTGAACTTCCTAAGCCTCTCAAAAAGCTTCAGCAAATTGACCAGATGTCCCTCCTCCGTTTGGGACTTCGCAATCATGTCATCAACATAGACCTCAATCTCATGATGAATCATATCATGAAACAAAGTAACCATTGCTCGTTGGTAAGTGGCCCCTGCGTTCTTCAGACCTAAAGGCATTACCTTGTAGCAAAATGTTCCCCAAGGGGTGATAAACGTAGTTTTCTCCATGTCCTCCGGCGCCATCTTGATCTGATTGTAACCGGAGAAGCCATCCATGAACGAAAACACGGAGAACTGAGCTGTATTTTTGACCAACACATCGATATGAGGCAATGGGAAATCATCTTTAGGGCTCGCCCTATTCAAATCCCGATAATCGACGCACATTCGTACCTTACCGTCCTTCTTCGGTACAGACACTATGTTGGCGACCCACAGAGGGTAAGTAGTGACCGCTAAGAAGCCAGCGTCAAGCTGCTTCTGCACTTCTTCTTTGATCTTAACGGCCATATCTGGTCTCGTCCTTCTAAGCTTCTGCTTAACGGGAGGACAATCTTCTCGCAGCGGCAAGTGGTGGACCACAATGTCAGTATCAAGTCCGGGCATATCTTCGTATGACCAAGCAAAGACGTCACTATACTCCCTTAGTATCTCGACCAATCTCTGCTTGACATCGCTCTGCAATGCATCCCCTATCCTGACGTTTCTGACAAGTTCTTCAGAACCCAAATTCACAATCTCGATCTCCTCTTCATGAGGCAGAATAACTTTCTCTTCTTGTTTCAACAAGCGGGCCAACTCTTCGGGCAGGTCTTCATCTTCATCAATCTCTTCTTCGGCTTGATAGATCGGGCAATCGAAGTCGAAGTGAGACGTAGAAGGTACGGAGTCGATGTCATCTGTTATGTGGATCCTGCAATAACAAGGGTTAAGCTTAAAACAAGGATATGCAGGTTAGCACAAACCTCATTGTCATTTTATTGTTTTCCAAAACAAATATAAAACAGGAATAACAGAGATCACAACATTTGAATACGAAGAAAAACGCCTTTTGATTTATTGATAAAATGCATGTACATAATCAAACGAGGCCCTGACAATAAAACCACTATGCCCCGGGTAGGACATAGGGTTGTACAATGATTGGAAAAAAGTAAATCATTACTCTTCTCTTGTCATCTAGATGATATCCTTGACGGACCAGTTGGTAAAGCCCTCGCCTGGCTTGCTTGGCTGGATCCAAGAGTCGAGGTCACAGTCGCTATCTCCACTGTCTTCAGACACCGCGTTGATGCTTTCGAAAATCACTCTGCCACTGGTAAACTGGATCGGCCCCTTACCTCGCGACGCACTGCTAGAAGAAGAAGCTTCAGCTCCAGGAGAATATCCCAACCCAAACTTATCTTGCTTGTTAGGTATCTCCAAAATTCGCCCCCAGCCTGGGGTAGGTCCGACTTGGACAACGGCCCGAGCTTCCTTGAATGAGGAGAGAGTCATCTCTGGCTTTTCCGTGACTACAGGAGCTACGTCCTTCACTTTGACAGCTTCGAACGCTTGGCATAGAGTCTCATGGATTTCTCCATCCATCTCAACATACTTAAAGGACGACAAATGACTCACCATTATGTCTTCCTCGCCACAAACAGTTACGATGCTACCCCCGACAGCATATTTGAGTTTTTGGTGCAACGTGGAGGTCACGGCACCAGCAGCATGGATCCACGACCGACCCAAGAGACAGCTGTAGGCAGGCATGATGTCCATAATATAAAAGACTGCGTTGAACGTTTCCGGACCAACTTGGATTGGCAGGGTCACCTCCCCGAAAACATGGCGTTTGGTTCCATCAAACGCCTTCACAACCAGATCACTGGGTGTGCAGATCACCCCGCGAGTATCTAACTTCATTAATGCCTTCTTCGGAAGAACATTAAGTGACGAACCCGTGTCCACCAACACGTGCGACATAATCGTACCCCTACACTCTATCGAGATGTGCAGAGCGCTATTATGGTTCCTCCCTTTCGGCGTCAGCTCTAAATCAGTGAACCCTAACCCATTTCCAGCATTCACGTGGGCTACGACTTCCTCTAGCTGATTTACCGATATTTCCTGTGGTACATATGTGGCGTTCAACACCCTCAGCAACGCGTTGCGGTGTGCTTCAGAACACAGCAATAAGTTCAGGATGGAAATCTTCGAGGGTGTCTGATGGAGAAGATCTACAATCTTGTAGTCACTCTTTTTAATCAACCGCATAAACTCCTCGGCGTCTTTAACAAGTAAGTCTTTTTCTACCCCACACGGGATCTCCTCAACGACTTTACTTTTACCTCTATCAGCCGCATCAGCTCTGACTGCTCTATCCGCCACGACCTTTGGTGGCGCAAACACTCTTACGCTGCGAGTAATACCACTGATTCCCGCAAGGTTCTCCACAGATGACCCAGACGGTTCTAGCTCCAACTTATGTCCATTGCAGTAGACTTCAGCCCCATAATGCCACGGGACGACATTAGTGCTTTCGAAGGGTATCGTCCCAGCTTTGGTGATAGTAATCGTGGGCGGTCTGGGCGCAGAAATAGTTATCGTCTGGCGAGGGATGGTGATGGTGGCAACCTCATCATCTTGCTTCAGCACTACCTCCCCTGATCCACATTCGGCCCTCCGGCTAAACTGTAAGATCCCTTCAGTCATCAGACTTTGAATTCCCTCTATCAACTGCTCACATCCATCAGAACGTGTCGCACAGCCCATACATAGCTCTCCGCAACCTGGAAAGAAACCCCTTTTCATCAACTTAGCTTTAACGAAGCTAAGCGGCGTCTTCAGATCTCTGACGTCAGTCAACAAATCCGAACTCTCGTCTTCGATAATGGCGTTCACTCCACCTCCCCTATGATTTGGCATGGGGTTCTTCGTGACATTTGGTACATTGTCCGAGAAGTTGATGATCTTGGCATCCACCATGTCCTGCACCTTGTGCTTGAAGGCTTTGCAATTCTCTATTGTGTGGCCTGGTGCCCCTGAGTGAAACTCACAAGTTGCATTTGCGTCATAACCTGGCGGCGGCGCCCCTGTCAAGGGAGTCAGCGTTCTCTTCTGGATCAACTATAGCTGAAGCAAAGTCTGCAAGAGTTGCGCGTACGACATGGGCGGTGTCTCGAGGTGACGGCTCGACAAAGGTGCCCAATTCTGATACTTTCTGTACCCTTGCTGGTTCGGTTGTTGCTGCTGCTGCTGCTGTGGCTGTTGAACTGCCGGGATAGTTATACTGGCCACCTGCTGGTGAGGACCTTTGCCCTTCCTTCGAGCGTTGGTCACAAAGCTCGCTTCTCCTTCCCGTCTTTTGTCACTATAAGGTTTCTTTCCGCCTCCTCCAGCTAAGGATGAATCACCTTGAATTTTCCCGAGTTTGATCCCATTTTCGATGTGCTCACCCGTGATAATGAGATCTGAGAAGGTTCCAGACATACCGCTGACCAACTTCTCATAGTAAACCCCTGGGAGGGTGGCTACGAACATCTGCACAAGCTCACGTTCAACCATCTGCGGCTGAACCCTAGCTGCCAACTCACGCACTCGCTGGGCGTATTCCTTAAACCCTTCATTGTTCCTTTGCGACAGATTCTGCAGCTGGACTCAGTTCGGGGCCAAGTCGTTATTGTATTGGTAATGGTGCACAAATGCTTCAGCAAGATCCTTCCACGTGCGCACACTAGTAGGCTCCAGACTCATGTACCATTCGAGGGATGGCCCGGATAGACTATCCTGAAAGAAGTGCATCAGCAACTTCTCGTCATCAGAATGAGCTGACATTTTCCTGTAATACGATCTCAGGTGGACACGAGGGCAAGCGGTGCCCTTATATTTTTCAAAGTCAGGTACCTTGAACTTAGGAGGCACCTTGAAATCAGCAATCAGTCCCAACTTGGACATATCAACGCCCAGGGTGTTCTGGTTCTCGATATCTCTCATCTTATCCTCAAGTGCCTTGAACCTTAGACGTGCTTCAGCATTCAGCTCCCCTTCAGCACCTCTCTGAGAGAACACATCGTCCTAACGATCTCCTAACCATGGCTGAGGCCCAAACAGATTCCCAACACCTGCATTTCCGTTGCCCAGCCCAACATTGACATTAGCTTCCAGACTCCCATTACCGACGCCCGTCGTATTGCCATGGAGTCCCATGTTAGCTATCACATTGCCGTTGGCACTGCCATTGCCCCCGGTCACCGGGACGCCATTCTGCGGAGTTTCAACTGGTGAAGGAGTAGGCACAGTCCCACCATGGAGTACGCCATTGCTATCGACCCTTGAAATCAGGGGCTGAACCAAGGTTCTGAGCTGATCCTGGCCATAGGCGACCGCTTGCATGAGCTCCATGAAGCGATCCATTCTTTCGCGGAGTTCTTGAACATCAGTTTGCACTTGCTCCATGATCCTAGTTTGATTAGCTCTGGTCGGATAGCGGTGAATAGGTTTCTGATCAATCCTGGAACCACCTGAAACAACCTGACAATACAAAAGGGTTAGGAAAAACGACAAAGTGCTAGTTATGCAAATGCTTCATGCAAATGCAAACGTGTGTATGTGCGTTGGGGAGATTTCCCCCCAATCCTAGTGCCTGAGTGTCGGTGCTGATAATAAGAAGTCTGAGTCCAGTCATGGAAATAACAATCTCATATATAAAGAAAGCCCATCAAGGCAGTACACAACATCAGCGAGTACAAGAAGAATCAATAGCATGACCCCATCCAACAAGCCTGGTGATGGTCAGCCTACAACAATGATCAAAACAAAAGGGATACAAACAGTCAAACACGGCCGCGGCCGCGAAACTCTTCTAACAACCCCTTCGTTTCTGGATGATCAGGCCGAGTGAGCAACCCTTCGACGAGTAACTCTCTCTGCATAATGGTGTACTGAAGTCCTTCGACCGAATCTTCCCATGCTCCTTCGCAGAAACAATCTTCTAACTTCCGCTTCTTGGATTCAAACATCAGTTTGTGCTCCTTCAGGTTAGCAAGAGCCCTGTTGAGTTGACCTTCGGTGGCGTATCTGCGAGCGGTTTCTTCATCAAACCTCTTCTCACTAGCCTTCACCTGGGCTTCCAGCTTGGAGATCTGTAGCATCAGCTTATCCTCCCGCTCTTTCCTGGTGGCTAGGGAGGCCTTCCAGTGCTGGTTGAACTTGGATATCCTCCGATATGCTTCGTCCAAGTGCTGCTTCTTCGTAGCCAGTACGTCATTGACAGCTTTGAAGTCCTGACCCATGCGCTCACGCTCGGCTATCTGCTTAGTCAAATTTGTCCCCAGCTGGTTCACCAGCTCTGTCTGCCTCTTGAAGGAATGAACGGCTTCGTTTCTCTTGCTTCGAAGCTGAGCCAATTCTTTCTCCAATTCTTCATTTGCCCTCTTCAATTCATCTCGCTCAGCTAACACCCGATTACGCTGCTGAATGGGCACGACAGTAGGCTCTTTAATCATTGGAGGGCTTTCCGGCTTGGCATGAGGAAACGGCATCCCTATAGCATCTGCTCTGGCTCTGATCCAAGTCACATACGGAGGGTAGGCTTGATTATTGCTTCTCCCCAGCAATGGTTTTCCTCGCTTACTGATACCATTCCAAGCGCGCTGAAGCTTAGATAACAGATCCCCCTCTGGAAGAACAGTGAGGTACAGAGATTCCTGCACCTCTTCATCCTTCGGCGGAGCTCTCAAAGCATACGCGAACTGTCGGACCAGCAAAGACGGATTATAGTTTATACAACCCTTCCTGCCTATCAAAGGCACGTTCGGAAACCCGGTGCAGCTGAAGATGATCTCGGTACCCAACCTATCTCTGTCAAACCAGTCAATATCCTCTGCAGATAGATTCATCAAACGCTCGGACCACTCAGCTGTGGCTACAGACGAAACAAAGGGACCCCTCTTGGGCAGATGACTATCAAGCCATTTATAAAGCAAGGGTACACAGCATGAGACATTCTTGCCCCTTCTGTTCTCGTTTTTGTAGTGGACGGAATGGTAGACATCTCCTATCAAGGTAGGGATTGGATTCCCTGATGCAAAGATGTGACATGCATCGGAGTCTACAAAATCGGGCATATTGGGGAACAGAATAATGCCATATATGCACAGAGCGAGGATGGCGTTGAACACGACCCAACATCCGTCTTTGGCGCACTGCTGAGCCTTTCCCACTAAAAACTGCAAGGAGAACGCAGGAACCTTGTTCCAACTAGACAATACCAACTCGGAGGCATCCAGATGAAGCGAAGAAGCTAGACTAGCCAGATTAGGCTCAACATCCATGTGCACAAAAGGCATCTGCCTCTTGATAGGCACACCTAACAAATCAGCATATTCCTCTAGTGTGGGCGCGAGAACAAAATCCTGGAAAGTAAAGCATCTCAACGGAGGATCGTAGAACTGCAGCAGAGCGTGCAACCCATTCAACTCGAACGTAGAAGGTTTACGAACCAAACTGAGCAATTTACCGTAAGATTTTCTGAACTCATCTCTCACAGAATCATCTGCTAAAGCAATCAAACCAGTCAGCTGAACCACATCAGGGGTAGGGAACTTGTAAGCCACGGTCTTCCTCAGAGAACCCATAACAATACAATAGGAGGCAAGAAATCCTGGATCGGGGAAAACGGTACCTGCAACACAGACACACGTTAATGAAATGCAAATGAGTATGGAAAGCAACGTAAAATGCAATCATGCAGCAGGAGATCAAGGCAACTGTGTTGTGGAGATTCTGTATCAACAAAACCATAATCCTGCTCTATCAAGAACAACCAATTTCTCTGATAAGAAGAAAACCCTGGTATCGGACCACAAATCTGCTCTGTCAAGAACACACACATATAGGACCATAAATCTGCTCTGTCAAGAACAAACATCTGATAATAAGGACCTCTGATACAGGACCAAAAATCTGCTCTGTCAAGAACAAATATCTGATAATAAGGACCTCTGATACAGGACCAAAAATTTGCTCTGTCAAGAACACACATCTGATAACCAAAACTCTGCTCTGTCAAGAACAGCCATACATCTGCTGATGAGATCCTCAGACCCCAATCATAAATCTGCTCTGTCAAGAACAAATACACATCTGATAATGAGATCCTTTGATCCCAACCAAAAACCTGCTCTGTCAAGAACAAACATATATCTGCAGATGAGATCCTCAGACCCCAATCAAAAACTGATCCACTATCAAGAAAACCAGGTGGTCTGAAGGTCAAAGTTTCCTGTAATAAACCCAACCCTGCTCACAGGTATGGACCTATACTGACTCAGGTTCGGCATCCTATGCGTTCATCAGCGTCACAGACATTCAAGAGGGGTGATACGATACCCAGAAGGTGTGGCATCACCAGCTCATGAAGCGGCCTCACTCGGCTGAATCACAAATGATCGGTCCCCAGAGTCGACAATCCTCCAAACCAATAAACCCCCTCAACCCAAAGGGTTGAAACAGAAGTCAATCGGGAGAACCTCGTCTGAGCGTGGATTTCATGAGACATTAATGCCTGCCAAGCAAGCACGCGCCCACTAATTTCCACAACTAATGCTATGTTCACTCAAGCCTGGGTCTGGCTTCTCACTCATAAGAATAACCCTCCCACAACAGCACATATAATCATATCATACTGAAAATAAAGTGCGGGAAATAAAAATGCGATAAATAAACACAACCCAACAAGTAATCATACAAGCGCTAGGACTAACTCTCGCAGGGGACGTCGGATCCCCAAACTGACTCGCATTCGGGACGTTGGATCCCAGTAAACTATCAAGTCCCCAGCTGTCGCTACCGCGAAAATAAGGTGCCGGCAAAACAGAAGAGTCGCCACCTTTCGTTATTTATCCCTCGGAGCGGGAAAGGAAACGATCGGAAAAACCTGACGAAAAGGTATAAGACAAGGTCATCGCAACCATTGTCTGGGTTCGGGAGTTGGTTACGCAAGGGGAAGGTATTAGCACCCCTCACATCCATCGTACTCGATGGGATCCACGCTTGTTGTGTTTACTGGACGAGTTGGTTTATCTATCTACCTATCAAGGCTGGCTTAAAAAGAAAAGAAAATGACTCGGCAAAGCGTCGCACTTTATACCTACATATTCTCATCAGAGAATGAGAAATCAGAGTCAACGTAGTTCGACCTACGGGTTACGAATGGGGGAAGGTGGCTCGCCAATACGTCAGTATTGTGCCTACATACTCTCAACAGATATGAGAGATCAGAGCTTACGTAGTTCGGGATAATACGGTTTACAGGAATTCAGATTCATCTGTTTTATCGAGTAGGGTTAAACAGCAATTCCAGCAGTTAAGGACAAATCCTGTTTGCGTTGGCGCTGATGTTTAACGACACTCTTTTCTTCAGAAAAGCTTCCTTTGAATTATAGGCCCATGGGGCAAAAAGGTTTGAAGTTTGTTTTCGTTCTTTTACGAAAGAACTGTTTTTTATGGTTGTTTGGAATTTCAATCACACTAAAGATTATGACTTGAGAGTGAATGCGTCGCATGTCACCCAAAGGGTGCCATACTAAACATCCAGACTGTTGAAAAGAAAACTCCCCAACAATCCTTTCTCAGGTAGCTTAAGGCTTATAACGTACGAAAGAAATCATTCATGATTACTGTATCTTAAGTTGTTTTGAGATGAGAAGAGAACAGGCTCAACTAAAGGGAGACTATCAAGTCCTACTGTTGTCATGCCAAGGATTCATCCTATGGTTGAGGTTTGAAACAGGGAACTCCTAGAAGTTGTCATGCATAGGTTTCAACCTAAAGTTCTATCATCATTTCCTTACCAAGGGAAATGAGAGTCCTAAGGGGTCATGTCAATGATAAACAGAAACAGATAAAGCATCAGCTTAAACAGTAAACAGTAAACGACTGTAAAATGCATGCAATGCAAGTGAGGGAGGAAATGTGTGTGGGGCAGCAGCCTCCACAAGCTCATCTCAACCTCAAGCCAGAATGAATAACAGTAATCATACTGAGGAAATAACAACATGCTTCAAGCAAAATACAATAAACTGCAATCATACAGGAGAAATGAAATAAAATGGAATGCTATCAAGCAAAATAAACCACATGGGCAAGGGAGCTGGGCTCTACCGAATACCCGCAAGCAAAGCCATACAGTAACAATACAAGCAGAGGGAGCCACTCAACCTCTAGTGCAATCATGCTCCTAGCTTAAAGTCAGTCTAGATATGGACTTATTCTAATGCATCAAGCAAGTCAAACAAGGCACATCAATACAGAAAAGAAAATAGACAAGAAAGAAAGCAGATCAACAACTCCCTCTTTCAATTCCAAGCCTCAGCTCTTCTGACAGCAATTCAGTCTTCAGACCTCCATCACCCTTCAGGACTATCATCTTTCATGACAAATATCAATTTGTCTCCCCAGGCTTCAACCCTTTAACATAAGTTTCAACCTAATCTTCTTCTTCAAGCTTCAGCTCCTTAGTCAATTCCACCTTCAGGCTTCACTCTTAACCACAAGTATCAACTTGATTCCTTCAGGATCTACAAGCTTCAAAGCAAGTGTCAACTCATCTTCTGTTCTTCAAGCCTCAGCTCTACACTCGATCTCAATTGAATCCTCTTCATAAGTATCAACTCAGTCTTCAAGCTTCAGCTCTCTTACTTTACCAGTCTCAACTTGGTCTTCTCTTCCTACAAGCTTCAGCTTCTCAGAGTAGTCCTCACTCATCTGGAAATGTCAACTTCATCCTTCAGTCTTTAAGCCTCAGCTCTTCATTCAGTCTTTACTGGATCTTCATTGGGTCTTCAAGTATCAACTTGTTTCTTCTTGCTTTTCAACCTCAGCTGCAATGGCAATGCTCAGGGAGTCATCCTCTTCCATACTCTTCAATGAAGTCTTCATCTTCACACTCAAGCCCAACATCTTCAAGATACTGAAACCAGAAGAAATCACTTAACTGGATAAGCTAGGATATTAAACTGCTTATTGACCACCAAAGGAGGCCTATAAGGTTTTAACATCAGAAGAATGGTTCCCTCAAAAGTTCTACTTCCTAGGTACAATCACTTATCCCTCCAAATGAGGGATGTGAATACCATGGAAGGACCTTGAATCATGGGGAAGAATGGAGGTGAAAGATACCATCCATGTTTAAGAAAGAAATTAGCTAAGTTTAAGCTCTACTTAATTCCTAACCCTAAAACAACAACAAAACAAACAAGTCTTCAAGCTCTCAAGCTCCTTCTTCAATCTTCAAGTCTTCCACTATGCTCCTCCATGCTCCACAAAGCAAGACCAAGCCCACCAAGCCAAACAAAAGCCCACAAAGCAAAGCAAAACAAAATACAAGCCCACAAGGGCAACACAAACAACAATCAATTACAAAAATCAATTAAAACTAGTATGTTATTATATTAAAATCTAATATAATTTCTAGGGGATCCTATATAACTACCCTTAATACCCTATATGTCCCAATATCTAACTTGACCTAAAAACCCAAAATTCTAGTGTTATTGTGAACCTATGTTAAGGATTGACCTAAATCTACACAACCTAAAGTCATCTAATCAAAACTAATCAAAAACTAATCACAAAATTATGGAATAAATCCAGAGGGGAGCTAAAGTCCTAATCTAACTATCCTAAAAAGAATGGTGCAAAAATATAAAGGGAACTAGCTAAACAAAATTCTATAAAACTATGTATCAACATAAAATGAATTAAAATGCTATTAAAAGAGAAAATATACAAAAAATATTAAAAATGCATGAAATGCAAATGTTTTGATTTTATAATTTTCTAGACATAAATGTGAAATAGGAGGAAAAATCTCCATGCCAAAATCATTATTTTTCTATTTAATATAATTTTCTAAAGTTTAAAGAAAAATAAAGAAAAAGAAAATAAAATGTGAAAACAATTGGTGTATTTAGCAATGATATGCAGTGTTTTATGGATGATGGGCTTGAATGGGGGTGCGCGCAGCAAAAACGCTTAAGCCCATGTATTTAATCAGAAAAAAATCAAAAATATAAAGAAAAAGAAAAAAAAACGCGGTGCAATAAGTAAGGATATGCAGTGCAAATCAAGACTGGGTCGTGGATGGGGGTGTGAATAGCTATCAATTCATTAAAGCCCAAGACTCCAATTAATGAAACACCTCATTTCATCGTTTCAGACTTTCCCTCTTCAAAACGTGAAATCAAATCTCGCCCTTTAGATCCAAGTCCGGTTAATAAGTCTTTGCATGATCCAACGGCCATTGAGTCATCCCTTACCTTCAGCCAGGGTTTTGGAAGCAAGAATCCATGGAAACAGAGCTATCATGCTTTTCTTCATCACAATCGTATCACATCAATTCTCACTCAAAATCCAAGATGTAAAACCCTAGAACACTCTAAATTCCATGCTGATCATAACTATCACCTTAGAATTCAAAGAATCATCCTCAATCTCTAAACCCGATAGTGAATCCAAATTATGCTCAAATCTCAATTCTGACTATTCTTGAAATTGATTATACCAGCATGATCATCACATTACCCTGATTAAAACTTGCTATAGAACTCGTGTTATGCCTCACTATACCTCATGTTCTTGATCAATAAAGAAATGGTGTCATCATCTTGATCCTCCCCAAATGATCTCAAAATCCCCATAATCCATCTCCTACTTGTTTCTAACCGTTCTATACTAACAAACTAACTTAACAATGCCTAAATTAAGGTGTGGATCAAAAGTTGCAAACCTGGATATTTCTGGATAACAGTAGTAGCAAGACTCCACTTCAGCACCTCAAACCTTCCAGAATCACTCCTTGATTGATATTAATGCTTCTGTTTGCAAAAGATTCGGTCCAAGAAGCTTGAATCTCAGAATCCGATGGTGACTTGCTTCTTGCCAAATCCAAATGCTATCTTCTCAATTCCTCATGATCTTGCTTCCAAATTGGTATGCACACACTCAGTATGATCAATGGAAGGTGTTAGGATTGAAAGAAACAATGGAATTGATGCAGAATATGGAAATTGGTTTTTACTTGCAATGGAAGAAATGAAATGGCAATATCACTCTCCTCTCTCAACTCTCACCAACCCTGCATCTGAGCAGCTTCTAATCAATATATAGGATGGTTCTGAACCATCCAGAACTTTCTGGAAGCATCCAATGAGAATTTGAGATTCTCATGTCATGAGTTTTTTGAATTCAAGCCAAGCCTACACCAGTCCATGCTATACCTCTTGCAGCAGCTTGTTCTCCTTTGAAAATCTCCATAGATAAGATGCATGAGATGTTAGGATGCTTTGCTAGCTTGTGCATTGATCTTCCTTATGTTTTGCATATGTTGCTTAATATGCAAGTAACCATTTTCCAAAGCAAGTCCATGATTTAGACCTCAAATCAAAAATGTGGCTAAACCATTGTTTCTAAAATGTTTTCTAGAGTCAAAATGATATATTACATGACATGGTTTGGATGTGTAGCTTGAAAATTTCAATTTCCATCTTTGACTTTTTTAACTTATGCCTTCATTTTAGGTCATTGTTACCACTTTGAGCTACAAGCCTTTTCAACATCTCATGACCTCCTTAATAGCCTTAAAACATCATTTTAAGCAAGTTTGGTGTTGAAAATTTTTCCAATTGAAGCTTGGAAGTAGGAGTTATGGCCTTATGCTTGAAATGACCTATAATCTGGAAATGACCAAAATGCCCTTGATTTGTCAAAGCCATAAGTTGAGTTCTACAAATCCTATCAAGGACTTCTAGTATTCTCTAGAAAGCTAAGAGGAGAAGGAACAACATTAATTTTGACCAAAAGTCCATAGGAATCATCCTTCTTGGGAAAACGTTTGATGCAAGTTGGGTGACTTTCAAGGCCCCAGATTCACCTACCTCAGATGACCTGTACCTTGTCAAAGTCATAACTTGAGTTCTACAAATCCTATAAAGGACTTCTAGTACTCAAATTAAATCTAAGAGCAAGCTCTACAACATTCATGTTGGGGGAAAGATGAGATGACAATCACATCTTGAGCTAAACTGCCTTGAAGATAGGGGTCAAACTAGGGGATTTTACACTGTCAAGCCTTAGAAACCCTAGCTTGAAACTTCTCAAACTCTTCAATCATGATGAGTTGACCTTGGAATCATCCTTATAACATCTCAATGTATCAATCCATTATCACATGGCTCTTGGATTAGGTCTCAACCTTCCTCAAATCATCAGTTGACCTAGGGTTGACCCAGTCAAACCCTAACTGCACCACTCATGGTTGAGGCTTCTTATTCTTGCACAATGACCTGTCTAGGCTTCATGATGGCTTTCAAGACATCTCATAAGCTCTATCAAGGCTTCAAGTCCACATTCTTGGCTTCAGAATCATCTGAGGAGCTCCCACAACTCTCAAGTTAGGAGGCACACAACTCTTGGTTTCAACCACTCTCTCTGAGGATCTTCTAACTTCTCTAACAAGGATATCAACCCTTGGATACTTGAATAACCTTCTTAGCTAGCTTCAAAGTTCTTGATTGGTACTCCTACCTCTTGATCTCCTGCACACATGTCAATGAAATGCAAGTGATGATGCTAATGGGAATGAAATGAAACATAAGCTAAGTAAAGAAATGTTGGTCAAATTTTAGGGTGCAACACATCCTAAGGGTTGAGTTTCTCCCCTTGCTTGTATTGCATTAGAGGTTGAGTTTCTCCCTCTGCTTGTATTTTTACTGTATGGTTTTGCTTGCTGGTATTCGGTAGAGCTTCACTCCCTTGCCTGTGTGGTTTGTGATTTGCTTGATGGCATTTTATTTTCCTTTATGATTCCAGTTATTCATACTTGGCTTGAGGTCGAGACGAGCTTGTGGAGGCTGATGCCCCACACACATTTCCTCCCTCACTTGCATTGCATGCATTTTACTATTTACTGTTTACTGTTTAAGCTGATGCTTTATCTGTTTCTGTATCCCTTTAACATGATCCCCTAGGAATCTCACTTCCTTTGATAAAGAAGTGATGATTAGAACTTTAGGCTGAAACCTATGCATGATAACATCTAGGAGTTCCCTATTTCAAACTTCAACCATAGGATGAATCCTTGGCATGACAACATTAGGACTTGATAGTCTCCCCGTAGTTGTCCCTCTCTCTTCTCATCTCAAAACAAACAGTAAAAAATGTAATAAAGGCAAGTTAGTATAAGCGCGTTACGAGCCTTATGCTACTTGGGTAATGATAATTGAGAGGCCTCCTCTCAATCGTCTAGAATGTTTAGTATACGTCCTTTGGACGATATGCGACGCATTCGCTCCCAGGTCATAGTCTCTAGTGCTGTACGAACTACAGACAAACATAAAAAACAGTTCTTCCGTAAAAGATAGAAAACAAACTTCAAACCTTTTTGCCCCGTGGGCCCATAATTCAAAGGAAGCTTTTCTGAAGAAAAGAGTGTCGTTAACTCCCAGTTCTACCGCAAACGGTAACGCCTAAGTCTCCAAAGGTCGAGCTGCGTACACCAAACTGCTGGAACTGTTTGTTAACCCTACTCGAAAAATAGATGAATCTGAATCCCCGTAATCCGTCTTATCCCGAACTGCGTAAGCTCTGATCTCTCATATCTGTTGAGAGTACGTAGGCACAATACTGATGTATTGGCGAGCCACCTTCCCCGTTACCCGTAGTTAGTCGAACTATGTTGACTCTGATTTCTCATTCTCTGATGAGAATACGTAGGCATAAAGTGCGATGCTTTGCCGAGTCATTTTCTTTTCTTTTCAGACCAGCCTTGATAGGTAGATAGTTAAATAAACCAGTCAGATAAACACAACAAGCATGGATCCCATCGAGTGCGATGGACGTGAGGGGTGCTAATACCTTTCCCTTGCATAACCGACTCCCAAACCCAGACAATGGTTGCGATGACCTTGTCTTATACCTTTTCATCAGGTTTTTCTGATCGTTTCCTTTCCCGTTCTGAGAGATAAATAACGAAAGGTGGCGACTCTTCTGTTTTGCCGGCACCTTATTTTTGCGGTAGCGACAGCTGGCGACTCTGCTGGGGACTGCGATGGTTCTCTAAGCGAGTCTTGTCTTGGATTCTCTTCCTAGCTGTCTGGGTCATCCCCAGCAGCTGGCGACTCTGCTGGGGAGCTGCGATAGTTTCCTGGGGATCCAACGTCCCTGCGAGAGTCAATCCTAGCGCTTGTTTGCTTGTCTGTGGGTGTTTATTTTTTGTGTGTTGTACGTTGTATATTACTGTTGTATTTACATTTCCCGCACTCTATTATTATCTGTTGCTATTGTGTTGTTGTGGGAGGGAGCTCTGATGAGTGATAAGCCAGACCCAGGCTTGAGAGCATATACATAGTATTAGAGTGGATTAGTGGTGGACGTGCTTGCTTTGCTTGCATCAGTTCCCATGTAATTCACACTCAGACGAGGTTCTCTTTGATGACTTCTTATCGGTCCTTTGGACTCGAGGGGCTGTCGGATCTGAGGATTGTCGACTCTGGGAACCGATCATTTGGGATTCAGCTAAGTGAGGCCGCTTCAAGAGACGATGATGCCACACCTTTTGGGTATCATACCATCGGTCTCTCGTCAGAGCAAACTTATCTCGTCAGCAGTGCAGCAGTAATCAGAGCTTTGTAGGGGCTGTGATCCCGTGTTTGCTGCATCTTGCATTGCATTTGCATAATCATCTTTGCATCATATTACATATCATTCTCCAGCTAGTCAGAGCTCTTATCCAGCCTTTGTTTTGCTTCAGAGGGTGATTCTCCGGTGTTTGGTCTGAGCAAGGGTTGATTGTTAGAAGACGACCAAGGGGTTGAAGCAGATTGAGCAAAATCAAGCAGTGATGTCAGTTAAAAGTTGTTGATAGCTATGTCAGAGAGCAACTTCTAGTTTGTTGATACCTTGTCATGTTTCACTGTGACGTCCAATCCTTTGTATGGTTCTATGCCTGATGAAGACTTTCCACAAGTGAACAACCTTACTGCAACTCGACTTGTACAGCCTTCCGTTGAAGACCGAGATCTACATGAGCAGTTTGTTGTTCAAAGTGAACACTCTCCTTCTATTCATACCTCAGACTATCAGGGTGTTGTTTTCCCTGTGCCAAATTCCCGAAGAGAGGTCCCGATAGCAAAGACTGAAGACCCATTAGCTCTCGTGTATGCTAAAAGGTTTCGTGCGTTGGATGAAAGATTCAGAGCCTTGGAAGTTAAAGATGCTGTTAACCCCAATGCTGCAGACACGTGTCTGGTTTCTGGCCTAGTGTTACCTCCGAAGTTCAGAGCGCTGAGGTTTGAAAAGTACAAAGGAGATAGTTGCCCAAGGCAACATCTGGTAATGTTCTGCCGAAGAATGACTTCGTTTGTGCATAACGATAAGTTGATGATTCACTGCTTTCAGGACAGCCTGATTGGGGCATCTCTGAGTTGGTATATGCAGTTAGAGGGTAATCAAATCCAATCATGGGTGGACTTAGCCAATGCTTTTCTGAAGCAGTATGACTATAACCTAGACATGGCTCCTAGTCGCATGCAGCTGCAAGAATTGTCTCAAGAGAACAATGAACCTTTCAGGAAGTATGTTCAGAGATGGAGAGAATTTGCTGCTAGAGTGCAACCACCGCTTCTAGACCGAGAGTTAAAAGGCATGTTCGTAAACTCCTTGCAGAGCCCGTACTTCGAAAGAATGCTTGGAGTTGCACCAAATTTCTCTGAATTGGTAAGGGCAGGAGAACGTATTGAGTATGGTGTAAAGACTGGAAGAATTCAGAATGTTTCGAGCAGTCAGGCTGGTGAAACCGAATCTCTCTGTAGCTTTCAAACTGAAGATGAAACTATGGTCAATGCAATCATGACATATGTTGGGTATCCTCAAGACGAATCGGTGAAATCTGTTGGTTCTTCGTCTTCTCAGCGGTCGGTATCCTCTGTGTCTCGTTATTCTGGACAGACAATTGTGCCTAGGGCACCACATCGGGAACCTTTTGTCGCTCCTCTTACAAATCCACGAGCCCGAGGCCGAGGTTATCAGAATCAGCATCAGAATCAGAACCGACCTCGTAATAACTTAGAACGAAGGAATGCTCCTTCTCATCCAGTGTATGTGCCGTATAGCCAGATTCTGCCACATTTGATTCAAAATTCTTTGGTGGAACCTAAAGCTCTTAAGCCCGTGGCAGAGCCTTACCCTCCTAGGTACAACCCCCATGCTCAGTGTGGATACCATGGTGGATCCCCGTGGCATTCAACTGAAGATTGCAAAGCTTTCGAGGCAAAAGTGCAACAGTTAATCGACAAAGGGTGCATTTCCTTTCAAGAAGGAGTTTTGGTTGTGCATGACAACCTCTGAGCTGTCTGAGCTTGCAGATTTAGAGGGTTACTTCCAGAGGCCAGTGGTCCAGACAGGAAGATGTCCTTACCATTGGCAGTCCTCAGACTTTTTATCATTTGCATTTGTAGTTTCCTTTCTGCTAGTTACTACTTGCTGTTAAACATTGTTTGTTTTGAATGGTAATATTGATAAAGTGACATTGCATTTTTCTGAATTAATCATGTCGCTGTCACTCATTTATTGCATTGCACTGACACTTGTATTTTTTACTCCTATTTATCACTATGATTAGTAAAGATTGGAGGGAGGATGACGAAACTGAATACTCATAACTTATTATCGTATGCTTTCGGATAAAACCCTGCCTATGATGTACAGGCATAGTTTCAAATCCCCTAAACACTGGAGATATAAGGAGTTAGTCCCTCGTTAGCCACTTCGAGCCGAGAAGTAGAAGTTTCTTTCGGACTTTTAAACCCTCTCATCTTAACCCAGGGCAGGGTAGTCGTCAGTTAGCTTGACCGAGCGTTCAAGTCTTATAGAGGAGTGTTGCCATTCGAGGACCAATCACAGTTTATTCCTCTCCGGAGGTCGTACCTCGTCAACCGCAATGGTTAAACCTCACCAATCAGGAGTGAGACAGTTACAACCCTTTCGGAGCAAGCAAGACAACCAGTGTCACACGACTTGTTCCAAGCAAAAGAAAAAAAAAGAAGAAAAAAGAGAGCCCGCTAAGTAAAAAGAAAAGAATAGCTGGAAAGCAAATACTTAGGCAAAAAACCAGGGCATCCCGCTGGACTTCAAAAGAAATCTAAAAGAACTCAAAAGAATCAGTCCAGGCAAAAATTAGGGAATCAAAAGAATAAAGTGAAAGGATCTCAACAAAAAAATCCTCAAACAAGGACCAAGTCGTATGGATTCAGACACCGAAAACGAAAGAGGAGTATCTGTCACTCCGTAAACCTGGAGAGTTCCTTAACCATCGTTCCTAACATTCCTCTTAGAGGCGAGTGCTCGTGCTAGGTTAACTGAACATTAGGATCGGAGATCATCACGTAGAAGGGGTGGGTACGAATCATGACTTGAGCCCAATATCCTTTGTTTCACGAACCGTGAACCCGACCATGATACAACCCTTAAAAGACCTAATTGAGGCAGGGTTTATTCTGAAAGCGCATTACGATAAGGTTGAGTAACCTGACTCCTACATGATTTTCTAATCATATCCTTGTTGTATTTTTCACTGATCAAATTAGCACTACGTTTGAACTGTTGGTTCATTCGTCACTCACTATCATGACACGTAAATGAGTGACAACATTTTTTTTCAAAATCTGCATGAACACTGCATTAAAATTACCATTCGTGAATAGACAATTTTAATTGCAGGTCAGTAGTTGATATGAAGGAATTCCAACAGGGAATAGTCAGTCAGGACTGAATCGTTAGCAGTCTGGATCAGAATGGTATACTGCGAAGCCCTGTGAATTTGGGGCATTGACTTCCAGTGAGTTTGGAATCAGTCAGTCTGAGGACAAGTCCCGAAGGATCGGGTGGTTATGGGACAGTTTGTTTGAGAAGTAGTTGGTCAGAAGTGGATCTTCTCGAGACCCAACCAGGGGCAATTCCCCAGAGTTTCTGTAAGTTGAGGACAGATCCCTCCAGTGTTCAATCAGAGCAGGTTAAGTCGCTCAACGGTCGTTCAGAGGCAAGCTACTTCAGAAGTATATTGAAACCAACCATGCTGAGAGTTGGTTAATTGAGGATGAATCCTTCCGTTGTACAGATATCGGGGCAAGTCATCTCGAGGTCGCCTCGTGGCAAGCTGCTTTCTGTTCAGAATGAATTTTCCCAAGAGTCGGATTGGGGCAAGTTGAATTGCACTAGGGCAAGTTGTTTATACGAGTTTATTCACCCCAACAAGAGTTGAGTGTCGGGGAATCGTGTCATTACCCTACCAGATAACCCGAACCTTCTGAAAAGGTCTTGCTGTCATTGGACTGTTGTCCTACAGCCTAAACTTGTTACTTACCGTGTAACCAAAGTCATTTCCAAAGCCCAGTTCTCGCCTGGCAACCCTCCAAATCCCAGTCCTCGTCTGGAAAACCTATAACCAGTTCTCGCCTGGTCCGCCTTTCTCAGAATACCAGTTCTCGTCTGGTGCGTGTCAGCTTTTAAACTAGTTCCCATCTGGTCACCTTTTCCTCGACCCACTGTTTAACCAGTTCTCGTCTGGCTAACGCAGCTTTAAAGCCCAGTTCTCGTATGGAAAACCAGAAATCAGTTCCCGTCTGAAATCCAAAACCTAGAAGTCAGTTCTCGTCTGACAACTTAAACCCTTTTGCCACCAATTCTCGTCTGGTATTCTACCCTCGAATGCTAGTTCTCGTCTAGTATTTCCCTTTCGAATCCACTTTTGTTGGTAACCAGAAAGAAATCCCTATCACCATAAACATATCCCTAAACTAGAAAAAAGCCTAATTGTACCTGGCCCGATATTTCCGGTGACATGTGCTATCACGTTCCATGACACGAGGCTCGAATGGTCTCAGTTCTCCATGATTGGTGTTCTACATTCCCTTAGGGGGTGATGTTGTTAAATCAGGAAATTTTCTTCAGCAGAGATGTGCAGTTAAGATCGACTCTCCTCAGCTGTTTGAGATTGCAGCAAGTTGAGATGGCACTTGTCCTTTATCAGAGTAGGGTTAAGATTATCCTCAGCAGGGCGAGATTGATATCCCCGGCAGAGTGCAACTATCCCCAGCAGATTGATTGTACATTCCCAACGGTTTAGGATCGAAGTCCTCCTTGACAAGCGGATTTGGGTTTATTTCCCCAACACTGGGTCAGGGTACAGTTTCTCGTAGGAGACTATTCACAAGTGTTCAGCCCTCGATAGCGCAGACCGAAGTCTCCAGCGAAATTGAAAGTCCCCACAGAGTTGTATTTTCCCCGGCAGGTAGGAGCAATTCCAGCGTCCGGTCACCATCCTCAACCGAGTTTGCAGTCCCCAAGAGAGTCGAGTCCTTGGAAGCCATTGAGGCCATGATTGGTTTTCCCCAATAGAGTGTTGAATAGTTGAGGTTGTTTTTCCCCATCGGAGTCGTTATCTCCCAGAAAGTTTTGCCGCGAAGGCTGTGTAGTTTATTTCTGCGACTGATATCGTTTCCTCAGCAGTTTGTGGTTTGAATACCCGGTTGAGCGAGTCTAAGTTCTTGGAGAGCTTTATTCCCCTGCAGCAGTCGTCTGGAGTTTGTTTCCCCAGGCGGAGTCCAATTGAGATTGGTGTGACTTCTTCTCCTTGGCAGGATGAGTCCTTCCTCCACCAGAGTGGTACTTTCTCCTTGACAGGAGGATTCTCCCTTCCGCATTTATTTTGCTGATGGGGTCATAGCATTTTGCATGATTGCATAGCATTTACCCTAAAAACGCGTAGCATTTCGACCGTGTGGAGCATTGCGCCCTTGTCAAAGCATATGCAAAGAAACATGAGCTAGGTCATTATCGTTCTAGTTTTGCAGGTGTTCCTCCGCAGAATGGTTTGCTCAAGATGACTCTTGAATTCCCCAGCGAAGTTGTTTGCGTAAGATGATTCTTAAAATCCCCAATGAAGTCGCCAGAGTTGGTTGCTCCAGTTGATGCTTAGAGTCCCCGACAGAGTGTTTGCTCAGGATGATTCCTGAAATCTCCAGCAGAGTTATTGGTTCAGGATGATTCTTGAAGTCCCCGGCGAAGTTATTTGTCAGGTTGATTCTTGATTTCCTCAGCAGAGTTGATTCATCCAGAATGATTTCTGGATCCCCGAAGCAGAGTTACTTGATAGTTCTCTAGAATCCCCAGCGGAGATGTATCATCTCCAGCAGGTCTTAAACAGAGAAGTTGAAATTTCCTTGAAGAATTGATGATTGAAGTCTGGCAGTAGTGCCAAATTCCCTGACTTACTGAGGAAGTCCAACTGCAATGTCAAAGCAGTTATCCCAGTTGACGCGGAGTGCGTGACGGCAAACGATTGTATACCCCCATGGGTTCCTGATTGATTAAGGATTCCATTTCCTGACTTACTGATGAAGTCCGACAAAGATGTTGTCGACGTTCCTAGCGACATGATGAGTCCATAGGCGACGATAAGGAATTCTTCTGCAGTGGCGCAGAACGCCCGACGACAAAATCAACCATCATTCACCAGTTACCGAGCAACCGGTGATCCCTTATTGACTTACTGATGAATTCTGACAAATATGTTGTCGACATTCCTAGCGACATGATAAGTCCATAGGCGACGATAAGGAATTCTTCTGCTATGTCACAGAACGCCTGACGGTATAATCAACCATTCATTACCAGTTACCGCGTAACCGGTGACCCCTTGATGACTTGGGGATGAATATCTACAGCAAAATCAGATGATCATCCTGACAGACATTAGACCCTTCACCAGTTACCGTGTGACCAATTCCCCAGCAGAGTTGCCGTGCAACTATCATGCTCAGTTTTGAAGATGTTCCTACCAATCAGAGTATCCTTTACCTGTGCGGTTGGCAAATCGCCAGTTACCGTGTAACTGATGATCCCTTGATGATTTGAGGATGCCATGATATCAGATACATCAGAGAATCATCCTGATGGAGGTTCAGATCATTATTTCTCCAGCAAGTTGTCGGGCAACCATTATTCCAGTTTCCGAAGATTTGTCCCCATCAGAGTACCGTGTACTTGTACAGTTGGCAAATTTCCGGGTTTGTTGGTATTCAACCGTCTTTTACCTTGATTGTTTGAGAGCCGTTTGCTTCTCACCCAGTTAGGTCCAAGATGTTTGAATAGGGACAGCTGTTGCACCCCAAAATTTTCTCAACATTTCTTTACCTAGCTTATGTTTCATTTCATTCACATTAGCATTATCATTTGTATTTCATTGACATGTATGCAGGAGATCAAGAGGTATGATTACCAATCAAAAGCTATACAAGACAGTACGGCTAGCTAAGAAGGTTATTCAGATGTTCAAGGGTTGATATCCTTGTCATAGAAGTTAAAAGATCCTCAGAGAGAGTGATTGAAGCCAAGAGGGTGTGTCTCCTAACTTGAGAGTTGTGGGAAGTCATCAGATGATTCTGAAGCCATGAAGTTAGACTTGAGGTCTTGAGAGATCTCATGAGAAGGTTTAAAGATCACTTTGAGGCCTAGATAGGTCATTGTGCAAGATTAAGAAGCCTCAGCCATGACGGGTGCAGCTAGGGTTTGGCTGGGTCAACCCTAAGTCAACTGATGATTTGAAGGAGGTTGAGACCTAATTCAAGAGCCATGTGATCATGGATTGATACATTGAGATGTTATAAGTATGATTCCAAGGTTAACTCATCATGATTGAAGAGTTTGTGAAGTTTCAAGCTAGGGTTTCTAAGACTTGATAGTGTAAAATCCCCTAGTTTGACCCCTGACTTCAAGAAAATTTAACTCAAGATATGATTGTCATCTCATCTTGACCCCAACATAATTGTTCTAGAGAATGAGCTTAGATTTAATTTGAGTACTATAAGTCCTTGATAGGGTTTATAGAACTCAAGTTATGAGCCAGACAAGTTACAGGTCATCTCAGGCATGTGAATTTGGAGCTTGAAAGTTACCCAATTGCATGACACTTTTACCCTAGAAGGATGAATCCTATGAACTTTTGGTAAACATGAATGTTGTTACTTATTCTCTTATCTTTCTAAAGAGTACTAGAAGTCCATGATTGGATGTGTAGAACTCAAGTTATGGCTTTGACAAGTCAAGGGTATTTCGGGTATTTGGACATTACAGGTCATTTTGAATTATAAGTCAATTTCACCATCTTGCAAGCCTCAAATGGATTTTTGTTCAACATGAAAGTTGCTCAAAATAATGTTTTTATCTTGGCCAAGTATCAAGAGTCCATTGATATGGATTATATCAAGCATTGGTTGAAGAAAATTCACATAAAGGCCATTTTAATGAATTAAAAGGTGAAAATTCAAAACAATTGGTAATTGAATGATTTCAAGCCAAATTTGTACTCATTTTGATTGGAAATGATATTCTAAACACTTTGGAATTATTAGAATTTTCATTTGGGGCTTGGTTCATGGTGTTCCAGTTTGTGACTTCATGAATAAGCTACATATCCCAAAATCATACCATTAAGCTCCAAACCAACTTTCACAAGCCAAAGTCCAAACCTTACCTTGGGATCCAAGCCTAAGGAGTACTTAAGTGATCTACTCCAAACCAAAAGAAAAAAACTCCTCACAATTTTCATTTTTCATTTTCAAGAATTCTCCCACTCTCTCAATTCTCTCAATTTTCTTCATTCTCCAAACCCTCACCCATAACTCCTTGTCATTGGATCCATTGATTTTTCATTGAAATCAATGGAGTCTTGAGCATAAACCTCCACTCATCATCATTATCGGATCAAGATTCATAATCAATTTTCGTGCAAATTGAAGTTGGATATTGGAGTGTAAGTTGGAAGCACTTATTCGGAGCAATTTAGATTCGAAGTGTTCGATCTTCATCTTCTTGCAAGAATTATTGTGGATCTTGAAGTTTTCCATATAATCTTGTTTGGATCTTTGCAAATTCACTTGATCAACGATCACCGGATCAAATCTCCGATCCGTAGGTTGGTTTTCCGATTTAATTTAACCATTTGATTATTGTTTTTTAATGGCATTAAAATTCTGTTTTGTGTGTTGTTTGATTTTAATTCATATAAAATAGAAAAAATACTTAGAAAAATATGAGAAAACTCTGGGATGATCCTTATCATGTCTATGAACTTTCTGCGCAATTGGATTTTAGTTTCATTAAATTTTCAATTTGATTTCGTTTTTCTCCTTTAGTTGGATAATAAAATGTCAAAAACTGCATAGTTTCTTGCCGATTTTTGTTCTGGAGTTTGGTATAGAATTTGGACTTAATTCTTTGCTGGTTTGTTATAGACATATTAAGGAACTCCCAGAAATGTTTAGGTTAATTTTTAGGTAGTTTTAGGTTCTGTTTTGAACTAGATCTTTAGAGGCTTCCCCACTTGATTTCCCTTTTGACCACTTTTGGTGTGTGATTTCTTTAGTGCCTTTAAGCATAGTTTTAGGCTCTGGTTTTTCTACTATAGATACCTAACGTGCTCAGATTCCCCTTGAAATTTTCTTAGGATTTTAGAATTAGTTTTGGTTTTATAGATTGAATTAATACTTAGGCTAGTCTTAACATGTTCATAAGATAGCCTTTCCTTTTGACTGATTTCATTGATGACTTTTAGCATGGGATAAACTTTTCATTCCTTTTGATTGTTGTTATATACATATTGAGGTTGCCTTGTGATTTTTATCATGATTTTTAAATGAGTTTAAAAATGCTTTTAGTATAGTTGTTTAGGAGTGATTTTTAGTGGATCTCTTTAGTGATACCTTTCAACTTAGGATTTTATTGAAGGACTTAGAGATTGAATTAGGTCCTGATTTTTTAACTATAGGTTATTAGTGAATGCATGTTCCCATAGAAAAATAATCAGATTTTTAGATGTGTTTTGGTGTTTTTGATAGAATATTCTACTTGTTTGTTCATTTGGTGTTTCAACTTTGGTGATTGATGTAGAATGGACTCAAAGTTTGGCTTCCTTGCATAGTGGGCTTCTGGATCTCATTGGAAGATATCATGGACATGATGAAGCTTATGTTAAGTGGCTGGTGGAGCTTGTATTGGAGTTTTTCCTTCCTTTTTGTTAGCTTTGTGTAGCTTAGGAAATTAGGGCTTTAGGAGAGAGCTTTAGAAATAGATATTTCTTCAAGTAATGGTTGGTTTTGTTCCCATTCCATTTTCATCCTATGATTCAAATTCCTCATGTTAAAGTCTCATCTCTCATTTGGGGGGATGTGTGACATTTACAATGAGTAGAACTTTTGAGGATGCCTTTCTCTAATGACTGGTTGAGTGTCAGATAGGATTCCTTTGGTTTCCTGTCTGCTTCCCATTATCAAACAATCATCTTATTGATTCTCTTCATTCTTGAGGGAGCCTATTGAAGATTGAAGCTTGAAGATGGAGTACCTTTCATTCTCTTGAAGATGATGGACTTGAAGAACAATTACAGACTGTGGATTGAACTGCTGTCAGAAGATTGCTTTGCTGTGAAGCTGGGGAAGCTGTTGATTTGCTTTCTTGACTGTCTGTTTTCTTTCTGTGCAACTGTATTGATGTGAATTGATTGGTGTGATGCATTTAGATTAGGTTATGTAGTTGAATAAGCCTAAGAGCATCCTAAGGGTTGAGTTTCTCCCCTTGCTTGTATTGCATTAGAGGTTGAGTTTCTCCCTCTGCTTGTATTTTTACTGTATGGCTTTGCTTGCTGGTATTCGGTAGAGCTTCGCTCCCTTGCCTGTGTGGTTTGTGATTTATTTGATGGCATTTTATTTTCCTTTATGATTGCAGTTATTCATACTTGGCTTGAGGTCGAGACGAGCTTGTGGAGGCTGATGCCCCACACACATTTCCTCCCTCACTTGCATTGCATGCATTTTACTGTTTACTGTTTACTATTTAAGCTGATGCTTTATCTGTTTCTGTATCCCTTTAACATGATCCCCTAGGAATCTCACTTCCTTTGATAAAGAAGTGATGATTAGAACTTTAGGCTGAAACCTATGCATGATAACATCTAGGAGTTCCCTGTTTCAAACTTCAACCATAGGATGAATCCTTGGCATGACAACATTAGGACTTGATAGTCTCCCCGTAGTTGTCCCTCTCTCTTCTCATCTCAAAACAAATAGTAAAAAACGTAATAAAGGCAAGTTAGTATAAGCGCGTTACGGGCCTTAAGCTACTTGGGTAATAATAATTGAGCGGCATCCTCTCAATCGTCTAGAATGTTTAGTATACATCCTTTGGACGATATGCGACGCATTTGCTCCCAGGTCATAGTCTCTAGTGTTGTACGAACTACAGAAAAACATAAAAAACAGTTCTTCCGTAAAAGACAGAAAACAAACTTCAAACCTTTTTGCCCCGTGGGCCCATAATTCAAAGGAAGCTTTTCTGAAGAAAAGAGTGTCGTTAACTCCCAGTTATACCGCAAACGGTAACGCCTAAGTCTCCAAAGGTCGAGCTGCATACACCAAACTGCTGGAACTGTTTGTTAACCCTACTCGAAAAACAGATGAATTTGAATCCCCGTAATCCGTCTTATCCTGAACTACGAAAGCTCTGATCTCTCATATCTGTTGGGAGTACGTAGGCACAATACTGATGTATTGGCGAGCCACCTTCCCCGTTACCCGTAGTTAGTCGAACTACGTTGACTCTGATTTCTCATTCTCTGATGAGAATACGTAGGCATAAAGTGCGATGCTTTGCCGAGTCATTTTCTTTTCCTTTCAGACCAGCCTTGATAGGTAGATAGTTAAATAAACCCATCAGATAAACACAACAAGCATGGATCCCATCGAGTACTATGGACGTGAGGGGTGCTAATACCTTCCCCTTGCATAACCGACTCCCGAACCCAGACAATGGTTGCGATGACCTTATCTTATACCTTTTCGTCAGGTTTTTCCGATCGTTTCCTTTCCCGTTTTGAGGGATAAATAACGAAAGGCGGCGACTCTTCTATTTTGCCGGCACCTTATTTTCGCGGTAGCGACAACATCAATTAAAATACATCAAACAACAATTAAAGAAAATAAAAGCTGAGAAAATAAGAGGGACGTTGGATCTATGGACTTTGTCAAGGCATCCAATGGCTCAGGGTTTGCCAGCGCATAAATGAAGCGTTGTGTTTCACTTGGTCAAAGTTCAATTATGAGATTAAGTCACGAGCGTTGGATGGGATTACTTAGTCTTCAAATTCCTCAGATCCAAGGGCCAATAGCTTTTCTTCCTTGTTTGAACTCTGAAAGGGGGGAAATGACTCAGGCGAACCAGACGGTGGTCCGGTGGCTGCGCCACCGTCTTCTCCGGTGAGGCACTAGTTGCAGGTCATCCAAACATGTCAAACCTTACATCAATCTTCTCCATTTTTCACGCTGAATCCAAATCTCATCTCCATTTCTCCTAATTCTCACTAGAATTTAAAATCCGATCAAGAATCTAAAATACATCAAGTCATGGATCATCACCAAACCTCAAAATTAAGCCACAGGTCTTCTCCTCATTCATCATAGATCATCCTAAACTATCTAAATCACGCTAACACCTCAAGATCAGAGAGATTTGCATCCAAAGAGAAAGTTGCTCACACCTTGAATCATCACCAAACTCTACAATTCCTATCCTAAAATATTCCAGGCATCTTCCTAAAGCTTAACCACATTTCAAATCCAATTAAATCAACCTAGAATCAGTGCAATTTTGAAATGTACATACCTGGTTTGTAGCTTCGAATTGAGGCACTTCCACTGTGATTCCTGCTTCCAGATGATGCAGCATCGTTCCTTGATGAAGGATAAAGCTATTGGAAATCTTGATTTGCTCTGAAAAGCTCTCAAACTCCAAACACAATTTTCAGTTTTGGCTTGAAAATTCCCTCTGCAATCTCTTGCTCCAATTGCAAATGATCACCAACCTTGATCCTAACTTCTTTCTGAAGTTATATAGAGTGGATTGGAAGGTTCTAGAGGCCCATAGAAAGCCCAAACAATGATATCCAAAAATCAATTTTAGCTTGAAAGTTCAATCATGGTGTACACGAATCTGAGTCAATTCCTTCTCCAAGAAGTCTCATCTGTAATGCTTGTGGACTGTGGAGAATGTAGGGATCAAATTGAGTCCTTGTTTGCATCATATGACCAACCTTTGATGTGTTACTTATTCATGAAGTAACAAAGTGAAATGTCATGAAATATGCCCCCAAATGGATTTTCTAATATTGCCATTATGCTCCAAATGATTTTTCTGATCAAAATGAGCACTCATTTGCATTGGTTTGAACACATATGAATTAATTTGGATTTTTTCACTTAAAGGCATTTAAATTCCCCTTTTGTCAAATTTCTTCACACCAAGTCCTACCCTAAGCCAAATCAAAGCCTCGTGGATACATGGTTGACCTTAAAATCCCATTTTGAGCAAGTTTTGGGTTGGACAAAACTATATTTGAAGTGTGCAAGATAGTGAAAATGACCTATAATGCACAATGACCTATAATCTTACTTTCCCAAAATACCCCTGACTTGTAAACCTCATAACTTGAGTTCTACAAATCAGATGGGAGGCTTCTAGTACAATTTGGAAAGCTAAGATCAAGAAATACAACTTTCATGTTGGCCAAAAGTTGAGTAGAAACACCCTTCTAGGTCAAACGTTCCACGGAAGTTGGTTGACTTTTGCAGACAAATTTCACATTCATCTGATGACCTGTAACTTGTGTGAGCCATAACTTGAGTTCTATAAATCCAATGAAGGACTTCTAGTACTCAAATTAAAGCTAAGGACATGCTCTACAAGTTTAATGTTGGCCAAAAGTTGATATGAAACTTTTATCTTGAGATAAGTGGTCTTGAAGTCAGGCACTAAATAGGGGATTTTACCATGAGAACCATAGTTTAGCAACTCCTCACACTTTGAATTCTTCTTGATTTGATCTTGGAATATCACCTCATGTATCTCAACACAACTTTCCATGATTAAAAAGACTTACAGATGAGTCTTAATCTCCTTCAATTGCACAGTTGAGTTAAGGTTACCCAGATGAAAACCCTAATTGCAACACCCTCAACTGTGGCTCTTCACACTTAGCATAATGACTTGACTGAGCTCCACCATGAACCTCAAGGCACTCTATGAGCTCTATCCACATATCCTATCCATGATCAAGGCTTCACAACCCCCTGATGGTCTTCAATTGGTCCTCAGGTTAGGAGATGAACCCTACACACGCATCTAAACTTCTCAAGAACACAACCCTCTTCCTGATGACTTTAGTGACCTCTCAAGCTTGAACAAGACCTCTAGATAGGCTCCTCTTGATATAAACCACACTTGATCCCCTGCTAAATGAATAATGCTATGCTATGCAAATGCTAGAGCAATTATATGCTAATGCAATGAATCATAAACCAAGTAAAAAAAGGTTAGGCAAATTGTGGGGTGCAACAGCTGCCCCTATTCAAGCGGCCTGGACCTGACTGGATGAAGAGCGAACGACTTTCAGACAATCATGGTACAAGACGGTTGAATACCAAAGAACCCAGAAATTTGCCAACCAAAGAAATAAACTGCACAAACTGCTTGGGGAACAAAATCCAGACAATTGAATCCGGTTGTCACGGCAACAACTGATCAATCATCCGGTACATAACCTGATTTCAACATCAACCACCTGTGTGACGCCACAGGCGTTGAATCAACAATCAATCTTCAAATATACGCTACAATAAGCGGGCACCAAGTCACAGGACCGCATCAAAATACCATCCTTGACTTTCTATCTCCGAAGGGACGGGCAAGCACTACGTAAAGCGCGAGTGGTCAATGTACTATCCTTGACCACCCATTTCCGCAGAAACGAGAGAAGCACTAAATAAAAGTGCTAATATGGCATCCGAAGACTTGAACGAACAACTCTGCGGGGAACATTTCTGACACTATCGGTATTTGCACTACGTAAAGCGCGAACTTGGGTAACAACTACGTCAACACGGGTAACATCTCCGTAAACACAGGTAACAACTCCGTCAACACGGGTAACAACTCCGTCAACACGGGTAACATCTCCGTCAACACGGGTAACATCTCCATCAACACGGGTAACAACTCCTTCAACACAGGTAACATCTCCGTCAACATGGGTAACAACTCCGTCAACACAGGTAACAACTCCGTCAACACGGGTAACATCTCCGTCAACACGGGTAACAACTCCGTCAACACGGGTAACAACTCCGTCAACACGGGTAACAACTCCATCAACACGGGTAACAATCTCCGTCAACACGGGTAACAATCTCCGTCAACACGGGTAACATCTCCGTCAACACGGGTAAATCTCCGTCCACACGGGTAACAACTCCGTCAACACGGGTAACATCTCCGTCAACATGTGTAACAACTCCGTCAACACGGGTAACAACTCCGTCAACACGGGTAACATCTCCGTCAACACGGGTAACAACTCCGTCAACACGGGTAACAACTCCGTCAACACGGGTAACAATCTCCGTCAACACGGGTAACAATCTCCATCAACACGGGTAACATCTCCGTCAACAAGGGTAAAATCTCCGTCAACACGGATAACAACTCCGTCAACATGGGTAACATCTCTGTCAACACGGGTAACATCTCCGTCAACACGGGTGACAACTCCGTCAACACGGGTAACAACTCCGTCAACACGGGTAACATCTCCATCAACACGGGTAACAACTCTGTCAACACGGGTAAAATCTCCAAAGGTTTCATCCATAGATTTTTTTTAACGCTGACGTAACAGCTATCCGAGGAAAACTCTACTGGGGAAATTCTAACGTCAACTGCCAGACACTTACTTTGGCAACAAGTAACAACTTCAAAGGTCTAATCCCTGAAATCTTTTAACGCTGACGCACCAGCAATCTGAGGAAAACTCCGTTGGGGAAGAAGAGAAACTTTATCAAGCAACTCTGATGAGGGCACACATGATAGGACGAACGTTATCATTACATATCTCATGTCGAAAATTTAAATATTCGAAAACCGTCCTGAACAAGAATTCCGATCACCTGCAAGGAAAAACACCTGAAAACAAAGAGGTAACCAACCTGGCTTATGTTTCAAAATGCATATGTTTGAAAATGGTGTAATGCTCCATACGGCATGGAAATGCTACGCGTTTGGGTAGATGCTATGCACGATGCAAATGCTAAGAGGGTGTTCCCATAAAATAAATGCCGGAGGGACGAAACCAAACTTCCGCTGGGGGAAGAAACAATCCTGCTGAGGATAGCCCGAAATATCCGGAGTTACGAACTCTGCAGATGATGATCAGCCTATTGGAGGAAAAACAACCTTCTAGAGAATAGAAAGATCAGTCCTGCATGGGGATGACCCTTACGAACCACCGACAACCTAGTGGTACCCTGTGAGGTCGTCACTGGGGATTAAATGTGCACATGACCACCGCTGGGGATGCACATCACTGCTTGACCGCTTGCTAGCTCGCACCCAACCCTTCTGGGGATAAAAATGTGAATTCCATCTGCTGAGGAGAAATAAGATCACCTAGAGCCTGCTTCTACGTTAAGGGACTCTGGCTGGGGAAACACGATCCCTTGGCTGTTTGCTTCGAAGGTAACGACCCTGCAAAATGTGAACGAAACAAGACAATTCTACACAAAAGGAACTATCTTGGTCAATATCTGTGACAATCGTTCAGTTAATTCAAAGTTTTAACAACTATTGGCTGAGGCCTGCAAGTTTATGCACGTGCAAGTTTATCAAAATAAAACAGTAAAAGTTAAAACAAGAAACAAACATCAAGTACTGAATAGTATGCGTCTATTGATGATGGGCCTGTAAATAGGCAAAGTTTTTACAATGGATGCAACTCCTGAAAAGAGGAAGCTACAAAAATAAATACAAATATGTACAGAGGTACAAAGAAATTTGTATACATGTCGGCAACGTGGTACAGACAAACACCATGAGCTGATCCTCCTATGACTCTCCTGACTCTGACGCTTTCCTGATACTCCGTCCTCGGAAGAGATTGACTTGGACAATCGACCCTCAGGTACTCCCAAACCACTAAGCAATGCAATATCAAACTCGGACCGCAGTCATTTTCTTTTTCAATCCCTAACTTTTGCCTGAATCGCCCTTTCGGATTTTCAATTCACCGGGATACCCTTTTTTTGCCGAAGTCGCCTTTTCAGGTTTTCGACTTCGTGGGTGTACATCTTTTCAATTTTATCCCTAATTTTTGCCCGAACCCTTTTCTCTTTTTTTCTTTGGTTCGCCGGGATGCCCCATTTTTGCCTGGACTTTCTTATTTTTTTCTGTCCAGCGGGTCTCTTTAAGCAAAGTAGTTTTTAACTGCGTCCGAGTTCACAGGGGATGCGAAATCCTCGCCATCCATGGTGGACAACAGTAAGGCTCCTCCAGAGAAGACCTTACGAATGATATATGGACCTTCATAGTTGGGAGTCCATTTGCCCATGTGATCCGATTGTGGTGGGAGAATCTTCTTCAGCACAAGATCGCCCGTCTGAAAGCTTCGAGGGCGCACCTTCTTGTCAAAAGCTTTCTTCATCCGGCTCTGATATAACCGACCATATGCAATAGATGCAAGTCTCTTCTCGTCCATCAAACTGAGTTGATTCAGTCTATTCCTTATCCACTCTGCCTCATCAAGTTGGACATCGAGCAAAACTGTCAAAGAAGGAATCTCAACTTCCAATGGTAGGACAACCTCCATACCATACACTAGTGAGAAAGGTGTTGCCTCGGTTGATGTGTGTATCGTTGTACGATAACCGTGTAAAGCGAAAGGCAGCATCTCGTGCTAGTCTTTATACATTACAACCATCTTCTGGACTATCTTCTTGATGTTCTTATTGGCCACTTCGACAGTGTCGTTCATCTTCGGCCGATAGGGAGATGAGTTGTGATGTTCAATCTTGAAGTTTTGGCATAACTCCTTCATCATCTTATTATTCAGATTCGAATCATTGTCAGTAATAATTCGCTCGGGAATTCCATATCTGCAGATGATGTCTTTCTTTATGAATCTTGCTACCACTTGTTTGGTCACATTAGCGTACGAGGCTGCTTCGACCCATTTGGTGAAGTAATCAATAGCTACCAAGATGAATCGGTGTCCGTTGGATGCAGTGGGCTCAATTTTGCCAATCATATCTATGCCCCACATGGAGAACGGCCAAGGGGATGACATAATGTTCAACGGGCATGGTGGCACATGAATCTTATCAGCATAAATCTGGCATTTATGGCATTTCTTTGCAAACTTGAAACAATCTTTTTCCATTGTCAGCCAATAATACCCTGCTCGTAATAACTTTCGAGACATAACATGTCCGTCGGCGTGCGTGCCATAGGTACCCTCGTGGACCTCTTCCATAAGCAGATTAGCTTCTTTCTCATCCACACATCGCAAAAGCACCAAATCGTGGTTTCTCCGGTACAGAACACCATCTGGATTCAAGTAGAAATTGCCAACCAATCTCCTAAGAGTCTTCTTATTGCGGCTGGATGCCCCAGTCGGATACTCTTGGTTCTTTAGGAAATTCTGGATATCAAAATACCACGGCTTGCCATTGAAAGCTTCCTCAATGGCAAATATGAAGGCGGACCTATCAAGGCGAGAGATAACTATTTTGGGAGCCTCATTCCAGAAGTTAACTTTGTACATTGAAGACAATGTCGCGAGAGCGTCAGCCATCTGATTTTCTGCCCGCGGCACATGGTGGAACTCCACTCTATCAAAGAAGGGCAACAACCTCCTTGCATAATTCATGTACGGTATCAGATTAGGCTGGCGAGTCTCCCATTCTCCCTTGATCTAGTTCACGACTAGCGCGAAGTCTCCATACACATCAAGATTTTTAATCCTCAAATCAATATCCTCCTCGAGACCCATGATACACGCCTCATATTCAACCTCATTGTTGGTAACTAGAAATGTCAATCTGGTCGTGAACGGGATGTGCGTCCCATGGAGAGTCGTAATGATTGCCCCAATTCCATTTCTATATGAATTAACAGCCCCGCCAAAAATCAATTGCCATTGGGAACTTCGCTCAGGACCTTCACCATGCAACGACTCCTCGCAGTCTTTCATCTTTAAGTGCATGATATCCTCGTCAGGAAAATCAAACTTCATCGGCTGGTAATCATCAATCGGCTGCTCGGCTAGGTACTCTGACAGCACGCTACCTTTGATAGCCTTTTGTAAAACATACTGTATATCATACTCTGTCAGTACCATCTGCCATCGGGCGATCTTTCCTGAAAGCGTCTGCTTCTGGAAGATGTATTTGATCGGATCCATCTTCGAAATCGGCATGGTTGTATGATTTAGCATGTATTGTCTCAGACGTTTGGCAGCCCAAGCAAGTGCACAACACGTCTTTTCGAGCATTGAGTAACGGGACTCACAATCTGTGAGCTTTTTACTCAAGTAATAGATCGCATGCTCTTTTTGTCCAGTCTCGTCATGTTGACCGAGAACACAACCCATACTATTCTCAAGAACCGTCAAGTACATGATCAGTGGTCTTTCGGCTACTGAGGGTATCAATACCGGAGGTTCCTGCAAGTATTCTTTTATTCTTTCAAACGCCTTCTGATAGTTTTCATCCCAGACAATCGCCTGATCTTTTTTCAACAGTTTAAACATCGGCTCACACGTGGCTGTGAGATGAGATATAAACCGGGCAATGTAGTTCAACCTCCCCAAAAAGCCACGAACCTCTTTCTCTGTTTTTGGCGCTGGCATTTCTTGTATCGCTTTTATTTTTGCAGGATCTACCTCAATCCCTCTTTCACTAACAATGAACCCCAATAGCTTTCTAGATCTCATCCCGAAGGTGCACTTATTAGGATTCAGCCTCAGCCAGAATTTCCTAATCCTCTCAAACAATTTCAGAAGATTCAACAGATGCTCTTCCTTCATCTGGGATTTGGCAATCATATCGTCAACATATACCTCGATCTCTTTATGCATCATGTCATGAAAGAGCGTCATCATAGCACGCTGATATGTTGCCCCAGCGTTCTTCAAACCAAAGGGCATCACTTTGTAGCAGAACGTTCCCCACGAGGTAATGGAAGTTGTTTTCTCCATTTCCTCCGGCACCATCTTAATGTGATTATAGCCTGAAAAGTCGTCCAATAAGGAAAACACAGAGAATTGAGCAGTATTGTCGACCAATACGTCAATATGAGGAAGCGGGAAGTCATCCTTAGGGTTCGCCTTGTTCAAATCCCGATAGTCAACGCACATTCATACCTTACTGTCTTTCTTTGGTACAGGTACTATATTGGCGACCCAAGGAGGGTAAGTTGTAACAGCTAGGAAACCAGCATCCCACTGTTTCTGTACTTCCTCTTTAATCTTTACTGACATATCTGGTTTCGTTCTTCTGAGCTTTTGCTTGACCGGTGGACAATCTTCACGTAATGGCAAGCGGTGGACCACAATATCAGTGTTTAACCCAGGCATATCATCATAAGACCAAGCAAAGATGTCACTATACTCTCGAAGCATCTCGACAAGTCTCTGCTTGATATTGCTTTGCAGCGCAGCCCCTATCCGGACATTCCTGACAACTTCTTCCGAACCCAAATTTACGACCTCGATTTCCTCCTGATGAGGCAGAATGATTTTCTCTTCTTGTCTCAAAAGTCGATTCAGCTCTTCTGATAAGTCGTCATCCTCAACAATCTCTTCCTCGGCTTGAAATATCGGGTGCTCGAAGTCGAAGCGAGTCATAGGGAGTTCTTGATCGGTGTCATCTGAAATATGGATCCTGCAAGAGAAAGGGTTAAATGCTTCAAATGATATGCAAACAAAGCACACAACCACATTGCCATTTTATTGTTAAAAATAAAAAGCAGAAAAACAGGGATCACAAAATTTGCATGAGAAAAACGCCTTTATTTGATGATTAAAGCAAAGCATACACATAAACAAGTAGGCCCTGAAATAAAATCGCTATGCCCCGGGTTGGACATAGGATTGTACAATAATCGAAAAAACAAGGCATTACTGTTTCGTCGTCACTTGAATAAAGTCATGAATAGACCAGTTGCATAGGCTTTATCCTGGCTCACTGGGCTTGATCCATGAATCCATGTCACAGTCGTTATCTCCATCTTCACTGTCAGATACAACATTATCAAACACCTCTGGACCGACCTGGATTGGTAAAGTCAATTCTCCAAACACGGACCTTCTAGTCCCATCAAAAGCTCTCACCACCAAGTCGCTTGGCGTGCATATTATACCTCGGGTATCCAGCTTCAACAGTGCCTTCTTGGGCAAAACGTTCAAGGACGAACCAGTGTCAACGAGGATATGAGATATGACAATGCCCCTACACTCAACTGAAATATGCAACGCACTGTTGTGGTTGCAGCCCCTGGGTGTTAAATCAAAATCTGTAAAGCCAAGGCTATGCCCCGCATTCACGTGTGCAATCACTTCTTCAAGCTGATTGACGGATATCTCCTGGGGTACATAGGCAGCGTCAAGAGCTTTCAGCAAAGCGTTCCGATGGGCCTCGGAACAAAGAAACAATGACAAAATCGATATTTTGGAAGGCGTCTGCTGCAGATGATCGACAATTTTATAATCACTCTTCTGGATTAATCTCATAAATTCTTCCACATCCTTAGTCAAAGCCTATTTTTCCTTCTCCTGAGAAGGTCCTTCTTCATTGACTTTGCCTTTCCCTTTGGCAATTCTCTCAGCTTCTACTTCTGGTGACGCAAAAATTCTACCGCTGCGGGTTATGCCCCCTGCCCCCACAAGGTTATCAACTGACCCAACCGGCAGGCTTTCCAGGTTAATCTTTTCTCCATTGCAGTAGCCTTCCGCCCCATAGCTCCAAGGGATGGCTTTGGTGCTTTCATATGGGATGGGTCCAGCTTTGGTTATAGTGATGGTCGGCCTCTTGATAGGTGCCGATATCGTGACAGTCTTAAATGGGATCGTAACTGTTGCAACTTCGCCCTGCTCTTCAACTATTGCCTCAACAGGCTTCTCTTCAGCAGTATGGTCGAATTGCAGCGTTCCTTCATCAATCAACCCTTGAATACCTCTTCTTAAGCTATCACAACCCTCAGGTCTGGCTAAACAGTCAACACAATCTGTATCACAACCAGGGAACACTCCCCCTTTCAGCAACCTGCTCTTTACACAACCCAGAGGCGTCTTCAATTCATCCACATTCATAACCAAATTCAGACTGGTATCTCCCAAGATTGCACCCACCTGCGCAGATCCGTGAGACGGCATCAAATTTTTCTCAATGTTGGGTGCCTCGTTACCAAAGTTTATAGCTTTGCTATCTATCAAATCCTGCACCTTGTGCTCGAATGCACGACAATTCTCTATGCTGTGACCGGGTGCCCCGGAGTGGAATTCACAATGTGCATTGGCGTCATACCCAAAAGGAGGCGTGCCCTTCAGCGGAGCTAACGTCCTTTTCTCAACAAGCTGCAATTGTAATAAAGTCGGAAGAAGTTGAGCATACGGTAGTGGAGGTACATCAAATACTCTTTTCACGGCCCTATCTCTATCCTGAATTCTTCGCTGGGCAGGATGCTGCTGGCTCTGCTGCTGCTGCGGCTGTTGTTGTTGTTGTTGAGGTACGGGAATTGTCACACTAGCAATCTGTTGCTGACGGTATTGGTTTCGACCTCTACCTCTTCCTCAGGAGTTGTATACTGAATTAGTATCCCCCTTCCTCTTATTCCCAAAAACCTTTTTACCACCTCCAGCTGAGGTTGATTCTCCTGCTTGAATCTTACCGATCTTGACACCGTTCTCTATACGTTCCCCCAAGAGTATCATATCAGAAAAACTATCCGTCGTACAGTTGAGAAGCTTGTCATAATACAAACCAGAGAAAGTGCCCACAAAAAGATCCACCAACTCCCGCTCTACCATGGGTGGGAGCACCCTAGCTGCAAGCTCACGCCACCTTTGGGCGTACTCTTTAAAACTCTCGCCATTCTTCTGAGAAAGATTTTAGAGTTGGACCCTGTTCGGCGCAAGGTCGCTGTTATATTGGTAATGCTTTACAAAGGCTTCCGCCAACTCTTTCCAGCTACTAATCTGAGTGGGCTCTAACCCCATATAACATTCGAGTGGCGGTCCAGATAAGCTATCCTGGAAAAAATGCATCAGCATCTTTTCGTCATCAGAATAGGCGGACATTCCCCGATAATAAGACCGTACATGAACTCTTGGGCAAGTATCCCCCTTATAGTTGTCGAAAGCAGGCGCTTTGAACTTGAGTGGCACCCTCAAGCTAGGAACCAACCTTATGTTAGCCATGTACCCCGTGGAATTCTGATTGGCAAGGTTTCTCATTTGTTCCTCCAACATCTTGAACCTTCTGTCATTGTCAGTGGGCCTCTCAAGATCCCTGCCTGGAGAAGGGAAAGCATCTTCTTAACGATCCTCGCCCCAATGAGAATTGTAACACCCCACTCTAAACTATCGCGGAAATAAGATAAACAACAGAAACAATTCAGAGTGCAACAAATAAAATCTCATGACGACCGTCATGGATGTCACGACCGTCACGGTCATGACGAGCGTCATGGAGCTGTGACGACCGTCACGCTCCCAAATTCTCAGACACAACAGAGGTGTCACATTCTACACTTAACCAAAACACATACACCTGCAAAAGCTCATTTACTAACACACGTAGCACAAAATTCGGATGAACAAACAACGGTAACTTGTTTAACATTTTAATCGTAAACGCCATGTTATAATACACTTCCAACGATTTGTACTAATTAAATTCCATTAAAATTCAGCAAGTAATTATCTTGCATCAATTCGCTAAAACAACTATGCGTCCAAGCAACATTTGGCATTATCAGAAACAACCAATCTATTTGCCATAGTACTTAATAAAATTCAGCAACAAGGAATTCAATTAAAACAATAAGATTAATCGTTCCTCCCCCCAGAATGCTACGTATCAGAGCAACCAACGACCTTAAACATAAAGCTACACTTTCTTCCGAGTTACCTGCAAATTACCACCAACGGAGGTAACATACAACATAAAGGGTGAGATATCAACAATATAACATAAGGCATGATAAAAGTCATGTCAGAATATTATCATAGCATTATAATTCCAGCAGTTCGCATAAATATTAGTAATAATTAAATTGCAACAATTCATTATTCATAACCACAACAATTATCATCATATCTCAGCAACTCATCAAAACAACTCAACAACGCAACTCAACAATGCGACTCAACTGTGCATATGCATGTGGTACCATTTAGGAGCCAACACTCCAAAACTCGGGAGACAACTCTCCACAATAATTCGGGAGACAACTCTCCACAACTCGGGACAGGGCCAACACCCCGAACCCATCTAGGAGCCAACACTCTAAATAACACCAATACAGGCACAAGCGTCGCCAATCCAGGCCAAATAATATGCTATGAGATGCAACTATTGTGGACTATAACACAACAACAACAACAACAACTGTGCAACAACCGTGCAACAAGGCATCACGCCTACAACCAATTATCCATAACAGAAACATCACATTTTGCATATATTTTGGACTCACCATTTCAATCTGTTCATATCAGAGAACTACCAACAGTATCGTTTCTACAAATAAGACTCTAACACATTTTCGCAAAGAACACTTAAAAACAACCTCGTCTCTACAATCGAGAATTCAACAGCATTTTCGTGTCAGAGAACAACTGACAACATCATTACTACAAATAAGAACTCAACACATTTTCATACACCTTCATACGGGTAATATAACTACAACTTATCCACGTAATCCAAGGAGAAAATTATAATAACATTTCCTCAACAAATGGGAAATTAGCGCGTGTCGGCGCTGATTCCCAACATTACTACATAAACTAACGACATAAACATTAATGCAGACGTAGACAAACATTAACCCTTAATATTTATCAACCTACGGGAACATTTACCCTTAATATTCCTTTAATATTTCTCAAACTACGGGAACATTACTACGGTAATGTTACTACGGGGGCATCACTACGGGAACATTACTACGGGAACATTACCACGGGAACATTAATCTTTAATATTTCTTTCTTCAACTTACGGGAACATTACTACGGGAACATTACTACGGGAACATCCCTACAGGAACATTACTACGGTAACGTTACTACGGGAACATTAATCTTTAATATTTCTTCCTTCAACTTACGGGAACATTACTACGGGAACATTACAACGTATTTGCCCCATTAGGGAAACCTTAGAGCATCATATATAACACATTCATTCTTACATAGAAAAACCTCGTCCCTAACATTTATCGATTAACGGAAATTATACCTATGAATCAATTCCCTACATGAAATTGATCATACCCACGGTTATAGAATTGAACCCCACCCTTACCTTAGAATAGAGGCCAATTCCAAGCTTCCGGTTCTGGTTCTGCTCCCCGGCGACTTTTCTGCAACTATCTTCCAATTCCCTGATGGATGATTCTCTGCTCTCCATTTCTCTCAACAGCCACGTTCCTTTTTCCTTCTCCTCAACCTTTTTCCTCAATTTTGGTTTTCTGAGCAGTTATCGTGTTATTCCTGTTTCTCCCACAACTTCTCTAATAACTCTCTCCTCTTAATCCATCCACTAATATTCCAAATAATAATAATAATAATAATAATAGTAATAGTAATAATAATAATAATCATAATAATAATAATAATATTACTACTAATAATTAAATTATCATCATTATTAATTATATTATTATTAAACTCCAATCGTTATTAAAATAACTCTTACAGTCTAAGGGCATCCACCAACGCACTCACACACACCTCCACATAAAGGCACACCAACAATTCATAAATAATTTAATTAAAATGAACGGGCGTTACAACTCTCCCCTACTTAAAAGAATTTCGTCCTCGAAATTACCTCAATCAAACAGCTCCCAACCAATCCACTTTTACCAAAGCAATATCTTCACCTCGAAGTTGCTTCTCGTTCATCCACCTGAACTAGCAACGCCTCAACAGTCAAATTACCTTTCACTTGTACACCATCCATCCGAATCAATGTACTTCTTCAACTTAGGCACATACCACATCATGTAAATTCTCACGAGTGACAGCGGTAAAACAGTCTAACCTACTATTTTTCCCACGCTTCTGCTGCGCCACTCTGGTACAGATCACAAAACACAGTGTGCTTCCGAGAACTCAAGCTCGACCAACACCAGTTACTATCGTAACTCTCAAAACACGTCTTTCTTGGATCCCTTGGATCTCTTCAGTCGTCTCTTACACAATCTCAGCTAGATTCAACATAGAATGATTAATCTCACTTGTTAGGAAAAGAGCCAAATTAGTCACTCTATCCAAAATCACCCAAGTAAAATCATATCCCTCAAATTCTCTAGAAAACCCAACACAAAATCCATGGTAATACTATCCGATCTCCACTCTGGAATATTCAACGGTTGCATCGGACTCAACAGTCTCTGACGTTTATTCTTCGACTTCCAATAAGTCTAATCAGCACATACAAACTCAACCACTTATCTCTTCAACTATGACTCTCAAAATAATTTCCTCAAATCTGGTTACATCTTCATAGCACCGGGATGGATACTCCATCTACCTCAATACTCTTATTCCACTTAATAATATCTGGGACATAACTCTATCACGACATCTCGTGATACTATTTCCATTAATCTGAAAATCATCCTTTCGACCTTAATTCCTCAGATTCAACCAATCTACCAACTCAAACCAGAGTTCTGACCTTATCGAATCTCGTCAAGAATGTCACTAGTAAGGTCCAACATACTAAACTTAACTCCATAAGAAGTCTCTTCACTAACCAATTCATACCACAAAATTGCTCAATCAGCTCTAACTCTTTTCACCATCATCATCGTTATATCCAAAGATTTCCAAGTCAATGCATAAGCTACCACGTTTTGATTTTCCCGAATGGTAATTCAATCTAAAACCATAATCCATTCCGGAGTCCCAATTATTTTCTCTGCCTCATATTCGACTCTTCCAAATCAAATAAATACCTTAAGCTCTTGAGGTCACCAAACATGTCAAATCTCAAACTAACTAATTGAGCTTCCAACTCCGGCACAACCACAACAGCAACCAACTCTAAATCACTTATCAGATGATTCCTCTTATGTACTTCAAGTTCCCTTAAAGCATAACTAAAACTCGCTGAAGTTTCACTCAGCATATCTCATAATCATATCAACAAGGCATCACAAAATACAACAAATGGTCCTGTCGGGTTCGGCAAAAATCAACACACGATACATTTTCAATTTTATGCTATAATTGAACCAGTTATAGGCCTCAAAACAATTTTTCCTAGAAAGAGCATCTCGTTAGCTTTCCAACACTTCGAACGGGGACTAAAACCGACTTACGGATCAAGAGATATGAATTTTCGAAGTTTCTCCAAAACAGAATTTTTCTGCATAAAGGCTGCTACGGGTTTGAGCATTTTCGCCCGAAAATCCGACCGATTCAATTATTTTCTTCGAAACAACCACATACTCATTCATACCAAACATATATTAGTGATTTAGAACCACCAAACTTGAAATCTACGACTTTCAATTTCAATCCGAATCTTAAATCCTCAAATCTCCAAAAATGCAAAAATTTACAAAAATCCATCAAATTCGATAAAACAAGCATACTCGATCACGGCCTAACATTACCCGACACAACGGCGTAATCTATTTCAACTTTCGTCCGTAAAAACATTGATTCCGTAAAAAGCTGCGATCTCGGAATTCGACGTACGACAACAATTTCACACTCTGTGGCCTTAGCACACACACCAGACACAAGTCTCAAAGCTACTCAATCAATTTAGTTCTTTGACCATCCAACAGACATAAAATACGGAGCTCTCACTCTCGGACTAGTTTCCGTATCTAAGTCGGTCACAACTCCACTTCACGTCCTGGCCGTACATCACTTATCTCTTCAGAAAACTTCCAGTTAACCACAATTAATCGGCAATCGCCAACTTCCCGCTTTCATTATAATTCAAAACTTCCCATCAAAATTAAACACCTCAGCACCCTCCTGCACCGACTCATAAAAACCACTCTTAAGCACTTAGCTTAACTCAAGACAATTCACTGCTCACGCCATCCAAGTTTGCAAGACACGCATATCCCATCTAACATGACTCCGCCCACTATCAGCAAGAGATTAAGGGTGATCAGTTCCTCAATTTGTCAATAGACAGCCGAAAATCATGATAGGGTACAAACCATCATTTACCAAACTATAAGAGCGTTCAACCACACACCGAGCTACAACTCCACCCTTGCAGCATTCTGGAGAAGCACAAGCTTCTCCCCCACTTGAATCATTCTCACTTCTGCAGACAAAGGTTCTACAACAAAACATGTACCGACAGTGTTTTCACACACATGTCGCATACCAGGGAATACACAATATTAGACATCTTGGCCGGACGGACCGACCTGCTCTGATACCAATTGTAACACCCCACTCTAAACTATCGCGGAAATAAGATAAACAACAGAAACAATTCAGAGTGCAGCAAATAAAATCTCATGACGACCGTCATGGATATCACGACCGTCACGGTCATGACGAGCGTCATGGAGCTGTGACGACCGTCACGCTCCCAAATTCTCAGACACAGCAGAGGTGTCACATTCTACACTTAACCAAAACACATACACCTGCAAAAGCTCATTTACTAACACACGTAGCACAAAATTCGGATGAACAAACAACGGTAACTTGTTTAACATTTTAATCATAAACGCCATGTTATAATACACTTCCAACGATTCGTACTAATTAAATTCCATTAAAATTCAGCAAGTAATTATCTTGCATCAATTCGCTAAAACAACTATGCGTCCAAGCAACATTTGGCATTATCAGAAACAACCAATCTATTTGCCATAGTACTTAATAAAATTCAACAACAAGGAATTCAATTAAAACAATAACATTAATCGTTCATCCCCCCCCCCCCAGAGTTCTACGTATCAGAGCAACCAACGACCTTAAACATAAAGCTACACTTTCTTCCGAGTTACCTGGAAATTACCACCAACGGAGGTAACATACAACATAAAGGGTGAGATATCAACAATATAACATAAGGCATGATAAAAGTCATGTCAGAATATTATCACAGCATTATAATTCCAGCAGTTCGCATAAATATTAGTAATAATTAAATTGCAACAATTCATTATTCATAACCACAACAATTATCATCATATCTCAGCAACCCATCAAAACAACTCAACAACGCAACTCAACAATGCGACTCATCAATGCGACTCAACTGTGCATGTGCATGTGGTACCATTTAGGAGCCAACACTCCAAAACTCGGGACAGGGCCAACACCCCGAACCCATCTAGGAGCCAACACTCCAAAACTCGGGAGACAACTCTCCACAACTCGGGACAGGGCCAACACCCCGAACCCATCTAGGAGCCAACACTCCAAATAACGCCAATACAGGCACAACCGTCGCCAATCCAGGCCAAATAATATGCTATGAGATGCAACTATTATGGACTTTAACACAACAACAACAACTGTGCAACAACTGTGCAACAAGGCATCATGCCTACAACCAATTATCCATAACAGAAACATCACATTTTGCATATATTATGGACTCACCATTTCAATTTGTTCATATCAGAGAACTACCAACAATATCGTTTCTACAAATAAGACTCTAACACATTTTCGCAGAGAACAATTAAAAACAACCTCGTCTCTACAATCGAGAACTCAACAGCATTTTCATGTCAGAGAACAACTAACAAAATCATTACTACAAATAAGAACTCAACACATTTTCATACACCTTCATACGGGTAATTTAACTACAACTTATCCACGTAATCCAAGGAGAAAATTATAATAACATTTCCTCAACAAATGGGAAATTAGCGCGTGTCGGCGCCGATTCCCAACATTACTACATAAACTAACGACATAAACATTAATGCAGACGTAGACAAACATTAACCCTTAATATTTATCAACCTACGGGAACATTTACCCTTAGTATTCCTTTAATATTTCTCAACCTACGGGAACATTACTACGGTAACGTTACTACGGGGGCATCACTACGGGAACATTACTACGGGAACATTACCACGGGAACATTAATCTTTAATATTTCTTTCTTCAACTTACGGGAACATTACTACGGGAACATCCCTACGGGAACATTACTACGGTAACGTTACTACGGGAACATTAATCTTTAATATTTCTTTCTTCAACTTACGGGAACATTACTACGGGAACATTACCACGTATTTGCCCCATTAGGGAAACCTTAGAGCATCGTATATAACACATTCATTCTTACATAGAAAAACCTCGTCCCTAACATTTATCGATTAATGGAAATTATACCTATGAATCAATTCCCTACATGAAATTGATCATACCCACGGTTATAGAATTGAACCCCACCCTTACCTTAGAATAGAGGCCAATTCCAAGCTTCCGGTTCTAGTTCTGCTCTCCGGCGACTTTTCTGCAACTATCTTCCAATTCCCTGATGGATGATTCTCTGCTCTCCATTTCTCTCAACAGCCACGTTCCTTTTTCCTTCTCCTCAACCTTTTTCCTCAATTTTGGTTTTCTGAGCAGTTATCGTGTTATTCTTGTTTCTCCCACAACTTCTCTAATAACTCTCTCCTCTTATTCCATCCACTAATATTCCAAATAATAATAATAATAATAATAATAATAATAATAATTATAATAATAGTAATAGTAATAATAATAATAATAATAATAATAATAATAATAATATTACTAATAATAATTAAATTATCATCATTATTAATTATATTATTATTAAACTCCAATCGTTATTAAAATAACTCTTACAGTCTAAGGGCATCCACCAACGCACTCACACACACCTCCACATAAAGGCACACCAACAATTCATAAATAATTTAATTAAAATGAACGGGCGTTACAACTCTCCCCTACTTAAAAGAATTTCGTCCTCGAAATTACCTCAATCAAACAGCTCCCAACCAATCCACTTTCACCAAAGCAATATCTTCACCTCGAAGTTGCTTCTCGTTCATCCACCTGAACTAGCAACGCCTCAACAGTCAAATTACCTTTCACTTGTACACCATCCATCCGAATCAATGTACTTCTTCAACTTAGGCACATACCACATCATGTAAATTCCCACGAGTGACAGCGGTAAAACAGTCTAACCTACTATTTTTCCCACGCTTCTGCTGCACCACTCTGGTACAGATCACAAAACACAGTGTGCTTCCGAGAACTCAAGCTCGACAAACACCAGTTACTATCGTAACTCTCAAAACACGTCTTTCTTGGATCCCTTGGATCTCTTCAGTCGTCTCTTGCACAATCTCAGCTAGCTTCAACATAGAATGATTAATCTCACTTGTTAGGAAAAGAGCCAAATTAGTCACTCTATCCAAAATCACCCAAGTAAAATCATATCCCTCAAATTCTCCAGAAAACCCAACACAAAATCCATGGTAATACTATCCGATCTCCACTCTGGAATATTCAACGGTTGCATCGGACTCAAAAGTCTCTGACGTTTATTCTTCGACTTCCAACAAGTCTAATCAGCACATACAAACTCAACCACTTATCTCTTCAACTATGACTCTCAAAATAATTTCCTCAAATCTGGTTACATCTTCATAGCACCGGGATGGATACTCCATCTACCTCAATACTCTTATTCCACTTAATAATATCTGGGACATAACTCTATCACGACATCTCGTGATACTATTTCCATTAATCTGAAAATCATCCTTTCGACCTTAATTCCTCAGATTCAACCAATCTACCAACTCAAACCAGAGTTTTGACCTTATCGAATCTCGTCAAGAATGCCACTAGTAAGGTCCAACATACTAAGCTTAACTCCATAAGAAGTCTCTTCACAAACCAATTCATACCACAAAATTGCTCAATCAGCTCTAACTCTTTTCACCATCATCATCGTTATATGCAAAGGTTTCCAAGTCAATGCATAAGCTACCACGTTTTGATTTTCCCGAATGGTAATTCAATCTAAAACCATAATCCATTCCGGAGTCCCAATTATTTTCTCTGCCTCATATTCGACTCTTCCAAATCAAATAAATACCTTAAGCTCTTGAGGTCACCAAACATGTCAAATCTCAAACTAACTAATTGAGCTTCCAACTCCGGCACAACCACAACAGCAACCAACTCTAAATCACTTATCAGATGATTCCTCTTATGTACTTCAAGTTCCCTTAAAGCATAACCAAAACTCGCTGAAGTTTCACTCAGCATATCTCTCAATCATATCAACAAGGCATCACAAAATACAACAAATGGTCCTGTCGGGTTCGGCAAAAATCAACACACGATACGTTTTCAATTTTCTGCTATAATTGAACCAGTTATAGGCCTCAAAACAATTTTTCCTAGAAAGAGCATCTCGTTAGCTTTCCAACACTTCGAACGGGGACTAAAACCGACTTACGGATCAAGAGATATGAATTTTCGAAGTTTCTCCAAAACAGAATTTTTCTGCATAAAGGCTGCTACGGGTTTGAGCATTTTCGCCTGAAAATCCGACTGCTTCAATTATTTTCTTCGAAACAACCACATACTCATTCATACCAAACATATATTAGTAATTTAGAACCACCAAACTTGAAATCTACAACTTTCAATTTCAATCCGAATCTTAAATCCTCAAATCTCCAAAAATGCAAAAACTTACAAAAATCCATCAAATTCGATAAAACAAGCATACTCGATCACAGCCTAACATTACCCGACACAACGGCGTAATCTATTCCAACTTTCATCCGTAAAAACATTGATTCCGTAAAAAGCTACGATCTCGGAATTCGACGTACGACAACAATTTCACACTCTGTGGCCTTAGCACACACACCAGACACAAGTCTCAAAGCAACTCAATCAATTTAGTTCTTTGACCATCCAACAGGCATAAAATACGGAGCTCTCACTCTCGGACTAGTTTTCGTATCTAAGTCGGTCACAACTCCACTTCACGTCCTGGCCGTACATCAATTATCTCTTCAGAAAACTTCCAGTCAACCACAATTAATCGGCAATCGCCAACTTCCCGCTTTCATCATAATTCAAAAATTCCCATCAAAATTAAACACCTCAGCACCCTCCTGCACCGACTCATAAAAACCATTCTTAAGCACTTAGCTTAACTCAAGACAATTCACTGCTCACGCCATCCAAGTTTGCAAGACACGCATATCCCATCTAACATGACTCCGCCCACTATCAGCAAGAGATTAATGGTGATCAGTTCCTCAATTTGTCAATAGACAGCCGAAAATCATGATAGGGTACAAACCATCTTTACCAAACTATAAGAGCATTCAACCACACACCGAGCTACAACTCCACCCTTGCAGCATTCTGGAGAAGCACAAGCTTCTCCCCCACTTGAATCATTCTCACTTCTGCAGACAAAGGTTCTACAACAAAATATGTACCGACAGTGTTTTCACACACATGTCGCATACCAGGGAATACACAATATTAGACAACTTGGCCGGACGGACCGACCTGCTCTGATACCAATTGTAACACCCCACTCTAAACTATCGCGGAAATAAGATAAACAACAGAAACAATTCAGAGTGCAGCAAATAAAATCTCAAGACGACCGTCATGGATGTCACGACCGTCACGGTCATGACGAGCGTCATGGAGCTGTGACGACTGTCACGCTCCTAAATTCTCAGACACAGCAGAGGTGTCACATTCTACACTTAACCAAAACACATACACCTGCAAAAGCTCATTTACTAACACACGTAGCACAAAATTCGGATGAACAAACAACGGTAACTTGTTACGCCATGTTATAATACACTTCCAACGATTTGTACTAATTAAATTCAATTAAAATTCAGCAAGTAATTATCTTGCATCAATTCGCTAAAACAACTATACGTCCAAGCAACATTTGGCATTATCAGAAACAACCAATCTATTTGCCATAGTACTTAATAAAATTCAGCAACAAGGAATTCAATTAAAACAATAACATTAATCATTCATCCCCCCCAGAGTGCTACGTATCAGAGCAACCAACGACCTTAAACATAAAGCTACACTTTCTTCCGAGTTACCTGCAAATTACCACCAACGGAGGTAACATACAACATAAAGGGTGAGATATCAACAATATAACATAAGGCATGATAAAAGTCATGTCAGAATATTATCACAACATTATAATTCCAGCAGTTCGCATAAATATTAGTAATAATTAAATTGCAACAATTCATTATTCATAACCACAACAATTATCATCATATCTCAGCAACTCATCAAAACAACTCAACAACGCAACTCAACAATGCGACTCATCAATGCGACTCAACTGTGCATATGCATGTGGTACCATTTAGGAGCCAACACTCCAAAACTCGGGACAGGGCCAACACCCCGACCCATCTAGGAGCCAACACTCCAAAACTCGGGAGACAACTCTCCACAATAATTCGGGAGACAACTCTCCACAACTCGGGACAGGGCCAACACCCCGAACCCATCTAGGACCCAACACTCCAAATAACGCCAATACAGGCACAACCGTCGCCAATCCAGGCCAAATAATATGCTATGAGATGCAACTATTATGGACTTTAACACAACAACAACAACTGTGCAACAACCGTGCAACAAGGCATCACGCCTACAACCAATTATCCATAACAGAAACATCACATTTTGCATATATTATGGACTCACCATTTCAATCTGTTCATATCAGAGAACTACCAACAATATCGTTTCTACAAATAAGACTCTAACACATTTTCACAGAGAACAATTAAAAACAACCTCGTCTCTACAATCGAGAACTCAACAGCATTTTCATGTCAGAGAACAACTGACAACATCATTACTACAAATAAGAACTCAACACATTTTCATACACCTTCATACGGGTAATATAACTACAACTTATCCACGTAATCCAAGGAGAAAATTATAATAACATTTCCTCAACAAATGGGAAATTAGCGCGTGTCGGCGCCGATTCCCAACATTACTACATAAACTAACGACATAAACATTAATGCAGACGTAGACAAACATTAACCCTTAATATTTATCAACCTACGGGAACATTTACCCTTAATATTCCTTTAATATTTCTCAACCTACGGGAACATTACTACGGGGGCATCACTACGGGAACATTACTACGGGAACATTACCACGGGAACATTAATCTTTAATATTTCTTTCTTCAACTTACGGGAACATTACTACGGGAACATTACTACAGGAACATTACTACGGTAACGATACTACGGGAACATTAATCTTTAATATTTCTTTCTTCAACTTACGAGAACATTACTACGGGAACATTACCACGTATTTGCCCCATTAGGGAAACCTTAGAGCATCGTATATAACACATTCATTCTTACATAGAAAAACCTCGTCCCTAACATTTATCGATTAACGGAAATTATACCTATGAATCAATTCCCTACATGAAATTGATCATACCCACGGTTATAGAATTGAACCCCACCCTTACCTTAGAATAGAGGCCAATTCCAAGCTTCCGGTTCTGGTTCTGCTCTCCGACGACTTTTCTGCAACTATCTTCCAATTCCCTGATGGATGATTCTCTGCTCTCCATTTCTCTCAACAGCCACGTTCATTTTTCCTTCTCCTCAACCTTTTTCCTCAATTTTGGTTTTCTGAGCAGTTATCGTGTTATTCTTGTTTCTCCCACAACTTCTCTAATAACTCTCTCCTCTTATTCCATCCACTAATATTCCAAATAATAATAATAATAATAATAATAATAATAGTAATAGTAATAATAATAATAATAATAATAATAATAATAATAATAATAATAATAATATTACTACTAATAATTAAATTATCATCATTATTAATTATATTATTATTAACCTCCAATCGTTATTAAAATAACTCTTACAGTCTAAGGGCATCCACCAACGCACTCACACACACCTCCACATAAAGGCACACCAACAATTCATAAATAATTTAATTAAAATGAACGGGCGTTACAACTCTCCCCTACTTAAAAGAATTTCGTCCTCGAAATTACCTCAATCAAACAGCTCCCAACCAATCCACTTTCACCAAAGCAATATCTTCACCTCGAAGTTCCTTCTCGTTCATCCACCTGAACTAGCAACGCCTCAACAGTCAAATTACCTTTCACTTGTACACCATCCATCCGAATCAATGTACTTCTTCAACTTAGGCACATACCACATCATGTAAATTCCCACGAGTGACAGCGGTAAAACAGTCTAACCTACTATTTTTCCCACGCTTCTGCTGCGCCACTCTGGTACAGATCACAAAACACAGTGTGCTTCCGAGAACTCAAGCTCGACCAACACCAGTTACTATCGTAACTCTCAAAACACGTCTTTCTTGGATCCCTTGGATCTCTTCAGTCGTCTCTTGCACAATCTCAGCTAGCTTCAACATAGAATGATTAATCTCACATGTTAGGAAAAGAGCCAAATTAGTCACTCTATCCAAAATCACCCAAGTAAAATCATATCCCTCAAATTCTCCAAAAAACCCAACACAAAATCCATGGTAATACTATCCGATCTCCACTCTGGAATATTCAACGGTTGCATCGGACTCAACAGTCTCTGACGTTTATTCTTCGACTTCCAACAAGTCTAATCAGCACATACAAACTCAACCACTTATCTCTTCAACTATGACTCTCAAAATAATTCCCTCAAATCTGGTTACATCTTCATAGCACCGGGATGGATACTCCATCTACCTCAATACTCTTATTCCACTTAATAATATCTGGGACATAACTCTATCACGACATCTCGTGATACTATTTCCATTAATCTGAATATCATCCTTTTGACATTAATTCCTCAGATTCAACCAATCTACCAACTCAAACCAGAGTTCTGACCTTATCGAATCTCGTCAAGAATGCCACTAGTAAGGTCTAACATACTAAGCTTAACTCCATAAGAAGTCAATTCACAAACCAATTCATACCACAAAATTGCTCAATCAGCTCTAACTCTTTTCACCATCATCATCGTTATATGCAAAGATTTCCAAGTCAATGCATAAGCTACCACGTTTTGATTTTCCCGAATGGTAATTCAATCTGAAACCATAATCCATTCCGGAGTCCCAATTATTTTCTCTACCTCATATTCGACTCTTCTAAATCAAATAAATACCTTAAGCTCTTGAGGTCACCAAACATGTCAAATCTCAAACTAACTAATTGAGCTTCCAACTCCGGCACAACCACAACAGCAACCAACTCTAAATCACTTATCAGATGATTCTTCTTATGTACTTCAAGTTCCCTTAAAGCATAACCAAAACTCGCTGAAGTTTCACTCAGCATATCTCTCAATCATATCAACAAGGCATCACAAAATACAACAAATGGTCCTGTCGGGTTCGGCAAAAATCAACACACGATACGTTTTCAATTTTATTCTATAATTGAACCAGTTATACGCCTCAAAACAATTTTTCCTAGAAAGAGCATCTCGTTAGCTTTCCAACACTTCGAACGGGGACTAAAACCGACTTACGGATCAAGAGATATGAATTTTCGAAGTTTATCCAAAACAGAATTTTTCTGCATAAAGGCTGCTACGGGTTTGAGCATTTTCGCCCGAAAATCCGACCGATTCAATTATTTTCTTCGAAACAACCACATACTCATTCATACCAAACATATATTAGTGATTTAGAACCACCAAACTTGAAATCTACGACTTTCAATTTCAATCCGAATCTTAAATCCTCAAATCTCCAAAAATGGAAAAATTTACAAAAATCCATCAAATTCGATAAAACAAGCATACTCGATCACGGCCTAACATTACCCGACACAACGGCGTAATCTATTCCAACTTTCGTCCGTAAAAACATTGATTCCGTAAAAAGCTGCGATCTCGGAATTCGACGTACGATAACAATTTCACACTCTGTGGCCTTAACACACACACCAGACACAAGTCTCAAAGCTACTCAATCAATTTAGTTCTTTGACCATCCAACAAACATAAAATACGGATCTCTCACTCTCGGACTAGTTTCCGTATCTAAGTCGGTCAGAATTCCACTTCACGTCCTGGCCGTACATCACTTATCTCTTCAGAAAACTTCCAGTCAACCACAATTAATCGGCAATCGCCAACTTCCCGCTTTCATTATAATTCAAAAATTCCCATCAAAATTAAACACCTCAGCACCCTCCTGCACCGACTCATAAAAACCATTCTTAAGCACTTAGCTTAACTCAAGACAATTCACTGCTCACGCCATCCAAGTTTACAAGACACGCATATCCCATCTAACATGACTCCGTCCACTATCAGCAAGAGATTAAGGGTGATCAGTTCCTCAATTTGTCAATAGACAGCCGGAAATCATGATAGGGTACAAACCATCTTTACCAAACTATAAGAGCGTTCAACCACACACCGAGCTACAACTCCACCCTTGCAGCATTCTGGAGAAGCACAAGCTTCTCCCCCACTTGAATCATTCTCACTTCTGCAGACAAAGGTTCTACAACAAAACATGTACCGACAGTGTTTTCACACACATGTCGCATACCAGGGAATACACAATATTAGACAACTTGGCCGGACGGACCGACCTGCTCTGATACCAATTGTAACACCCCACTCTAAACTATCGCGGAAATAAGATAAACAACAGAAACAATTCAGAGTGCAGCAAATAAAATCTCATGACGACCGTCATGGATGTCACGACCGTCACGGTCATGACGAGCGTCATGGAGCTGTGACGACCGTCACGCTTCCAAATTCTCAGACACAGCAGAGGTGTCACATTCTACACTTAACCAAAACACATACACCTGCAAAAGCTCACTTACTAACACACGTAGCACAAAATTCGGATGAACAAACAACGGTAACTTGTTTAACATTTTAATCATAAACGCCATGTTATAATACACTTCCAACGATTCGTACTAATTAAATTCCATTAAAATTCAGCAAGTAATTATCTTGCATCAATTCGTTAAAACAACTATGCGTCCAAGCAACATTTGGCATTATCAGAAACAACCAATCTATTTGCCATAGTACTTAATAAAATTCAGCAACAAGGAATTTAATTAAAACAATAACATTAATCGTTCATCCCCCCCAGAGTGCTACGTATCAGAGCAACCAACGACCTTAAACATAAAGCTACACTTTCTTCCGAGTTACCTGCAAATTACCACCAACGGAGGTAACATACAACATAAAGGGTGAGATATCAACAATATAACATAAGGCATGATAAAAGTTATGTCATAATATTATCACAGCATTATAATTCCAGCAGTTCGCATAAATATTAGTAATAATTAAATTGCAACAATTCATTATTCATAACCACAACAATTATCATCATATCTCAGCAACTCATCAAAACAACTCAACAACGCAACTCAACAATGCAACTCATCAATGCGACTCAACTGTGCATATGCATGTGGTACCATTTAGGAGCCAACACTCTAAAACTCGGGACAGGGCCAACACCCCAAACCCATCTAGGAGCCAACACTCCAAAACTCGGGAGACAACTCTCCACAATAATTCGGGAGACAACTCTCCACAACTCGGGACAGGGCCAACACCCCGAACACATCTAGGAGCCAACACTCCAAATAACGCCAATACAGGCAGAACCGTCGCCAATCCAGGCCAAATAATATGCTATGAGATGCAACTATTATGGACTATAACACAACAACAACAACTGTGCAACAACCGTGCAACAAGGCATCACGCCTACAACCAATTATCCATAACAGAAACATCACATTTTGCATATATTATGGACTCACCATTTCAATCTGTTCATATCAGAGAACTACCAACAGTATCGTTTCTACAAATAAGACTCTAACACATTTTCGCAGAGAACAATTAAAAACAACCTCGTCTCTACAATCGAGAACTCAAAAGCATTTTCATGTCAGAGAACAACTGACAACATCATTACTACAAATAAGAACTCAACACATTTTCATACACCTTCATACGGGTAATATAACTACAACTTATCCACGTAATCCAAGGAGAAAATTATAATAACATTTCCTCAACAAATGGGAAATTAGCGCGTGTCGGCGCCGATTCCCAACATTACTACATAAACTAACGACATAAACATTAATGCAGACGTAGACAAACATTAACCCTTAATATTTATCAACCTACGGGAACATTTACCCTTAATATTCCTTTAATATTTCTCAACCTACGGGAACATTACTACGGTAACGTTACTACGGGGGCATCACTACGGGAACATTACTACGGGAACATTACCACGGGAACATTAATCTTTAATATTTCTTTCTTCAACTTACGGGAACATTACTACGGGAACATTACTACGGGAACATCCCTACGGGAACATTACTACGGTAACGTTACTACGGGAACATTAATCTTTAATATTTCTTTCTTCAACTTATGGGAACATTACTATGGGAACATTACCACGTATTTGCCCCATTAGGGAAACCTTAGAGCATCGTATATAACACATTCATTCTTACATAGAAAAACCTCGTCCCTAACATTTATCGATTAACGGAAATTATACCTATGAATCAATTCCCTACATGAAATTGATCATACCCACGGTTATAGAATTGAACCCCACCCTTACCTTAGAATAGAGGCCAATTCCAAGCTTCCGGTTCTGGTTCTGCTCTCCGGCGACTTTTCTGCAACTATCTTCCAATTCCCTGATGGATGATTCTCTGCTCTCCATTTCTCTCAACAGCCACGTTCCTTTTTCCTTCTCCTCAACCTTTTTCCTCAATTTTGGTTTTCTGAGCTGTTATCGTGTTATTCCTGTTTCTCCCACAACTTCTCTAATAACTCTCTCCTCTTATTCCATCCACTAATATTCCAAATAATAATAATAATAATAATAGTAGTAGTAATAATAATAATAATATTACTACTAATTATTAAATTATCATCATTATTAATTATATTATTATTAAACTCCAATCGTTATTAAAATAACTCTTACAGTCTAAGGGCATCCACCAACGCACTCAGACACACCTCCACATAAAGGCACACCAACAATTCATAAATAATTTAATTAAAATGAACGGGCGTTACAAGAATCCCCATTATCATACCCAGCATAAGCAGCATAAGGACCATAGCTATTCTGATTGAACCTGGGACCATACCCCACATTACCAAAACCCTGATTGCCAGCACCCGGCCCAAGACCAGCGTTGTAGGCACCCATTCCGAAACCGTTGTTGCTTGCGTTGCCAAAACCTGCATTACCAAAGCCCTGATTGCCATAACCCGGATTGCCATAGCCCTGATTGGCACCACCAAAACCAGCATTGCCAACACCTATACCAGTGTTCCCAGCACCAATGCCAAAACCAGCATTCCCAGTTCCAACATTAAAACCAGCATTTCCCGCTCCAATATTTCCGTTGGTTTCCCCATGTCCGTTACTATTACCAGTCATATTTATGTTTCCAGCCCCAATACCGTTCTTAGTCGTATTGAGGACAACCACCGGTACAACATCACCCGCTAGGGGAGTCTCACCATGAAGAGGATCAGTAGCAACCCCACCATGAAGAGTATCAGAGGTTGCACCAGAGTCTGAAGCTGCTCTTGGCCCTTGGCCACAGTTTCCATCACCTGAATGAATTGCGCCATCCTGTCGCGCATCTCCTGCATCTCAGTTTGCATTTGATCCATGGCTTTTTTGCAGTTACTTCTTGTAGAATAGCGATGAATTCGCTGATCGGCAATCCTGAAACCTGCATCGACAGAGGGTTAGGAGAACAGCTCAAGATACCTGTCATGCAAATGATTTATGCAAATGCAGCGTGTGTCTGTGCATTAGGGAGATTTCTCCCCCGATTCTAGTGCCAGAGTGTCAGTGCTGATAGTGAGAAGTCCGGATCTAGTCATTGAAATAACATCTCGTATATATATATATATATATATATATATATATATATATATATATATATATATATATATATATATATATATATATATATATATATATATATATATATATATATATATATATATATATATATATATATATATATATATATATATATATATATATATATATATATATATATATATATATATATATATATATATATATATATATATATATATATATATATATATATATATATATATATATATATATATATATATATATATATATATATATATATATATATATATATATATATATATATATATATATATATATATATATATATATATATATATATATATATATATATATATATATATATATATATATATATATATATATATATATATATATATATATATATATATATATATATATATATATATATATATAAGGCCCAACAAGGCAGCATACAATGTCACTGAATACATGGGGAATCAATAGCATGACCTCGACCAACATTCCTGATGATGGTCAGCCTACAGCAAAGATCAGAAAAATACAAAGGGTTACAAAGATAGTCAAGTGCGACAACGAGCGCAAAACTCTTCTAGCAACTCCTTCGTCTTGGGATGATCAGGCCGAGTGAGTAACCCTTCAACAAGCAACTCCCTCTGCATAATAGTGCACTGGAGACCTTCAACAGAGTCTTCCCACGCACCTTCGCCAAAACAGTCTTCTAACATTCGCTTCTTAGACTCGAACATCTGCTTGCGATCTTTCAGGTTAGCGATAGCCTTATTTAGCATGTCTTCAGTGGCATACCTGCGAGCAGTTTCCTCATCAAACTTCTTCTCGCTGGCCTTCACTTGAGCCTTCAATTTGGATATCTGCTGTTTCAGTTTGTCCTCCCTCTCTTTGTTGCTGGCTACAGTGGCATTCCACTGCTGGTTGAATTTGGAGATTCTCCGGTATGCTTCATCCAGGTTCTGCTTCTTGGTGGCAAGCATATCGTTGACAGATTTGAAGTCCAAACCCAAGCGTTCCTGGTCAGCTATCTGTTTGGTCAAGTCCGTGCCCAACCGGTTCACCAACTCTGTCTGCTTTTTGAAGGAGTGGACGGCTTCGTTTCTCTCACTTCTAAGTTGTGCCAGCTCTCTCTCTAACTCCTCATTGGCCTTTTTCAGCTCTTCCTTCTTAGCTAATACCTGATTATACTGCTGAATAGACACTGTAGTAGGCTCTTCAACCACTGGAGGGCGCTCTTGCTTAGCAGGTGGAAAAGGCATCCCTATTGTCTCTGCCCTGGTCTTGATCCAAGTCACATAAGGAGCATAAGCTTGGCTATTGCTCTTGCCCAACAATGATTTTCCTCGTTTGCTGACGCCATTCCAGGCATGCTGAAGCTTAGCTAACATATCCCCCTCTAAGAGCCCTATGAGGTACAGAGATTCCTGCACCTCTTCATCCCTTGGAGGACCTCTCAAAGCATATGCAAACTGTCTGACAAGCAAAGAGGGGTTGTAGTTGATGCACCCTTTTCTTCCAATCAAAGGCACATTTGGAAACCCACTGCAGCTGAATATGACTTCAGTTCCCAGCATATCTCGATCAAACCAAACAATGCTCTCTGCTGATAAATCCATCAAGCGCTCAGACCACTCAGTTGTGGCTGCAGATGAAGCAAAGAGACTCTTCTTGGGCATGTGACTATCAAACCATTTGTAGAGTAAGGGCACACAACAAGACACATTCTTACCCCTTCTATTTTCGTTCTTGTAATGGACGGAATGATATACATCACCAATCAAGGTAGGCACTGGATTCCCTGATGAAAAGATGTGGAAGGCATCCAAGTCTATAAAGTCCGGCATGTTGGGAAACAAGATGATGCCATAAATGCAGAGGGAAAGAATGGCGTTGAATACGATCCAACAACCGTCTTTAGCATACTGTTGGGCTTTCCCAACTAGAAATTGCAGAGAAAATCCAGGAACCCCATTCCAACTGGACAGGAGCAGCTCAGAAGCATCCAGGTGAAGAGCAAGAGCTAGATTAGCCAGATTAGGCTTAGCATCCATGTGAACAAACGGCATCTGACTCTTAATAGGTACACCTAACAACTCAGCATACTCCTCTAATGTAGGTGCAAGAATGAAGTTCGGAAAAGTGAAGCATCTCAATGAAGGGTCATAGAACTGTAGCAAGGCATACAACCCATTCAACTCATATACCGAAGGTTTACGCACCAGACTGAGCAACTTCCCATAAGATTTTCTGAATTCCCCTATCACCGTATCATCTGCCAAGGCAATAAAACTAGATAGTAGAGAAACATCTGGGGTAAGGAGCTTGTAGGCCACATTCTTCTTCAGAGATCCCATGCTAGCACAACAGAAGGCAAGAATTACCGGAACTGGGGGATAATATATGCACCTGCAACACAGACACACGTTAATGATATGCAAATGAGTATGCAAAATGCAAAATACAATCATGCAACAGGGGATCAAGATTGTGCTATTGAGGAGACCGAGGCTCTGCTTCAACACAATCACAACACTGCTCTGATAATACAACCCTGAAGAGGACCAATAATTACGCACTGTCGAGAACAACCACATCTCTGATGATAAGAACCCTCTGAACCCAACAATACTGATTCACTGTCAAGAAAACCAGGTAATCTGAAGGTTAAGGTTTCCTACAATAACCCGACCCCGCTCACAGGTATGGACCTAGTCACTGAAAGGTATGGCATCCTATGCGTTTCCCAGCGTCACAGACTTTCAAGAAACGATGATACGATACCCAGAAGGTGGGGCATCATCATCTCTTGAAATGGCCTCACTCAGCTGAGTCACAAATGATCGGTCCCCAGAGTCGACAATCCTCCAAACCAACAACCCCTCAAGCCCAAAGGGCCGGAAAAGAAGTCAACCGAGAGAATCTCGTCTGAGCATGGATTTCGTGAGACACTAGTACCTGCAAAGCAAGCACGCGCCCACTACTTTCCATAACTAATGCTAGGTACACTCAAGCCTGGGTCTGGCTTATCACTCATCAGAGCCCCTTCCCACAAGAACACAATAATGATATCATACTGAAAATAAAATGCAGAAAGTAAAATGTGATAAATAAAACCCAACAGGTAAACACGCAAGCGCTAGGATTGACTCACATAGGGAATCAGATTCCCCAGCAGAGTCGCCAGTTGTCGCTACCGCGAAAATAAGGTGTCAGCAAAACAGAAGAGTCGCCACCTTTCGTTATTTATCCCACAGAAAGGGAAAGGAAACGATCAGAAAAAACCTGACGAAAAGGTATAAGACAAGGTCATCGCAACCAATGTCTGGATTCGGGAGTCGGTTACGCAAGGGGAAGGTATTAGCACCCCTCACGTCCATCGTACTCGATGGGATCCGCACTTATTGTGTTTATCTGACGGGTTGATTATATCTATCTACGCTAAAGGTCTGGTCTGGAAAAAAAAAAGTGACTCGGCAGAACACAACAGTTCTATGCCTATATATTTCCGTCTGGAACGAGAAATCAGAGTCTACGTAGTTCGCCTAACTACGGGTGAAAAAAAGGGGGAAGGTTGCTCGCCGAGATATCGCATCTCGTGCCTACGTACTTTCACACTGCGTTAAAGATCAGAGCAAACGTAGTTCGGGATAATACGAAACACAGGTTTGTTCAACTGTTTTTTATCCGAGTAGGGTTAACAGACGGTTCCAGCAGTTTAGTTTATGCAGCTCGACCGACGGAGACTTAGGCGTTTACCGTTTGTGGTAGAACCGAGAGTTAACAGAAATCTCCTTAAGAAAAGGGTTTCCAAGGATTAAAGGTCCAAAAGGACAAAAAAATGTTTGATCTTTGTTTTCTGTCTTTTAGAAGAAGTATCTTTTATGGATGTTTGCAACTAATATCGCACTAGAGACTATGACCTGAGAGTGAATGCGTCGCATGTCACCCAAAGGGTGCCATACTAAACATCCAAGTTGTTGGAAAGAAGCTCTCCAACAACCCTTTCTCAAGTAGCTTAAGGCTCGTAGCGTACGACGTCAATTAAACTTTATTACTGTATTTTGATTTGTTTGAAGATGAGAAGAGAAAGGACGCACTAAAGGGGAACTGATCCAATCCTAAAGTTGTCATGAAAATTTGACCTTATGGTTGAGGTTAGGAGGGAACTACCTAATGTTTCATGCATGGTTAGAACCCTAATGTCTGTCATAACTTCTCTTGAACAAGAGAAGTCAGAGTTCCTAGGGGAACATGGCAAAGGAAAGCAACAACAAAAGAAATAACTACAAGAGAAATAACTATAAATAAAATGCATGCAATGCAACAACATAAGCAGAAGGAGTCAAACTCAACTTCTAGAGCAAGCAAGCCAGATGCAATACACCACACAGGCAAGGGAGACATACTCAACCTTAAGCCAACAAGCGAAGCCAAACAATAACAGTCAAGCAGAGGGAGACAGACTCAACCTCTAACGCAAACAAGCAAAGGGAGCCAAGCTCAACCTTTAGGATGCTCTTAGGCCTAGAATCATCTACATGAGGCCTAGTCTAATGCAACACACCAAACAGTCACACAAATACAGACAAGCAACCAAGAAAAATACAGCAAACAAAACAGCAGACAAGCAGCTCAACAGCAAAGCAGATTAACAGCAAAACAAACCAACAGTCTACAATCAACTTCAAGTCTAAGCCATCTTCAAGAGAAGGAAATGAAAACTCCATCTTCAAGCTTCAACTAGCTCCAACAAAAGAGAAGAGAGTTAACATCAAGATTATTGCATGATGATGGGAAGCATGATGGAAACCAAGGGAATCCATCATGGCACTCAACCATACATCTAGGATAGGCATCCTCAAAGGTTCTACCTCTTGTGATATGCCACACATCCTTCCAAAGGAAGGATGAGGCTTCCACATAGGAACCTTGAATCATTGGATGAGAATGGAAAGCAATCAAAGCAATCATGTTTATTTGAAGAAAGAGAAATCAAAACTAAAGCTCTTCCTAAACCCTAATTGATTAAGCTACAAGAAAGCTACTAAAAAGAGGTCTAAACACCAAAACCAAACACCACAATCAAGCAAACAGAAGCCTCTATATGTCTAAAGCACTATCCAAGAGGAATGGATAATTTATCTTATGCTATGGGCCACCATTGAGGTCATTCTAAAGGAGAAGTCATGTTAGAAGCATATTAAAACTAGCCTAAGTTTCAAATCTATTTAAAATATCAAAGCTACTTCTAAAATCCTATAAAATTTTCTAAGGGAACCTACATGTGTTAGGTACCTATGGTAGAAGGATCAGAGATTAAATCTAAGGGGAAGGCCACTAAAGAATTCCTAAATCACCAAGTGTCAAATGGGAACCCTAAAATGGAAGGTCATGGGAACCTAATCCAAAACAGAACCAAAATTATCTAAAAAATATGAAATAATTCCTAAGGGATCATGCATCTCTATACTAACAGCCGGCCAAAAATCTCATTCAAATTCTATACCAAATGATCATACAAAAATCAGAAAGAAAATGAGGAAATATGCCAAAATTAAAGAATTAAAGAAAATGCAAAAAAAATCAAATTAAATTGAAAATTGCATGAAAATAAAATCTAAAAGCACCAGAAAATCAAAAATAAAATCCAGAGCATGCACATATTTTTATTTTATTTTTCTGATCAATAATGAATTTAATATGAATTAAAAATGGAGACAACAATTAAAATAAATAAAAAAAAACAATTAAAGAAAATAAAAGCTGAGAAAATAAGAGGGATGTTGGATCTATGGACTTTGTCAAGGCATCCAATGGCTCAGGGCTTGCCAGCGCATAAATGAAGCACTGTGTTTCTCTTGGTCAAAGTTCAATTCTGAGATTAAGTCACGAGCGTTGGATGGGATTACTTAGTCTTCAAATTCCTCAGATCCAAGGGCCAATAGCTTGTCTTCTGTTGCACCCCAAAATTTGCCCAACCTTTTCATCACTTGGTTTATGTTTCATTGCATTAGCATAGCATAGTTCTAGCATTTGCATATCATAGCATCCTTCATTTACCATGGGGTCAAGTGTGATACATGTCAAGATAAGCCTAACCAGAGGTATTATTCAAGCTTAAGAAGTTATCAGGGTCATCAGACAGAGGTTTGAGTTATTGAGAAGTTTGAGTGCTTGTATGGGGCTCATCTCCTCACATGGAGCCAGTTGAAGATCAGAAGTGGATTGTAAGGCCTTGATCAAGGAGAGAATGTGTGGGTAGAGCTCATTGAAGTACCTTGAAGTTCATGTTGGAGCTCAATCAAGTCATTTTATCAAGTGCAAGAGCCATAGTTGAAGTGGATGCAACTAGGGTTTCATCTGGTTAACCCTAGGTCAAGGAGAGTAATTAAAGAGTATCAAAGCCTAACTCTAGGTCATTGAGATCATGAAATGGTATGTTAAAGCATTTGAGATATTTTTTCAAGATCAAGTTGAGTAGAATCAAGAATGGTTGGAGTTGCTAAATCAGGGTTCCTAGGGTAAAATCCCCTGTTTAGTGCCAAACTTCCAAGCCATGTAAGTCAATATGCAAGTTTCATCTCCATTTTTGGCCAACATGAAACTTGTAAACCATGCTCTTAGCTTTAATTTTAGTACTAGAAGTCCTTCATTGGATTTATAGAACTCATGTTATGAGCCAGACAAGTTACAGGTCCTCAGATGCATCTGAAATTTGTCTGTGAAAATCATCTGACTTCCAAGCTATTTTTGACCTAGAAGGAAGTTTCACCTGGACTTTTTGCCAACATGAAAGTTGTTCCTCATGATCTTAGATTTCCAAATTGTATTATAAGTCTTCCATATGATTTGTAGAACTCAAGTTATGAGGTTTACAAGTTAGGGGTATTTTGGGAAAGTGAGATTATAGGCCATTTTCAATCATAGGTCAAAATCTCCAACTTGCACATGTCAAATGGATTTTTGTTCAACATGGAACTTGTTCAAAATATGGTTTTTATGTTGACTAAAGGCTCATGGTGGATTGGTTTTGCTCATATCAAGGATTGGTGTGAAGTAGTTTGAAGAAAGAAGAAATTCAAAGGCATTTTTGGTGGGAAATGGAAATAAATGGTTATGTGCACAAAACAAGTCAAATGACCACTCATTTTAATCAGAAATTATGTTTTGAGGAGATTGACAATTTTAGAATTTTGTTTTGACCTATGTTTCATGAGCTTTTAACACTTTTCTTCACAAACAAGTAACATCACACAATTCCTTCACAAAGGCAATTTGGAGACTCCTTTTGGGCTGAATTCATCCTAAATGAGATATGCAAGTCATCCAAAGCTTCCAATGCAAGCTATGAAGCCAAATTCGTGCATGGCCATATTGAATTTTTAAGAGCTTTTTGGTTTTTGGATCTTCCAAATTGGGCCTGGGTTGAACCTCTAGAAGGTTCCATGGTGTTCTATAAATGATCAGAAGTGAGATTGGGCAAGGGTTGGTGGTTGATTCGTGCTGAGCAGAGAGAGAGCCATTGGAGTTTTGGAGCATTCAACTCAAATTCGGTTTTGGGATTCAAGCAAGTTTCTGATCAAATTGAAGGTGCTAAAGGCTTCTATCATCATCCTTGAGTGAATCTGGAAGATCTAGGAGAAAGATTTGAGTCAGAAACACCTCCATTCGAAGCTTGAAACCAGGTTGGTAGAATTCAACTTTCCACTTAATCTAGCACGATGTAGTTAGAAATGAGTATGTGGTTAGGATCTATGTGCAATGTAGAACGTTTTAGGATCGATTTGGTAGCAATTGGTGATGGTTGATCATGAGATGGAATTTCTGTTTGGATTCGGTTAGGAGTGATCTTGAGGAATTAATACAATTGTGATAGCTTAGGGTGATCAGGGAAGCATGAGGATCATTCTCGCATCATTAATGTAGGCTTTGGTGAGAATCAAGATCATGACACATTTCAAGATTTGGCTTCGGTTTTTAAAATCCATAAGGTTTTAGGAATTTTGGAGTTCATATTTGGAATCAGGGGGAAATTCTGAGTGAAATTGATATAAGGTTTGTAAGTTTTGGACACCTGGAATCTTTGCTCGCCGGAGAAGAAGGTTGTTTCTGCCGTGGGAGCCATCGTGAACTGTTTCAGGTCATCTGAGTTCCAAGGTTGAAGATGAGTTCGTGGCCATTGGATTTGTCTGGACAGAAGACTTGGTAGGATCATCGTGTGGACAAGATTCAAAGCTGGGATTTGCCTCCAAGGGATGAAACGATGCGTTTCATTAATCCCAGTCAGCTGGTGACTGGGACGCTCACGTGGACACGCGCTATGCCCTTGGATCTGCTTACCAAGTCCCTTCATCTTGTGGCTCTCATAATTCCCTTAAGCTTATTTAGTTTAATTCTTTTTTTGATTTCTTTTATTCCTTTTTCTTTCTAAATTCATTTTTAAATGCATCTTTGATCAGAAAAATACACAAAAAATATCCCCATGATCCTCTGTTGAATTATGATTTTTCTAGGGTGTTAGATTTAATTCTTATTGATTTTCCAATTTAATCCATATTTTTCTCATTTTAGGTATTTCTTTAATTTTGCATAATTGACACCTCTGTTTGTTGATTTTTGTTCTATTAATTGGTATGGAATTTTGATTTGAGATTTTGATAGATGTTAGGTTAGACATGTATGATCCCATAGATTTTTTCTCACATATTTTTAACAACCATAGCTTCTGATTTAGAGGTAGGTTTAGAGCCTTTCCCCATTAATGGTTTCCTTTGACACATTTCAACTTAGGATTTATTTAGAGGACTTAGAAATTGAATTAGGTCCTGATTTTTTAACTATAGATCATTAACAAATGCATGTTCCCATATAAAAATAATTGGACTTTTAGGATGTGTTTTGATATTTTAGTTAGAATATTCAAGTTGTTTGTTCATTTGGTGTTTCAATTTTGGTAATTGTTTGGAATGGACTCAAAGTGGGCTTTTCTTGCATGGTGGGCTTCTGGTTCTTATTGGAGGATATCATGTACATGATGAAGCTTTTTTGGAGTGGCTGGTGGAGCTTGGATTGAAGCTTTTCTTTCCTTTTTGTTAGCTTTTTGTAGCTTATAAGACTAGGGATTTTAGGAGAGAGCTTTAGAAATAGTTTTTTCTTCAAATAATGGTTGGTTTCATTCACTTTCCATTCCCATCCTATGATTCAAAGTCCTCATTTTAAAGTCTCATCTCTCCTTTGGAGGTATGTGTGACTTTTTTTACAATGAGTAGAACTTTTGAGGATGCCTTTCTCTGATGACTGGTTGAGTGTCAGATGGGATTCCTTTGGTTTCCTGTCTGCTTCCCATCATCAAACCTTCATCTTGTTGATTCCTTTCCTTGTTGGAGCATGGTTAAAGCATGAAGATGGAGCACTCTATTCCTTCTCTTGAAGATGGCTTAAGCTTGAAGTTTGATTTACAGACTGTGGACTGGATTGCTGTCAGAGAGTGGCTTTGCTGTGAAGCTGTTGTTTTGCTTTCTTGACTGTCTGTTTTTTCTGATTTGCTTTGATGTATTGATATGACTTGATTGGTGTGATGCACTTAGATTAGGTCATGTAGTTGAATAAGCCTAAGAGAATCCTAAGGGTTGAGCTTCTCCCCTTGCTTGTATTGCATTAGAGGTTGAGTTTCTCCCTCTGCTTGTTTTTTTACTGTGTGGCTTTGCTTGCTGGTATTTGGTAGAGCTCAGCTCCCTTGCCTATGTGGTTTATGGCCTTTGTGCCTTGCTTGTTTAGAAGTAGAGCTTGGCTCCTTCTGCTTGGTTGTTGCATACATGCATTTTATTTACCGCATCTTATTTATAGTAATTTCTTGTACAGTTTTTCTGTTAATTGTTGTTTCCATTGCCATGTTCCCCTAGGAACTCTGACTTCTCTTATTCAAGAGAAGTTATGACAGACGTTAGGATTCTAACCATGCATGATAACATTAGTTAGTTTCCCTTCTAACCACAACCGTAGGACGAATATTGCATGATAACTGTAGGATCGAGTCAGTTTCCCTGTAGAGAGTCTGTTTCTCTTCTCAGCTTCAAATACAGTTGAAACACTTAACAAAGGTTAACACGTGTTGTGCGTTACGAGCCTTATGCTACTTGAGAAAGAGTTGTGGGAGGGTTTCCCTCACATAACTCGAGTGTTTAGTGTGGTACCCTTTGGGTGACATGCAATGCATTCACTCTCAAGTCCAAGTCTTTAGTGCAACACAAGTTACAAACAGAACTCAATTCACTTCTTCCGTAAAAGACTTAAAAACAAACAGTCAAATCCTTTTTGTCCTCTTGGATCCCCTTAATCAGGAAAACCCTTTTCTTAAAGGAGAGTTCTGTTAACTTTCGGTTCTACCGCAAACGGTAACACCTAAGTCTCCCAGGATCGAGCTGCAAACACCAACTACTGGAACTGATTGTTAACTTTACTTGGATAAAAGATGCTGAACAAACCTGTGTTCTTCGTAGCCCGAACTACGTTTGCTATGATCTTTCATGCCGTATGAAAGTACGTAGGCACGAGATGCGATATCTCGGCGAGAAACCTTCCCCCCTTTTACTCGTAGTTAGGCGAACTACGTTGACTCTGATTTCTCGTTCCAGACGGGAATACATAGGCATAAAGTGCGATACTTTGCCAAGTCATTTTCTTTTCTTTTCAGACCAGACCCTTAGTGTAGATAGTTAAACAAACCCGTCAGATAAACACAACAAGCATGGATCCCATCGAGTACGATGGACGTGAGGGGTGCTAATACCTTCCCCTTGCGTAACCGACTCCCGAATCCAGACAATGGTTGCGATGACCTTGTCTTATACCTTTTCGTCAGGTTTTTCCGATCGTTTCCTTTCCCGTTCTGAGGGATAAATAACGAGAGGTGGCGACTCTTCTATCATTTCCGGCACCGTTTTTCGCAGTAGCGACATCTTCCTCATTTGAACCCTGAAAGGGGGGAAATGACTCAGGCGAACCAGACGATGGTCCGGTGGCCGCGCCACCGTCTTCTCCGTTGAGGAACTAGTTGCAGGTTATCCAAACATGTCAAACCTTACATCAATCTTCTCCATTTTTCACGCTGAATCCAAATCTCATCTCCATTTCTCCTAATTCTCACTAGAATTTAAAATCTGTCAAGAATCTAAAATACATCAAGTCATGGATCATCACCAAACCTCAAAATTAAGCCACAGGTCTTCTCCTCATTCATCATAGATCATCCTAAACTATCTAAATCACGCTAAAACCTCAAGATCAGAGAGATTCGCATCCAAACAGAAAGTTGCTCACACCTTGAATCATCACCAAACTCCACAATTCCTATCCTAAAACGTTTCAGGCATCTTCCTAAGCTTAACTACATTTCAAATCCAACTAAATCAACCTAGAATCAGCGCAATTTTGAAATGTACATACTTGGTTTGTAGCTTCGAATTGAGGCACTTCCACTGTGATTCTTGCTTCCAGATGATCCAGAATCGTTCCTTGATGAAGGATAAAGCTATTGGAAATCTTGATTTTCTCTGAAAAGCTCTCAAACTCCAAACACGATTTTCAGTTTTAGCTTGAAAATTCCCTCTGCAATCTCTGGCTCCAACTGCAAATGATCACCAACCTTGATCCTAACTTCTTTCTGAACTTATATAGAGTGGATTGGAAGGTTCTAGAGGCCCATAGAAAGCCCAAACAATGATATCCAAAAATCAATTTTAGCTTGAAAGTTCAATCATGGTGTACACGAATCTGAGTCAATTCCTTCTCCAATGAGTCAATTCCTTCTCCAAGAAGTCTCATCTGTAATGCTTGTGGATTGTGGAGAGTGTAGGGATCAAATTGAGTCCTTGTTTGCATCATATGACCAACCTTTGATGTGTTACTTATTCATGAAGTAACAAAGTGAAATGTCATGAAATATGCCCCAAATGGATTTTCTAATATTGCCATTGTGCTCCAAATGATTTTTCTGATCAAAATGAGCACTCATTTGCATTGGTTTGAACACATATGAATTAATTTGGATTTTTTCACTTAAAGGCCTTTAAATTCCCCTTTTGTCAAATTTCTTCACACCTAGTCCTACCCTAAGCCAAATCAAAGCCTCATGGATACATGGTTGACCTTAAAATCCCATTTTTAGCAAGTTTTGGGTTGGAAAAAACTCTATTTGAAGTGTGCAAGATAGTGAAAATGAACTATAATGCCAAATGACCTATAATCTTACTTTCCCAAAATACCCCTGACTTGTAAACCTCATAACTTGAGTTCTACAAATCAGATGGGAGACTTATAGTACAATTTGGAAAGATAAGATCAAGACCTACAACTTTCATGTTGGCCAAAAGTTGAGGAGAAACACCCTTCTAGGTCAAAAGTTCCATGGGAGTTGGTTGACTTTTGCAGACAAATTTCACATTCATCTGATGACCTGTAACTTGTGTAAGCCATAACTTGAGTTCTATAAATCCAATGAAGGACTTCTAGTACTCAAATTAAAGCTAAGGACATGATCTAAAAGTTTCATGTTGGCCAAAAGTTTATATGAAACTTTTATCTTGAGATAAGTGGTCTTGAAGTCAGGCACTAAATAGGGGATTTTACCTTGAGAACCCTAGTTTAGCAACTCCTCACACTTTGAATTCTTCTTGATTTGATCTTGGAATATCACCTCATGTATCTCAACACAACTTTCCATGATCAAAGAGAATTAGAGATGAGTCTTAATCTCCTTCAATTGCATAGTTGACTTAAGGTTACCCAGATGAAAACCCTAATTGCAACACCCTCAACTGTGGCTCTTCACACTTAGCATAATGACTTGACTGAGCTCCACCATGACCCTCAAGGCACTCTATGAGCTCTATCCACATATCCTATCCATGATCAAGGCTTCGCAACCCCCTGATGGTCTTCAATTGGTCCTCAAGTTAGGAGATGAACCCTACACAAGCATCCAAACTTCTCAAGAATACAACCCTCTTCCTGATGACTTTAGGGACCTCTCAAGCTTGAACAAGACCTCTAGATAGGCTCCTCTTGATATAAACCACACTTGATCCCCTGCTAAATGAATAATGCTATGCTATGCAAATGCTAGAGCAATGATATGTTAATGCAATGAATCATAAACCAAGTAAAAAAAAGGTTAGGCAAATTTTGGGGTGCAACAACGTGCATTTATTTTGCACTATCTATCAAGCAGAGCGTTTTACATTTCCTTATTGCTGATAAGTGGCAGTCTTTTCTGAGAAGCTTATCATGTTTTGCTTATCGAATAAGTGGCAGTCTCTTTGGAGAAGCTTATCGTGTTTTCCATTTTCTTACCTTTCATGCTGATAAGCGGCAGTCTCACTTGAGAAGCTTATCATTGTTACCTTATTACTGATAAGTGGCAGTCTCACCCGAGAAGCTTATCACCACCATTTTACCACACCGATAAGTGGAAGTCTAGCCTGAGAAACTTATTCTTTTTCATTATGACCAGCAACAAGTGGCCATCTCCCTCGAGAAGCTTGTTCCCTTTACCTTTTTCCAGATAAGTGGCAGTCTCTCCGAAGAAGCTTATCATTTTATCCGTATCCCTAGATAAGTGGCAGTCTCTTTATTTGAGAAGCTTATCATTGTTATCGTTTCAGATAAGTGGCAGTCTCTTTATTTAAGAAGCTTATCCATCTTTGGCGGTGTAAGTCCCTTTTAACGATAGGTGGCAGTCTCTCTCGAGAAGCTTATCAGGGCATTTCCCCATTGAAGTCCAATTATTTTGGCATATAGCAGATTTTTTACCCTGTATCTTTCCTGATGGTTCCTAAAGGTCCCATTTGATCCCTTCGTTTAAGAAATTTCCAGTAGCTTGGATGTTTTCTCTTGACTCCAGCATTTTACTTACATGATCCTACTGCCATGTGGATCCTGTGTTACCCTTTTATCCTAGAGTTTCAACTGGTCATGCTTGAACCTGTTGAGCAGCTACTCTGGATATTTCCCCAGTGGAGGTCGTCTTGCCGGTGCCATCTTCATTGAGGATCTCTTCTTGTCTTTCTTTTTAAAGTGTCAACTGGTCATGCTTGAACCTGTTGGTCATCACTTTAGATTTCCTCAGTTCGTTTATGTTCCCCAGTGCGTTGTCATCCCCAGTGAGTGGTTACTCATTGTGTTTGGTCTCGTCTCTGTTTGCTTTTGTTTTCGTCTGCATTTCTGCATGTATCATTCCATCATATTCATCATATTAGAGTTCATAGCATTGTCAGCATTTTTAGACTAGTTTCGTTTTGTCCGTAGCATCACACATCATTACATCTAAGGGAAAAATTTTCATTTATCTATATTTAAATACCTTTCACCATGATTTCGCGAAGTTTTTCATCGCTCGTATCATCTGGTGAGGATATTTAAATAAGGGCAACTGTCGTACCCCAAATTTTACCCTTAAATTCATTGATCATTTGCATATCATCTTAGGTCGAGTCAGGTTTGCTGCAAAAGATTTAAGGTCTGATGTGGGTTCCCAGTCCCCTGCAAGTCATGTTAAATTTTGAAGAGATAGAGGAAGGATGTGGTTTCACTCTTACAGTCCCTTGGCCAATACAGGATCAATTCTCTCCAAGATGTATCATAGATTTTTCTAAAGAGGATTAGGTTCTCCCGTTCTATGATTTAAGGTGCTCATTAAAAGGGTATGGAGTGTGATGGACATTGGTGAGATTATGTATGTTGTTTTCAAGAAAAGATGAAAATATATGTCTTTATGTTTTATATGGTTTTTTGGCTTCGCATTTAATTTAGAGACCCAATGATCTTGTTCCTACTAAGGAGTTTGAGTTGTGACATTATTTTGATCTTAAAAGAAAACTGGAAACTCTTGTTGATATTGTGAAGATGTAAGTTGGTCGAGAATCTTGATTCAAGATTTGCAATAAGTCTGATTCCAAAGAAGGATAGGATGCATCAAGGTGTTCAAGCAAATTAAGTTTAAATCCAATTCCCTTACAAGACTCAAGATGTATGTTCAAATATGATTAAAAATTCAAGTCAGGTCAAAAGTATCAAGTTCCTGATATGGTTTGGCCCAAGATTTGACTCAGTTCAAATTACTTTTTTCCCAGATACAAATGGAAAAGTTCACAAATTCAGAGTTATTATGAAGTCAAATGGGATGAGGATGTAAGGTCTAAGACCATCGAGTTCAATAAAGGGGTTCAAATATTTAACCTTCTCAAGCAGAACATGATGTTGTAACATAATACAAATTTCAAATTATTCTTTTAGAGGGCCCCATTCATACCATTTGTTCTATAGCAAAAAAAAACACAAGTGAAAGAACAAGCTCGTCCCAAAGAGAAATATGGAACAATTTACATAATTGTGAACAAATTTCAACCAAATTACAAAGACCTCTGCTAACACGAGGGTCTCAAATTCTCAACATCTTTGAAGCAGCCAAAGTAGGAAAACTCTCGGCCTTGAACCTCACTGGGGAAGAATGAAAATGAAGACGATTTTGATGCTACGGTAGACACTCCCAAAAACCTGTGCAAGCTTGAACCAAACCAATATTGTTATCCACACTTGAAGTTGTGGGATTAAAATTGGTTAAGAAGTTAAATGTCGCAAATATCTCGCGCAGAGTCCACTACTACCATTTTTCTTTGCCACGAAACACTTCGAATCAGAATTTGGAAAAATAATAGATTTAGAAGGGACATGATGTTTTCCAAAACAAGATCACAAAAGCAATTAACTGCAATTCATCACAAATAACAGCCATATTTCTGTCCAAAACGTGTTGAGACAAGCCCACCAAATAAACGAAAACAATCACGATATACAGACAAGGCCTTTGATTTCATTTATCACATAAATCAAACAGGTCGAAATAAAATTGGAAAGTCTTTATCATGTGAGCAGCAAAGAATCGAAAGATTATTTTCGTATTTATCTTGTGCCAATCAATAATAATAAATGAGAGGGGAAAAACATCAATATAAAAACGGGAAGAGTTTTCAAGAAAGAGAGTTTACATACGAAATCGGTACCGTATATCAAAAAGAGTTAAAGAGAACTTATCTTCAAAGATCCCTGACGTTGTCACGTTGCCTTGCATAAAGCCGTTTGCATCAAAGCCATTAAAGATTCACCAAGTTCCTTCTTTGGGATCGCTTCACTCGGCGTTGGGTTTCCACATTACAATCTGCTCCGAGGTAAAACATTCTGTCCTTTTTGTTTCAAGCTAAAAGTTTGGTCATGATGCAGGGGTATTTTGTTTCAAGCTAAAAGTTTGGTCATGATGCAGGGGTATCGGTTCGCGATTTTAGAGAACAAAAGCAGAAGGAAAACAGAGGGAAAGAAGTAAAACGAAGAAGTAGAAAAGAATGGAAAACAGAAGGAGTAGAAGACGAGGAAGTAAGTAGAAAAGAATGGAGAAGAGAAGGAGAAGACGAGAAAGAGAAAGAGAAGAATCGCGAAGAAGTGAGGGAGAAGAAAACGAGAACGGAGAAGAAAAGAAAGAGAGATCGGAGAGGGTGAACGAGAAAGTGGAAGGAGATAGGGAAGAAGAAGAAGAGGAAAAAGAAGGGAAGAAGAAGGAGAGGAAATGAGAGAGAAGAAAAAGTTGAGATAGGAGAGAGAGGAAGAATCGTGAAGAAGGAAGAAGAGGAAATGTGAGGGGCGCCGCTGGGCAAAACTAGGTTTCTGAGAGAACCCTCCCCCCTTTCATTTTGTTTTTCAGGTCGGGTTGGGTCTGGTGGACCTAACCACCACTGGCCCAACCCATTTCGTTTTACAGTTTTTATTTTATTTTTTATTTTTGTATTTTTTTTTGTTTTTGTTGTTTTAATTTGGGCTGGGCCCATTTTCTGTGTTGTTTTTAAAAATATTAACATAATAGTAAATTAAAAACATAATACAAAACAGAAAAATATATAAATATATAAATAAAATAAAATAAAAAAAAATAGCAATTAGAAATAAGGTTTTTTCAAAATAGTTTAGCTTTTAATTTAATAAATAATAAAAAGTATTAAAAAAATTAATATATAACAAAATGAACAAAAACAATTTATTTTTATTTAGAGTTTAAATAATTTAATTTTCTTCATAATTTATATAATTTTAATAATTTAAATAATTGAGATGATTTAGATTTAATTTAATTTTAGATTTAAAATAATTTAGAACTTTAGTTTCTTTCCTAGAATTTAATTAGGAACTATTTTATTAATTAATCTTTATTTCTCATTATTTTAATTTTAACAAAAATAAATATAAACAAATTAAAATGTTTAGATATCCTTGTCAATTTTATTTAAATCAGACTTATTCATTAAAATTAATTTCTAATTCCTTAACCACAAATTCGTTAACCTTGTCAATATTTCATTTGAACTTAACCCTAGACACTTCACTCTAAATGCTTGATTTAATATGTCCATATAATTTCTTTACCTATTCTATTGCATTTGTATATCTTTTGTTCTAAATTTCTATTATTTAACTATATATTTCGAAGGAAAGACACCCCCTTACTGACTGCCATGTCAATACCTCAATACCCTCACCTATATCTCACTCTAGCCTTAGGATCTGACTCACCGTACTCACACCTAGCGTCCCGCCGTGGAGATTCTTACCCTTATTCTAGCCTTAGGATCAGGAGTCGCCGTACTCCATGTAAGTTCCCGCCGAGAATACTTACTTACCCTTTATCAACTTCAACGTAGAATAGGAGTCGCCGCACTCCATGTAAGCATTTCCCTATGAACACTTACATCCCCTGGAACCTTGAACACAATCAAGAAGTTCCTCTCCCTCTTTGAGGAGAACTATGAATACTCTGATTCCATCCCTTACTCAGGATACGTAGGCACAAGATGTGGTTTCTTAGCGAGTATACTTAGGACTAACCCCTTAGGTCCTTCTCTTTACCTTTCAACCCTTTAGCATACCTTAAACGGATAGATAACCAAATAGAACAATAAAACAAGAGGTTCCTTTAGAGTACTACAGAAGCTTAGGATGCTAATACCTTCCCTAAGCTTAACTAACCCCCGAACCCTAGATCTCCTTGCATTGTGTTTACGATGCAAATTAGGTTTTTCTTTCTTTAACCTTTCCTTCGGATAAATCAAAGACTGGTTATGAGTCTAAGATTGTGATTCAAATTAATCAATAGTTTGATCCTATTCTCACCGCAACACAATGCTCTTTAGGATTAGCTCGAGTGTTAGCCAAAAATGGCTATTTGTGTTGGTCGGCCATTTGTTTTAATAATTGCCCCACTTGTGTCTCAAGGTTCTTTATAGCCGTATCAGTGTTCTTTTGGTTTGACATTGACATTTTCATGAATTAAGTGATGGTTTCTTCCATTTTTGAAGTTCCACTTTGAGCTTGTGGAGGTTGAGTGTAGCTTTGCTATTGTTATTGACGATTTGAAGTACCGGCTTCTTGAGGCCTCCATGGTTGTTGTTGGTGAACCTTGATTTCCTCTTTGATAATTTTGTTAATAAGGAGGTCTAGCTTGATAACCTTGATTTTGGTTTTCTGCATAATTTACCTCTTTCACAACCGGAGGACAATATATGGTAGAGTAATCTCCCTTGCATAGCTCACAACTCGCCACTTATGTTTTATTGGTGGGAACTTCTTGCATTTCTTTGATTTGTTGTGGTAGGTTTGACATTTGTTGTGTCAATAACTCCACTTGTTGCGAGAGTAGCTTATTTTAAGCAAGAATTGCATCATTGGTTCCCGATTCCATCATACCCGACTTCTTTTGTGTTGTTGCACGATTATGATTCCCATGATGATCATTGAGTGTCATCTTATCAATAATATCTATTACTTCTTTGACACTATTGGACATTAATGATCCACCCGAAGTGGCATCAAATAAAGTCTTGTGGACCGATTGTAGACCATTTCGGAAAATGTGGACTTGTGTAAGGTCATCAAAACTTTGACCCTTGAATTTGCGTAACATGGATTTGAACCGCTCCCAGGATTCGTTGAGAGATTCATTTCCACCTTGGGAGAAAATCGAGATTGCCGTCTTTGCTTCCATGAACCGATTATATGGAAAAAATGTTTCAAGGAATTTCTCTTCTAACATATTACAATCCACCATAACCGTAGTTGACTAATCAAGATACCACTCATTTGCCTTTCTGATCAAGGAATGTGGGAATAACCTCTTGAACAACGAATCACCTTCAGCTTCTAGTGCTCCCGTTGCACCCACAATTTCATAGAATTTTGTGAGATGAGTGAAAGGATCCTCATGATCAATACCGGTGAAAGGGTTTTGATACAAAAGTACAAAAAATCTGGTCTTTATCTCATAATGCCTCCCATTGTGGGCGTTGCGTGCAAATTGAGCTTATGTCGTGGACTGTTGGTGCATGGTACTGAAGCAGGAGGTGGTGGTGGTGGAGCTGCCATGATTGGCGTAATAAGTGGTGTGGATGAAGAAGATTCTCTTTGCTCTTGTCTTTCTCTAGAACATTGTCGTCTCCTCTTTATTTTACTATTGAGTCTACGAGCAGTTCTTTCAATATCCGGATAAAAAAAAAGTTCTTCTACAGGTACTCTCCCTCGCATAAATGGATTCTGCACACTAGCCAAACAAATTAAAAAGAACAAGAGAATTACAGAGGTAAGATATTCACAATACAAATATCTTAAAATCACTAAACTATTGTAATGCTTCTAATATATCACTTAACAATCCTCGACAACGACACCATTTTGTTGAAAAGTATTTTTGGGGATGTTTTATCATATCCACAGAGATTGTATGCGATATGTTGATGCTTGCCATTCAATAGTTCAACGTTCTAAGTAAGAGTTTTCAAAAGATCATTTGTTTTGTAACATAAGGTTGTTGCAAAGAGTAAATTAAAGCAAAGATATTTTATTTCAAAGAAAAGGATGTCAATATTAGATTTCATTAATCCTTTTTAAATGTACGATTAAACAAGCATGTGAACTTAGTTTGGATCAATACAATTACGTATCCTCACGGACCCGTTCATATCTAAATCGGGTCCGTGAGTATTATTATTTAAATCGCTAGATGATCTCTCTAAATAGCAACTGAAACAATAAACATGAAGATCGATACAAAGCAAATATTAACTTCCAAATCTATGTCTAGAGTTTGTTGGTTAATAGATGAAGAAATTAGATCAAGACTTAGAAAATCTATGTCTAGAATGATTCAAGTCATAAATACATCATTAAAAGCAAATATCTTCATCATCTATTGATCATAACCTTGTTCACATACAAAGGATCAAAAGAAATACATAAAAGCAAGATTAACTACTTCTAATCTTGATACAAAAGTGTTTAGCTACCCATCACCATGGTAGCTTGATCAACAAGTAAGAAAAGAAGCCTTGCTAGCATCAAAGTCGAAGAATCAAATATTGATGCTCCAAAGATTAAAATCTCACTTCTCCAAGAGTTTCTAAGGTTTTTGACCTAGAAAATCCTTTTCTTTCTCTCAAATGCTGAAAAGGTGTAAAAATACAAGTTGGTGAAAATATCTTCCAAGAGAGATATTTATAGACAAGGCCACTTAGTGCAGTAAGTGGCATCGCACTAAGTGGCCTCAGTGGCGCGCTAAGCGTGGCTAGAAAAGTATAGTCAGAATCTAGGAAGTGCGCTAAGCGCGGTAGGAGCCCACATAGCGCGTTTTGAGCCTTTAGCTACTGGAATTTGTATGAGTGTGTTGGGCTCGCGCTGAAAAGTTTGCTTAGCGCGCTATGCCGGCACGAAAACTTTAAAACTTGCTTTTTAGGCCTTCTTTCCTTCACCAATCGTTCCTATCATAAAAAATAAGTAAGAATACTTGTCAAAGAACATAAAAATGCTTAATATTCACAATATTTACACTAAAATCAGAAACTTGCATATTTACTGTTAGTTCATGATTGGCAGGCATTTTGGTAAAACTTGGTGAAATCACAAGACGTCCTACAGGATGTCCTGACATATGGTTTTAAGGTTTTGTAGGTAGCTATCTTTGTTGTAGCAGGACTTAGTCCCTGATGTCAAGCATGATGTCCTGACTTTGGTAAACAGAACATTATGTGAGAATGTGTTTGTTTGTCTGTTAATTTTGTGCAACTCTTTGCACTGCTATGGTCTGTCATTTATGGTGTAAATCTGCATGGATTTAGTTCTTATTCAAAGGCGTTTTTGATTCTCATATAGTGGAACATTTATGGATTCAAGTGGAGCTATCTTCTGAAGAATATCTTGAAGATCTGAAGAGTGATTTGGTTGGATCTTGGATCAAATCAAATTTGTTTAATTGATGCTAATTATTTAGATTGATCTCTTCACAATCAGCTGTTAAGTTTGCCAAACCCAAGCCCGTCCAAGTGTTTCTATTTAAGAATTTGCAACCCTAGCTTACAGACCAGAGAAGCTAGGTTTAATATTGTGTATTGCATAAGGATTAGTGTTGTCTAGCATTCATGTGTTTTTGTGTTAGTTTGTTAGCCATTCACTCATTACTTTAATGTGTAAATTGGACTAGGTTTTGCTTTGTAAGTTGTTCACTCAAAGCTTGTAAGAAAGAGTGTATTATTATTGATTGAAGCTCTTAAGCAAGATCAAGATTGTGTCTTTAAAGAGTGTCTTATAAAGTCTTATTATTTTTGTTATTATCACTGCTGTGATTGAGAGGGAGTAAGAGGTGTCTCTTATCTAGGAGTGTCCTAGGTAGAAATCACAAGGGTAGAGATTAGGTGAGAAGATGGTAAACTAGAGAGAGTCTATTGTATATCTTCAAACTAATTATACTTAGTGGATTTCCTTCCTGGCTTGGTAGCCCCCAGATGTATGTGTGTCTACACCAAACTGGGTTAACAATTACTTGTGTAATTTTTACTTTTTGTCTTTGTTATTATAGGGCAGATATTAGTGTCGTAACATCACCTTCGACATCTCATATCTGATACCAGAATTTCAATTAGTATCAGAGCAGGCATCCTGCTCTGATTCTGGGTGAGATCTAGGGACGATATTTTCTGGTACTATGGACAAAAAATGAGGTTTTGTAAACAGACCACCTGTTCTGGACGGAAGTAATTATGAATATTGGGAACCACTTATGGTTGCCTTCTTAAAATCTTTGGATAGTAACACATGGAAGGCTGTTATAAAAGGATGGGAACATCCTGTAATTGTTGATAAAGACGTAAAGGCTACATCTGACTTGAAGCCTGAGGAAGAATGGACAAAGGAAGAGGATGAACTGGCTCTTGGTAACTCCAAAGCCTTGAATGCCCTGTTCAATGGAATTGATAGAAACATATTCAGATTGGTAAACAACTGTGAAGTGGCTAAAGATGCTTGGGAGATACTCAGGACTACTCATGAAGGTACCTCCAAGGAAAGATGTCTAGACTTCAACTGCTGACTACAAAGTTTAAAAATCTAAGGATAAAAGATGATGAAAGCATACATGACTTTCATATGAATATTCTTGAAATAGCCAACGCTTCAAGTGCTCTAGGTGAAAAGATGATAGAAGAAAAACCGGTAAGAAAAATTCTCAGATCCCTTCCCAAGAGATTTGACATGAAAGTAACTGCTATAGAGGAAGCACAAGACATTTGCAAGACGAGAGTTGATGAACTCATTGGATCTCTTTTAACCTTTGAAGTGGGAATAGGTGACAAAGATGACAAGAAAAAGAGTATAGCCTTTATGTCAAATACTGAAAATAGAGAGAATGAATCAGATGAGGATACTAATGAAAGTTTATCCAATACCATAGTGCTTCTTGGAAGACAGTTCAACAAAGTGATGAAAAGAATAGATATGAAGTCAAGACCTAATGTCAAGAACATCTCTCATTACATCAATAGGTCAAATGATGCAGGTAGAAGAACTAGGACTAAAGAAAATTCCACAAATTGCAAAGGATACAATGCCATGGGTGTGAAGGTTTTGGTCACATTAGAGCTGAATGTTCAACTTATCTCAAGAAACAAAAGAAAAGTCTTGTTGTTTCTTGGACTGATGAGGATTCTGACAGTGGTCTTGAAGAAGAGTCTACCAAACATGTTATTGCATTGACTGGAAGATGCTATTCTGATGAAGACTCCAGTGAAGATAAATTAACATTTGAAGAACTTGCAACCTCCTACAAAGATTTGTGCCTTAGAAGCGAAGAGGTATGCCATCAAGGTGAAAAGCAGAAGAAACTCATCATCAAACTGAAGGCTGAAAATGAGGAACACCTTAAAACTATCAAGGAGTTGAATGTGAAGTTGTTGAATATCTTAAAACTATCACTGAGTTGAATGATGAAGTTGCTCAATTGACTTCCCAACTTGATTAAATGGGAAATTCTGTCAGAATGATGAACGGTGGTACCAAAACACTGGATGAAATTCTTCAATCTGGAAGAAAGACAGGAGACAAGACAGGGTTAGAATTTGATGAAGAAAAGAAACCACCTGTAGACAATAATCTTGCCTCACACTATAAGCTATTTGGATCCAAGCAAAATATGTTCCATCCCATGTCTCAACATCATGACAGAAATCAACCCAGCCAACCGAGAAGATTCCAAAGATGGAGATGTCACTACTGTGGTTGCTTTAGTCATATAAAGCCCTTCTGCTTTATACTGCATGGATATCCTAAATTTATGCCTCAAGCAAGACCTAATCATGATATTCATTTCTCTAGGAAGCAATGGGTTCCCAAAGCTCCTACTACAAAGCAATGGGTTCCTGAAACTGGTACTACTTGCTTAATAGCTCATATGTCCCTAAAAGTCTCCACTAAGGAAGATTGGTACTTTGATAGTGGGTGCTCGAGACACATGACAGGGATAAAAAATCTATTAGTTGACATCAAACCTCACTCTACCAGCTATGTGACTTTTGAAGATGGAGATAAAGTTGAAATTAAGGAAGTTGGAAAATTAAACAGCTCAGGAACTCCTGATCTTGACAATGTACTGTTAGTCAAAGGATTAACTGCCAACTTTATTAGCATCAGTCAACTGTGTGATCAAGGTCTAAATGTCAACTTCACTAAACTTGAATGCTTGTTACTAATGAAAAAAGAGAGTTGATCATGAAGGGAGTCAGATCTAAGGACAATTGCTACTTATGGGCCTCTCAGGACTCCAAATGTGCTCTTGCCAAAGAAGATGAAGTGAAATTATGGCACCAGAAACTTGGTCATCTGCATCTAAAGGGAATGAAGAAAATCATATATATGGAAGCTGTCAGAGGAATTTCTAAGCTGAAGATTGAAGAAGGAAAAATCTGTGGTGAATGCCAAATAGGAAAGCAGACAAGGATGTAACACCAGAAGATCCAACATCTCACTACTTCTAAAGTATTGGAACTTCTTCACATGGACTTAATGGGACCTATGCAGGTGGAGAGTCTTGGTGGAAAGAAGTATGCTTATGTGGTGGTGGATGATTTTTCAAGACACACCTGGGTGAATTTTATAAGAGAAAAATCTGAAGTATTTGATGTGTTTCAATACCTTTATCAAAAGATTCAAAGAGAAAAGGAAAGCAAGGTTGTCAGAATCAGAAGTGATCATGGGAAGGAATTTGAAAATCAAAAGTTTGTTGAATTCTATTCTTCTGAGGGAATTATCCAGGAATTCTCCTCTCCCATTACTCCTCAGCAAAATGGAGTTATAGAAAGAAAGAATAGAATTATCCAAGAATCTGCTAGAGCAATGATCCATGCTAAGAAGCTGCCTTACCATTTCTGAGCTGAAGCCATGAACACTGCTTGCTATGTTCATAATAGAGTAACCTTGAGAACAGGAACAATGACCACATTGTATGAAATATGGAAAGGAAGAAAGCCTATTGTTAAATACTTTCATGTGTTTGGAAGAAAATGCTACATACTTACAGATCGTGATCATAGAAGAAAGATGGACCCTAAGAGTGATGAAGGTATATTCTTGGGCTACTCTACCAATAGCAGAGCCTATAGAGTGTTTAACTCTAGAACTAAGACAATGATGGAGTCTATAAATGTTGTTATAAATGATGTGCATAAGGAGATTGATGTATCAAAAGATGCTGGAACATCCTTTGATATCTCAGCTGAGTCTGAAAACAGAAACAATGATCCTAACCCTACCATCACTGAATCTGAACCAGTTAACAAAGGACCATCTACCCGAATTCAGAAAGACCATCATATGGATCTCATCATAGGTGATCCAAATAAATGGGTAACCATTAGATCCAGAGAAGTTGTTTCAAGTTTTTGTGTTGTGTCCAAGATTGAGCCTAAAAACATCAAGGAAGCTTTAACTGATGAATTCTGGATAAATGTCATGCAAGAGGAGTCGGGTGAATTCAAGAGAAATGAAGTTTGGGACCTTGTGCTAAGGCCTGAAGGAACAAATGCAATTGGAACCAAATGGGCTTACAAGAATAAATCTGATGAAAAGGGAGTGGTCACTAGGAACAAAGCTAGACTGGTTGCTCAAGGATACACTTAGATTGAAGGGGTTGATTTTGATGAAACTTTTGCTCATGTAGCTCGCCTTGAATCTATCAGACTTTTTCTGGGAGTTTCCTGCATTCTGAAGATCAAGTTGCTTCAAATGGATATAAAAAGTACCTTTTTAAATGGTTACCTGAATGAAGAAGTTTATGTGGAACAGCCTAAGCGTTTTATTGATCCAACCTTATCTAATCATGTATTTAATTTGAAGAAAGCTTTATATGGTCTGAAGCAAGCTTCTAGAGCATGGTATGAAAGACTAACATAGTTTTTTTGTTGATAATGGATATATAAAAGGTGGCATAGATAAAACCTTGTTCATCAAGGAAGAAGAGGGAAAACTCATGATTGCTCAAATATATGTTGATGATATTAATTTTGGTGGGATGTCAGATGAGATGGTTCAAAATTTTGTGCAACAAATGCAGTCTGAATTTGAAATGAGCCTTGTTGGGGAATTAACTTACTTTCTTAGATTACAAGTCAAACAAATGGAAGAATCTAAATTCCTATCTTAGAGTAAGTATGCCAAGAATATTGTTGAGGAGTTTGGAATGGAAAATGCCAGCCACAAAAGAACACCTGCTCCTACTCATCTAAAGTTGTCAAAAGATGAAAAAGGAGTCAATATGGATCAAAGTCTATACAAAAGCATGATAGGGAGCTTGTTATATCTTACAGCAAGCAGGCCTGACATTGCTTTTGTTGTGGGTGTTTGTGCCAGATATCAAGCTGAACCCAAGATAAGTCATATTAATCAAGTCAAGAGAATTTTGAAATATATCAAAGGGACAAGTGAATATGGGATGTTGTACACTCATGGATCTGGTTGTATGTTATCTAGATACTGTGATGTTGTTTGGGCTGGAAGTGCTGATGACAGAAAAAAGAACATCAAGAGGCTGCTTCTTTTTGGGAAACAACCTCATATTGTGGTTTAGCAAGAAACAAAATTGTGTATCTCTATCTGATGCAGAAGCCGAATATATACCTGCTGGGAGTAGCTGCTCTCAACTTATGTGGATGAAGCAAATGCTTATAGAGTATAATGTCACACAAGATGTCATGACATTATACTGTGATAAATTGAGTGCTATAAACATTTCCAAGAACCCTATTCAACATAGCAGAACTAAGCACATTGATATTCGCCATCATTTTATAAGGGAGCTTGTTGAAAATAAAATCATTACCCTAGAGCATGTCACTATAGAAAAACAGCTGGCTGATATTTTTACTAAAGCTTTGGATGCCAATCAGTTTGAAATTTTGAGAGGAAAATTAGGGATTTGTATTTATGAAGATTTATAACAATTATTGCTGAGTGGGATTATTACTCATAAAAGGTATTTTTTTCTTAAAATAGAGATGTCCCAACATCACTCTTTATTGCATAACACACTCAAGGATACTCACACACACTACCCCAATCAAAATTTTCCCTCCAAATGCCCTTTCAACTCCCATACCCCCACTAAGTTTCTGCTTGCTTCCCACTCTCTGCGTGTTTCTCCCATTACAACCTACTTTTCTTCTCTCAGAAAACTCAAAATGTCTCCCAAACATGCTGCAACCTCTTCAAAAGCTTCAAAGTCTGAATCTAAACCCAAGGCTCGTCCCATGAGCATTTCTTTTGAAGAAGTCCTTAACGTTACTCCTCTCTCCATGGTTCCCAGTCATGATAATGAAGTTTCCAAGACCACTCCAACACATGCAAACGAATCTCAACAGACTTCCAAAGGTAAATCCTCTGAAACCTCTGCTGATAATATCACTAGGATGAAGAACAAAGAAGGCAGTTCCTATGTTGATAGATCCATTAGGGAACTTGTAACTAAGGTTCTCTATGGTGGACACAATGTGCCTGGAATTTCCACTCCCTTATCTCGCATAGATCCCACTCCTAGTTCTGCTGTTGACCTATGTAAAGATGCTGATAAACCCTCATTTGACAAGAACCCTAATACTGAGAACATGCACAAGCTTGCTAGCTCTGTTCTACAGGATGTAAGAGAAGATGATGCTGCTAATCAGAACGATGGTATGGAAGACTCAACAAACTGTTCTGCTCCAAACAAGGAGAAGGTAAACATCTCTAAAAATGTGGTGGACGTTGAAGATGTTCCTTCTGATGATGAACTGATCAAGAATGTTGCCCTTGGTATTGCTAAAATATTGAAGACTAGAAAGGGAAAAGCCTTGCTTGAGGAATCCCCTTCCAAAAGTCAGAAGAAGAAGATCCCTGTTGGACCCCCAAAAGCTTGGAGTAAGGTTACTCCTGCTTCCAAGAAGAGGAAAGTTAGGTTGGAAAATACTGATTCAGATGATGATGTTGAGAAGGATGTCCCGTACATCACCCCTGCAAAGAGATCTATTGCTAAGAAGACCACAAGGCCTATACCTGTTGCACCTCTTGATAATGTATCCTTCCACTCTATTAACAGTGTGACAAAGTGGAAATTTGTGTACCAACGAAGGATTGCTCTAGAAAGGGAGTTAGGAAAAGACGCCTTGGATATCAAAGAGGTCATTCAATTGATTACTGATGTTGGTTTGATCAAAATAGTCATTGGGTTTTCCAAATGTTATGATGTGCTAGTAAAGGAATTTATTGTGAACATTCCTGCTACCATTACTAACAGGAAAAGCAAGGATTTTATGAAGGTTTTTGTTCGAAGGAGGTGTGTTGAATTCTCTTCTATGGTGATTAACAGATTCTTGGGAAGGACTGATGAAGGTGAAGGTGAAATGAAGGCCTATGACAACCAAGTATGCATGATTATTACTGCAAACCAACTCAATGCCCGGCCATCTAGAGGTAAGCTCTTTGTTGGGCAACATAGTGTCAAGTATGCCATCCTTCACAGAATTGGTGCTGCTAACTGAGTGCCCACTAATCATACCTCTACCATTTCTGTTGGTCTGGGTAGATTTATTTATGTTGTGGGTACTAAGATTGAGTTTAACTTTGGACAATATATTTTTTGTCAAATTGTAAAACACGCAACCACTGGTGTTGTGAAACTGCCTATTGCATTTCCATCTCTTATTTGTGAAATCATCCTTAGCCAACATCCTGGAATTCTTACTATAAATGATGTGGCTTGCAAGAGGGAATTTGTTATGTCCCTTCATTACGAGTTGTTTGCTGGTAGAAATGTCCCAGACATTGTCTTGACTTTTGCTGAGAAGGCTTCTACATCAAGGGCTAGGATTATTTCCGAGTTGAAGGAAACATACAGGGAGTTAAGTGATATGATTAATGTGACCACTTCTAGGAAGATTAAATTGGAGGCTTTGATTCAATGTTTGGAAAATGAAGATAATGTAATGCATGATGATGATACTCAAGAAGGTGGAGGTGAAGAGGTGTCTGAGGAGAAGTCTGATGATGTTAATTTCGTGCCTACTGATACTGATGCAACTGAAAGTGCTGGTTCTGAGGATGAAGATTAATCTGTTTGATTTGCTCTTTGTTTTTTGGCTTCTTTGATTTGTCTGCTGCTGCAAGGTCGACTTAATTTTCGATTAAGATCGAATAAGATAGATTTTAGGTTCTTGATCTTTGTATGAAAACACTTAGGATTCAGTCTCCTATAGAGTTTCCTTCTTTTTGCATCCAAAATCTTTTCTCCATCAGATTCCAAAGGAAAGGATCCCATAGTTGATTGCCATGTCATGTTGGATAGCCTTGTCCATCCTTCCCCCGAGACTTTGTGAGAGTCTTGCTTGTTTAACCTAGTTTAGATTTAGAGTTTACGCATTCAATGTAAGTGTCATGCTAGTGAACACTTACTTCCCAGTGGAACCTTGACCATAGTCAATAGTTCCTCTACCCACACCAGCCGAACTACGAAGGCTCTGATTCCCCTTTCCTAGTCAGGATACGTAGGCACAATATGTGATATCTTGTCGAGTCCTCTAACCACTAACAACTAACATTTATTTCCCTCATTTTGGTCTAGGTATAACTAATTGGTCTTGAAACTTATATTTAAATTAGAGTTGGTAAAGTCTATATGGGTATTATGGTTATGAGTACTCATTTCCCCCTTTGAATTTGGTTAAAGTCAACCTTAATTAGGATTTTCACTTAGACTTAGAGAGTTGGTTAACTCTGGGTAAGTATCATGGTAATGAATACTTACCTCCCCTTAGAACCTTAACTATAGTGAAAAGTTCATCACCCTAGTTAGGTGAACTGCGATTCTCTGATTCCATCCTAGTTAGGATACATAGGTGTTGCACCCCAAAATTTGCCCAACCTTTTCTTTTATCTTGGCTTGTGTTTCTTAGCATTTTTGCATTAGCATTTGCATAGCATTGGTTCTAGACAGGGGATCAAGATGTTGCTTTGCCACTCAAGAGAGAGTTTCATGTTCAAGCTCAAGTAAGGGTACATTTTCAAGTCATCAAGAGTTCATCATCATCAGAGTTGGGTCTCAAAGCTCCTTGAGGGGAGAAGGTTTGTGGTTGGGTGTCACCTCCTATCTTGAGGATGTGTAGAGGCACATGAGGTCTTTTCCTTGGATGAGACATGATTCAAAAGCTCATTGTTTACCCTAGGGATCTTATATGGAGGTTGTATGATCATACAAGCCACTTGCAAGAACCTCGGTCAATGGATAAGATTTTAGGGTTTCATATGGTCAACAAAGAGTCAACTGTGGACTTTAGAGGGTTCAAGACTTAGTTCTTGATCTTTGAAGCCATGAGAAGTCATCCTAAGTTGTCTCTAATGTCATGTTGAGATTAAGTCAAGAAGATTCAAGAGTTCAAGGAGTTACTAAATTAGGGTTTCAGTTGATTCTAACTGTAAAATCCCCTCTTTTAGTGCTTAACTTCAAGGACAATTTTCACCATGATACAAGTCTTTTCCCATTTTCTTACAAACATGAGACTTGTTCATCATCTTCCAATATTTCTTTTGAGTACAAGAAATCATCCATTGGGTTTGTACATCTCAAGTTATGATGTCAACAAGTTGGTGTCATTAGATGAAGAGAATTTAGAGGTACCCAAAGTCATCTCACTTCCAAGGCATTTTTCACATGGAACCAAGCTCCTCCTCATTTTCCAACAAACATGAAAGTTGTTCCTCAATGTCTTAGCTTTCCAAAAAGTCCTAGTACTCATCATTTTAATATGTGGAGCTCAAGTTATGGTCTTCACAAGTCAAGGGTATTTTTGGAAACCTAGTTTTAGGTCTTTCATTTCAATGACCAATTTCATCCACTTCATGAGCTCAAATCCATTTTCAACAAACATGAAAGTTGTGTAAAATGACCTTAACATCATCTTGAACTCAAAATCCATAACATTTGATGAATTGAGAGATCATTTAGGCCATGTTGAACATGAAAACTTGGTTTTTGGACATATAATGGATTTATTCCATTTCAAGTTACTAAATGAAGTTATTTTTGAACTTTTCACACCATATCATCACCATGTCATGAACATGATACTCTTTACCAAAATTGAGCCAACATGAGTCCATATTTCACGAAACATTTTCAAATATCATACCAAAAAAAGTAATGGTTCAAACTTTGTGCAAAATGGTTGTCAACTATCCAAACCACCCTCATTCTTTTCTCACACCTCCATTTGCCATAATTGCTAACCAAGAGGCTTAGATATCATGCCAACCCGTGTGTGTACCTCATGTTGTGATTTTTGCAAAATTTTAAAATCAAACAAACCAATCATCATGGGCCTGCATGCGACTCTTTAAGCCCTCATATTTAAACCATAAGTGAACCCTAATGCCTCAGAATGGAAGGTTGTTGCATGAGAGAAGAGTTCCATCAAAAAATTTCAGAAAAATCTCTCTCTTAAAATTTGGTTCATCAATGATTTTTTCTTCATCCTCTTGCTCATTTCATCCTCACACAAGCATAAGGAGTGGATTAGGACCATTAGGGTGAAGCTTGCAAGGCATTTGAAGAGCCAACGGAGCAGCTCCGTTAGGTAACCTGTAACTCCTTGAATCTCTCATTTTAGGCACCCATTTAGGTTCATGATTGGTGCATCTGAAGTCCTACTTCATGTAGGCAATGTTTGGATAGTTTTCATGCTTGTTTGATTGATTTTCAGTTTATGCATAAAATATTTGTGGCCTGATTTCTCCTAGTTCTAGGAACCTTTTTGAAAAACTAAGATCATTTTTGTATTCTACGTGAAAAGAGCTTTGAATTGGTACCATGGGTTTTGATTTTTATGGCGTTTTTCAGCCAGCTCCGGTGAAGCTCGCCTGAGAAGACGATCAGAGCTAGGGCTCTGGCGTTTGAGGCTTGAGCTGAGGTGGCTTGGTGTGTTGGTGTTGACCATGCTTGCGTGTTAGGTTGAAATTGACCTGGATAAATGAAACGCATCGTTTCTTTTATAAACTGAGCTCTATTGGTTTTGGGCTTTGTGATCTTTGATAATTGCACCCCCACTTTGTGAGGCCCATGCACGTGTAACTTGGAATCAGTTCAATCCAATTCTGCTTATACACCCCTCTCTTGTTCTCTTTTCTATTTTATTTCTTTTTTTATTGCAATTTCATTTTAAATCATTATAAATAGTTTTATGAATTTTAAAAATCCCAAAAAATATATTTCTAACATTTTAGGATGTTAGGATATTTTTCAATATTTTTATTTTATTTTTCAATTATTTTTGCTATTTTTCATTGATTTAATGATTAGAGTGGTTTTATGCTTGATACCTTGAATTGAAGCTTGATAATTGACCATAATTAACCACCCCCTTTTGACCAATTTTCCTCTCACACTTAGGTGTTTGATTGAGGCTTATTTGAGGGCTAGTTTGAGGTTTTGATGATCATTCTATGATTGTTTTTCATTGGTTTTTGCTGGACCCTCGAAGCTTGCTCGATAAGTGGAACACCTAGCATTGTTTGATACAATTAGTGGTGCTTTGAGTTGACTATTGCCATGATCTTTTGCACTCTGATTTGTGATTGATTCACCTTGAGTTGGGTATTTTATTTATATTTTATTTGAACTCCTTTCTATTTTTAGTGGATGCCTCAAATTCAAAGTGTTTTAACCATGTGTATGTATACAATCTTTGAACTAGTTTTGGGATATGATTTCATGTGATCCCTTGAGAACCTCTTGGACTTTGTTAGTTCTTGTTAACATGCTTGAGGTACTGCCTTGCTTGATTAGAGGTCATTTGGATGTGTACCTTGTGCCATAAGTTTCATTTGATCATGTCTTTCCACTTGTTTGAAGTGTGAGATGTTTGGATGAACTTTGGTCCTCTAATTGAACTTGATCATTCTTGTGTTTGCTTTTCAACTTGATTTTGAATTTGATGTATCTCTCTTGAGTTCACTTCTGACCTTGATGGTTATGTGCTTGTTCTTGATGCCTTGCTGATGTATGTTTCACTTTGAGGTTGTTATGAACCATCTGAGTTTCTTTTAGGTTGTTTGGTTGCTTTTTTTTTATGTGATCAAGAGTGAATGTGGGATTGAGATGATTTTGATGTGGTTGCTGTCCCACTCTACCGCTCCCCTCACTTCTTTGATTGTGCTTCTTTTTTTAGCACCTTTCTTCTTGTGATGATTGATGGCATTTGATTGTAGGAGCTTGCTTCTCTCATTTCCTCTCATTTTTCTTGATTTATTTAAGTCTCCTCTCTTGTGTGATTTGTGCTTGCATCATGATTGCATATTTTGTTTGCTTTTGCATATCTCTTTTCATCTTGCATTGACTTGTTTAAGTCTTTCATTTCATTTTTCATTTGTGATTGATAAGCATTGTGTTTACTTGTGCTTGTTCACATGATCCCTTAGGATTCCTAGTCCCTCAGTTTAAGATGGGAGTAGGAGAGACATTAGGATTTCATGATAACATTAGGTAGTTCCCTTTTATCCCAACTTTAGGACCACTTTGCATGACAATATGAGGGTTCTCAGTCCCCTTTAGAGTCCTTGTGTCTTCTCTTCTCATCTCAAAACTCTTTCAAGACACCTAATAAAGGATAACAAATGTTGTAAGCTACGAGCTTTAAGTACACGAGGAATGATAAGTGGGGATGTCTCTCTTTACATTATCTAGAGTGTTTAGCGTATGCCCTTTGGGTGATATGCGACGCATTCGCTCTTATGTCATAATCTTTAGTGCAACATGAGTTTCAAACCAACCCAATTCACTTCTTCTAAAAAACACAAACAAGTTCAAACCTTTTTCATCCTTCGGGATTATTTTCAAACCTCGTTTTCAGAAAGAGTATGTTAAGTTTCCATTCTACCGCAAACATGCATCGTCCCTAACTGCTAGAATGGAGATTTAACATTGCTCATAAAAAACACCAACCCATGGTCGTAGTATCCTGAATTACGTTTGCTTTGATTTCTCATACCAGACAAGGATACGTAGGCACAAGACGGTGATATCTTGGCGAGCAACCTTCCCCCTATCACCCGTAGTTTTTCGAACTACGTTGACTCTGACTTTCCTATTGCACGACGAAATACGTAGACATAGGGCGGCGATGTCCTATCGAGTATGTTCTTTTATTTCATCCCCATTTATAAGTAGCATTAAATAGCTTTCACCTATAGATTAGACAACAAGCGTGGATATCGTTGAGTACAACGGACGCGAGGGGTGCTCATACCTTCCCCTTGCGTAAACGACTCCCGAACCCAAGATTTGGTTGCAATGACCTTGTATTTTCCCTTTCTCTTAGGTTTTCTTCTATCGTTTTATTTCCCTCTCTTTGGGATAAATAACGTTCGGTGGCGACTCTTCTGTCTGTTTGTCGGCCCTTTTTCGTAGTTGCGACAGCTGGGGACTTTGGTTCCCTTTGTGAGTCAATCCTAGCGCTTGTGTGTTTTAGTTCTTGGGTGTGTATATTTGTGTGTATATTTGTTGTATCTGTACATTATTGCATTTGCATTTTTATTTCTGCACTTTATTTGTTATCATACTACTGTTGTGATGTTGGGTGGGTGTTCCATTGAGAGATAGGCCTAATACCGAGGCTTGAGTACATACATAGCATTAGTGTGGAAAGTAGTGAGTAATTGCATGTTTGGCATGCAATAGTCCTCATGAAATCCATGTTCAGACGAGATTTTCTTTGAAGACATCTTGTCTTGTACGTCTCAGACAGTTGAAAGGATGTTGGATCTGAAAATTAACGACTCTGGAAACCGATCATTGAGAAGTCAGTTGAGCGAGGCCTCCTCGTTTGACCATGATGTCAAACCAGAAATGGTGAACGTATCATTGTTTCTCGAGAGTCTATGACATTGATAACCTGCATATGATGTCGAACCTTATCAGAGATTAGGTCCATACCTATGAGTGAGAGGGGTTTTGCAGGAAACTTGACCTTCAACCAACCCGGTTTTCTGGTTTTCTCATCAGTGCAGACCTTTGATCTTTGATATTGTTGGTTTCTATTGCTTCAGTGCTTCAGTATTCTGATGTTCTGGTATTTTCTTGCCGAAGCGAATTTCAGGTTCAACTCAGTCAGCAGCACAGCAGTCTTGATCCCTTGTTTGCATCTACATTTTCATCTGCATTTTAACATTTGCATGTATTTATGACTTTAGGTATTCATTTTCCCTTTGATTCTAGTAATCTGATCTACTGTCAACATGGAGCCTGATTTCAAGAGGACTATCACCTACAAGTTCCCGATGACGGAGTTAGGACCTTTATTTGGTCTCATTTCTGTGGTTGGTCCCGATGTTATGGAAGACTTCAAGAAGGATTATAGGAAGATTTTGAGTTTAATCTATAAAACATCAAGATATGAGTTAGGTGCCATTCACACTCTGCTGCAGTTCTATGATCCTCAGTTGCGGTGTTTCACTTTCCCTGGTTATGTCTTAGTGCCAACATTGGAGGAGTTTGCTCTGTTGATGGGATTTCCAGTCCAAGAGAAGATGTCTTTCTTTCACTCTGAAGAAGAACCTGACTTGACAAAGTTAGCCAATGCTCTTTATCTGGGTAGATCTGAGTTAGAGGGTAAAGTGGTCTAGAGAAATGGGGTTCCTGGTTTTCCATTGTCATTCTTGGTGGGCAAGACCCAACATTTTGCTAAGGAGGGTTGTTGGTTGGTTTTCAACGCTATTCTGGCCTTATGCATATATGGCATAATTTTGTTTCCTAATATACCAGGCTTCGTTGATATGGATGTTTTTCATGTTTTCGCTTCCCGGAATCCTGTACCTACTCTTTTGGGAGATGTATACCACTCATTACATTACAAAAATGAGAATAAAATGGGAAAGAATGTTTCTTGTTGTGCGCCACTTCTCTACAAATGGTTTATGGAGCACCTTCCTACATATGGAGCTTTTGTTGATACGTCTGATACATCTGATTGGTCAGAGATACTCATGAGTTTGACGTCTGAGAATATTGTCTAGTTCAATAGAGACCTTCTTGGTAAGGAGATTATCTTTAGTTGCAGAAACTTTCCTAATGTTTATTTGGTAGGAAGGAAGGGTGGTATAAATTACAATCATGCTCTTGCTATTAGAGATTTTGGTTATGCTCTGAAAGGACCCCCGAAGGAGGAGGAAATACAGGAATCTCTGTATTTCACAGGAGCAGCTGATGGTGATGCTTTAGCCAGATTGAATAGGGCTTGAGGAAGAATTCCTCGGAAAGGAAAATTTTCTTTGGGAAAAAGTGACTGCATAGCATATGGACCTTATCTAGATTGGATTCAGGAGAGGATGGAGAGAATGTTGTTACCATTCCCTGTCAGAGAACCTTTGTATCCTTTGGGTGATTGAAGAACCTACAACAAATGATATTCAGAGGTATAACAAGCTGTGGGTTGAGAAAGAAGAGTTACGCAAGGAGAACGAAGAGTTGAAGAAGGAAGTTGGTCAGCTCAAAAGTGAAAAGAATGAAGCAGTCTACTTGGCCAAGTTTAAGACAGAAGCCTTAGACCAAATGGGAAAGGAGTTGACTGAAGAGATTTGTGTACGAGAACAAATTGGTCAAGATTTGAGGAGCACTATTAATATTCTTAAAAACAAGAAGAAAGAGCTGGAAAGGGCACGCTTGGAGATATCCAAATTCAATGACCAGTGGAACGCTGCTTTAACTGCCAACAAAGAAAGAGAGGATGAGCTCCATAAGCAAATTGACAGACTGAAGATACAACTCAGGATCAAGGATGAAAAAGCATCATTAGAATCGTCTCATAAGTATGAAAGTGACTGTAAGTTACGAGAAACCTTATCAGCACTGGAAGAGTACAAGATAAGAGCAGACCTGAAGAAACCAAGACTCGAAGATGATTTTGGAGAAGATGCTTGGGAGGATTATTTTGAAGGATGTTATCAGCAGAAGGGAGTTGCTTATACAGGCATTAATTGCACAGCCCGACCATCTGAATACAAAGGAGTTGTTAGAGGAGTTTCAGACTCGTTACCATGGCTGAAGGGAGAGTTATCTAATGCAGTTTTATCTGTAGCTTTCTTCTCTTTTGTTATTATCTTGTATTGAGACCATTACCAGGATTGTTGGATGGGGTCGTATGATCATTTTCTGTTGTACTCCTGGATGTTATGTTGTGTACGCAGACTCATGTCCTCATTTTATTTATGAGAAGTGACTTTTGGCTCTATATGTTGTTCTCCTGTCTCTACTTTTGTTTGTGGAACTAGAATCAAGGGGAGAATTTCCCTGAATCATATGTGCATGCTTGCATTTTGCATTATCATTGTCATTTTGCATTGTAGGTGTTCTTGGGGCCGTTAACCTTATCTCTGTGTGGTTTTCTTCCAGCAGTTTTCAGGATAGAAAACCAGGCGTTTCACAGATACTCTACTAGGGGGAATCAGCAAAGAGTCATGGATCAGATTCAACAAGAGTTGCAAGAATTCAGGGATCGGATGACTCAATTTATGGATATGATGCAGGGAGTTGCCAATGGGCAAGAACAACTCAGAACCCTAGTCTAGCCACTGATTTCCAGGGTGAATGGTAGTGGTGTCTTACATGGAGGATCTTCTGCCATTCCTCCCCCAGCCGATGGCAATACTCCTCAGGCCAATGTTATCCCTACTGTTGTTAACCCTCCGGGCGGAGGTCACTAAACCGGAGTTCATATACCTGGTGCAGTGGGCGCTGCACATGGGGCTGCAGGTCCTCAATAGGAAGAAGACGAGCAAGATGATGTTTTCTTAATGAGAGACTTGGATGGGGGTCTTCAGACAGAGGCTGACAAAAGGTTCAAGATGATTTAGGAAAAGATGAAGAATCTTGAGAGCCAAAACTCTTTGGGGCTCAACATGTCCAATCTAGGGTTGATTCCAGGGGTGAAGGTTCCACCCAAATTCAAGGTTCCAGACTTTGATAAGTACAAAGGGACAACCTGTCCCAGAGTACATCTCAGGTCCTATTATCCGAAGATGTCTGCCTATTCCGACGATGAGAAATTGCTGATGCACTTTTTTCAGGATAACTTATCAGGTATTTCTCTAGAGTGGTACATGGGTCTAGAGACAACGCATATCAGAAGTTGGAGGGATATTAAGGAAGCTTTTGTTCGTCACTATAAATACAATAGTGATCTGGCACCAAATAGAGTTCAGTTACAAAATATGTCTCAAAGAAGCAATGAAGGCTTTAAAGAGTATGCCCAGAGGTGGCGTGAACTAGCAGCTAGAGTTTAACCATCGATGGTGGAGAGGGAATTGATTGATATGTTTGTGGCAACCTTCCCAGGGATATATTATGAGAAGTTGATTGGAAATATGTCTGGAAGTTTCTCTGATTTGATCATAACCGGTGAAAGGGTAGAAAACGGAATAAAATTGGGGAAAATACAGAGCGGATAAGGGTCTACCTCAGGAGGAGTGAGGAAGACGTTCGAAAATTCTAAGAAAAGAGAAGGGGAAACCAATGCAGTAACAGCTTATAGAAACAGAAACAGAAACAGAGCACAGTGTCAACAACAACACCAGCCTCAGCAGCAACAGATTGCTAGCATAACCATTCCAGCGGTACCTCAACAACCAACTATTGCACCACACCGATTTCAAGGCCGAGGAAGGATGGTCAACAGACAATTTGATATGCCTCTCATGCCTTACTCACAACTACTACAACATCTGCTACAGTTACAGCTTGTCCAAAAAAGAACTCTGGCACCGCTTACAGGCACACCTCCACCGGGCTATGACGCTAATGCTAGGTACGATTTTCATTATGGCGCTCCGGGCCATAGCATCGATAATTGGAAAGCTTTTAAGCATAAGGTGCAAGATCTGCTTGATACCAAAGCAATTAATTTTACCAACGAGACCCCGAATGTGAATGTAAATCCTATGCCGAATCATGGGGTAGCCGGAGCTAATGCCATTATCGAGGGAGAGAAATTGAACCTGATAACTGACGTGGCAGAGTTGAAGACGCCGTTGAGTTTTGTGAAGAGCAGATTATTGAAAGGTGGAGTTTTCCCTGGTTGTGTAGAAGGCTATGAGGGATGTGTTGTGCACCCATAAGGTTGTGTTGATCTGAGAAATTCTATTCAAAGCTTGATGAATGAGGGTATTTTACAGTTTGATAGAATAGAAGAAGGAGAAGGAAATGGGAAAGAAGTTAACAGTGAGCGGGATGAAATCGCGACGATTTCAATCCCATACAGAATAATCAATATTCCAGTGCCTTCGAGGCCAGCACTAGTAATCATCACTACACCCGGACCAATACCTTACGAAAGTACCAAGGCCATCCCATGGAATTATGGGGCAGAGGTATTTTGTAATGGTCATAAACAAGAATTGGTAGGGGCTTTATCTGGAGGATCATCTGTTGATAATGTGGTTGGAGCAGGAGGCTTGACCAGAAGTGGTAGAGCTTTCTCCCTGCCAGAGGTTAATATGGAAAGAGGTGATACAGGAAAAGGTAAAGTTGTAGTAGAAGAGAGTCAACAGCAGAAAGAGAAAGACTCTTTGGTCAAAGACGCAGAAGAATTTATGCGGCTCATCCGCAAGAGTGATTACAAAATTGTGGATCACTTACAACAAACCCCTTCTAAGATCTCAATCGTGTCTTTGTTGTTGTGCTCTGAGGCACACAAGAATGCTTTATTGAGAATTTTGAACACTACTTACGTACGCCAATAAATTTCTATCAATCATCTTGAAGGGGTAGTGGCCCATGTTAACGCTGGTAATAGTTTGGGCTTCACAGATTTGGATCTGACTCCAGCAGGGAGAAATCATGACCATGCCCTGCACATCTCCATTGAGTGTAGGGGGCTGTTCTGTCGCATGTATTGGTTGATATTGGGTCATCACTTAATGTGCTACCCAAGAAAACATTGATGAAACTAGACACCCAGGGTTTTATTTGTACTCCCAACGATCTGGTAGTGAGAGCTTTTGATGGGACTAGAAGATCAGTTTTTGGTGAAATCACATTACCAATTCAGGTGGGCCCGGAAATCTTTGACGCTGTTTTCTACATCATGGATATACAACCAGCCTATAACTGTTTACTTGGTGGACCATGGATGCATTATGCTGGGGCAGTCACTTTGACATTGCACCAGAAGTTGAAGTATATGGTTTAAGGGAGAATTGTCACGGTATGCGGTGAAGAGGATATCATGGTTAGTCACTTGTCATCTTTCAAATATGTAGAGGTGGATGGAGAGATCCATGAGACACTGTGTTAGGCTTTCGAAGCGGTACAGATTAAAGAGAAGCCTCATGTTGAAGATAAAGCTCCAGAAATCTCAATGTCCTCATTCAAAGAAGCCATATGTTGTAGAGTCTGGTTCATTACAGAAGTGGGGTCAAGTTTTCAGCATCCCTAACAAGCAAGACAAATTTTGCCTGGGGTACAACCCGTCTTCTTCTCAGAGTGCTCCAAGGTACAGAGGACCCGTGTAGTTCATCAGTGGTGGGGTGATCTTTGATGGGATTAATGTTGTGGGAGACAACGAAGGAGATAGTGACTGTGACATGGATGCTTGGATTCAGTCGCGTGTTCTTGGTCAGAGATTGTGCAATTGGACTGTGGAGGAAGTCATCCAAGTTTCTTTTGAAGATTAAAATCTTTGTTTTGATTATGTGTGGTCCTACATTCTGCCCAGGACGTAGTGGTTTTCCTTTGTAGGGCCCTGTTTGTTTATGTTTGAAACTCTTTTTTATCATTGATGAAAGGCATTTTGTTTGCATTCAAATATTTTGATCCCTGTTTTTCTTTTTTATTTTTGACAATAAAATGGCAATGTGTTTGTGCTTGTTTGCATATCATTTTAAGCATAAAACATCAATCATGCAGGTTTCACATCTCAGACGACACCGATTTAAATTTGGTTATGACTCGATATGATTTTGACAATCCTATTTTTCAAGCTGAAGAAGAGACTGACAAAGATGTTGATTTACCTGAAGAGTTAGCCAGGCTGTTGAGATAAGAGGAAAAGGTCATTCTGCCTCATCAAGAGGACATTGAAGTTGTCAATCTGGGTACAGAGAAGGATAGGAAAGAAGTCAGAATTGGGGCCACATTGGAAGATGATGTCAAGGGAAGACTGGTAGAAATGCTCCGTGAATATAGAGATGTCTTTGCTTAGTCGTATGAAGATATGCCAGGGTTGGATACCGATATAGTAGTGCATCGTTTACCTCTTCAAAAAGAATTTCCGCCAGTCAAGCAAACATTGAAAAGAACCAGGCCTGATATGGCAATCAAGGTAAAGGAAGAGGTCCAGAAACAATTGGATGCCGGTTTTCTTGCCGTAACAAATTATCCTCCATGGGTCGCTAACATTGTTCATGTACCTAATAAGGATGGAAAGGTCAAGATGTATGTCGATTACAGATATTCGAACAGAGCGAGTCTGAAGGATGATTTCCCGCTCCCCCACATTGATGCCTTAGTTGATAATACTTCTCAATATTCTGTGTTTTTCTTCATGGATGACTTCTCCGGGTACAACCAAATCAAAATTTCCCCAGAGGACATGGAGAAAACGACCTTTATCATGATGTGTGTAACTTTTTGCTATAAAGTTATGCCTTTTGGATTGAAGAATGTAGGGGCAACTTATCAGCGAGCGATGGTGACTCTCTTTCATGATATGATTCATCATGAGATTGAGATGTATGTTGATGACATGATTGCGAAGTCACAGACAGAGGAAGAACATCTGGTTAATCTGTTAAAGTTGTTTGAAAAGTTGAGGAAATTCAGACTGTGGTTGAATCCAAATAAATGCACTTTCAGAGTAAGGTCAGGAAAGCTGTTGGGGTTCATTGTTAATGAAAAAGGATTCGAGGTAGATCCTGCAAAGATAAAAGAAATACAAGAGATGCTTGAGCCAAAAACAGAAAAAGAGGTTCGTGGTTTTCTAGGGAGATTGAGCTATATTACAAGGTTCATATCTCACTTTACAGCCACCTGTGAACCAATATTTAAATTGTTAAAGAAAGATCAAACGGTCATTTGGAATGAGAATTGCCAAAGGGCATTTGAAAAGATAAAAGAATATTTGCAGGAACCTCCGATATTGATACCTCCAGTTGTAGGAAGACCTTTGATTATGTACTTGACGGTTCTTGAGAATTCCCTAGGTTGTGTACTCGGTCAACACGACGAGACGTGCAGAAAAGAACATGCTATCAACTATTTGAGTAAGAAGTTCACAGAATGTGAGTCTAGATACTCAATGCTAGAGAAGACATGTTGCGCACTTGCTTGGGCAGCCAAACGCCTGAGGCAATACATGTTAAATCACACAACCATGTTGATTTCGAAGATGGATCCAATCAAGTACGTGTTTGAGAAGCAGGCGCTTTCAGGAAGGATTTCTAGATGGCAGATGGTTATGACAGAATACGATATTCAGTATGTTTCCCAAAAGACCATTGAGGGAAGTGTTTTGTCAGAATATCTCACAAAACAACAAATTGAAGATTACCAACCGATGAAGTTTGAGTTTTCTGATGAAGACATAATGTTTTTGAAGATGAAGGATTGTGACGAGCCTTTACCAGACGAAGGTCCTAAAATAGACTCTCCGTTGAAGATTGTTTTTGATGGTGCTGTTAATTCATATGGCAACAGCATTGGGGCAATCATTACAACGCCTCACGGTTCCCACATACCATTTATCGTCCGGTTAACGTTTTCCTGCACCAACAATGAAGCTGAGTATGAAGCGTGCATCATGGGTATTGAAGAAGCTATTGATTTGAGAATCAAGAACCTTGATGTGTATGGTGATTCAACTTTAGTTGTCAATCAGATTAAAGGAGAGTGGGAAACCTGTCAACCCAATCTAGTACCCTATATGAACTATGCCAGAAGATTGCTGCCTTTCTTTGATAGGGTGGAATTTCATCATGTGCCGAGGGCCGAGAATCAGATGGCAGATGCTTTGGCAATTTTATCGTTAATGTATAAGGTGAATTATTGGAATGAAGCTCCGATGATCACTATCATGCGCCTCGATAGGTCATCTTTCATATTTGCAGTAGAAGAAGCATCGGATGGGAAGCCTTGGTATTTTGATATTAGAAATTTCCTCAAGAATCAAGAGTATCCGCCTGGGGCATCGAGCCAAGATAAGAAGACTTTGAGGAGATTTTCAGGAAACCTTTACCTGAACAAAGATGATGTGCTGTATAGCAGAAATTTTGATCTGGTATTGTTACGGTGTGTGGATGAAAATGAAGCAAGTTTGCTAATGGAAGAAGTCCACGAAGGTTCTTACGGTACTCATGCTGGCCGACATGCGATGTCCAAGAAATTGTTGATAGTAGGGTATTACTGGATGACTATGGAATCTGACTGTTTCAAGTACGCCAAAAAGTGCCATAAATGTCAGATTTATGCTGATAAAGTGCATGTGTCGCCGAGTCCTCTGAATTTCTTGGCATCTCCTTGGCCCTTTGCTGTGTGGGGTATTGATATGATTGGAAAGATTGAACTGACCGCTTCCAATGGACATCGCTTTATCTTAGTGGCAATCGATTATTTCACTAAGTGGGTAGAAGCAACTTCTTTTTCCAATGTAACCAGATAGGTAGTGGCTTGATTTATCAAGAAGGATATCATCTGCCGATATGGAGTGCCAGAATGAATCATTACTGATAATGGTTCGAATTTGAGTAATAAGTGTTGCACCCCAAAATTTGCTCAACATTTCTTTACCTAGCTTATGTTTCATTTCATTCACATTAGCATTATCATTTGCATTTCATTGACATGTATGCAGGAGATCAAGAGGTATGATTACCAATCAAAAGCTATACAAGATTGTGAGGCTAGCTAAGAAGGTTATTCAAGTGTTCAAGGGTTGATATCCTTGTCAGAAAAGTTGAAAGAGCCTCAGAGAGTGTGGTTGAAACCAAGTGTGTAGGTCTCCTAACTTGAGAGTTGTGGGAAGATCATCAGATGATTCTGAAGCCATGGAGTTAGACTTGAGGTCTTGAGAGAGCTCATGAGAAGTGTTGAAGAGCACTTTGAAGCCTAGACAGGTCATTGTGCAAGATTAAGAAGGCTCAACCATGAGTGGTGCAGCTAGGGTTTGACTGGGTCAACCCTAAGTCAACTGATGATTTGGAGAAGGTTGAGACCTAATTCAAGAGCCATGTGATCATGGATTGATAAATTGAGATGTTATAAGAATGATTTCAAGGTTAACTCATCATGATTGAAGAGTTTGAGAAATTTCAAGCTAGGGTTTCTAAGGCTTGACAGTGTAAAATCCCCTAGTTTGACCCCAATCTTCAAGGCAATTTAGCTCAAGATGTGATTGTCATCTCATCTTGCCCCCAACATGATTGTTGTAGAGCATGCTCTTAGATTTAATTTGAGTGCTAGAAGTCCTTGATAGGGTGTATAGAACTCAAGTTATGACTTTGACAAGTTACAAGTCATCTGAGGTATGTGAATTTGGAGCTTGAAAGTTACCCAACTTGCATGACACTTTTGCCCTAGAAGGATGATTCCTATGAACTTTTGGTCAACATGAATGTTGTTCCTTATCCTCTTAGATTTCTATAGAGTACTAGGAGTCCTTGATAGGATTTGTAGAACTCAAGTTATGGCTTTGACAAGTCAAGGGTATTTTGGTCATTTGGAGATTACAGGTCATTTCAATCATAAGGCCATAACTCCTATTTGCAAGCTTCAAATGGGAAAATGTTCAACATCAAACTTGTTCAAAATGATGTTTTAAGGCTAGCTAAGTGGTCATGAGAGGTTGGAATTGCTTGTAACTCAAAATTGCAAAATTGACTTAAAAAGGGAAGAATTAAAGTTCATTAAAAGGACCAAATTTGTGATTTTTCATTCCAAGGCCATGATAAGGCATGTAATATGTCATTTTGATCAGAAATGACCTTTTAAAGACATTGGCAATATTACTTTTCTCATTTGAGGTCAAAATCATGGAGTTGTATTTTGTTACTTAAGGCTTAAGGTACATATGCCAAACTTCTCATAAGATCAAACCAAGGTGCAAACACATTCCAAACACACCCAAAATCTCATGTGGAGAGAATTTGGATGAGAATGAGGGCAAATGCAAGCTGCTGCAAGAGCTGTTATGACCATGGCATGAGATTGAATTTCAAGTGAGATGAGATATTGAACTTCTCATTAGAGTGATCTAGAACTTTCTAGATCATTCATTCATGTCCTATATATGATCATGAAGTGATCCAAGGCCAAGGTTGGTGAGAATTGAGAGAGGAGAGTGAGATTGCACTTTGAACTTTCTTCTTGCAAATCCAATTCTGTTACAAGGTTTGGAGCAATTTCAGTCCAAGTTCTTGATCCCAATAGCTTGCTCTAGAGTTGGTGATTGATCCTAGATCAAATTCAAGGCAAAACTGTGGAAGAATCGTGAGTTGGCCATTGGAGTTTGAAGCTTGCAACTCAGAATCGAATTCAAGAATCTATCAAGTTTCACCTCTTTTCTTTGCATACAGAAGGTTGATTGGAGGCTAGTGAAGGAGTCTGGAAGTTCTTGAGGGTTGATTTGAAGATTCAACCACTCTGTTCACACGATTTTACCAGGTATGTAAGCATCATTCCACAGCTTAATTTGAGTAGAATCGAGAGGATTTGTTAGGTTAAATGCTTTGTAGATTGATGTAGGAAGGTTTCTGGATCATTAATTTGGAAATTAGTGACCAATTAGGGTTTATGCAATTTTCGATGTGTTTTTGCAAACCTTGAGCCTTTAGCATGAACTAGTGGCATGAATGAATGCCTGAGGAAATTTGGGACAAGATTCATCAAGAAATCGTGGCCAATGGTGGATTCTAGAGAGAGTTAGGGTTGGGAGTGGCTGATCGGAGAAGTCACCGGCGGTGACTCTAGCGCACGCAGGTGAAGGGATCTTCAGACATTCAAAATGGAGAAGACGACCTCATAGCCATTGGATTAGAGGTGGACCTTTGACCTGGGAAGGATCCAACGGCCACGAGTGATCTAAATTTTGTGAAGGACTCTGAGTTATGAAACGATGCGTTTCATTTAATTGTTGGTTTTGGGCTTAGTGCAACTTTGATATCCCCACCCCCCTTATGGCCCAGTCTGGATAATGAACTGAATTTTTATGCTATTCACACCACGCGCTTATCCATTTCTTTTGATTTTCTTTTATTTTTTTTTATTTCATTCATGGATATTGAATAATCCATAAAAAATTGAAAAATGACTCAATTAATTCCATTCTTTTTTCCATAGATTCATGATTGAATCTAGTTTTTTTTAGAGAAAAAATATTAATATTTCATGCATTTTTGATTTTATTTGCATTTGTTGAATTTGAATTGATATTAAAATAATCATGGTTGATGCTTGATTTTGGTGAATTTGGTTTGATCATTGGATGATGATTCTTGCCCTGATTTTTTGTGTGTAGCTAGCATAGATGTGCATGTCCCCCCTAGATTTTTCTCACATTTTTGTGAAGAATTTAAGTGGTAGTTTTAAGTTGAAACTTTAGGAGCTCCATTTTTAGGGTTTATGGTTGATACCTTATGATTTAGGTTTTATTTCTAGAACTTGGTGGATGATTCAACCTCTGAATTTTGTATGGTAGATTCATGATTGAATTAGGGTCCCTTAGGAATTTTTGTAGGAATTTACAATGTAGTTTACTATTTTTGTTTGATTTTAGTTTAGGTGCTAACTTTGGATGATTCTAATGCACTAATTCAATTAGAATGACTTCTTTAGTCCCCTTAGATTAGGGTTTTTCCTCTCTTACTCTTGGATGATGTTGAAGACAAGCTTGGGCTACCATGGAATGCTTGAAGAAGCTTGGATGTGAAGATCTTCCCTTCTTTTGGTGTAGTGTTGATTAGGTGTTAAGATTAGGGTTTGTAGGCAGAGCTTCTAGATAGATTCTTTTCCTTCATAAACATGGAAGATGTTGATCACTTCCATTCTTCCTTATGATGTAAGGTCCCTTTGTAAAGGCCTCATCCCTCCTTTGGTAGGATGTGTGGCTCTTTACAAATTGGTAGAACCTTTGAGGGTCCCTTTCTCTGAAGATAGGATTCTTAGTGGTGACCTTGGGTCTTCACTCTGCTGTCAATCATCCAAACTTTGCTCTTGTTAGATGAATCTTTCTCCCTTGCTAGAGGATGGAGTTCCTTGCTTGAAGAAGATTGAAGGCTAGAAGTTGATACTTCTCTGTGTTTGAAGACTACCTTTAGAGCTGAAGCTTGAAGATCCAGAAGAATAAGTTGATACTTGTGTGAAGAAGAAGATCAGATTGAGATTGAGGGAAGAGCTGAAGCTTGAAGAAGATGAAGAGAAAGTTGATACTGGCGAGAGGAATCCATTGGAGATAGAATGAAGAAGCTGAAGCTTGAGGAAGAAGCAAGTTGATACTTGTGAGTTTAATGCATTAAGTCCCTGAGGGAACAAGTTGATACTTGTAATTAAGGGTGAAGCCTGAAGGTGGAATCTACTTTGGAGCTGAGGCCTGAAGAAGAAAGAATAAGTTGATACTTATGTTTGATGTGTTGAAAGCTCAGAGAAGTAAGTTGATACTTGCTATTGAGGATGATAGCCTTGAAGAGCAGTTGAAGGCTTTAGACTGAATTGATGTCAGAGGAGCTTTGTTGTGAAGCTGGGGAAGCTGTTGATCTGCTTTCTTTCCTTGTCTGTTTGTTTGCTGTGCAACTGTATTGATGTGACTTGTTTGATTTGCTTGATGCATTAAAATAAGCCCATATCTAGACTGATTTAAGTTAGGAGACTGATTGCACTAGAGGTTGAGTTGCTCCCTCTGCTTGTATTGTTACTGTATGGCTTTTCTTGCTGGTATTCGGTAGAGCCCTGCTCCCTTGCCTATGTGGTTTGTATCTTGCTTGATAGCATGTCCTTCTTCTGTATGATTGCAGTTACTCATATCTTGTTTGATAGCATATTATTTCTTCTGTATGATTGCAGTTGCTCATTATTTTGCTTGATAGTATGTTATTTCCTCTGTATGATTGCAGTTATTCATATCTGGCTTGAGGTTGAGATGAGCTTGTGGAGGCTGATGCCCCACACACACTTCCTCCCTCACTTGCATTGCATGCATTTTACAGTTGTTTACTGTTTACCGTTTAAGCTGACGCTTTATCTGTTTCTATTTATCATTGATATGATCCCCTAGGAATCTCACTTCCTTTGATAAGGAAGTGATGATTAGAACTTTAGGTTGAAACCTATGTGTCGCTACTGCGAAAATCGGCGCCGGCTGACAGAAGAGTCGCCACCGTGCGTTATTTATCCCAACGGAGGGAAAGGAAACGCTCGAAGTAAACCTCGCAAGAACACGGGAAAGGTATGGTCGTCGCAACCAAAACCTAGGTTCGGGAGTCGGTTACGCAAGGGGAAGGTATTAGCACCCCTCACGTCCGTCGTACTCGACGGGATCCACGCTTGGTGTTTATCAGGAAAAGGGTGTGTTTATCTATCTACGCTAGTGGTCAGTCTGAAAAGAAAAGAAAAGGACAGGACTCGACAGAACATACGTTGTTCTGGGCCTACGTACTCCCTCGTGCAATGGGAAAGTCAGAGTCAACGTAGTTCGACTACCTACGTCTAGACGGGGGAAAGGTTGCTCGCCAGGACATCGCGTCCTGTGCCTACGTACTTCCACACGACATGGAAGATCAGAGCAAACGTAGTTCGACTACGCACGACACAAGCTGTTCAAGTGTTTTTTATGGGAAAATGCACCTTAACCAAGGGTTTTCACAGTCCAGGAGGACAAAAAGTTTTGATGTTTGTTCAAATCTTTTAACGGAAGAAATGAATTCACTTTTGTTTTATCCTTTATTAAGTGTTTTTCTGTTGTTTTGAGAAAGGAAAGAGACACCCTAAAACTATGGTTGAAAAGGGGAATCTACCTAATGTTATCATGCCTGGTTAACCAACCTAATGTCTATCATAACTCCTCCACAGCAGAGAAGTTAGAGCTCCTAAGGGATCATGGCAACAGAACTAAACAGCAAACAGGAATCACTGCAAAGTAAAGAAATACTGGAAATATGCATGAATGCAACAACCAAACAAGCAAGGCACAAAGGCCACACACCACAGAGGCAAGGGAGCTCAGCTCTACCAAATACCAACAAGCAAAGCCACTCAATAACAATCAAGCAGAAGGAGGACCACCTCAACTTCTCATGCACACAACTCCTATTTCTAAGATGCACCTATCTTAGAAATATCTAGATGAACCCCTAAGTCTAATGCAGCACAGCACCACACAAGTCAATCAACACAAAGAGAAGGCTAACCAGCCTGGCAAACTCCTATCCAAAAGCAAGAAACTACCCCTGAGCAAGACCCTAAACAGCCTTAAAACAAAACCCTAATCTACCTATGAGCAGAGCCCTATGCAAAACCCTAATCAAAACCTTAAGCAAAGCCCTAAACAAAACCTCACACAAAAGAAATCAATCCCAGTCTTCAAGCTTCAAGACAAGCTTACCAAAGAAAGGGAGCTAAGTAGGCAGACTCATAGTGCCTTCCTCAGGAAAGCACTAGGAGGCTCCTACTTAGGAATCATATCCCATGCGGCTCGACAACTGTGAACGGTTTACATTCCTCCTCAGGAGAAACTAAACTCACATGAAGGCTCCAACATCATTGGATACTTGAGAAATCCTTCATGAACTAAGGGAACTAAGTGAACAGACCCATAGTGCCTTCCTCAGGAAAGTACTAGGGGGCTTCCACTTAGGAATCATATCCCATGTGGCTCAACAACTGTGAACAGTTTACATTCCTCCTCAGGAGAAACTAAACTCACATGAAGGCTCCAACATCATTGGATACTTGAGAAATCCTACATGAACTAAGGGAACTAAGTGGACAGACCCATAGTACCTTCCTCAGGAAAATACTAGGGGGCTTCCACTTAGGAATCATATCCCATGTGGCTCAACAACTGTGAACGGTTTACATTCCTCCTCAGAAGAAACTAAACTCACATGAAGGCTCCAACATCATTGGATACTTGAGAAAGAGAAGAGAAGAAAGAATGAAAGACATCCATAGTGCCTTCCTCAGGAAAGTACCATGAATTTCCCTCAGACTTCAAGGTCTCAAACCTCACAGAAAGAGAGTAAGCTCCTAGACTAGGACCTCAATCTATACATCCTTGCAAGCTCCATCAAGACTTCATCTAGCCTCCATCTTCAAGAAGAAACCACAGGCCCTCAAACCAAAAGAAACTATCTCTAAAGTTCAACCACAGTTGAACTTCAAAGTCAGAAGCCCTCAAGACTTCTCCTATTCTCAAACTCAAGCAAAAAATAACAGAACACCCTATAAAAATCTACCAAAAATCTAGGGAAAACCTACATGCCTCTATGATCCCAAGATCAAATCTCAAAGCCTAAGTCAACTTCTAAGGCTACTAAACAATCCCTAACATGTGAAGGGTCAAGGGTTAACCAGCAAGTTATGAGGTCTCTACTCTCTAACCCTAAAACAACATCAATCAATCTAAAAAATCCACAAAAATCCTATGGGGAGCATGCATCAGTCTAGTATAACATACTAAAAAAAATAAAGCAAAAATCAATACCAAGTGAGAGAAATAAAATCAACAAGGCAGACACATCACAAACCAATTATTCAATACCATTTAAAATACAAAAAATGCCATAAAAATGAAAATGCATGATCAATTCAATATTTTTGCACTATAAAATTCTAAATTGAATTAGGAACCTATAGAAAAAAGAAGGGAATTAATCGGATACTCCTACTATTTTTTATGGATTATTTTCTAACATGAATGAAACAAAGAATATAAAAAAAGAAATAAAACAAAGAGGGGTGCAGCGATAGCAAAACCTTAGTCATTTCAGACTGGGCCCAAATGCAGGGGGGTGCGCATAGCAATTGGCTAAGCCCAAACCAAAATCTCATTATTCTTCTCACAGCCAGGGGGGATAGCGAGTAAAGAGAGGGGTGCGCTTCAGCAAACTCAGACTTGGGCTTAGCCCAATCCAAACCCTAACCCAAACATCACCCAACAAAACCAGTCTTCTCCCCGAAATCACATTCACTGTTCACTAAACCAAAACCCTAGCGCCGTTCGTGCTTCTCTCTGAACTCCCCTCACGAACCTCTCTCCAACACTTTCTGAAACCCTCAAACCCTAATCAACCATTCATGAATTCAAACAACAGCCTCTCTCTAATCCTTAAATTGTTCAGCTCAAACTAACCTAGATCAATCCCCATCAATTAAAGCTAAACTTCACATCTCAAAACGAGAAACCCTAATTCACCGAATGAACAACAATGGAGGCAAGAAGAAACGAAACCTGGGTGAAGCAACGGAGACGATGGAGCTTCTGGAGAGTTCTTCGCGGATGCTCAAAGATCAACAACCTTGATGATGTTTGAAGATGATCTGGAAAGTTTCTGGTGATGAAACCTGGAAATGACGATGAACGCTACCATCAAGCTGAAGATCGTCGAATGTTTTATGTAGATCGCTTGAAGATTTTGAAGAAGTTCTAGAGAATCTTGATCGTGGATGAGTGTTCTTGAGGCGCGGTTGAAGAACACTGATGATTTTCTGGGGATTTCGGGAGATCTTGAATATTTTCTGGAGATTTGATGAAGATTCGTATGAATCTTGATGATGATGACGAACGAATAACGATGAACGCCAAGAACAATATGATAAAGCTGGAAGATCTTGATCAAATCTGGAGATTTCTGGAAAATGATGAATGTTCACGGTGAGAATGATGAAGATTGGTTGCAGTTGATGATCGGAGAAGAGGATGAATTTCTGAAATTTCCAGTTTCCGGCGAGGTTGGTTACGGCGGGGTGATTATTGATGGAGGTAGAAGATGAAGATTCAAAGGAGATTGGGTGAAATCTGGTGAAACCTGCAAATTCTGGCGTCTGGAGGTGGTCCGGTGATGGTTGGGCGGTGGCCGGTGGGGCAGTCAACGGATTTGCATGGCCGGCGGTGTAATCCCGGTGAGGCTTGGTGAGGCGACAGGTGGCGAGGGAGGTTACTGCATGCTGGCCACGTGTGGGGGTGGCGTGGCGCAGAGAGAGAGTGAGTGGGTCAGGGTGAGGTGTCAGTGTGTGGGAGAGTCTGGAGTTATGAGGTGGGGCCTCTTCATTTGCACGCGTGGACGCCTATATATAAGACACCTGGCATGGACAAACAACAAAGAAAAACAGACTGAAATGGAATGGGCCTCCAAAAACACCCTGAGCCCACGAAAATGGCACTAATTGGACCAAAAACTCTGAATTTAAAAAAGGATTAAACCCCAATTAAAAGCTAATCAAAGACTAACCTAATTAACTAGTAATTAAAACTACAATTAAATCTAAATGAAAATTAAACTATCCTAATTAATTCTAACCAACTCAATTAAAACCTAACTAATATTAAACTCTAATTAAACTAATTAAATCCTAATTAAATCTAAAAGATGATTAAAATCTAGTTAAACTCTATTAAACCAAAAAAGAGAATTAACATCCAATTAAATTCTATATTAAACTAAAACCAATATCTATTAATATCTATATAAAAAAACTATCAACCTATATTAAACCTAATAAAGGAAATTAATATCTAACAAAAATTAAATCTATATTAAAAATAAACTCTATTTATTCTATTATCTAAAAGACATGACTTAATATCTAAAAAGAAATTTATTCTAAAATCTATTTAAAAACAAATTTATAAATTCTAAAAAAAGATTTAAAGCTATTAAAAAATATTAAAAAAACTATTTAAATTCTGAAAAATCTAAAAACCTATTAAAAATTCTACAAACGGCTATTAAATCCTAAAAATGCAAACAAAGGCCAATGGCCAACACAAAGGAGAGTGCGAGACCAGATCGACGCAAATGGTAAACCCGGACACCCAGAAACTAAAAAAATCACCATGTAAGCTGAAAACACCGAGAAGCGCACAATGAAACCCTGATTATCTAGACTGGATCTGAAATATCCGGTAGATGAAAACCAAGATGTAACCCTGACATCCTCTGTCTGTGTATAAATGTCATGCATCTGATATGCGAATACGAATTGAACCATGAACCAGATAGGAGAACCGGTTGGTCATATTTTAGGGTGCAACAGCTGCCCCTATTCAAGCGGCTTGGACCTGAATGGGTGAAGAGCGCTCAAACTTCAAACATTCAAAGGTAAATGACGGTTGAATACCAATGAAACCCTGAAATTTGCCAACCGCAAAAATAAATTGCGCACACCACTGCTTGGGGAGAATTAACTAGGGAACTGATTTTCGTTGCCACAGCGACAACTAAACACCTATCCATCAACTTGCTTATGAAATAATCGGATATTGTCCATAGACCATCCCATTCCGAAGAAGTGAGCATACATTGAACAGTGAGAAATTGTTGATCTCTCTTATCAACCTTTCGTATCCTGAAGAAACGAGCAAACGCTTAACCAAACGAGACAATGCTGATTTCACTTGTCAACCTTTTGTTCGTACCTGAACGAGCATCCATTAACAGCGAGAAAATGTCGATTTCACTTACCAACCTTCCGTTCGTACCTGAACGAGCACCCACTAAACCGCGAGAAAATGTTGATTTCACTTATCAACCTTTCGTTCGTACCTGAACGAGCATCCACTAAACCGCGAGAAAATGTTGATTTCATTTACCAACCTTCCGTTCGTACCTGAACGAGCATCCACTAACAGCGAGAAAATGTTGATTTCACTTACCAACCTTCCGTTCGTACCTGAACGAGCATCCACTAATAGCGAGAAAATGTTGATTTCACTTACCAACCTTCCGTTCGTACCTGAACGAGCATCCACTAAACAGCGAGAAAATGTTGATTTCACTTACCAACCTTCCGTTCGTACCTGAACGAGCATCCACTAAACTGCGAGAAAATGTTGATTTCACTTACCAACCCTCCGTTCGTACCTGAACGAGCATCCACTAAACTGCGAGAAAATGTTGATTTCACTTACCAACCCTCCGTTCGTACCTGAACGAGCAGCCCTGCGGGGACACGAGAAACTTAACCAAGCAGCTCTGAGAGGATAATTCTGACGACAGCCGTCAAACACCTATTCTGGCAATAGGTATCCCGAAAACACTCCGCTGGGGAAATTGGGAACTTAACCAAGCACCCTGACGAGAATAACCTTGTTGAAAAATAAGAGGAATTTAACCAAACAACTCCGTGGCGAATACCCTGCGGGGAACTATGAGGGACTTAACCAAGTAACTCATTGAAGTAACACCCTGCTGGAGAACATAACTCTGCTGGGGAAACTACGGGTAACCACCCAGAAATCTGCATTACCATCTTCCGATGTTGACACCACAGCATCCTAAAAAAGACTCAGCTGGGGGAAAAGGTGCTTGACCAAGCAAACTTTGTTAAGGGAATATGACATGACGAACACGATCACTGCGTGTCTGGCGCAACAACCCTCTTGACAGGAGGAAACACGATCACTGCGCGTCTTGGCGTTGCAAACAAAACCACATATGAGACGAATACGATCACTGCGTATCTCTTCCGCAAAAAACCCCATAACATAACGATGACCACGATCACTGCGTGCCCTGCGCCCCAACTCTCTTGACAGGAGAAAACACGATCACTGCGTGCCTTGCGCCACAACCCTCTTGACAGGAGGAAACACGATCACTGCGCATCTTGTGCCACAAACCAAACATACGGGATGAATACGATCACTGCGTACCTCTTCCGCAAAAACCCCATAACATAACGGTGACCATGATCACTGCGTGCCCTGCGCCACAACCCTCTTGACAGGAGGAAACACGATCACTGCGCGTCTTGTGCCACAAACCAAACATACGGGATGAATACGATCACTGCGTACCTCTTCCGCAAAAACCCCATAACATAACGATGACCATGATCACTGCGTGCCCTGCGCCACAACCCTCTTGACAGGAGGAAACACGATCACTGCGCGTCTTGCCGCAAACAAAACATACAGGATGAATACGATCACTGCGTACTCTACCACAAATCCCCACAACATAATGATGACCATGATCGCTGCGTGCCCTGCGCCACAACTCTCTTGACAGGAGGAAACACGATCACTGCGTGTCTTGTGCCACAAACAAAACATATGCACATCTCTGCGAACCACAATCTCACTTATCAACAGAGAAAATACCTGAGGCTGAACGGGTAATCAATCCTGCTTACGCTCCCAAATGCACATGTTTGATAATGCCGTAATGCTTCCATACTGCATGGAAATGCTACGTATTCGTGTAAAATGCAAGTGCTTATGATGCATGCTTATGCAAAGGAATTACTTCAACAAAATAAATGCTGAAGACAAACTGGATCTGCTGGGGATAACCGGAATACTACCGATACAGTTCCAACAAAATAAAGGCTGGAAAGATGAACTAACTCTGCTGGGGATAACCGTCCTGCTGGGAAAGTAGCTCACAACTCAGAACCTCAAACTCTGCTGAAGATGATCGTCCTGACGAGGAAGGATCAACCTGTTGGGGAAAAAGAAAAGCAATCCTGGAAACTGTTTTCAAAAGGTATCAGCACTCTGATTACGTCCTGTGGGGGTAATTCATCCTGCTATCACTGAGCTGGGGGTTGACCGGTGTGCTCTGATTCGCACTACACAAGATTCTTCAGGCGAGTTAATCATATCTGTCTCGACCCTTGCTGGGGAGGACTTTATCCTGCTTGATAAGCCAATTCTGAACTACTGAAGATACATTGATCTTTTCCTTCAACGCAATCTCCACTCTCCTGGGGAGACGACATTCAAATTTGCCTGGGGCGACTTCACTGGGGAAAGACACAACATTCATCTTCTGGAGAGGGTACTATCCTACCATGGACTCTGGCGGGGATAAACAGACTGGCTTGGATAACCTGCCCCAGTGCATTCAACTTGCCCCTATCTAACTCCTGGGAATACTTGCTCTGAACAGCTTGCTATGAGACAACCTCGAGATTACTTGCCCCGGTATCTATACGACAAAAAAGATTCAATTTCCATTAAACCCCGATCAACCCAGTTGGTTTCAACACTCTCTGCGGTGACTTGCCCCTGAATGAGCGTTCTAGCGACTTAACCTGATATGATTATCTACCTGAAGTATCTGCTTTCAAATCTCCACGTTCTGTATAATTGCCCCTGATTGGATCTCGAGAAGACTCACTTCTGATTAACTGCCTCTCAAGCATACTGCCCCTTGATCAACTGAAGCTTCGGGACTTGTCCTCAGACTAACTGATTCCGAACTCACTGGAAGTCAATGCCCCGGATTTACAGGGCTTCACAACATACACCATCCTGTTTCAGACTGCTGAATTACTCGGTCCTGCTCGATTATTCCCTGTTGGAATCTCCTTCATGTCAACTACTAACTTGCAAGTAAAAATCGTCTGTTCACGAATGGTAATTCTAATGCAATGTTTATGCAGATTTTGAAGAAGTTTGGGCTGTCACTCGTTTACATGCACGATTGAGTGACGAATGAACCAAAGTTCAAACGTAGTGCTTACGTGGTCAGTGAAAAACACAACAAGGATGTGACTAGCAAGTCACGAAGGAGTCAGGTTACTCGACCTTATCGTAATGCACTTTCAGAATAAACCTTGCCTCAATTAGGTCTTTTAAGGGTTGTATCGTGGTCGGGTTCACGGTTCGTGAAACAAAGGATATTTGGCTCAAATTTTGATTTGTACCCACCCCTTCTACGTGATGTTCTCCGATCCTACAGTTCAGCTAACCTGGCACAAGCGCTCGCCTCTTCGAGAGGTATGTTGAATGGTAAGAACCGCAATTAAGGAACTCACAGGGTTTTTCGGAGTGAGAGTTACTCCTTTTTCGTTTTCGGTGTCTGTGTACACGACTTTGTGACTTCACGAGATTTTTCTATTTTTTTCTATCCCTTCTTTTCCATTCTTTTTGATTCCCTAATTTTTGCCTGGACTGACTCCTTTTGAGTTCCTTTCGTTTTTTCGTTTTCTTTTGAAGTCCAGCGGGATGCCCTGATTTTTACCTAAGTATTAGCTTTCCAGCTTTTTCTTTCTCTTTACTTAGCGGGCTTTCTTTTTTTTTTCTTTTGGAACAAAGTCGTGTGACACTGGTTGTCTTGATTGCTCCGAAAGGATTGTAATTGTCTCACTCCTGATCGGTGAGGTTTAACCACTGTGGTTGACGAGGTACGACCTCTTGAGAGGCATAAACTGTAATTGGTCCTCGAAAGACAACACTCCTCTGTAAGACTTGAATGCTCGGTCAAGCTAACTGACAACTACCCTGCCCCGGGATAAGATGTGAGGGTTTAAAAGTCCGAAAAAACTTCTACTTCCTGGCTCGAAGTGGTTAACAAGGGACTAACTCCTTATATCTCCAGTGTTTAGGGGATTTGAAACAATGCCTTGTACGTCATCGGCAAGGTTTTATCTGAAAGCATACGATCACCGGTTATGAGTTTATTTCGTCATCCTCCCTCCAGTCTTTGCTAATCACAGTGATAAAGTGGAGTGAATAAAATGCAAGTGTCAGTGCAATGCAGTAAATGAGCGACAGCGACATGATTAATTCAGAAAAATGCATAGTCACTTTATTATTATTACCGTTCGAAACATACAATGTTTACAGCAAGTAGTAACTAACATAAAAGAAACTACAAATGCAAATGATATAAAGTCTGAGGACTGCCAATGCTGAGGGCGCCTGCCTGTCTGGACCACTGGCTTTTGCTGGGGAATACTTTTCGAGTCTACGAGCTTAGACAGCTGAGAATTTAGTATGCACAAACAGAAATCCTTCTCGAAAGGAAATGCAATCCTGGTCGATCAACTGCTGTACCTTTTCCTGAAACGCTTTACAATCTTCAGTTGCAAGCCCTGGAGAGCCACCATGGTAACTACACTGAACTTGGGGATTGTACCCAGGAGGGTAAGGTTCTGGCACAGGCTTGAGAGCTTTCGGCTCCACCAAGGCGTTCTGAACCAACTGTGGAAAAAGTTGACTGTACGGCACAGGAACTGGGTGGGAAGGACCATTCCTTCGTTCCAAATTGCTATGAGGTCTGTTCTGATTCTGACGCTGAGTCTGATACCCTTGGCCACGAGTTCGCTGAGCGACATAAGACTCTTGATATGGTGCCCCAGGCACAGTGGTCTGTCCGGAATAACGAGACACTGATCGCTGAGGAGACAAAGAACCAACAGATTTCACCGATTCGACTCGAGGATACCCAACATCATTCCTGATTGCGTTGACCACAACTCCTTCTTCGGTTTGACGAGCCCGACCGCCTGCAACACTCTGGATTTTTCCAGTCTTTACACCATACTCGATGCGCTCTCCTGCCCTGACCAATTCAGAGAAATTTGGTGTGACTCCAAGCATTCTTTCGAAGTACGGGCTCTGCAAGGAGTTTACGAACATGCTTGCTAACTCTCGGTCTAGAAGTGGTGGTTGCACTCTGGCAGCAAATTCTCTCCATCTCTGCGCATACTTCCTGATGGGTTCATCGTTCTCTTGAGACAATTCTTGCAACTGCACGCGACTAGGAGCTTCAACAAGATTGTAGTCATACTGTTTCAGAAAAGCATTGGCTAAATCCACCCATGATCGGATCTGATCCCTCTCTAACTGCATATACCAACTCAGAGATGCCCCAGTCAGACTATCCTGAAAGCAGTGAATCATCAACTTGTCGTTATGCACGAATGAAGTCATTCTTCGGCAGAACATCACCAAATGTTGCTTTGGGCAACTGTCTCCTTTGTACTTTTCAACCCTCGGCATTCTGAACTTCGGAGGTAACACTAGGCCAGGAACCAGACACATGTCTGCAGCATTAGGTTTAACAGCGTCTTTACCTTTCAAGGCTTTGAATCTTTCATCCAATGCACGAAACCTTCTAGCACACACAGGAGCTAATGGGTTTTCAGTCTTTGCTATCAGGACCTCTCTTCGGGACTTTGGCATAGGGAAGGCAACACCCTGGTAGCCTGGAGTATCAACAGAAGGATAACGTTCACTTCGGACAACAAACTGCTCACGTAGACCTTGGTCTTCAACAAAAGGCTGTACAAGCTGAGCTGCAATAAGGTTGTTCACTTGCGGAAAGTCTTCGTCATGCGTAGATCCATACAAAGGATTGGACGTCACAGTGAAACCTGACAAGGTATCAACAAACTGGAAGCTGCTCTCTGACATAGCTCCCAACCACTGCCAACTGACTTCACTGCTTGATTCTGCTCAAATCTGCTTCAACCCCTTGGTCGTCTTCAACACTCCACACTTGCCTCGAACAATTCCCCGAGAATCACCCTCTGGAGTGAAAACAAAGGCTGGATAAGTGCTCTGGCCAGCTAGAGAAATGCTATGCAATGTGATTTATGCAGACAGAATGCAAAAATACTAACATGCATGTGTGCATTGGGGATATTTCCCCTCCAATTCCAGTGTCAAGGTAGCAAGACAAGATAAACCATAAGGACAATATTTAGAAAAACCCTCATATATTTATTGGAATGACAGTCTTGTCAAGACGTTACACAACTATGTTCCATACAACTGATATGATAAAGGAGGATCCCAACCAACATGCCTGGTGGTGATCTCAACACATAGAATACAAGAGAGAAATCAAGTGCGGGTACGGTCGCAGAAATCCTCGAACAGCTTCTTCGTCTCTGCGTGATCTGGTCGATAAATCAAGCCTTCTATCAACTGATCCCTTTTCCTGACCGTTCCTTGGATATCTCTGACAAAATCTTCCCAAGCCTTATCTTGGGCACCATCCTCAGGTTTGGGCCTCTTGGTGCCTGCTCTGTGCTGACAATCTTCCAGATTCCTCATGGCATCAATCAGTTTGCGTTCGGCCTCGTATCGACGACATGCTTCTTCTTCAAGCTCTTCAGTTTTCACTTTAACCTGTTCTCCCAACTGAGCAACCTGTATCTTTAGCTCTTCTTCCCGTTCTTTGCGTTTGGCCATAGTAAGGTCCCAATGCTCTCTGAACTTAGCTAACTTCGTGTAGGCCCTTTCCAGCTCTTGTTTCTTAGTAGCCAATACGCTGCTAACTGAGTCTACATCTAACTCCAGACGCTTCTTGGTTTCAGTCAACTCCAATAAAGTAGTCTTAAGATGTTTCAAAGTTTCGGCCTGTTGCTTGGAAAAATATCATGTTTCAATCTTTTCATGACGAAGCTGGGCGTTCTCTTTCTCTAAAGCTTCTTTAACCTTTGCTAACTCTTCTTTCTCCGCCATCAGCTGCTTGTATACCTGCATGTCTATAGTGGTGGGCTCCTCCACCGGAGAAGGATACAATGGCTGAACTGCAGAATAAGGCATAAGGAATTTCGTAGCTCGTTCACGAATCCATTCCACATACGGACCAAGAACTCGAGTACCCCCTTTGCTACATGAAGGCTTCCCTCTCTTACGCAGGTTCTTCCATGCTTTCTCAAGCTTGATCAACATCGCCCCCTCTATTGCCCCAGTGAGATACAGAGATTCCTGTATCTCCTCGGGCTTCGGCGCTTCCTGAGGTGCATACCCAAACTGCCTGATTAATAAGGAAGGGTTGTAATTGACACACCCTCTCCTTCCTATCAAAGGAACATTAGGGAATCCTTCGCATCGGTATATGACCTCAACTCCTAACACCTCCTCATTAACCCACACCACATTCTCAGAAGTCAACCCCATCAAGCGCTCAGGCCATCCTAAAGAATCAATAGAAGTGACGAAAGGCCCTGACTTCGGCATATGACTAGTAAACCACCTACACAGTAGAGGTACACAGCAAGAGACATTCCTTCCTCGCCGCTTTTCATTTTGGTAGTGAGTGGAATGGTGGATATCTCCCAGCAAGGTAGGAACTGGGTTCTTTGCAGCCAGAATATAGAAAGCATCTGCATCAACAAAATCAGGAAGGTTTGGGAACAATACAATGCCATACACACACAGCAAGGATGGCGTCAAAAACAACCCAGCCACCCTTCTTGGCATACTCCAGAGCCTTCTCCACCAAAACAAACAACAGAAATCCCCACGCATCTTCTCTTCTGATCATCTTCCCTGTCAGCTCAAACTCTCCTAAGTACAGAATAGCAGAAAGCTCAGCCAGATTAGGCTTAGCGTCCGTATGATAGAAAGGCATCTGCTCGCGAATCAGTATATCCAAGAGTGCAGAATACTCCTCCAGGGTAGGAGCCAAGACAAAATCAGGAAATATGAAACACCTGAGCTCAGCATCATAAAACTGCAACAGGGTGTAAATGCCGCTGATCTCATAAGCCGAGGGCTGGTAAACATAAGTCAGGATCCTCCCATATGTCTTCCTGAAATCTCCCATCACCTTCTTCCTAGCAATAGTAATTAACTTTGACAACAGACTGATATCTGGAGACGGGAATTTGTAGGGTAACACTCTCTTCATGGCTTCCATGTCTTGCTAGGAAACAAACACCGGAACTGGGAGGGGAAATATGTACCTGCAATACACACACGTTAGTTGGATGCAAATGGTAATGCACTAATGCAATATGATAAATGATGCAATCAGTGAACACAGGGGCCATGCTGTAGCCTGAGGAGGAACATCTCTGTGATGTCAAGAGCAGAAAACCACCACAGTCACCAGAACCTCATGACGCTGACTATCATCTGACACCCAAAATACCAATACCCTGGTAAGAAATCCATCTGAACCTCTGTCTCTGACGAGAAAACCATCTGATAATAGTATCAACCTCAAACAAGAAACCCATCTGATCCAAACAACACACCAGTTAACGAGCCAAGAAAACCATCTGATAAATACTAAATCATGGTTTCTGAAGGCCAGTTTTCCTGCAATAACCCAATCCCCCTCACAGGTATGGACCTAATCCACGGACAAAGGTACGGCATCCTATGCGGTCATCAGCGTCACAGACTTTCATGAGTGACGATACGATTCCCAGAAGGAGTGGCATCATCAAGTCATGAAGAGGCCTCACTTAGCTGACTTCCAAATGATCGGTCCCCAGAGTCGACAGTCCTCACGTCTGGACTCCCCTCAGATCCTCAGGACCGGAAAGGAGCACCTCAGAGAGAACCTCGTCTGAGCGCAAATTTCGTAGGGAACGGTGCCTGCTCAGCAGACAGGTTCGTCTACTACTCTCCACAACTATGTCTAGGTGCATACTCAAGCCCAGGTCCGGCTTCTCACTCATAGTAACCTCCCTTTCCCACAGCCATAATCATAATAATATAGTGCTGAAAGTAAATGCGGAAAGGTAAAGGTACGGAAAAGTAAAGTGCGGAAAGATAAAACACATATGCACAACACCCAACAGATAAACACCCAAGCACTAGGATTGACTCGCGTAGGGGAATGGAAACGGTCCCAGCATAAGGGATGGGAAAAGTCCCTAGATGCTACAAGCTCCCCAGCAGAGTCGCCAGCTGTCGCTACTGTGAAAATCGGCGTCGGCTGACAGAAGAGTCGCCACCGTGCGTTATTTATCCCAACCGAGGGAAAGGAAACGCTCGAAGTAAACCTCGCAAGAACACGGGAAAGGTATGGTCGTCGCAACCAAAACCTAGGTTCGGGAGTCGGTTACGCAAGGGGAAGGTATTAGCACCCCTCACGTCCGTCGTACTCGACGGGATCCACGCTTGGTGTTTATCAGGAAAAGGGTGTGTTTATCTATCTACGCTAGTGGTCAGTCTGAAAAGAAAAGAAAAGGACAGGACTCGACAGAACATACGCTGTTCTGGGCCTACGTACTCCCTCGTGCAATGGGAAAGTCAGAGTTAACGTAGTTCGACTACCTACGTCTAGACGGGGGGAAAGGTTGCTCGCTAGGACATCGCGTCCTATGCCTACGTACTTCCACACGGCATGGAAGATCAGAGTAAACGTAGTTCGACTACGCATGACACAAGCTGTTCAAGTGTTTTTTATGGGAAAATGCACCTTAACCAAGGGTTTTCATAGTCCAGGAGGACAAAAAGTTTTGATGTTTGTTCAAATCTTTTAACGGAAGAAATGAATTCACTTTTGTTTTATCCTTTATTAAGTGTTTTCCTGTTGTTTTGAGAAAGGAAAGAGACACCCTAAAACTATGGTTGAAAAGGGGAATCTACCTAATGTTATCATGCCTGGTTAACCAACCTAATGTCTATCATAACTCCTCCACAGCAGAGAAGTTAGAGCTCCTAAGGGATCATGGCAACAGAACTAAACAGCAAACAGGAATCACTGCAAAGTAAAGAAATACTGGAAATATGCATGAATGCAACAACTAAACAAGCAAGGCACAAAGGCCACACACCACAGAGGCAAGGGAGCTCAGCTCTACCAAATACCAACAAGCAAAGCCACTCAATAACAATCAAGCAGAAGGAGGACCACCTCAACTTCTCATGCACACAACTCCTATTTCTAAGATGCACCTATCTCAGAAATATCTAGATGAACCCCTAAGTCTAATGCAGCACAGCACCACACAAGTCAATCAACACAAAGAGAAGGCTAACCAGCCTGGCAAACTCCTATCCAAAAGCAAGAAACTACCCCTGAGCAAGACCCTAAACAGCCTTAAAACAAAACCCTAATCTACCTCTGAGCAGAGCCCTATGCAAAACCCTAATCAAAACCTTAAGCAAAGCCCTAAACAAAACCTCACACAAGAGAAATCAATCCCAGTCTTCAAGCTTCAAGACAAGCTTACCAAAGAAAGGGAGCAAAGTAGGCAGACTCATAGTGCCTTCCTCAGGAAAGCACTAGGAGGCTCCTACTTAGGAATCATATCCCATGCGGCTCGACAACTGTGAACGGTTTACATTCCTCCTCAGGAGAAACTAAACTCACATGAAGGCTCCAACATCATTGGATACTTGAGAAATCCTTCATGAACTAAGGGAACTAAGTGAACAGACCCATAGTGCCTTCCTCAGGAAAGTACTAGGGGGCTTCCACTTAGGAATCATATCCCGTGTGGCTCAACAACTGTGAACAGTTTACATTCCTCCTCAGGAGAAACTAAACTCACATGAAGGCTCCAACATCATTGGATACTTGAGAAATCCTACATGAACCAAGGGAACTAAGTGAACAGACCCATAGTACCTTCCTCAGGAAAATACTAGGGGGCTTCCACTTAGGAATCATATCCCATGTGGCTCAACAACTGTGAACGGTTTACATTCCTCCTCAGGAGAAACTAAACTCACATGAAGGCTCCAACATCATTGGATACTTGAGAAAGATATGAGAAGAAAGAATGAAAGACATCCATAGTGCCTTCCTCAGGAAAGTACCATGAATTTCCCTCAGACTTTAAGGTCTCAAACCTCACAGAAAGAGAGCAAGCTCCTAGACTAGGACCTCAATCTATACATCCTTGCAAGCTCCATCAAGACTTCATCCAGCCTCCATCTTCAAGAAGAAACCACAGGCCCTCAAACCAAAAGAAACTATCTCTAAAGTTCAACCACAGTTGAACTTCAAAGTCAGAAGCCCTCAAGACTTCTCCTATTCTCAAACTCAAGCAAAAAATAACAGAACAGCCTATAAAAATCTACCAAAAATCTAGGGAAAACCTACATGCCTCTATGATCCCAATATCAAATCTCAAAGCCTAAGTCAACTTCTAAGGCTACTAAACAATCCCTAACATGTGAAGGGTCAAGGGTTAACCAGCAAGTTATGAGGTCTCTACTCTCTAACCCTAAAACAACATCAATCAATATAAAAAATCCACAAAAATCCTTTGGGGAGCACGCATCAGTCTAGTATAACATACTAAAAAAACTAAAGCAAAAATCAATACCAAGTGAGAGAAATAAAATCAACAAGGCAGACACATCACAAACCAATTATTCAATACCAATTAAAATACAAAAAATGCAATAAAAATGAAAATGCATGATCAATTCAATATTTTTGCACTATAAAATTCTAAATTGAATTAGGAACCTATAGAAAAAAGAAGGGAATTAATCAGATACTCCTACTATTTTTTATGGATTATTTTCTAACATGAATGAAACAAAGAATATAAAAAAAGAAATAAAACAAAGAGGGGTGCAGCGATAGCAAAACCTTAGTCATATCAGACTGGGCCCAAATGCAGGGGGGTGCGCATAGCAATTGGCTAAGCCCAAACCAAAATCTCATTATTCTTCTCACAGCCAGGGGGGATAGCGAGTAAAGAGAGGGGTGCGCTTCAGCAAACTCAGACTTGGGCTTAGCCCAATCCAAACCCTAACCCAAACATCACCCAACAAAACCAGTCTTCTCCCCAAAATCACATTCACTGTTCACTAAACCAAAACCCTAGCGCCGTTCATGCTTCTCTCTGAACTCCCCTCACGAACCTCTCTCCAACACTTTCTGAAACCCTCGAACCCTAATCAACCATTCCTGAATTCAAACAACAGCCTCTCTCTAATCCTTAAACTGTTCAGCTCAAACTAACCTAGATCAATCCCCATCAATTAAAGCTAAACTTCACATCTCAAAACGAGAAACCCTAATTCACCGAATGAACAACAATGGAGGCGAGAAGAAACGAAACCTGGGTGAAGCAACAGAGACGATGGAGCTTCTGGAGAGTTCTTCGCGGATGCTCGAAGATCAACAACCTTGATGATGTTTGAAGATGATCTGGAAAGTTTCTGGTGATGAAACCTGGAAATGACGATGAATGCTACCATCAAACTGAAGATCGTCGAATGTTTTATGTAGATCGCTTGAAGATTTTGAAGAAGTTCTGGAGAATCTTGATCGTGGATGAGTGTTCTTGAGGCGCGGTTGAAGAACACTGATGATTTTCTGGGGATTTCGGGAGATCTTGAATATTTTCTGGAGATTTGATGAAGATTCGTATGAATCTTGATGATGATGACGAACGAATAACGATGAACGCCAAGAACAATATGATAAAGCTGGAAGATCTTGATCAAATCTGGAGATTTCTGGAAAATGATGAATGTTCACGGTGAGAATGATGAAGATTGGTTGCAGTTGATGATCGGAGAAGAGGATGAATTTCTGAAATTTCCAGTTTCCGGCGAGGTTGGTTACGGCGGGGTGATTATTGATGGAGGTAGAAGATGAAGATTCAAAGGAGATTGGGTGAAATTTGGTGAAACCTGCAAATTCCGGCGTCTGGCGGTGGTCCGGTGATGGTTGGGCGGTGGCCGGTGGGGCAGTCAACGGATTTGCATGGCCGGCGGTGTAATCCCGGTGAGGCTTGGTGAGGCGACAGGTGGCGAGGGAGGTTACTGCATGCTGGCCACGTGTGGGGGTGGCGTGGCGCAGAGAGAGAGTGAGTGGGTCAGGGTGAGGTGTCAGTGTGTGGGAGAGTCTGGAGTTATGAGGTGGGGCCTCTTAATTTGCACGCGTGGACGCCTATATATATGACACCTGGCATGGACAAACAACAAAGAAAAACGGACTGAAATGGAATGGGCCTCCAAAAACTCCCTGAGTCCACGAAAATGGCACTAATTGGACCAAAAACTCTGAATTTAAAAAATGATTAAACCCCAATTAAAAGCTAATCAAAGACTAACCTAATTAACTAGTAATTAAAACTACAATTAAATCTAAATGAAAATTAAACTATCCTAATTAATTCTAACCAACTCAATTAAAACCTAACTAATATTAAACTCTAATTAAACTAATTAAATCCTAATTAAATCTAAAAGATGATTAAAATCTAGTTAAACTCTATTAAACCAAAAAAGAGAATTAACATCCAATTAAATTCTATATTAAACTAAAACCAATATCTATTAATATCTATATAAAAAAACTATCAACCTATATTAAACCTAATAAAGGAAATTAATATCTAACAAAAATTAAATCTATATTAAAAATAAACTCTATTTATTCTATTATCTAAAAGACATGACTTAATATCTAAAAAGAAATTTATTCTAAAATCTATTTAAAAACAAATTTATAAATTCTAAAAAAAGATTTAAAGCTATTAAAAATTTAAAAAAAAACTATTTAAATTCTGAAAAATCTAAAAACCTATTAAAAATTCTACAAACGGCTATTAAATCCTAAAAATGCAAACAAAGGCCAATGGCCAACACAAAGGAGAGTGCGAGACCAGATTGACGCAAATAGTAAACCCGGACACCCAGAAACTAAAAAAATCACCATGTAAGCTGAAAACACCGAGAAGCGCACAATGAAACCCTGATTATCTAGACTGGATCTGAAATATCCGGTAGATGAAAACCAAGATGTAACCCTGACATCCTTTGTCTGTGTATAAATGTCATGCATCTGATATGCGAATACGAATTGAACCATGAACCAGATAGGAGAACCGGTTGGTCAAATTTTAGGGTGCAACACTATGCATGATAACTTCTAGGAGTTCCCTGTTTTAAACCACAACCATAGGATGAATCCTTGGCATGACAACATTAGAACTTGATAGTCTCCCCTTAGTTGAACCTGTTCGTTCTCTCTTCTCATCTCAAACAAATCAAAATACAGTAATAAAGGTTAACTGATGTCGTGCGTTACGAGCCTTAAGCTATCTGAGAAAGGATTGTTGGAGAGTTTCTTTTCAACAGTCTGGATGTTTAGTATGGCACCCTTTGGGTGACATGCGACGCATTCACTCTCAGGTCATAGTCTCTAGTGCGATATTGGTTGCAAACATCCATAAAAAACAGTTCTTCCGTAAAAGACAGAAAACAAACTTCAAACCTTTTTGCCCCATGGGCCCATAATTCAAAGGAAGCTTTTCTGAAGAAAAGAGTGTCGTTAACTCCCAGTTCTACCGCAAATGGTAACGCCTAAGTTTCCAAGGGTCGAGCTGCGTACACCAAACTGCTGGAACTGTTTGTTAACTCTACTCGATAAAACAGATGAATCTGAATTCCCGTAATCCGTATTATCCCGAACTACGTAAGCTCTGATCTCTCATACCTGTTGAGAGTACGTAGGCACAATACTGACGTATTGGCGAGCCACCTTCCCCATAACCCGTAGTTAGTCGAACTACGTTGACTCTGATTTCTCATTCTCTGATGAGAATACGTAGGCATAAAGCGCGATGCTTTGCCGAGTCAGTTTCTTTTCTTTTTTAAGCCAGCCTTGATAGGTAGATAGATAAAACCAACCCGTCCAATAAACACAACGAGCATGGATCCCATCGAGTACAATGGACGTGAGGGGTGCTAATACCTTCCCCTTGCGTAACCGACTCCCGAACCCAGACAATGGTTGCGATGACCTTGTCTTATACCTTTTCGTCAGGTTTTTCCGATCGTTTCCTTTCCCGTTCCGAGGGATAAATAACGAAAGGTGGCGACTCTTCTGTTTTGCCGGCACCTTATTTTCGCGGAAGCGACAGCTGGCGACTCTGCTGGGGAATACCTGTTTCCTGGGATCCAACGTCCCTTATGCGAGTCAGTTTGAGGATCCAACGTCCCCTACGAGAGTCAATCCTAGCGCTTGTATGATTACTTGTTAGGTTGTGTTTATTTATCGCATTTTATTTCCCGCACTTTATTTCTAGTATGATATGATTATCTGTGTTGTTGTGGGAGGGGCATTTTGATGAGTGGGAAGCCAGACCCAGGCTTGAGTGTACTTAGCATTAGTTGTGGAAATTAGTGGGTGCGTGCTTGCTTTGCAGGCACTAGTGTCTCATGAAATCCACGCTCAGACGAGGTTCTCCCGGTTGACTTCTTTTCCGGCCCTTTGGGCCTGAGGGGTTGTTGGTTTGGGGAATTGTCGACTCTCGGGGCCGATCATTTGGAATTCAGCTGAGTGAGGCCGCTTCAGGAGACGGTGATTCCACACCTTCTGGGTATCATATCACCCCTCTTGAATGTCTGTGACGCTGATGACCGCATAGGATGCCGAACTTGTGTTAGTATAGGTCCATACCTGTGAGCAGGGTTGGGTTTGTTGTAGGAAGCCTTAACCTTCAGACTACCTGGTTTTCTTGATAGTGAATCAGTTTTGTTGGTATCAGCGGTTCTCATCATCAGACGTATATGTGTTCTTGACAGAGCAGAGTTATGGTCCTGTATCAGAGGTCCTTATCTTCAGAGATGTACGTGTTCTTGACAGAGCAGTGTTATGGTCCTGTATCAGAGGTCCTTATCTTCAGAGATGTATGTGTTCTTGACAGAGCAGAGTTACGGTCCTGTATCAGAGGTCCTTATCTTCAGAGATGTATGTGTTCTTGACAGAGCAGAGTTATGGTCCTGTATCAGAGGTCCTTATCTTCAGAGATGTATGTGTTCTTGACAGAGCAGAGTTATGGTCCTGCATCAGAGGTACTTATCTTCGGAGATGTATGTGTTCTTGACAGAGCAGAATTTATGGTCCGATATCAGGGTTCTTTCTTATCAGAGATAGTGGTTGGTCTTGACAGGGCAGTATTATGGTTTTGTTGATACAAAACCTTCATCTCTTCAACAGCACAGTCGTTTTGATCTCCTGCTGCATGATTGCATTTTGCATTGCTTTGCATACTCATTTGCATTTCATTAACGTGTGTCTGTGTTGCAGGTACCGTTTCCCCCGATTCAGGTTTTCTTGTCTTCTGCTGTGTGTTGCACCCCAAAATTTGACCAACATTTATTCATTCATTGAGTGTTTGAAAGTTGATACCTTCATCAGAAAGTTCAAGAGATCCCCAGAGAAGTGGTTTGAAACCAGGGTTGTGTGTTTCACAGTTTGAAAGTTGTGGGTACCCCTCAGATGATTCTGAGACTTTGAGAATGAACTTGATGTTTTGAGAAAGCCTATGAGATGTCTTGAAAGCCATCATGAATGCCAGAGAAGTCATTATGCAAGAATTCAGAGGATTCCACCATGAATGGTAGAATTAGGGTTTTGACTGGGTCAACCCTAGATCAGCTGAAGATTTGGAGAAGGTTGAGACCTAATCCAAGGGCCATGAGATCATGGAATGATGTATAGAGATGTTATAAAGATGATTCCTAGACCAACTCCTCATGATTGAGGAGTTTGAGAAGTTTTGAGTTAGGGTTTCTGAGGATTGTCAGTAGAAAAACCCTAATTTGATCCCTATTTTCCAGGCAGTTTTAGCTCTAGATGTGATTGATATCTCATCTTCCCCACAACATGAATGTTGTAGAGCTTGTTCTAAGCTTTAATTTGAGTGGTGGAAGTCCTTGGTAGGAGTTACAGAGCTCAAGTTATGGTTTTGACAAATTACAGGTCAGCAGAGGTATGTGAATCTGGGTCCTTGAAAGTCACCCAACTTGCAGACAACTTTTGCCCTAGTAGGATGATTCCTATGGTTTCTTGGTCAACATGAATGTTGAAGAGAATTCTCTTAGCTTTAATTTGAGTGGTAGAAGTCCTTGATTGGATTTGGGGAACTCAACTTATGGTTGGAACAAGACAGGGGTATTTTGGTCATTTGTCAGTTATAGGTCATTTTAGCCAATGCCTAAAACTCCTATTTCCAAGCCTCAAATGGAAAAACTCAAAACATGAAAGTTGCTCAAAATGTGATTTTAAGTCTAGAAAGAAGGTCACAAATTGTTGAAAAAGCTCATAGCATGAGATTCCATGATTGGTCAAAAATGAACTAAAAAAGGCTTATAAACTTGAAAAGTTGAAATTGAAAAGTGATTTGGGAGATCCACAAATCCAAAATAGGTCATCCAATATATCATTTTGATTGGAAAAACCATTTTAAGAACTTTGGTTTAAATAGAATTTTCATTTGAGGCTTAAAAAATGAGGTTCCTTTGGAAATTTGTTGCTTGCATAAGAGGGCAACTTTGCAAAACCCTACACAAGCTAAAAATGCACTTGATTTTCACTCATCCACACTCAATAACTCATGTAAGGACAATTTGGCATAGAATTGAAGGCTTGAAGCAAGGGATATGATATTTCCAACTTCTCATTCAAGGAGAAATTCATGAACTTTCCACACCATTCTAGATGAATCTAGAGACATCCAATGATTGTTATTTAAAGAATGCCATGAGGAGAATTCAAGGTTGGTGAAACTTGAGCCAAGTCAGAAGAGGGAGAGAGATACATAGCCATTGGAGAGATTTCTTCAAGTTGAAGCAAGTCAAGATATCTTGCACTACCAGCCACCTCCTTCATCACCATTGCAAACAGAAGGTTGAGGACCATTGTAGGACCATCTTGGAGCAATTACAAGGGCTGCAAGCATCCCCTCGAGCCTCACCATTAACTTCTTGACAGGTTTCTTTTTCACCTTATACCATCTTAATTATGTAGTGTTAATTAGTTTCTTAGGCATAGAAATGATGTACTAGGCTAGATGATTCTTCCCCATGAGTTACAGCCTGTTCCATGAGGTTCCATGGCAGGACCCGAAATCTTTGAGTTGCAAGAACTGTGTAGATTGTTAGTTTTAATCATCAAGAATTAGTGTGTATTAGCTAGGGCATCATGTAGAGCATCTGTAGACCTTTAGTTTTGAGTTTGAAGGAGATTGATAGCAGGCGAATATGGTCGTACCAGGATGTTGAAGCATTCTGTTAGAACAATCTAGGGCGAGTTATGGAAAGCTGTACGTATGGTTGTGTAGAGCTCATTTAGTAGAGCATTTCTTGTTTTTAAATCGTGGCAAGCCGTGGCGTGTGGAGAGAGTTAGAGAGGCTCGAAGGTGTGAGTGCATGAGGGAGGGTTCTGCAAACCCTAGTTCGTTTGGAGAAGACGAAAGGGAAGCCGTTGGATCAAGTCCCAGATTTGACTAATTCATCCAATCGTGTGGCTGTGCGCGTATCTGAGAAAGAGAGGGAAGATTTAAAATCTAATGAAACGCGGCGTTTCATTAAAGGGCGTTCTGGGCCCAGAGTTCTATTCCCACCCCCCTTTTTTTGTAGCCCAATCATTTTGAACTGGCGCGCTTTACTTAATACACCCCCTCCCTTTAATTCATTTTATTTCTTTTATTTTCTTCTTTTAATATTTTCTGCTTTGTTTAATTCATTAAAAAATGATAAAAATTGATTTTTTAATGCTTCTTTTTTCTATGAGTAGATTAAAATGTGTAGAAAATTATAAAAATAAAATTGAGATTTTATTTTTAGGTTTAATATTTTTAATAGATTTTCCAAATAAATAGCTTTTTAATAGTTTTAATTTGGTATTTGATTCTGTAGGAATTGTTTTAGAACCTTCCCTTAGGGTTTTTAATCCATTCTTTTTTGTGCAATTAGATGATGAATCATAGTTCCCCATAGGATTTTTTCTAGAATTTTAGAATTAAATTTTGATTAGTTTAATTAGGGTAGATTTAGGGTATCCTAATTAGGGTTTAGATTGTATTTAGGTGATGAATCACTTTCTTTGATTGAGTTTTATCTTGCTTTTTAGGTAGAGACCTTTGTAGATGTTATGAGTAGGTGTTGAGGACCCTTGTGAATATTTGTTAGATTTTTCCCCATTAGTTTAGTATTTTTAGGTATTTTCTGAAGTTGCCTGATGATTTGATCTGTTCAGTGGGTTATCTGTTCATCTGTGGGGTTCATTCTGAGGAATTTGTTGTGGGGCTTGTGTTGCCTTGAAGATTTTGATGGGGAGCATCATGGAGTGAAGATTGTAGATCAAGATTCAGAGACCCGGAGCTTGTCTTGTCCCCTGTCTGTGAGGTTTGAGATCCTGAAGTTTGAAGGAAGTCCATGGTACTTTCCTGAGGAAGGCACTATGAATGACTTTCATCCTTCCTTCTCACCTCCTTCTTAAGTATCCAATGATGTTGGAGCCAACTTGTGAGTTTAATTTCTCCTGAGGAGGAATGTAAACTGATCACTTGTTGTTGAGCCACATGGGATACAACTCCTAAGTGGAAGCCTCCTAGTACTTTCCTGAGGAAGGTCCTATGGGTCTATTCACTTAGTTCCCTTAGTTTATCTAGGATTTCTTAAGTATCCAATGATGTTGGAGCCAACTTGTGAGTTTAATTTCTCCTGAGGAGGAATGTAGACTGATCACATGTTGTTGAGCCACATGGGATACAACTCCTAAGTGGAAGCCTCCTAGTACTTTCCTGAGGAAGGTCCTATGAGTCTATTCACTTAGTTCCACTAGTTTAAATAGGATTTCCTAAATATCCAGTGATGTTGGAGCCTGCTTGTGAGTTTAATTTCTCCTGAGGAGGAATATAAACTGATCACAGTGATTGAGCCACATAGGGTATGACTCCTGAGTATCCACCTCTTAGTGCTTTCCTGAGGAAGACACTATGAGTCTGATTGCTTAGCTCCCTTTCTTTGGTAAGCTTGTTCTGAAGCTTGAAGACTGGGATTGATTTCTTTTGTTTAGGGTTTTGCTTGAGAGCTTTGCTTAGATTTGTTTAGATCCTGTGATTAGGGTTAGGATTAGAGAGTAGATTCTTTCTTTCTCAAGCCTGTGTTTTGTTTGCCTGATGGCACTTCATTCCTTTTATCTGTTCATTGCTTGATAGCATGTTGTTTATTTTCAGTATGATTGCTGTTATTTCATGACTGGCTTGAAGTCGAGATGAGCTTGTGGAGGCTGAAGCCCCACACACATTTCCTCCCTCACTTGCATTGCATGCATTTCACTGTTAAAGCTGATGCTTTTGTCTGTTTTGGTGTATCATTGGCATGATCCCTTAGGGCTCTCATTTCTTCTGATGAGGATTTGATGATAGACTTTTAGGTTGAAACCTATGCATGATAACATCTAGGAGTTCCCTGTTCAAACCTCAACCATAGGATGAATCCATGGCATGATAACAGTAGGACTTGATAGTCTCCCTCCTAGTTGAGCTTTTAATCCGTAGTTTCCCGAACTACGTTTGCTCTGATCTTTCATACCAGATGAAAGTACGTAGGCATAGGATGCGACATCCTAGCGAGCAATCTTTCCCCCATAACCCGTAGTTAGCCGAACTACGTTGACTCTGATTTCTCATTCTCTGATGAGAATACGTAGGCATAAAGCGCGATGCTTTGCCGAGTCATTTTTCTTTTCTTTTTCAGCCAGCCTTGATAGGTAGATAGATTATAACCAACCCGTCCAAGTAAACAAACAAGCGAGGATCCCGTCGAGTACGACGGACGTGAGGGGTGCTAATACCTTCCCCTTGCGTAACCGACTCCCGAACCCAGACAATGGTTGCGACGACCTTGTCTTACCCTTATTCGTCAGGTTTTTTCCGATCGTTTCCTTTCCCGCTCTGAGGGATAAATAACGAAAGGTGGCGACTCTTCTGTCATGCCGGCACCTTATTTTCGCGCAAGCGACAGCTGGCGACTCTGCTGGGGACGTACAGCATCTAGGGACTTTTCCCATCCCTTATGCTGGGACCGTTTCCCATCCCCTACGCGAGTCAATCCTATCGTTTGGGTGTTTGCTTGTTGGGTTGCGTTTATTTATCGCATTTTTACTGCTCGCATTTTTACTTCCCGCATTTTATTTCCTGCATTTTATTTCCAGTTTGATATGATTATCTGTGCTGCTGTGGGAGAGGGATGTTACTGTGAGTGAAAAGCCGGACCTGGGCTTGAGTACACACCTAGATATAGTTGTGGAGAAGTAGTAGACGAACCTGTCTGCTGAGCAGGCACAGTTCCCTACGAAAATCTACGCTCAGACGAGATTCTTGCAGAGGTGCTCATTTCCGGTCCTGAGGATCTGAGGGGAGTCCGGACGTGAGGATTGTCGACTCTGGGAACCGATCATTTGGAAGTCAGCTAAGAGAGGCCTCTTCATGACTTGACGATGCCACTCCTTCTGGGAATCGTATTGTCACTCATGAATGTCTGTGACGCTGACGACCGCATAGGATGCCGTACCTTTGTCCGTGGAATAGGTCCATCATACCTATGAGTGGGGTTGGGATATTGCAGGAAACTTCGACCTCCAGACTACCTGGTTTTCTTGACAGTGAATCAGTTATGTTGGGTTCTCAGGTGCAGATATGTTCTTGATAGAGCAAGGGTTTGATCAGAGGATCTTGTCATCGGGTGTTTGTCTGTTCTTGATAGAGCAGGCTTTGATCAGTGTATTGTTATCAGAGGTTTGTTCTTGATAGAGCAGATTTTTGAGTAGGGTCTGAGGATCTCGTCAGCAGTTGTTATTTTGTTCTTGATAGGGCAGATTTTGATTGGGGTTTGAAGATCTCATCAGCAGCTGTGTATTTGTTCTTGAGAGGGCAGATTTTTTGATTTGGGGTCTGAAGGCTTCATCAACGGATATTCCTTGATCTCGCATCCGGGGTCTTCATTATCGGGCCTTCGTTCTTGATAGAGCAGAATTTTGATCTCGATCCTATTAGATGGTTATTCACAACAGTGGGTTTACACCGGGGTTTCCTTCTCATCAGCGACTGTTGACATTGAATCTCCACAGCAGCCACCTGGCTATATTGTTGCATGCCTGCATTTTGCATTAGCTTGCATAATCATTCCATTAGCGTGTGTCTGTGACAGGTACCGTTTCCCCGATCCAGGATATCTCATTGTGTTACTGCAGCCGTTCTCAGAAAGACTGATGCATACGAGTTCTCGATCCTTGTTGTGTCGAATCTGACTATTGCTATGTGAGGTTACTATTTCCATGACTGGGGCCCAGATTCCTCTCCTTATTATTGTCAGCAGGTGCCAGGATCGGGGGAAATCTCTCAAGCACACAGACACACGCATGCATTTGCATGAAGCATTCTTGCATGACATACACTCTGTTGCTTTCCCTAACCTTTGATCTTGACAGGGTTTTTCAGGTACTCAGGTTCCGAGCTGCTTTCAATCTCCAGGATTGATCAAAGATTCATCCACCGCTACTCAACTCGCGCCAATCAAACGAGAATCATGGACCAGGTACAATCAGATGTTCAGGAGCTTCGTGAAAGGATGGATCGTTTTATGGAGTTGATGCAAGTGGTTGCGAACGGGCAAGATCAGCTTCGCACTTTGGTTCAACCTCTCATCTCCAGGGTTGATAGCAATGGAATACTTCACGGCGGGGCCGTGCCTACTCCTCCTCAAGTGGATACTCCACAGAACGTTGTTCCTGCTGCCGGGGGCAACGGTAGTGCTAACGGCAATCTTATGAATAATCTCGGACTTAATGCGGCGGGCGCCGTCAATGGTGGTTTGGGAGCCAATGTTACCGTGGGGCCGGTCAACGGCAATGTTGGTGCAGGAAATATGGTGGTGCCTCAACCGTGGCTGGAGGACCATCAGGATGACATTTTCTCGCAGAGAGGTGTAGAGGCTGAGTTGACTGCTGAAGCTAGACTCAGGTTTAAAGCGCTGGAAGATAAAATGAGAGATATAGAAAATCAGAACACATTGGGCGTTGACATGTCCAAACTTGGGTTGATTGCTGACTTTAAAGTACCTCACAAGTTCAAGGTGCCTATCTTTGAGAAGTATAGAGGCACTACTTGTCCCCGTGTTCACCTCCGATCTTATTACAGAAAGATGTCCGCTTACTCTGATGATGAGAAGTTGCTGATGCACTTCTTTCAGGATAGTCTTTCTGGCCCATCGCTTGAATGGTATATGGGTTTGGAACCCGCTGCTATGCGAACGTGGAAGGATCTTGCAGAAGCGTTTGTTCTCCACTATCAGTATAATAGCGACTTGGCTCCCAACCGAGTTCAGCTTCAGAATCTCTCGCAGCGGAGCAATGAAAGCTTCAAGGAGTACGCCCAGCGGTGGCGTGAATTGGCTGCTCGGGTTCAACCGCCGATGGTTGAACGTGAGTTGGTACAGATGTTCGTGGCTACTCTTCCCGGAGTCTATTATGAGAAGCTAATCAGTGGCATGACCGGAACATTCTCGGCTCTTATCACTTTGGGCGAGCATGTTGAAAATGGTATAAAGATCGGCAAGATTCAAGGCGAATCATCCTCATCTGGAGGAGCTAGCAAGAAACCCTATACTGGCAAGCGTCGAGAGGGCGATGCCAGTGCTGTCACTAATGCTAGGAGAAAGGGCAAGGGCCCTCAGTCTCAGATCGCTAGCATAAACATCCCAGCTGCTCCCCCACAGCCGCAGCAGCAGCCCCAGCAACAGAATAATCCGGGATATAAGAGATATCAGAATCGGGGTCCCCTGGCAAACCGTCATTTGGAAACTCCTCCTATGTCATACGCACAGCTTCTGCAGATGCTGCTTCAGCTCCAACTGGTTCAGAAGAGGACACTGGCTCCCTTGACAGGGGCACCACCACCCGGGTATGATGCTAATGCTACTTGTGAATTTCATTCTGGGGCACCTGGCCATACAGTTGAGAATTGCAAAGCTTTTAAGCACAAGGTCCAGGACTTGGTTGACGCCAAGGTGATCAATTTTTCTGACAACGTGCCCAACGTCACCAAGAATCCAATGCCTCATCATAGGGGCGGCGGAGTAAATGATGTTATCTCTGAGGAGGATTCAGACTTGTTGACTGATGTCAAAGATCTGAAAACGCCGTTGTGTTTTGTTAAAGCTAAGCTGCTGAGGAAAGGCTTCTTTCCCGGATGTGGAGAGTTTTGTAGGGCATGTGCTACACTTCCTGATGGGTGTGAGCAGTTGAGTGAAGGTATCCAGAGTCTGATGACCGAGGGTATTTTGCAGTTTAGTCGAAGCGCTGAGAATGCGTCAGGGGAAGTCGTGCTGAAGCAGGCGGACGAAGTTGCTACTATCACCATTCCTCGCCACCCTATCACTATTTCTGCACCTCGTCCGCCTACTATTACCATCACCAGGGCCGGACCAATCCCATTTGAGAGTACCAATGCCGTTCCATGGCATTATGGCGCCGAAGTGTATTGTGATGGCCAGAAAATAGAGCTTGAGCCGTCCAGATCGACTGCACAGAGTCTTGCTGAAGCCAGTGGTATCACCAGAAGTGGTAGAGTGTTCGCGCCGGCAGAAGGTGCAGCAGAGAAAGTAGTCCGGGCTGATGCTATGGACAAGGGCAAAGGTAAAGCTGTTGAAGAGGTTCCTGCAGGGGCAGAGAAAGACTTGTTGGTTAAAGATGCAGAAGAGTTCATGCGACTGATCAGGAAAAGTGACTACAAGATTGTAGATCATCTTCACCAAACTCCGTCGAAGATCTCGATTCTCAACCTGTTGCTGTGTTCTGAAGCACACCGTAACGCGTTGCTGAAAGTATTGAATGCTGCATACGTGCCGCAGGAGATATCAGTTAATCAACTTGAAGAAGTAGTAGCCCATGTCAACGCTGGTAATGGGCTGGGTTTTACAGACCTGGAGTTGACGCCCAAGGGAAGAGATCACAACAATGCCTTGCACGTCTCGATAGAGTGCAGAGGCACGATTATGTCACATGTCCTAGTAGATACGGGTTCCTCGCTTAACGTGCTTCCGAAGAAGGCACTGATGAAGTTGGATACCCGGGGACTGCTGTGCACGCCCAGTGATCTGGTCGTGAAGGCCTTTGACGGAACCAAGCGCCACGTCTTTGGAGAATTGACCCTGCCAATTCAAGTTGGACCAGAGACGTTTAATGCGGTGTTCTATATTATGGATATCATGCCCGCCTACAGTTGCCTCTTAGGTCGGCCGTGGATCCATTCTGCTGGTGCCGTGACGTCCACGCTGCATCAGAAGCTTAAATATGCTGTTGGGGGCAGCATAGTGACAGTCTGTGGAGAGGAGGACATCATGGTAAGTCACCTGTCGTCCTTCAAATATGTCGAAATGGATGGCGAGATCCATGAGACTCTTTGTCAGGCGTTCGAAACCGTCAGGGTGAAGGAGGTAGCTCCCGTTGTTGCAGAGAAGCAAGAGGTGAACCTCTCTTCGTTTAAGGAAGCTAGGGCTGTTGTCGAAGCTGGTTCCACCCCAGGCTGGGGGCATGTTTTGGATATACCATTCAAACAGGATAAGTTTGGATTGGGATATTCTCCCGAAGCTGAAGCTTCATCCTCTTCTGGTAGCTCGTCTCGTGGGAAAGGGCCGATCCTATTCACCAAGGGAGGAGTAATCTTCGAAAGCATCAACGCTACGTCAGAGGACAGCGGGGACAGTGATTGTGATCTTGATGCCTGGATTCAACCGAGCAAGCCAGGCGAGCGCCTTCACAACTGGACCATCAAGGAGATTATCGAGCTGACGAGTGAAGAGTAATGATTTGCTTTTTACAATCTTTGTACAACCCTATGTCCTGCCCGGGGCATATTGGTTTTACTGTCAGGGCCTTGTTGGATTATGTGTATGCATTTTATTAATAAATAAAAAGGCGTTTTCTTCGTAATCAAATGTTGTGTTCCCTGTTATTCATGCTTTATGTTTGTTTTGAAAAACAGCAAAATGGCAATGAGGTTCGTGCTAACCTGCATATTCTTGCTTTAAACTTAACCCTTGTTATTGCAGGATCCACGTAACAGATGACATCGACTCTGGACCCTCTACGGCTCACTACGACTTTGATTGTCCGATCTACCAAGCCGAGGATGAGATTGATGAAGACGAAGACCTTCCGGAAGAGTTGGCCCGCTTGTTGAGACAAGAGGAGAAGGTTATTCTGCCTCATGAGGAGGACATTGAGATCGTAAATCTGGGTTCTGAGGAGCTTATCAGGAATGTCAGAGTTGGGGCTGCGCTGCAGAATGTTGTCAAGCATAGACTGGTCGAGATGCTTCGAGAGTATAGTGACGTCTTTGCTTGGTCATATGAGGATATGCCCGGACTTGACACAGATATCGTGGTTCATCGCTTGCCGTTGCGAGAAGATTGCCCTCCAGTCAAGCAGAAGCTCAGGAGGACGAGACCAGACATGGCTGTAAAAATCAAAGAAGAGGTCCAGAAGCAGTTGGACGCAGGATTTCTAGCCGTTACCACTTACCCTCCGTGGGTCGCCAACATAGTGCCTGTACCGAAGAAGGACGGTAAGGTACGTATGTGCGTCGATTATCGGGATTTGAATAGGGCGAGCCCTAAGGATGATTTCCCGTTGCCTCATATCGATGTGTTGGTCGACAATACAGCCCAGTTTTCCGTGTTTTCGTTCATGGATGGCTTCTCCGGTTACAATCAGATTAAGATAGCGCCGGAGGACATGGAGAAAACGACGTTTATTACCCCCTGGGGCACGTTTTGCTACAAGGTAATGCCCTTCGGTCTGAAGAACGCAGGGGCCACTTACCAGCGAGCAATGGTAACTTTGTTTCATGATATGATTCATCATGAGATCGAGGTCTATGTTGATGACATGATTGCAAAATCCCAAACGGAGGAGGAGCATCTGGTCAATTTGCTGAAGCTGTTTGAAAGGCTTAGGAAGTTCAAGCTGAGGCTGAATCCTAACAAGTGCACTTTCGGAGTGCGGTCCGGAAAGTTATTGGGGTTTATCGTTAGCGAACGAGGTATTGAAGTCGATCCTGCGAAGATAAAAGCTATCCAAGAGATGCCAGCGCCGAAAACAGAAAAAGAAGTTCGTGGTTTCTTGGGCCGAATAAACTACATTGCAAGGTTTATCTCTCAGCTCACGGCCACTTGTGAACCGATGTTCAAGTTGTTAAAGAAAAATCAGGCGATTACTTGGAATGAAGATTGCCAGAAGGCATTCGATAAGATAAAGCAGTATCTTCAAGAACCTCCAATCTTGATACCCCCAGTGGCTGGACGGCCATTAATCATGTACTTGACAGTTCTGGAGAATAGTATGGGGTGTGTTCTCGGTCAGCACGACGAGACGGGCAGGAAGGAGCATGCCATTTATTATTTGAGTAAAAAGTTCACTGAGTGTGAATCTCGATACTCGATGCTGGAGAAGACGTGTTGTGCATTAGCTTGGGCTGCCAAACGTCTACGACAGTATATGCTCAATCACACCACCATGCTGATTTCGAAGATGGATCCGATCAAGTACATCTTCGAGAAGCAGGCTCTTTCGGGCAGGATTGCCAGATGGCAGATGGTGTTGACAGAATATGATATTCAGTACGTCTCTCAGAAAGCCATTAAGGGGAGCGTATTGTCTGACTACCTTGCCGAGCAGCCAATCGAAGACTATCAGCCGATGAAGTTCGAGTTCCTTGACGAGGAAATTATGTTTCTCAAAGCTAAGGATTGCGAGGAGCCGTTGCCCGACGAGGGGCCAGATAGGAAGTCTCAGTGGAAGATGATATTCGACGGAGCGGTTAATTCCTATGGAAGTGGTATCGGGGCTATCATCATGACTCCTCACGGATCCCACATCCCGTTTACTGCGAGACTGACGTTTCCAGTTACCAACAACGAAGCCGAGTACGAAGCGTGTATTATGGGTCTAGAAGAGGCAATTGATTTGAGAATCAAGAATCTAGACATATACGGTGACTCAGCGCTTGTAATCAACCAGATCAAAGGGGAGTGGGAAACTCGTCAACCAAATCTGGTGCCGTACATGAATTACGCCAGAAGGCTGCTTCCGTTCTTCGACCGAGTAGAACTTCATCATGTACCCCGGGCTGAAAATCAAATGGCTGATGCTTTAGCCACGTTGGCTTCAATGTATAAGGTCAATCTTTGGAATGAGGCTCCAAGCATTGTTCTTTCGCGTCTTGACAGACCAGCATATGTGTTCGCAATCGAGGATGCCACTGACGGCAAGCCATGGTTCCACGACATCCAGACCTTCCTTATGACTAAGGAGTATCCTGCGGGTGCGTCAACCCAGGATAAGAAGACTCTGAGGAGGCTATCTGGAAACTTTTACCTCAACCCTGATGGAGTGCTGTATAAGAGAAACCACGATCTCGTGCTACTCAGATGTGTAGATGAGAAAGAAGCAAGTATGCTCATGGAAGAAGTCCATGAGGGCACATTTGGTACGCACGCCGGCGGGCATGCCATGACGAGAAAGATCCTGAGAGCAGGATATTACTGGCTGACTATGGAGTCGGATTGCTTTAGATTCGCGAAGAAATGTCATAAATGCCAGATTTATGCTGATAGAGTTCATGTGCCGCCGTGCCCATTGAATGTCATGTCCTCCCCTTGGCCGTTCTCCATGTGGGGCATCGACATGATAGGCAAGATCGAGCCCACTGCATCCAATGGTCATCGTTTTATACTGGTAGCTATCGACTACTTCACCAAGTGGGTGGAGGCAGCCTCGTACGCTAATGTGACCAAGCAGGTGGTGGCTAAATTCATTAAGAGGGACATCATCTGTCGCTATGGAATTCCCGAGCGGATCATTACTGATAATGATTCGAATTTGAATAATAAGATGATGAAGGAGCTGTGCCAGAGCTTCAAGATTGAACACCACAACTCATCTCCCTACCGGCCGAAGATGAACGGCGCCGTTGAAGCGGCCAATAAGAACATCAAGAAGATTGTTCAGAAGATGGTTGTGACGTATAAAGATTGGCACGAGATGCTGCCGTTTGCCTTGCACGGTTATCGTACGACGGTGCGTACGTCGACCGGGGCAACTCCTTTCTCCTTGGTGTACGGTATGGAAGCTGTCCTACCGCTAGAAGTGGAGATTCCCTCTTTGCGAGTTTTGGTTGATGTGAAACTTGATGAGGCAGAATGGGTGACGAATCGCCTGAACCAGCTCAGCCTGATGGACGAGAAGAGGTTAGCATCGATTGCATTTGGTCGCCTGTACCAAAGCCGAATGAAGAAAGCTTATGATAAGAAGGTGCGTCCTCGAAGCTTTCAGACGGGTGATCTCGTCCTGAAGAAGATTCTTCCGCCACATTCCGATCACCGGGGCAAGTGGACTCCAAATTACGAAGGGCCGTATGTCGTCAGCAAGGTCTTCTCGGGAGGAGCTTTGTTGTTATCCACGATGGATGGTGAAGATTTTGCATCCCCGGTGAACGCGGACGCAGTTAAAAAATACTTTGCTTGAAAGCGACCCGCTGGACAAAAAAAAAAAAAAAAAAAAGAAAGAGTCCAGGCAAAAAAGGGGCATCCCGGCGAACCAAAAACAGAATAAAAGGTTCGGGCAAAAATTAGGGATATATTAAAAAATGTACACCCGCGAAGTCGAAAACCTACACTGGGCGGCTTTGGCAAAAAAGGGTATCCCGGTGAACTGAAAACCCGGAAGGGCGGTTCACGCAAAAGTTAGGGATTTAAATAAGCAAATGACTGCGTTCCGCGTATGGACTTTCATTGTTTAGTGGTTCGGAAGACCTGAGGGCCGTTTATCTGAATCAATCTCTTCCAAAGCTGAAGCATCGGAGAAGTATCGAAGTCGAGTGGGTCTTAGAGGGATCAATTTATGGTGTTCGTCTACGCCTCGATTGCCGACATTTGTATATACTGATGTATATTTATGTTTTCCTTTTTGCGCGGCTTCCTCATTCCAGGAGCTTGCCTCTGTTGTAAAACATTTTTGCCCATTCAGGGGTTCATCATCAATAAAATACACATTATTCAGCAATTCTACTTGTCTGTTTAGCATTTATCTGTTTTGTTTGCGAATGATAACGCCGATGTGTTTTTCGATAAAATGCGCATACATAAACTTGCGGGCCTAAGCCCATTGATTGTTGAAACAAATAACTAACTGAACATTGTCACGAGATAATAACCCAGATAGGCCCCTTTGAGGAGGGTATCTTGTCTGTTCGTTTGTGTTGTTGCAGGTATAGCCCTTGCCAGAAGATGTGCCGTGCGTATCCCCGAAGCAGGATGAGCCCTCCTTCTGCAGCAGAGTTCAGTAGTCTCTCCTCCGCAGAATCAGAATCAGAATAGTGAGCATTGATATGTCTTCCCCAGGTAGAGACGATTTTCTTCCCCAAGCAGACACATCCTGAAGGAGCGCCACCTCATTAGCTGAGTCAAGCACTGGAGAATGATGCCGTCTCTTCCCCAGCACCGGGTCACAAGTGCAGAGTTCATAGAAATGATTGAGTACCGAAGCTCGTGTTTTCCCCAGAAAAGTCGCTGAAGCAGGATTTTCCCCCGCACCGGGTCACAAGTGCAGGTTTCGTAGGAAGCTAGTCGTATACCGAAGTATGCAGTAACTGATGGTGCCAGACTGAAGTCTCCAGCGGAATTGAGATTCCTCACCAGAGTCAGGCTCTCTCCTGGAGTTCGATGATTCCTTCTTCCCCAGTAGAGTGTTAGAACAGCTGATGTTGTATTCCCTTGCAGAGTTGTACTCTCTCCCGAAGTCAGATGATTCTTTCTTCCCTAGCGGAATTGAAATTCCCCATCAGAGTCGTACTCTCCAATGAAGTAGAATGATTTCTCTCCCCGGCTGAGTCCACAGAAAAGCAGAATCCTTGGAAGTCGGTCAGATCATGATCGATGTTCCCCAGCAGAGCGTAGAACAGCCGATGCTGTACTTCCCCCAGAGTCGTACCCTATCCAGCAAAGCAGAATGATTTCTCCTTCCTCAGCCGAGTTTGCAGATGTCCAAGAGATCCGAATCCTTGGAAGTTGATCAGATCTTGATTGATTTTTTCCCAGTGGAGTGTGGAGCAGCTGAAGTTGGTTCCCCACAGAGCGGTCATCCCCCAGAAGAGTAGCCGAGACGGCCGCACAGTTCATTCTCGCGATTGATATCAGCAGATCCAAGTTCTCGTAGAGCTTCATCCCCTGCCGCAGTCAGCTGAAGTTGTTTTCCCTGCAGCAGTCAACGGAAGACCGGTTTCCCAGACAGAGCCTGATTGATATTGGCGTGTTCACGTTCTCCTCAGCAGGATGATTCCTCTACCTGAGTAGTTCTTCCTCCTTGACAGGAGAATTCCCCCCAGCATTTATTTTGCGGACGGGATCGCATCATTGTGCATGATTGCATAGCATTGTGCATGATTGCATAGCATTATGCATGACTGCATAGCATTTAAACGTCGCATAGCATTGTGCATAAATACATATCATTCCCTTATGGGGCGTAGTGCAGAAGCATACGCATCATAAGCATGACCTAGGTCATTAACATCCTTATTGTACAGGTGTACTACCAAAAGACCAGTTGCTCAGGACGATTTCTGATGTTCTCCCCAGCAAGGTTGTTTCCTTAGATGATTCTAAAAAACCCCGGTGTGATCCCCGCAGTCGCTCGCTCAAGATGATTTTTGAGATCCCCAGCGGAGTCTTCGGTTCGAGATGATTCTCGAATCCCTCAGCAGGGCCATTTGCTTAAGATGATTCTTAAGACCCCAGTACAGCTTCCCGAGTTGTTTGCTCAGGATGATTCTGGAGCTCCCCAATAGCGCCTCCAGCAAGAGTTGCCCAGGAAGATTCCTGGAATACCCAACAGAATGTTGCTCCAGAAAGGTTATCAGTTCAGGACGATTCTTGAAGATGCCCGACGGGTCTGTTTGTTCAAGATGATTCTTGAAATCCTTAGCAGCATGATATGTCTGCTCCCACAACAATGTCTAATCTGAAGATTGACTGCGTAAGCGCCTGAAGGCGATATCAGAAGGTTCCGGTGAGTCCAGATTTCCGTGTTGAAGAATCAACAGGTAGCTGAAGACAAGGTTCCAGGGTTGTAGATACAACAGAGTGATTCGTGTGAGTCTGAAGACCAAGTCAGTTGTCCTGAGGAGATGATTGATTGCGATCAAGTGAATAGTTTTTCTTCTGACGGAAGTCGAAGATGTTTCTCCAGCTGAAGCGGAGTTTTGCCTGAAGGCAAAGTGTTTGAATCCCCGTAGAGTCATGAATGGCTCAGGATACCATCTCTCTGACTGAAGTCACAGATTTCCCAAGCTGAAGCGAAGGTGCCTAAGGGCAAGGTTACCCCCCAAGGTCATGAAGGACCTAGGATTCATTTTTCGGACTGAAGGCCGAAATATATCCCTGACTGAAGTCACGGATGCTCTATAGCAGAGGTGGAGTTGCCTGGAAGCAGATCCATGTATCCTTGAAGGCCAAGGATCATTTTCTTCAGACTGAAGTCAAAGATACCTCCTGCAGAGTTGCCATCCTTGAAGGCCAAGGATGCTTATCTTCAGAAGTACTTGAAGATCTTTTCTAGCTGAAGCTGGAAGTGCCCAGGGGCCAGGGTTTCATATATCTTTAATGTTGAAGTTCTACGGCGGGCAGTGTGCAGCAGTATCCCGATGTTCGTTATGGTTCTGAGGGTGAACCCCATATCAGAGTGTGCTCGGTTGAGTCTCTCATCCCCAGCAAAGTAGTTTCAAATACGCAAGTGTACCTTTTTGTTCCATTTACCAGGGATGAACCCGGGTCAGGTTGGATGTTCGTTCGACGGTGAGGTTGAATGTTTGGTTGACGGCGAAGTCAGACTCTTTAAATCCCCAGCAGCGATGATGTTTGTACGACGGCGATGTCGAGTGTCTCTCAGAGCGATGTTTGCTTCCGACGGCGATGTCAGATTCAATTTTCCAGCAGCAATGTTGGGTACGTTAGAAGATTCAGTTCTCCAGCGGCGAGGTTGGGTGTTGTGGTTGTCTGAAGGCAATAGCAGAAGAAGTTAACGTGGATAATTGACGGCGGTGTCAGATCAGTATTTCTCCAGCTAGTTGTTGAGCAGCTAGTGTTGCAGTATTCAAAGATTTGTTCTCCGCAGAGTCCCGTGTGCTCGTGCAGTTGGCAAATTTTCGGGTTTACCGATATTCAACCGTCTCGTACCTTGATTGGTTGAGAGCCGTTCGCTTCTCACCCAGTCAGGTCCAAGCCGTTTGAATAGGGGCAGCTGTTGCACCCCAAAATTTGACCAACATTTATTCATTCATTGAGTGTTTGAAAGTTGATACCTTCATCAGAAAGTTCAAGAGATCCCCAGAGAAGTGGTTTGAAACCAGGGTTGTGTGTTTCACAGTTTGAAAGTTGTGGGTACCCCTCAGATGATTCTGAGACTTTGAGAATGAACTTGATGTTTTGAGAAAGCCTATGAGATGTCTTGAAAGCCATCATGAATGCTAGAGAAGTCATTATGCAAGAATTCAGAGGATTCCACCATGAATGGTAGAATTAGGGTTTTGACTGGGTCAACCCTAGATCAGCTGAAGATTTGGAGAAGGTTGAGACCTAATCCAAGGGCCATGAGATCATGTAATGATGTATAGAGATGTTATAAAGATGATTCCTAGACCAACTCCTCATGATTGAGGAGTTTGAGAAGTTTTGAGTTAGGGTTTCTGAGGATTGTCAGTAGAAAAACCCTAATTTGATCCCTATTTTCCAGGCAGTTTTAGCTCTAGATGTGATTGATATCTCATCTTCCCCACAACATGAATGTTGTAGAGCTTGTTCTAAGCTTTAATTTGAGTGGTGGAAGTCCTTGATAGGAGTTACAGAGCTCAAGTTATGGTTTTGACAAATTACAGGTCAGCAGAGGTATGTGAATCTGGGTCCTTGAAAGTCACCCAACTTGCAGACAACTTTTGCCCTAGTAGGATGATTCCTATGGTTTCTTGGTCAACATTAATGTTGAAGAGGATTCTCTTAGCTTTAATTTGAGTGGTAGAAGTCCTTGATTGGATTTGGGGAACTCAACTTATGGTTGGAACAAGACAGGGGTATTTTGGTCATTTGTCAGTTATAGGTCATTTTAGCCAATGCCTAAAACTCCTATTTCCAAGCCTCAAATGGAAAAACTCAAAACATGAAAGTTGCTCAAAATGTGATTTTAAGTCTAGAAAGAAGGTCACAAATTGTTGAAAAAGCTCATAGCATGAGATTCCATGATTGGTCAAAAATGAACTAAAAAAGGCTTATAAACTTGAAAAGTTGAAATTGAAAAGTGATTTGGGAGATCCACAAATCCAAAATAGGTCATCCAATATATCATTTTGATTGGAAAAACCATTTTAAGAACTTTGGTTTAAATAGAATTTTCATTTGAGGCTTAAAAAATGAGGTTCCTTTGGAAATTTGTTGCTTGCATAAGAGGGCAACTTTGCAAAACCCTACACAAGCTAAAAATGCACTTGATTTTCACTCATCCACACTCAATAACTCATGTAAGGACAATTTGGCATAGAATTGAAGGCTTGAAGCAAGGGATATGATATTTCCAACTTCTCATTCAAGGAGAAATTCATGAACTTTCCACACCATTCTAGATGAATCTAGAGACATCCAATGATTGTTATTTAAAGAATGCCATGAGGAGAATTCAAGGTTGGTGAAACTTGAGCCAAGTCAGAAGAGGGAGAGAGATACATAGCCATTGGAGAGATTTCTTCAAGTTGAAGCAAGTCAAGATATCTTGCACTACCAGCCACCTCCTTCATCACCATTGCAAACAGAAGGTTGAGGACCATTGTAGGACCATCTTGGAGCAATTACAAGGGCTGCAAGCATCCCCTCGAGCCTCACCATTAACTTCTTGACAGGTTTCTTTTTCACCTTATACCATCTTAATTATGTAGTGTTAATTAGTTTCTTAGGCATAGAAATGATGTACTAGGCTAGATGATTCTTCCCCATGAGTTACAGCCTGTTCCATGAGGTTCCATGGCAGGACCCGAAATCTTTGAGTTGCAAGAACTGTGTAGATTGTTAGTTTTAATCATCAAGAATTAGTGTGTATTAGCTAGGGCATCATGTAGAGCATCTGTAGACCTTTAGTTTTGAGTTTGAAGGAGATTGATAGCAGGCGAATATGGTCGTACCAGGATGTTGAAGCATTCTGTTAGAACAATCTAGGGCGAGTTATGGAAAGCTGTACGTATGGTTGTGTAGAGCTCATTTAGTAGAGCATTTCTTGTTTTTAAATCGTGGCAAGCCGTGGCGTGTGGAGAGAGTTAGAGAGGCTCGAAGGTGTGAGTGCATGAGGGAGGGTTCTGCAAACCCTAGTTCGTTTGGAGAAGACGAAAGGGAAGCCGTTGGATCAAGTCCCAGATTTGACTAATTCATCCAATCGTGTGGCTGTGCGCGTATCTGAGAAAGAGAGGGAAGATTTAAAATCTAATGAAACGCGGCGTTTCATTAAAGGGCGTTCTGGGCCCAGAGTTCTATTCCCACCCCCCTTTTTTTGTAGCCCAATCATTTTGAACTGGCGCGCTTTACTTAATACACCCCCTCCCTTTAATTCATTTTATTTCTTTTATTTTCTTCTTTTAATATTTTCTGCTTTGTTTAATTCATTAAAAAATGATAAAAATTGATTTTTTAATGCTTCTTTTTTCTATGAGTAGATTAAAATGTGTAGAAAATTATAAAAATAAAATTGAGATTTTATTTTTAGGTTTAATATTTTTAATAGATTTTCCAAATAAATAGCTTTTTAATAGTTTTAATTTGGTATTTGATTCTGTAGGAATTGTTTTAGAACCTTCCCTTAGGGTTTTTAATCCATTCTTTTTTGTGCAATTAGATGATGAATCATAGTTCCCCATAGGATTTTTTCTAGAATTTTAGAATTAAATTTTGATTAGTTTAATTAGGGTAGATTTAGGGTATCCTAATTAGGGTTTAGATTGTATTTAGGTGATGAATCACTTTCTTTGATTGAGTTTTATCTTGCTTTTTAGGTAGAGACCTTTGTAGATGTTATGAGTAGGTGTTGAGGACCCTTGTGAATATTTGTTAGATTTTTCCCCATTAGTTTAGTATTTTTAGGTATTTTCTGAAGTTGCCTGATGATTTGATCTGTTCAGTGGGTTATCTGTTCATCTGTGGGGTTCATTCTGAGGAATTTGTTGTGGGGCTTGTGTTGCCTTGAAGATTTTGATGGGGAGCATCATGGAGTGAAGATTGTAGATCAAGATTCAGAGACCCGGAGCTTGTCTTGTCCCCTGTCTGTGAGGTTTGAGATCCTGAAGTTTGAAGGAAGTCCATGGTACTTTCCTGAGGAAGGCACTATGAATGACTTTCATCCTTCCTTCTCACCTCCTTCTTAAGTATCCAATGATGTTGGAGCCAACTTGTGAGTTTAATTTCTCCTGAGGAGGAATGTAAACTGATCACTTGTTGTTGAGCCACATGGGATACAACTCCTAAGTGGAAGCCTCCTAGTACTTTCCTGAGGAAGGTCCTATGGGTCTATTCACTTAGTTCCCTTAGTTTATCTAGGATTTCTTAAGTATCCAATGATGTTGGAGCCAACTTGTGAGTTTAATTTCTCCTGAGGAGGAATGTAGACTGATCACATGTTGTTGAGCCACATGGGATACAACTCCTAAGTGGAAGCCTCCTAGTACTTTCCTGAGGAAGGTCCTATGAGTCTATTCACTTAGTTCCACTAGTTTAAATAGGATTTCCTAAATATCCAGTGATGTTGGAGCCTGCTTGTGAGTTTAATTTCTCCTGAGGAGGAATATAAACTGATCACAGTGATTGAGCCACATAGGGTATGACTCCTGAGTATCCACCTCTTAGTGCTTTCCTGAGGAAGACACTATGAGTCTGATTGCTTAGCTCCCTTTCTTTGGTAAGCTTGTTCTGAAGCTTGAAGACTGGGATTGATTTCTTTTGTTTAGGGTTTTGCTTGAGAGCTTTGCTTAGATTTGTTTAGATCCTGTGATTAGGGTTAGGATTAGAGAGTAGATTCTTTCTTTCTCAAGCCTGTGTTTTGTTTGCCTGATGGCACTTCATTCCTTTTATCTGTTCATTGCTTGATAGCATGTTGTTTATTTTCAGTATGATTGCTGTTATTTCATGACTGGCTTGAAGTCGAGATGAGCTTGTGGAGGCTGAAGCCCCACACACATTTCCTCCCTCACTTGCATTGCATGCATTTCACTGTTAAAGCTGATGCTTTTGTCTGTTTTGGTGTATCATTGGCATGATCCCTTAGGGCTCTCATTTCTTCTGATGAGGATTTGATGATAGACTTTTAGGTTGAAACCTATGCATGATAACATCTAGGAGTTCCCTGTTCAAACCTCAACCATAGGATGAATCCATGGCATGATAACAGTAGGACTTGATAGTCTCCCTCCTAGTTGAGCTTTTAATCTGTAGTTTCCCGAACTACGTTTGCTCTGATCTTTCATACCAGATGAAAGTACGTAGGCATAGGATGCGACATCCTAGCGAGCAATCTTTCCCCCATAACCCGTAGTTAGCCGAACTACGTTGACTCTGATTTCTCATTCTCTGATGAGAATACGTAGGCATAAAGCGCGATGCTTTGCCGAGTCATTTTTCTTTTCTTTTTCAGCCAGCCTTGATAGGTAGATAGATTATAACCAACCCGTCCAAGTAAACAAACAAGCGAGGATCCCGTCGAGTACGACGGACGTGAGGGGTGCTAATACCTTCCCCTTGCGTAACCGACTCCCGAACCCAGACAATGGTTGCGACGACCTTGTCTTACCCTTATTCGTCAGGTTTTTTCCGATCGTTTCCTTTCCCGCTCTGAGGGATAAATAACGAAAGGTGGCGACTCTTCTGTCATGCCGGCACCTTATTTTCGCGCAAGCGACACTGTGCTATTATGGGTTCTCTGAGGAAGATTGTGGCTTACAAGCTCCCCACTCCTGATGTTGTTCAGCTGACTGGTTTGATTGCTTTGGCAGATGATTCTGTGAGAGATGAATTCAGAAAGTCTTATGGGAAACTGCTCAGCTTGGTTCGTAAACCTTCTGTGTTTGAGTTGAATGGGTTGCACGCCCTGCTGCAGTTCTACGATCCTCCTTTGAGATGCTTTACTTTCCAGGACTTTATTCTCGCACCCACACTAGAGGAGTATGCTGATTTGTTAGGTGTGCCTATCAAGAGTCAGATGCCTTTTGTTCATATGGATGCTGAGCCTAATTTGGCTAGTCTAGCTCCTTCACTTCATCTGGATGCCTCCGAGTTGGTCTTGTCTAGTTGGAACAGGGTTCCCGGTTTCTCCTTGCAGTTCTTAGTGGGAAAGGCTCAGTAGTGTGCCAAAGACGGATGTTGGATCGTGTTCAACGCCATCCTTGCTCTGTGCATATATGGCATCATTCTGTTCCCCAATATGCCCGACTTTGTAGACTTCGAAGCCTTTCACATCTTTGCATCAGGGAATCCAGTCCCTACCTTGATAGGAGATGTCTATCACTCCGTCCACTACAAGAACGAGAACATAAGGGGTAAGAACGTCTCGTGTTGTGTGCCCCTGCTCTATAGATGGCTTGATAGTCACCTACCCAAGAAGGGTCCCTTTGCTTTGTCTGCAGCCACAGCTGAGTGGTCTGGGCGTCTGATGAGTCTGTCAGCAGAGGATATTTCCTGGTTTGATAGAGATAGATTGGGTACTGAGATTATCTTCAGCTGCAGTGGGTTTCCAAATGTGCCTTTGATAGGAAGGAAGGGTTGTATCAACTATAATCCATCTCTGCTGGTCCGACAATTTGCTTATGCTTTGAGAGCTCCGCCGAAGGATGAAGAGGTGCAGGAATCTATGTACCTCACTGGTCTTCTAGAGGGGGATATGTTATCTAAGCTTCAACACGCTTGGAATGGTATCTGTAAGCGAGGAAAACCGTTGCTGGAGAAAAGTAATAGCCAAGCCTACGCTCCGTATGTGACCTGGATCAGAGCCAGAGCGGATGCTATAGGGCTGCCGTTTCCACCTGCCCAGCTAGAAAGCCCTCCAGTGATTGAAGAGCCTACCACCGTGCCTATTCAGCAGCATAATCAGGTGTTAGCTAAGAGAGATGAGCTGAAGAAGGCAAATGAAGAACTGGAGAAAGAATTGGCTCAACTCAGAAGCGAGAGAAGTGAAGTCGTCCACTCCTTCAAGAGGCAGACAGAGCTGGTGAACCATTTAGGGATAGATTTGACTAAGCAGATGGCTGAGCGTGAGCGCTTGGGTCGGGACTTCAAAGCTGTCAATGACGTACTGGCCACTAAGAAGCAGCACTAGGATGAAGCGTACTAAAGAATATCCAAGTTTAATCAACATTGGAAGGCCACCCTAGCCAACAGCAAAGAACGGGAGGATAAACTGAAACAACAGATCTCCAAGCTGAAAGCCCAGGTGAAGGCTAGTGAGAAGAGGTTTGATGAAGAAACCGCTCACAGATATGCCGCTGAAGGCCAGCTCAACAAGGCTCTTGCTAACCTGAAGGAGCGCAAGCAGACGTTTGAATTCAAGAAGCGGAAGCTAGAAGATTGTTTCGGCGAAGGAGCATGGGAAGACTCAGTTGAAGGTCTTCAATACACTATTACACAGAGAGAGTTACTCGTCGAAGGGTTGCTCACTCGGCCTGATCATCCAGAAACGAGGAATCTGTTAGAAGAGTTTCGCGCCCGTGGCCATGATTGACTATTTGTAATCCTCTTGTGTTGATCATTGTTGTATGCTGACCATCACCAGGCTTATTGGTTGAGGTCATGCTATTGATTCTGCTTGTACTCAGTGACGTTGTGTACCGCCTTGATGGGCTTTCTTCATATATGAGATGTTATTTCCATGACTGGATTCAGACTTCTTATTATCAGCACTGGCACTCAGGCACTAGGATCAGGGGATATCTCCCTAAACGCACAGACACACGTTTGCATTTGCATAAAGCATCTGCATAACGAGCACTTTGTCGTTTTTTCTAACCCTTTGTGTATACAGGTTGTTTCAAGTTGTTCCAGGATTGATCAAAGACCGACCCACCGCTACCAGACTAGAGCAAATCAAGCCAGAGTTATGGAGCAAGTGCAGACTGACGTTCAGGAACTCCGAGAGAGGATGGACCGCTTCATGGAGCTCATGCAAGTGGTTGCCAACGGCCAGGATCAGCTCAGAACATTGGTCCAGCCTCTGATTTCAAGGGTTGACAGTAATGGTGTACTCCATGGTGGGACTGTCCCAACCCCTCCACCTGTTGAAACTCCTCAGAATGGCATCCCTGTGACCGGGGGGAATGGCAGTGGCAACGACAACGTGATCGCTAACATGGGGCTCAATGGTAATACGACTGGCGTCGATAATGGAAATTTTGAAGCTAATGTCAATGTTGGGCCGAGCAACGGCAACACAGGTGTTGGAAATCTGTATGCGCCTCAGCCATGGTTAGAAGACCGTCAAGAAGATTTGTTCTCACAGAAAGGTGCTGAAGGGGAGCTGACTGCTGAAGCACGTCTGAGGTTTAAGGCACTCAAGGACAAGATGAGGAATTTCGAGAACCTGAACACTATGGGTGTTGACATGTCCAAATTGGGATTGGTTGCTGATTTCAAGGTGCCTCCCAAGTTCAAGGTACCCGACTTTGAAAAGTACAAGGGCACCACTTGCCCTCGCGTCCACCTGAGATCATACTACCGGAAGATGTCCGCTCACTCCGAAGACGAGAAGTTGTTGATGCACTTCTTCCAGGATAGCTTGTCCAGGCCATCCTTGGAATGGTACATGAGTTTGGAACCTACCAGTGTGCGCACGTTGAAGGAACTTGCTGAAGCATTCGTGCACCACTACCAATATAACAGTGACTTAGCGCCAAACCGGGTCCAACTGCAGAATTTGTCACAGAGGAACAACGAAGGATTCAAGGAGTACGCCCAACGGTGGCGTGAATTGGCAGCTAGGGTTCAGCCGCCGATGGTTGAACGGGAGCTTGTTGAAATGTTTGTAGCCACCCTCCCAGGAGTTTATTACGAGAAATTGGTCAGCAGTATGTCTGGAAGCTTCTCAGATCTCATCATCACCGGCGAGCACGTTGAAAATGGGATCAAGTTGGGGAAAATTCAAGGTGACCTGTCCTCAGCTGGAGGAGGAAAGAAGTCGTATGGTGGTAAAAGGAGGGAAGGAGAGACGAGCGCCGTGTCTAATGCTCGAAGGAAGGGCAAGGGCCAGCACCACCAGGTGGCCAGTATAACCATCCCCGCTGTCCAGCAACCCCAGCCACAGCAGCAGCAGCAGCACCCGAGTCAGCAAGGGTACAGAAAGTATCAAAACAAGGCACCTCTGTCGAGTCGTCACCTTGAGACGCCGCCTATGTCTTATGCTCAGCTGTTACAGACTCTGCTTCAGTTACAGCTAATTCAGAAGAGAACCCTGGCTCCCTTGACAGGGGCACCCCCGCCAGGTTATGATGCGAATGCAACTTGTGAGTTTCACTCAGGGGCACCAGGCCACACGACAGAAAACTGCAAAGCTTTCAAGCACAAGGTGCAAGACATGGTGGATGCTAAGATCATCAATTTCTCAGATAATGTGCCAAATGTCACGAAGAACCCTATGCCGAATCATAGGGGAGGTGGGGTAAATGCCATTATTTAAGACGATAGCTTAGATTTGTTGACTGATGTCAGAGATTTGAAGACACCGCTTAGCTTCGTTAAAGCCAAGCTGATGAAGAGAGGCTTCTTTCTGGGCTGCGGAGAACTGTGTATGGGCTGTGCGACTAGTCCTGATGGATGTGAACAGTTAATAGAAGGGATTCAGAGTCTGATGACCGAAGGAATCTTGCAGTTTAGCCGAAGGTCCGAAAGTAGATCCGGAGAGGTAATGCTGAAGCAAGATGATGAGATTTCCACCATCACCATCCCTCGCCGGACGATCATTATTTCTGCACCCAGGCCGCCCACGATTACCATCACCAAAGCTGGGCCGATACCTTTCGAAAGCACCAATGCTGTCCCATGGCATTATGGGGCAGACGTTTATTGTAACGGACATAAGTTTGAACTAGAACCATCTGGGCGGTCTGCGGATAACCTAGTGGGAATTGGCGGAATCACGCGCAGCGGAAGAGTATTTGCTCTACCCGAGATTGTGGCTGACAAAGCGGACAAAGCTGATGTAACTGACAAGGGAAAGAGTAAAGTCGTTGAGGAAACCCCTCGTGGGGTAGAGAAGGACTTACTTGTTAAAGACACTGAAGAGTCTATGAGGTTGATTAAGAAGAGTGACTACAAGATCGTGGATCACCTCCATCAAACACCCTCGAAAATTTCCATCCCGAATTTGTTGCTGTGTTCTGAGGCCCATCGCAACGCGCTGCTGAAGGTTTTGAATTCCACGTATGTGCCGTAGGAAATATCGGTCAACCAGTTAGAAGGGGTCGTAGCCCACGTGAATGCTGGAAACGGGTTAGGGTTCACTGACCTGGAGCTGACGCTGAAGGGAAGAAACCACAATAGTGCACTGCACATCTCGATAGAGTGCAGGGGAACGATTATGTCTCATATATTAGTGGACACAGGGTCATCGCTCAATGTTCTTCCGAAGAAAGCATTGATGAAGTTAGATACTCGAGGATTGATTTGCACACCCAGTGGTCTGGTGGTGAAAGCGTTCGATGGAACCAAACGTCATGTTTTCGGGGAGGTGACGCTACCAATCCAAGTCGGGCCGGAAACATTCGATGCAGTCTTCTACATTATGGACATCATGCCTGCCTACAGTTGTCTCTTAGGCCGGCCATGGATCCACTCTGCTGGCGCCGTGACCTCCACGTTGCACCAGAAGCTCAAGTATGCTGTCGGAGGTAGCATCGTGACTGTATGTGGCGAGGAAGACATAATGGTGAGCCATTTGTCGTCCTTCAAGTATGTTGAGATGGATGGGGAAATCCACGAAACCCTATGTCAGGCATTCAAAGCTGTTAAAGTCAAGAACGTGGCTCCTGTAATGACTGAGAAACCAGAGATGGCTCTCTCTTCCTTCAAGGAAGCCCGGGCCATTGTTCAAGCTGGATCTACCCCAGGCTGGGGGCAGATTCTAGAAATACCTAACAAACAGGACAGGTTTGGGTTAGGATATTCTCCTGCGGCTGCAGCCTCCTCTTCTCATAGTGCGTCGCGAGGTAAAGGGCCGATCCAGTTTATAAGCGGAGGGGTGATATTCGAAAGTGTCAACGCGGTGTCTGAAGACGACAAAGACAGCGATTGCGACCTAGACTCTTGGATCCAGCCAAGCAAACCAGGCGAGAGCCTCAATAACTGGTCCATCAGGGATACCATCCAAGTGACAGGCAAAGAGTAATGATTTACTTTCTCCAATCATTGTACAACCCTATGTCCTACCCGGGGCATAGTGGTTCTATTCTCAGGGCCTTGTTTGATTATGTACATGCATTTTATCAATAAATCAAAAGGCGTTTTTCTTCGTATTCAAATGTTGTGATCTCTTTTATTCCTGTTTTATATTTGTTTTGAAAAAACAATAAAATGGCAATGGGGTTTGTGCTAACCTGCATATCCTTGTTTTAAGCTTAACCCTTGTTATTGCAGGGTCCACATAGCAGATGACATCGACTCTGGACCTTCTACGACTCACTTCGACTTTGATTGCCCGATCTATCAAGCCGAGGAAGAGATTGATGAAGATGAAGACCTTCCCGAAGAGTTGGCCCGCTTGTTGAAACAAGAAGAGAAAGTTATTCTGCCTCACGAAGAAGAGATCGAGATTGTGAATCTGAGTTCTGAAGAATTTGTCAGGAACGTCAGGATAGGGGCCGCATTGCAGAGCGATGTCAAGCAGAGATTGGTCGAGATGCTAAGAGAGTATAATGACGTCTTTGCTTGGTCATACGAAGATATGCCCGGGCTTGATACTGACATCGTGGTCCATCACTTTCCGTTGCGAGAAGATTGTCCTCCCGTCCAGCAGAAGCTTAGGAGGACACAACTAGATATCGCCGTTAAGATCAAAGAAGAAGTGCAAAAGCAGCTCGATGCTGGCTTCTTAGCAGTCACTACTTACCCTCCGTGGGTCGCCAACATAGTGCCTGTACCGAAGAAGGACAGTAAGGTGCGAATGTGCGTCGATTATCGGGATTTGAATAGAGCGAGCCCTAAAGATGATTTCCCGCTCCCCCATATTGATATGTTGGTCGACAATACAGCTCAGTTCTCCGTATTTTCGTTCATGGATGGCTTCTCCGGTTATAATCAGATCAAGATGGCGCCGGAAGACATGGAGAAAACTACGTTTATCACTCCTTGGGGAACATTTTGCTACAAGGTAATGCCTTTCGGTCTGAAGAATGCAGGGGCCACTTACCAACGAGCAATGGTCACTTTGTTTCATGATATGATTCATCATGAGATTGAAGTCTATGTTGATGACATGATTGCGAAGTCCCAAACGGAGGAAGGACACCTGGTCAATTTGCTGAAGCTTTTTGAGAGGCTTAGGAAGTTCAGGTTGAGGCTGAATCCTAACAAGTGTACTTTCGGAGTACGGTCTGGAAAACTACTGGGGTTTATCGTGAGTGAAAGAGGCATCAAGGTTGATCCTGTGAAGATAAAAGCCATACAAGAAATGCCAGCGCCAAGAACAGAAAAAGAAGTTCGTGGTTTCCTGGGCAGAATAAACTACATTGCAAGGTTTATTTCTCAGCTCACAGCCACGTGTGAACCGATGTTCAAACTGCTAAAGAAAGATCAGGCGATTATCTGGAACGAGGATTGCCAGAAGGAATTTTATAAGATAAAACAGTATTTGCAGGAACCTCCAATCTTGATTCCCCCAGTGGCCGGACGACCTTTAATCATGTACTTGACAGTTCTTGAGAATAGTATGGGGTGTGTTCTCGATCAACACGACGAGACGGGCAGAAAAGAGCATGCCATTTATTACTTGAGTAAAAAGTTCACGGATTGTGAATCCCGTTACTCGATGCTGGAGAAAACGTGTTGCGCACTCGCCTGGGCTGCCAAACGTTTACGACAGTACATGCTCAATCACACCACCATGCTAATTTCGAAGATGGATCCGATCAAGTACGTCTTCGAGAAGCAAGCACTTTCGGGCAGGATTGCCAGATGGCAAATGGTGTTGACAGAATATGACATTCAGTACGTTTCCTAGAAGGCTATCAAAGGAAGCGTATTGTCTGAGTACCTTGCCGAACAGCCGATCAAAGATTATCAGCCGATGAAATTTGAGTTCCCTGATGAGGATATCATGTTTCTCAAAGCGAAAGATTGCGATGAACCGTTGCCCGACGAGGGGCCAGATAGGAAATCCCAGTGGAAATTGATATTTGACGGGGCGGTTAATTCTTACGGAAGTGGCATTGGGGAAATCATCACAACTCCCCATGGATCCCACATCCCGTTTACTACGAGACTGACGTTTCCGGTCACCAATAACGAAGCGGAGTACGAAGCATGCATCATGGGTCTAGAAGAAGCAATTGATTTGAGAATCAAGAACCTAGATGTATATGGTGACTCGGCACTTGTGATTAACCAGATTAAAGGGGAGTGGGAGACTCGTCAATCGAATTTGGTGTCGTACATGAATTATGCCAGAAGGCTACTTCCGTTCTTCGATCGAGTGGAACTCCATCATGTGCCCAGAGCTGAATATCAGATGGCTGATGCCTTAGCCACGTTGGCTTCGATGTATAAAGTCAATTTTTGGAATGAAGCTCCAAGAATTGTCCTTTCTCGTCTTGATAGACCTGCATTCGTCTTTGCAATCGAGGAAGCCTCCGATGGCAAGCCATGGTTCCATGATATCCAGACTTTCCTTATGACTAAGGAGTATCCTGCGGGAGCGTCAACCCGGGATAAGAAGACTCTGAGGAGGCTGTCTGGAAATTTTCATCTCAATCCTGATGGAGTTTTGTATAAAAGAAACCACGATCTCGTGCTACTCAGATGTGTAGATGAGAAAGAAGCGAGTATGCTCATGGAAGAAGTCCATGAAGGCACATTTGGTGCGCATGCCGGCGGGCATGCTATGACAAGAATGATCCTGAGAGCAGGATATTACTGGCTGACGATGGAATCAGATTGCTTTAAATTCGCGAAGAGATGTCATAAATGCCAGATTTATGCTGATAAGATTCACGTGTCGCCGTGCCCGTTAAATGTCATGTCCTCCCCGTGGCCGTTCTCCATGTGGGGCATCAACATGATAGGCAAGATCGAGCCCACTGCATCTAACGGTCATCGCTTCATTCTAGTAGCTATCGACTACTTCACCAAGTGGGTGGAGGCAGCCTCGTATGCTAATGTGACCAAGCAGGTGGTGGCTAAATTCATAAAGAGGGACATCATCTGTCGTTACGGAATTCTCGAGCGGATCATTACTGATAATGGTTCAAATCTGAATAACAAGATGATGAAGGAGCTATGCCAGAGTTTCAAGATTGAACACCACAACTCATCTCCTTACCGACCGAAGATGAATGGCGCTGTTGAAGCGGCCAATAAGAATATCAAGAAAGTCGTACAGAAGATGGTTGTGACATATAAAGACTGGCACGAGATGTTGCCATTTGCATTGCACGGTTATCGTACAATGGTACGTACATCAACCGGGGCAACTCCTTTCTCACTGGTGTACGGTATGGAAGTTGTCCTACCGTTAGAAGTTGAGATCCCTTCTTTACGAGTTTTGGTTGACGTGAAACTCGAGGAGGCAGAATGGATTAAGAACAGACTAAACCAACTCAGCCTGATGGACGAGAAGAGGTTAGCATCGATTGCATATGGTCGTCTGTACCAAAGCCGAATGAAGAAAGCTTATGATAAGAAGGTGCGTCCTAGAAGTTTTCAGACGGGTGATCTCGTCTTGAAGAAGATTCTTCCTCCACACTCCGATCACCGGGGCAAGTGGACTCCCAATTACGAAGGTCTGTATGTTGTCAGCAAGGTCTTCTCGGGAGGAGCCTTGTTGTTATCCACAATGGATGGCGAAGATTTTGCATCCCCGGTGAACGCGGACGCAGTTAAAAAATACTTTTCTTAAAAAATGACCCGCTGGAAAGAAAAAGAATATCCAGGCAAAAATGGGGCATCCCGGCGAACCATAAAAAAGGAAGAAAGTTCGGGCAAAAGTTAGGGATATAAAAGAAAAGAATGTACACCCGCAAAGTCGAAAACCTGGAAGGGAGACTTTGGCAAGAAAGGGTATCCCGGTGAATCGAAAACCCGGAAGGGCGATTCAGGCAAAAGTTAGGGATTTGAAAAAGCAAATGACTGCGTTCCGTGAGTGGACTTTCATTGTTTAGTGGTTTGGAAGACCTGAAGGCCGTTTATCTGAATCAATCTCTTCTGAAGCTGAAGCGTCGGAGAAGTATCGAAGTCGAGTGAGTCATAGAGGGATCAACTCATGGTGTTCGTCTACGCCGCATTGCCGACATTTGTATATACTGATGTATATTTATGATTTATTTTTGCGCAGCTTCCTCATTCCAGGAGCTTGCATCTGTTGTAAAACATTTTTACCCATTCAGGGGTTCATTATCAATAAAATGTATACTATTCAGCAATCTTGTTTGCCTGTTTAGCATTTATCTGTTTTGTTTGTGAAAAAGAACGCCGATGTTTTTGATAAAATGAACATACATAAACTTGCTGGCCTAGGCCACTGATTGTTGAAACAATGAATTACTTGAGTATTGTCACAAGATGATAACCTTGATAGGCCCCTTTGAGAAGGGTATCTTGTCTGTTTGTTTGTGTTGTTGCAGGTGTAGCATATACCGGGCAGTACGCCGTATGCGTCCCCAAGCAGGATGATTCCTTCTACTCCAGCAAGTTTAGCAGCCACTCCCCGTGGAGTTTGAATATAAGATTGTAAGCATTGATATGTGTCCCCAAGCAGAGAAGGTTTTCTCCCCAACCAGATGTATCCTGAAGGATCATCGTCTCCCCAGCTGAGTCATATACTGAAGTGTGCAGCACTCGATGGTTCCAGACTGAAGTCTTCCGCGGAATTGAAATTCCCCACAAAGTTGTACTCACCCCTGTAAGCAGGATGATTCCTCCTTCCCCAACCGAGTTTGCGGATCCCCAAGAGAGCCGAGTTCTTGGAAAACCGTTGAGGCCGTGAGTGGTTTTCCCCAATAAAGTGTTGGATAGCTGATGCTATATTTCCCCGCCGGAGTCGTTATCTCCAGGAAAGTTTTAGCCGCGAAGGCCGTGTAGTTTATTTCTGCAATTGACATCGTTTTCCTCAGCAGTGGTGGTTAGTACACCCGGTTGAGCGGGTTCAGGTTCTCGTAGAGCTTTGTTCTCCTGCAGCAGTCGACTGAAGTTCGTTTCCCCAGGCGGAATCCAATTGAGATTGGTGTGACTTCTTCGCCTTGGCAGGATGAGTCCTTCCTCCACCAAAGTGGTCCTTTCTCCTTGATAGGAGGATTCTCCCTTCAGCATTTATTTTGCTGATGGGGTCATAGCATTTTGCATGATTGCATAGCATTTACCCTAAATGCGTAGCATTTCCACCGTGCAGAGCATTACTCCATTGATGATCATATGCATATGAAACATGAGCTAGGTCGTTACCGTTCTTGTTTTGCAGGTGTTCCCTGGCAGGGTGTCTTCTCAGAATGATTCCTGAAGTCTCAGAAGAATGGTTTGCTCAAGATGATTCTTGAATTCCCCAGCAAAGTTGATTGTTTAATATGATTCTTAAAATCCCTAGTGAAGTCGCCAGAGAGGGTTGCTCAAGTTGATGCTTAGAGTCCCCGGCAGAATGTTTGCTCAGGATGATTCCTGAAATCTCCAGCAGAGTTGTTGGTCCAGGATGATTCTTGAAGTCCCCACGGAGTTATTTGTTCAAGATGATTCTTGATTTCCTCAGCTGAGTTTATTTGTCCAGAACGATTTCTGAATCCCCGAAGCAGAGTTACTTGATAGTTCTCCAGAATCCCCAGCGGAGATATGTCATCCCCAGCAGATTTCTGAACAGCGAAGTTGAAACTTCCCTTGAAGACTTGCTGAAGTCTAATTGTGAGGTTAAAGCAGTTCTCTCAGCTGACGTAGAGTGTCTGACGGCAAAAGATGTATACCCTTATTAGTCAGTGATTGATTAAGGAATCCATTTGAAGAATTACTGATGAAGTCTGGCTGACGCCCGAGATGTTCATTGAATGCCCGACGGCATAGGTAACTTGATTGTGAAAAAGCTCCTAATGACTTGATGAGTCCCGAGGAATTCTGATGCAGTGACGCAGGATGCCTGACGACATGATCAACCATCCATTACCAGTTACCGTGTAACCGGTGACCCCTTGATGACTTGAGGACAAAGATCTATAACAAAATCAGATGATCATCCTGACGGAGATTTGAGGTTAGAGCCTTCACCAATTACCGTGTGACCAATTCCCCAGCAGAGTTGCCGTGCAACTGTCATGCTCGGTTTTTGAAGATGTTCCTACCAATCCATGTATTGTTTACCTGTGCGGTCGGCAGATCACCAGTTACCGTGTAACCGGTGATCCCTTGATGATTTGAGGATGCAATGATATCAGATAAATCAGAGAACCATCCTGATGGAGGTTCAGATTAGTATTCTCCAGCCAGTTGTCGTGCAGCTATTGTTTCAGTTTCTGAAGATTTGTCCCCATCAGAGTACCGTATACTTGCGCTGTTGGCAAATTTCCGGGTTTGTTGGTATTCAACCGTCTTTTACCTTGATTGTTTGAGAGCCTTTCGCTTCTCACCCAGTCAGGCCCAAGCCGTTTGAATAGAGGCAGCTGTTGCACCCCAAAATTTGCTCAACATTTCTTTACCTAGCTTATGTTTCATTTCATTCACGTTAGCATTATCATTTGCATTTCATTGACATGTATGCAGGAGATCAAGAGGTATGATTATCAATCAAGAGCTATACAAGACTGTGAGGCTACCTAAGAAGGTTATTCAAGTGTTCAAGGGTTGATATCCTTGTCAGAAAAGTTGAAAGAGCCTCAGAGAGTGTGGTTGAAACCAAGTGTGTAGGTCTCCTAACTTGAGAGTTGTGGGAAGATCATCAGATGATTCTGAAGCCATGGAGTTAGACTTGAGGTCTTGAGAGATCTCATGAGAAGTGTTGAAGAGCACTTTGAAGCCTAGACAGGTCATTGTGCAAGATTAAGAAGGCCCAGCCATTAGTGGTGCAGCTAGGGTTTGACTGGGTCAACCCTAAGTCAACTGATGATTTGGAGAAGGTTGAGACCTAATTCAAGATCCATGTGATCATGGATTGATACATTGAGATGTTATAAGAATGATTTCAAGGTTAACTCATCATGATTGAAGAGTTTGAGAAATTTCAAGCTAGGGTTTCTAAGGCTTGACAGTGTAAAATCCCCAAGTTTGACCCCTATCTTCAAGGCAATTTAGCTCAAGATGTGATTGTCATCTCATCTTTCCCACAACATGATTGTTGTAGAGCATGATCTTAGCTTTAATTTGAGTGCTAGAAGTCCTTGATAGGGTTTATAGAACTCAAGTTATGACTTTGACAAGTTACAAGTCATCTGAGGTATGTGAATTTGGAGCTTGAAAGTTACCCAACTTGCATGACACTTTTGCCCTAGAAGGATGATTCCTATGAACTTTTGGTCAACATGAATGTTGTTCCTTATCCTCTTAGATTTCTATAGAGTACTAGAAGTACTTGATAGGATTTGTAGAACTCAAGTTATGGCTTTGACAAGTCAAGGGTATTTTGGTCATTTGGAAATTACAGGTCATTTCAATCATAAGGCCATAACTCATATTTGCAAGCTTCAAATGGGAAAATGTTCAACATCAAACTTGTTCAAAATGATGTTCTAAGGCTAGCCAAGTGGTCATGAGAGGTTGGAATTGCTTGTAACTCAAAATTGCAAAATTGACTTAAAAAAGGAAGAATTAAAGTTCATTAAAAGCACCAAATTTGTGATTTTTCATTCCAAGGCCAAGATAAGGCATGTAATATGTCATTTTGATCAGAAATGACCTTTTAAAGACATTGGCAATATTACTTTTCTCATTTGAGGTCAAAATCATGGAGTTGTATTTTGTTACTTAAGGCTTAAGGTACATATGCCAAACTTCTCATAAGATCAAACCAAGGTGCAAACACATTCCAAACACACCCAAAATCTCATGTGGAGAGAATTTGGATGAGAATGAGGGCAAATGCAAGCTGCTGCAAGAGCTGTTATGACCATGGCATGAGATTGAATTTCAAGTGAGATGAGATATTGAACTTCTCATTAGAGTGATCCAGAACTTTCTAGATCATTCATTCATGTCCTATATATGATCATGAAGTGATCCAAGGCCAAGGTTGGTGAGAATTGAGAGAGGAAAGTGAGATTGCACTTTGAACTTTCTTCTTGCAAATCCAATTCTGTTACAAGGTTTGGAGCCATTTCAGTCCAAGTTTTTGATCCCAATAGCTTGCTCTAAAGTTGGTGATTGATCCCAGATCAAATTCAAGGCAAAACTGTGGAAGAATCGTGAGTTAGCCATTGGAGTTTGAAGCTTGCAACTCAGAATCGAATTTAAGAATATATCAAGTTTCACCTCTTTTCTTTGCATACAGAAGGTTGATTGGAGGCTAGTGAAGGAGTCTGGAAGTTCTTGAGGGTTGATTTGAAGATTCAACCACTCTGTTCACACGATTTTACCAGGTATGCAAGCATCATTCCACAGCTTAATTTGAGTAGAATCAAGAGGATTTGTTAGGTTAAATGCTTTGTAGATTGATGTAGGAAGGTTTCTGGATCATTAATTTGGAAATTAGTGACCAATTAGGGTTTATGCAATTTTCGGTTGAGATCGTGTTTTTGCAAACCTTGAGCCTTTAGCATGAACTAGTGGCATGAAAGAATTCCTGAGGAAATTTGGGACAAGATTCATCAAGAAATCGTGGCCAATGGTGGATTCTAGAGAGAGTTAGGGTTGGGAGTGGCTGATCGGAGAAGTCACCGGCGGTGACTCTAGGGCGCGCAAGTGAAGGGATCTTCAGACATTCAAAATGAAGAAGACGACCTCATAGCCATTGGATTAGAGGTGGACCTTTGACCTGGGAAGGATCCAACGGCCACGAGTGATCTAAATTTTGTGAAGGACTCTGAGTTATGAAACGATGTGTTTCATTTAATTGTTGGTTTTGGGCTTAGTGCAACTTTGATATCCCCACCCCCCTTATGGCCCAGTCTGGATAATGAACTGAATTTTTATGCTATTGACACCACGCGCTTATCCATTTCTTTTGATTTTCTTTTTTTTTTTATTTCATTCATGGCTATTGAATAATCCATAAAAATTTGAAAAATGACTCAATTAATTCCATTCTTTTTTCCATGGATTCATGATTGAATCTAGTTTTTTTAGAGAAAAATATTAATATTTCATGCATTTTGGATTTTATTTGCATTTGTTGAATTTGAATTGATATTAAAATAATCATGGTTGATGCTTAATTTTGTTGAATTTGGTTTGATCATTGGATGATGATTCTTGCCCTGATTTTTTGTGTGTAGCTAGCATAGATATCCATGTCCCTCCCTAGATTTTTCTCACATTTTTGTGATGAATGTAAATGGTAGTTTTAAGTTGAAACTTTAGGAGCTCCATTTTTAGGGTTTATGGTTGATACCTTATGATTTAGGTTTTATTTCTAGAACTTGGTGGATGATTCAACCTCTGAATTTTGTATGGTAGATTCATGATTGAATTAGGGTCCCTTAGGAATTTTTGTAGGAATTTACAATGTAGTTTACTATTTTTGTTTGATTTTAGTTTAGGTGCTAACTTTGGATGATTCTAATGCACTAATTCAACTAGAATGACTTCTTTAGTCCCCTTAGATTAGGGTTTTGCCTCTCTTACTCTTGGATGATGTTGAAGACAAGCTTGGGCTACCATGGAATGCTTGAAGAAGCTTGGATGTGAATATCTTCACTTCTTTTGGTGTAGTGTTGATTAGGTGTTAAGATTAGGGTTTGTAGGCAGAGCTTCTAGATAGATTCTTTTCCTTCATAAACATGGAAGATGTTGATCACTTCCATTCTTCCCTATGATATAAGGTCCCTTTGTAAAGGCCTCATCCCTCCTTTGGTAGGATGTGTGGCTCTTTACAAATTGGTAGAACCTTTGAGGGTCCCTTTCTCTGATGGTAGGATGCTTAGTGGTGACCATGGGTCTTCACTCTGCTGTCAATCATCCAAACTTTGCTCTTGTTAGATGAATCTTTCTCCCTTGCTAGAGGATGGAGTTCCTTGCTTGAAGAAGATTGAAGGCTAGAAGTTGATACTTCTCTGTGTTTGAAGACTACCTTTAGAGATGAAGCTTGAAGATCCAGAAGAATAAGTTGATACTTGTGTGAAGAAGAAGATCAGATTGAGATTGAGGGAAGAGCTGAAGCTTGAAGAAGATGAAGAGCAAGTTGATACTGGTGAGAGGAATCCATTGGAGATGGAATGAAGAAGCTGAAGCTTGAGGAAGAAGCAAGTTGATACTTGTGAGTTTAATACATTAAGTCCCTGAGGGAACAAGTTGATACTTGTAATTAAGGGTGAAGCCTGAAGGTGGAATCTACTTTGGAGCTGAGGCCTGAAGAAGAAAGAATAAGTTGATACTTATGTTTGATGTGTTGAAAGCTCAGAGAAGTAAGTTGATACTTGCTATTGAGGATGATAGCCTTGAAGAGCAGTTGAAGGCTTTAGACTGAATTGATGTCAGAGGAGCTTTGCTGTGAAGCTGGGGAAGCTGTTGATCTGCTTTCTTTCCTTGTCTGTTTGTTTGTTGTGCAACTGTATTGATGTGACTTGTTTGATTTGCTTGATGCATTAAAATAAGCCCATATCTAGACTGATTTAAGTTAGGAGGATGATTGCACTAGAGGTTGAGTTGCTCCCTCTGCTTGTATTGTTTCTGTATCGCTTTGCTCGCTGGTATTCGGTAGAGCCCTGCTCCCTTGCCTATGTGGTTTGTATCTTGCTTGATAGCATGTCCTTCTTCTGTATGATTGCAGTTACTCATATCTTGTTTGATAGCATGTTATTTCTTCTGTATGATTGCAGTTGCTCATTATTTTGCTTGATAGCATGTTATTTCCTCTGTATGATTGCAGTTATTCATATCTGGCTTGAGGTTGAGATGAGCTTGTGGAGGCTGATGCCCCACACACACTTCCTCCCTCACTTGCATTGCATGCATTTTACAGTTGTTTACTGTTTACCGTTTAAGCTGACGCTTTATCTGTTTCTGTTTATCATTGATATGATCCCCTAGGAATCTCACTTCCTTTGATAAGGAAGTGATGATTAGAACTTTAGGTTGAAACCTACGCATGATAACTTCTAGGAGTTCCCTGTTTCAAACCACAACCATAGGATGAATCCTTGGCATGACAACATTAGAACTTGATAGTCTCCCCTTAGTTGAACCTGTTCGTTCTCTCTTCTCATCTCAAACAAATCAAAATACAGTAATAAAGGTTAACTGATGTCGTGCGTTACGAGCCTTAAGCTATCTGAGAAAGGATTGTTGGAGAGTTTCTTTTTAACAGTCTGGATGTTTAGTATGGCACCCTTTGGGTGACATGCGACGCATTCACTCTCAGGTCATAGTCTCTAGTGTGATATTGGTTGCAAACATCCATAAAAAACAGTTCTTCCGTAAAAGACAGAAAACAAACTTCAAACCTTTTTGCCCCATGGGCCCATAATTCAAAGGAAGCTTTTCTGAAGAAAAGAGTGTCGTTAACTCCCAGTTCTACCGCAAACGGTAACGCCTAAGTTTCCAAGGGTCGAGTTGCGTACACCAAACTGCTGGAACTGTTTGTTAACTCTACTCGATAAAACAGATGAATCTGAATTCCCGTAATCCGTATTATCCCGAACTACGTAAGCTCTGATCTCTCATACCTGTTGAGAGTACGTAGGCACAATACTGACGTATTGGCGAGCCACCTTCCCCATAACCCGTAGTTAGTCGAACTACGTTGACTCTGATTTCTTATTCTCTGATGAGAATACGTAGGCATAAAGCGCGATGCTTTACCGAGTCAGTTTCTTTTCTTTTTTAAGCCAGCCTTGATAGGTAGATAGATAAAACCAACCCGTCCAATAAACACAACGAGCGTGGATCCCATCGAGTACGATGGACGTGAGGGGTGCTAATACCTTCCCTTTGCGTAACCGACTCCCGAACCCAGACAATGGTTGCGATGACCTTGTCTTATACCTTTTCGTCAGGTTTTTCCGATCGTTTCCTTTCCTGTTCCGAGGGATAAATAACGAAAGGTGGCGACTCTTCTGTTTTGCCGACACCTTATTTTCGCGGAAGCAACAATAAGATGATGAAGGAACTATGCAAGAGTTTCAAAATTGAACACCACAACTCTTCTCCGTACCGTCCGAAGATGAATGGTGCTGTTGAGGCAGCCAATAAGAATATCAAGAAGATTGTACAGAAGATGGTGGTAACTTACAAGGATTGCCACGAGATGTTGCCCTTTTCTTTACTGTGCTATCGTACTTCGGTGCGTACATCGACTGGGGAAACTCCTTTCTCGTTGGTGTATGGTATGGAAGCGGTTCTACCTTTAGAAGTCGAGATTCCTTCCCTGAGGGTATTGGTTGATGTGAAACTGGATGAGGCAGAATGGGTGAAGGTTAGGTTGAATCAACTTAGTCTGATTGATGAAAAGAGATTGGCAGCAATCGCCCACGGTCGGCTATATCAGAGCAGAATGAAGAAGACATTTGATCAGAAGGTGCACCCTCGACATTTTCAGGCAGGTGATTTAATGCTGAAGAGGATCCTCCCCCCACAAATAGATCACAGGGGAAAATGAACTCCCAACTAGGAAGGTCCATACGTGGTAAGGAAAGTCTTCTCCAGAGGAGCCTTACTACTATCAACTATGGACGGTGAAGATTTTATGTCTCCTGTGAATGCAAGTGTAGTCAAAAAATACTTTTCTTAAAAGAGACCCGCTGGAAATAAAAAAGAAAATCCAGGCAAAAATGGGGCATCCCGGCGAACCATAAAAAGATTGGGTTCAGGCAAATATTAGGGATAAAAAGAAAAAAGAATAAACCCGCAAAGTTGAAAATCTGAAAAGAAGACTTTGACAAAAATGGGTATCTCGATGAATTGAAAACCCGCAAGGGAGATTCTGGAAAAATTTAGGGATTTAAAAGCAAACGACTACGTTTTGCGTCTGACCTGTGAGCACAGTTGGATTCTTGGAGGACCCGAGGGTTGACAAGTCAGTCTTTTCAGAAAACAGGATATTGGTGAAGCATTGAAGTCATGCGAGTCATAGTCGAATCGACACATGGTGGTTGTCTGGTTCCACATTGTCGACTTGTATATCTTTTTTTGCATTTGTACTTTTCACGCAACTTTCTCTTTTCAGGAGTTGCATCCGATGTAATTTGCCTATTTACAGGCCTTTTTCAATCAATGAAGTATTTCCCACAAAGAGTTGTTATTCTTGTTTTTTGATGTTTTGTTTGCAAATAGGACGCCTGATGTTTTTGATAAAACTTTGCATACATAAACTCTTGGGGCTTTGCTAATCATGATTGAAATAGTGATTTATTTGAATGATGTCATGGATGATGACCAAAATAGCCTTTGTTGCATACAAGACACATTGTTTGTCATTTGTACGACTCTCATTGCTAAGAATTGTATCAAAAATATCTCACCAACAATGGCGCGTCTCTATCCCCACAGGGTGATGATGTCAGATCAGAAGCATCTCCCTAGCAGGTTGAGATTGAATTTCCCCGACAGTGGTGTGCACTTATCCCCAACAGGTTGAGATTGTGATTATCCCCAGTAGGTTAAGATTTGGGACTATTCCCCCGGCAGTAGGGACAAGTTCAGTGTTGTTTCCCCCACAGATTCTATGTCATTGACTCAATCCCCAAGCAGAGGTTGATGTTGATTCCCTCAATGAGTACTCCCCAGTGAAGTAGACGTCCGCAATAGAATCCAGTGGTTATTGGCTTTCTTCAGAGCGAGATTTTAGGACAATTTCCCAATAAGTTTTTCCTCAATCCTCAATAGAGTGGAATTATTCCCGGCAGAATGGAGTTATCCTTGGGAGAGTCTTGTCCCGGGAGGCCGTTCAAGGCGTTTTCCTCAGCAGAATCCAGTGGTTATTGGTATTCTCCAGAATGAGATTTTGGGATAATCTTCCCAATATATCTTATTCTTAATCCCCAACAGAGTGGATTTATCCCCGGCGGAGTGGAATTATTCCCAGCAGAGTGGAGCTATCTCCATTAGATCAGATTTTTCCCAGAAGAGTTTTACTTTGGAAGGTCGTTCAAGGCATTATCCCCAGGACAGTTTTATTTCCAGGAGGCCGTTCAGGGCATTTTCCTCAGCACGAGTTTGTTTGTCGTTTATTTCGGCGCCTTTTTACGGTGGTGTCCCTTTGCATTTGCATTTTGCATAGCATCCTCCCAAACGCGTAGCATTTCCATTTCGTATGGAGCATCACGCCATATTCAAACATATGCATACGAAGTATAAGCCATGTGTCGCAACTGCGAAAATCGAGGCCGACAATGACAGAAGAGTCGCCACCATGTGTTATTTATCCCAAGAGAGGAAAAGGAAACGCTCAGAGAAAACCTAACAAAAAGAGGGATAACATCGGTCATCGCAACCAAATCTCAGGTTCGGGAGTCGGTTACGCAAGGGGAAAGTGTTAGCACCCCTCACGTCCGTTGTACTCGACGGGATCCATGCTTGTTGTCTATCTAAAAGGGTGATTGAAACTATCTAACTAAAGGCTCAAGGACAAAAGAAAAAGAAGTGACTCGGCAAAGCAACGACGCTTTGTGCCTACGTATCTCATCTGAAATGAGAAGTCAGAGTCAACGTAGTTCGGCTAACTACGGGTGAAAAGGGGGGAAGGTTGCTCGCCAAGACATCGCGTCTTGTGCCTACGTACTTTCATCTGGTATGAAAGATCAGAGCAAACGTAGTTCGGGCTAAGGGGATCACAGGTTTGTTCAACTGTTTTAAACGAGTAGGTTTAACAATCAATTCTAGCAGTTTGGTGTATGCAGCTCCACCACTGGAGACTTAGGCGTTACCGTTTGCGGTAGAACCAAGAGTTAACAACACTCTTTTTATCTGAAAAGATTTTCCAAGGATTAAAGTCCCCAAAGGGAAAAAAGGGGTTGGATGATTTGTTTTTGTGTTTTTTAGAGAAGAAGTGTTTTTGAATGGTTTGCAATTCATATCGCACTAGAGACTATGACTTAGAAGTGAATGCGTCACTTATCACCCAAAGGGTGCTATACTAAACCTTCAAGCCATTGAATAGAAACTCCTCAATAACCCTTTCCCAAGTGCTTAAGGACACTAAATGGGGACTAAATCCAAACCTAAAGTTATCATGCAATGGTGATCCTAAGATTGAGATAAAGGAATGCTACCTGATGTTATCATATATGGTTGAGATCCTAAAGTCTATCGTAATCTCTCTTGAACAAGAGAAATTAGAGGTTCTAAGGGAAAGAAACAACAGAGGAATAACAAGAAACAAAATAAGCATACAAAAATGCAAACATGAAATGCAAATGAGGGAGGAAATTAGTGTGGGGCAGTAGCCTCCACAAGCTCATCTCAACCTCATACAATAATATGGCAAATGCAAGGGATATAAAGAACAAGAGATACACCAAAGGAAACACACAAGAGCAACAAAAATGGGATGAAATGGCCTAAACCAAGCAACATCAACCATAATGCCAAAACATAAACATAAATGAAAGGAAAAGAAAACATAAATCAAAGTGAGGATGGGAGGCAATATGAGGACAACAAGGAACCCATAATGGCACTCAACCATAAGCATCACAAGAAAGGTGCACAAGAAAACACAAGAAAGTCCTCATGGATTCATCATTTTTAAACATGCTTCAAGTACCTCCAAAGGAGGGACCAAGCTACCTAAATTGAGATTCCAAAGTCATTGGACAACAAGGGACATGAAATACAAGTTCTCAAAAGAAAAATCAAGTAAACCATAAGGAGATGCAAGCAAATTCCCAAAGGAGAGCAAGCATGTTTCACAATGAAAGCCTAATTGGCAACTTAAAAGTCAACAACCAAATGAACAAGCAAAACCAAATGTTATGACCTAAAAATGAGCAAGCATCATCCTTAACATGTTAAGAACATGATACAATAGGCATTGAGAGCTCAAAGGATCCAAAAATGTCATATCCAAGTCAAACTAGGTCAAGATGTATGTATGAACCTTCCTTTAGGGTAACTTGACTTGCAAGTTACTCTAAAAATAGGAAAGTGATTCAAAAATTATCAAATAAAATGCAAGAGGCTCATAAATATGTTGGCAAACAGAGGCTTGTTCACCATAAAAATTGATTCACAAGGGTGCTCCATTGTGAAGGAAGATTTTTTAGGGTCAAATGAAAGGCATCAAAAGTCAACCAATCAGGGGCAAAATGGTCCTAAAAAAATCTTCAACTCATCATTGATATGAGGATTGAATTTCATTCATTAGATCAAAATGAAATGAGAGAAATAAAATGAAGAACAAAGCATGTCAAGATTTAAGTTACATAAAACACCTCCAAAGTTAAATCCCATTTTTAATTGAAAAATAAATCATAAAATAAAATAAAAATTTCTAAAAATAAGAGGACATCTCAAAGATTCTAAAACATATTTTTTTTGGGATTTTATGACCTTTGGAAGTATTTTAAAATAATTAAAATCTAAACAGAAATAAAATAAAAACAAAAGAAAAAGAAATAAATAAACCAAAGGGGCTAGGGGTGCCAATAGCAACCCAGAAGCATTGCAAATCAAAAGGCCCACCAAAAGGGGGTGCCAATAGCAACCCAGCCCATCAGAAAAAAAGAAAAAGAAACAAAACGTGGAGATTCAGTGTGGCATGGTCAACAGATGTGCATGGTGGAATGCGTTGTAGTTCACTTGATCCAAAAGTATGCCAATCAAATGGATCTCATCATGCCAAGTCATTTAATGAAATTTAAAACAGATTATGTGCAGCGTGGTCAACGTGTGTGCAGCGTAGGTCTTAATCAAGACCGTCCAAACAAAAAGTAAACGGATCCAACACCTGCCAAGGAGACACGTGAGACTGGCTGGGTTTGAAAAAGAGAGGGAGAACCAGACGGCCGGAACCACTGTTCTGGTCGTCTTCTCCGGCGAGCCATCATCAACCCCTCACGGCTAAAAACCCAGAAACCTCAAATCTTAACCAAAATCAACAAATAAATAGTGAAAACTCATCTGCTCTTCAAGAGGATCATGAATACATGGTTTATTTTCAAAAAAAGCGTTTAAATAAGACAAAACAAAGAGAAATAGAAAACGTGTTCATACTGAAAAACTCACAAACCGCCACCAAATGAACCCAGAAATGATCTATGATAAACAAGGATTACAAAGACATAAAAATGGCGTATTAAAACTGCTTGAACAAAGAGATATTTTGAAATAAAGAAACCTAGAAAATAAGCTTCCTCAGAGCTCAATGTGTTATCAAAGCTTGCAATAAGTTATCCAGAAACGTTCAGTGAAGCTCAAGGAAGGTTTTTAGATGCTTTGTTTTGATTAAAACTCAATAAAACTTGGAAAATGATTTTCAATTTTTTCTCTCTTTTTCTCAATCTGTTCTCTCTCTAACTCACACCAAATCCAGTTCTGAAGGTATGGGAAGAATCCTGGGAATATATATGATGGGTTCAGATTAAAAGCAAGCCCAATTCTGTGCTCTTTTGGCCCAATTGCATTTTCACTTTTTCACTTTTGGTCATTTGAATAGTGCACGAATTTCCCCTTGATTAGCTGTAAAAATGGCTGCTTTGGCTTGCATCTGAAGTTGGTGGATCAAATAGCTGAGAATGGCTCCTTGGGTTGGTCTTATGGCATGTCTTTGATGTGTAACTTAATCTTGAAGAAACCATGAAAATGACTACCAAAATGCACTCAAATTCCAAATCTAAAGATGACATTGTGTTTCAAATATGTTTGGCACTCAAAATATGCACAAGGTTGGTACAAAATGTTTTCAAATGAATTAATTTTGATTTTTCCCTTTTAAGCCCTTTTTCATGAAAATTCAATTAGGGATCCTTCAATCTAGGCCAAAACTTTGATGTCTTGATGCTTGGTTGAGTAAATTACCCCATTTAGAGCAAGTTTTATGTTGGAAAGATTTCCATTTGAAGTGTGCAAAGTGGTGAAATGACCTATAATGAAAATGACCTGTAATCTTGCTTTCCCAAAATACCCTTACCTTGCAAGCCTCATAACTTGTGTTCTACAAATCAGATGAAGGACTTCTAGTATTATTTGGAAAGTTAAGCTCATGAGGAACAACTTTCATGTTCACCAAAAGTTGAGGAGAAAAATCCTTCTAGGTCAAAAATGGCTTGGAAGTTGGTTGACTAAAATCACATTCATCTGAGGACCTGTAACTTGTCTACATCATAACTTGAGTTCCATAAATCTAATTAAGGACTTTTAGTACTCAAAAGAAAGCTAAGAACATGCTATACAAATTTAATGTTGGTTAAAAGTTGAGATAAGACTTGTATCTTGAGATAGGTGGTCTTGAAGTTAGGCACTGAACATGGGATTTTACACTAAGAACCCTAATTCAGTCACTCCTCACACTCTTGATTCTTGATGAATTGATCTTGAAATGATATCCCATGTATATTAACACAACATTCCATGACCTTAAAGACTTGGAATTGAGTCTTAATCTCCTTCAATTTCACAGTTGACTCAGGGTTGACCAGATGAAAACCCTAATTGCACCATCTTCAACTGTAACTCTTCACACTTGGTATAAACACTTGAATGAAATCCATAATGACCCTCAAGGCCTCCAATGAGCTTAAATGATCACCTCTCTTCATAACCATGGGCTTGTGATCCTCAAATGGTCTTCACATGGCCTCTTAGACAAGAGGTGAACCACATATACTCATCTGCCTATCCAAAGGGCTTTGACTTGTCTCTGATGATGACAACCCCCTGTTGACTTGAATACAACCTCTTGATTAGGCTTAGAACCCTTGGCACATTCCTCTTATTGCACACACATCTTTTGATCCCTTGTAAAAATGCAAAATGCTATGCAATGCAATATGCTAGAACAATGAAATGAAACATAAACCAAGTAAAGAAAAGGTTGGGCAAATTTTGGGGTACAACACCAGGTTGTTACCTTTTGTTGCCATACGTTTCTCCAACATATAACAGTGTATTCATAAGCCTGTGTGGTATCCAGACCCCAACAGAGTTTGCTTGTTTAAGTTTCTCTTTCCCCAGCGGAGTCCTCTTTCAGATTGTGAATCGGTTGATTTTTTTTACCGACCGAGTGTCGAGCCTTCTTGTTAGTAGATGTTTTTTTACCGAAGGATGTCGAGCCTGCTTGTTAGCAGATGTTTTTTTACCGACGGATGTCGAGCCTGCTTGTTAGCAGATGTTTCTTACCGACTAAGTGTCCAGCCTGCTTGTTAGCAAATGTTTTTTACCGACGGATGTCGAGCCTGCTTGTTAGCAGATGTTTTTATCGACGAATGTCGAGCCTGCTTGTTAGCATATGTTTTTTTACCGAAGGATGTCGAGCCTGCTTGTTAGCAGATGTTTTTTACCGACAGATGTTGAGCCTGCTTGTTAGCAGATGTTTTTACCGACGGATGTCGAGCCTGCTTGTTAGCAGATGTTTCTTACCGACTAAGTGTCGGGCCTGCTTGTTAGCAGATGTTCCTTACCAACTGAGCATCGAGCCTGCTGGATAGAAGATGTTTCTTTCCGACTGCATGTCGATGCTTTCTAACTCGTGGTTAGTTGGCTGTTCTCTCACAACATTCAGATATATTTCCTTGGTGATTCCACTTTGGTGGACAATTTCTAAAGTTTGTTATCTCGCGGTTGGAAAATTTCTGGTTTATTTTGTATTCAATCACCTTTTACCTTGAACGTTTAAAAGCAGTTGCTTTTCATACCTTCAGGTCCAAGCTGTTTGAACAGGGGCAGCTGTTGCACCCCAAAATTTTCCCAACCTTTTCTTTTATCTTGGCTTGTGTTTCTTAGCATTTTTGCATTAGCATTTGCATAGCATTGGTTCTAGACAGGGGATCAAGATGTTTCTTTGTCACTCAAGAGAGATTTTCATGTTCAAGCTCAAGAAAGGGTACATTTTCAAGTCATCAAGAGTTCAACATCATCAGAGTTGGGTCTCAAAGCTCCTTGAGGGGAGAAGGTTTGTGGTTAGGTGTCACCTCCTGTCTTGAGGATGTGTAGAGGCACATGAGGTATTTTCCTTGGATGATACATGATTCAAAAGATCATTGTTTACCCTAGGGGTCCTATATGGAGGTTGTATGATCATACAAGCCACTTGCAAGAACCTCAGTCAATGGATAAGATTTTAGGGTTTCGTATGGTCAACAAAGAGTCAACTGTGGACTTGAGAGGGTTCAAGACTTGGTTCATGATCTTTGAAGCCATGAGAAGTAATCCTAATTTGTCTCTAATGTCATGTTGAGATTAATTCAAGAAGATTCAAGAGTTCAAAGAGTTACTAAATTAGGGTTTCAGTTGATTCTAAGTGTAAAATCTCCTCTTTTAGTGCTTAATTTCTAGGACAATTTTCACCATGATACAAGTATTTTCCCATTTTCTAACAAACACGAGAATTGTTCATCATATTCCAAGATTTCTTTTGAGTATAAGAACTCATCCATTGGGTTTTTACATTTCAAGTTATGATGTCAACAAGTTGGTGTCATCAGATGAAGAGAATTTAGAGGTACCCAAAGTCAACTCACTTCCAAGGCATTTTTCACATGGAACCAAGCCCCTCCTCATTTTCCAACAAACATGAAAGTCGTTCCTCATTGTCTTAGCTTTCCAAAAAGTCCTAGAACTCATCATTCTCATGTGTGGAGCTCAAGTTATGTTCTTCACAAGTCAAGGGTACTTTTGGAAACCTAGTTTTAGGTCTTTCATTTTAATGACCAATTTCATCCACTTCATGACCTCAAATCCATTTTCAACGAACATGAAAGTTGTGTCAAATGACCTTAACATCATCTTTAACTCAAAATCCATAACCTTTGATGAATTGAGAGATAATTTAGGCCATGTTAAACATGAAAACTTGGTTTTTGGACATATAATGGATTTATTCCATTTCAAGTTACTAAATGAAGTTATTTTTGAACTTTTCACACCATATCATCACCATGTTATGAACATGATACTCTTTACCAAAATTGAGCCAACATGAGTCCACATTTCACGACACGTTTTCAAATATCATACCATAAAAAGTAATGGTTTAAACTTTATGCGAAATGGTTATCAACTATCCAAACCACCCTCATTCTTTTCACACACCTCCATTTGCCATAATTGCTGACCAAGAGGCTTAGATATCATGCCAACCCGTGTGTGTACCTCATGTTGTGATTTTTGGAAAAATTGAAAATCAAACAAACCAATCATCATGGGCCTGCATGGGACTCTTTAAGCCCTCATATTTAAACCATAAGTGAACACTAATGCCTCATAATGGAAGGTAGCTGCACGAGAGAAGAGTTCCATCAAAAAAATTCAGAAAAATCTCTCTCTTCGAATCTGGTTCATCACTGAGTTTTTCTTTAACATCTTTCTCAATTCATCCTCACACAAGCATAAGGACTGGATTAGCACCATTAGGGTGAAGCTTGCAAGGCATTTAAAGATCCAACGGAGCAACTCCGTTAGGTAACCTTTCACTCCTTGAATCTCTCATTTTAGGCACCCATTTAGGTTCATGATTGGTGCATCTGAAGTCCTACTTCATGTAGGCAATATTTGGATAGTTTTCATGCTTGTTTGATTGATTTTCAGTTTATGCATCAAATATTCGTGGCCTGATTTCTCCTAATTCTATGAACCTTTTTGAAAAACTAAGATAATTTTCGTATTCTACGTGAAAAGGGATTTGAATTGATACCATGTATTTTGATTTTTATGGTGTTTTTTAGCCAGCTTCGGTGAAGCTTGCCTGAGAAGACGACCGGAGCTAGGGCTCCGGCGTCTGAGGCTTGAGTTGAGATGGCTTGGTGTGTTGGCGTTGACCATGCTTGCGTGTTAGGTTGAATCTGACCTGGGTAAGTGAAACGCATCGTTTCATTTAGAAACTGAGCTCTGTTGGTTTTGGGGTTTGTGATCTTTGGTAATTGCACCCCCACTTTATGAGGCCCATATGCGTGTAACTTGGAATCAGTTCAATCCAATTCTGCTTATACACCCATCTCTTGTTCTCTTTTATATTTTATTTCTTTTTTTATTGCAATTTCATTTTAAATCATTTTAAAATAGTTTTGTGAATTTTAAAAATCCCAAAAAACACATTTCGGAAATTTTAGGATGTTAGGATATTTTTCAATATTTTTATTTTATTTTTCAATTATTTTTGCTATTTTTAATTAATTTAATGATTAAAGTGGTTTTATGCTTGATACCTTGAATTGAAGCTTGATCATTGACCACAATTAAACATCCCCTTTTGACCAATTTTCCGCTCACACTTAGGTGTTTGATTGAGGCATATTTGAGGGCTGGTTTGAGGTCTTGATGATCATTTTTTGATTTTTTTTCATTGGTTTTTGTTGGACCCTCGATGCTTGCTTGATAAGTGGAACACCTTGCATTGTTTGATACAATTGGTGGTGCTTTGAGTTGATTCTTGCCATGATCTTTTGCACTCTGATTTGTGATTTATTCACCTTGAGTTAGATATTTTATTTGGATTTTATTTGAACTCCTTTCTATTTTTAGTGGATGCCTCAAATTCAAAGTGTTTTAACCATGTGTATGTATATAATCTTTGACCTAGTTTTGGGATATGATCTCATGTGATCCCTTGAGAACCTCTTGGACTTTGTTGGATCTTGTTAACATGCTTGAGGTGCTGCCTTGCTTGATTAGAGGTCATTTGGATGTGTACCTTGTGCCATAAGTTTCATTTGATCATGTCTTTTCACTTGTTTGAAGTGTGAGATGTTTGGATGGACTTTGGTCCTCTAATTGAACTTGATCATTCTTGTGTTTTCTTTTCAACTTGATTTTGAATTTGAGGTCTCTCTTGAGTTAACTTCTGACCTTGATGGTTATGTGCTTGTTCTTGATGCCTTGGTGATGTATGTTTCATTTTGAGGTTGTTATGAACCATCTGAGTTTCTTTTAGGTTGTTTGGTTGCTTTTCTTTATGTGATCAAGAGTGAATGTGGGATTGAGATTATTATGATGTGGTTGCTTCCCGACTCTACCTCTCCCATCACTTCTTTGATTGTGCTTATTTGTTTAACATCTTTCTTCTTGTGATGATTGATGGCATTTGATTGTAGGAGCTTGCTTCTCTCATTTCCTCTCATCTTTCTTGACTTGTTTAAGTCTCCTCTCTTGTGTGATTTGTGTTTGCATCATGATTGCATATTTTGTTTGCTTTTGCATATCTCTTTTCATCTTGCATTGACTTGTTTAAGTCTTTCATTTCATTTTTCATTTGTGATTGATTAACATTGTGTTTACTTGTGCTTGTTCACAGATCCCTTAGGCTTCCTAGTCCCTTTATTTAAGATGGGAGTAGGAAAGACATTAGGATTTCAATCCTTTGCATGATAACATTAGGTAGTTCCCTTTTATCCCAACTTTATGACCACTTTGCATGACAACATTAGGGTTCTCAGTCCCCTTTAGATTCCTTGCGTCTTCACTTCTCATCTCAAAACTCTTTCAAGACACCTAATAAAGGATAACAAATGTTGTACGCTACAAGCTCCCTAAACTCTTTCATCCCCGTTTAGCGGTAGCATTAGATAGCTTTCACCCATAGATTAGACAATGAGCATGGATCCCGTTGAGTACAACGGACGTGAGGGGTGCTCATACCTTCCCCTTGCGTAACTGACTCCCGAATCCAAGATTTGGTTGCGATGACCTTGTCTTTTCCCTTTCTCTCAGGTTTTCTTTGATCGTTTACGTTCCCTCTCTTTGGGATAAATAATGTTCGATGGTGACTCTTCTGTCTGTTTGTCGGTCCTTTTTCGCGATTGCGACAGCAGGCACGAGATGCGACGTCTTGGCGAGCATACTCAGTGTATATACCTTAAGTATTTACCTTAGAACCTTTCCCTTAGCAAGCATACTTTAGCATAACACAAATACTAACAAGAGGTTCCTACAGAGTAGTACAGATACTTATGATGCTAACACCTTACCTAGGTATAACCAACCCCTGAACCTTAGATCTCTTAGCTTTGTTGTTACACAGCGCACTTAGGGTTTTCTTTGATCTTTACCCTTTCCTTTGGATAAACCAAAGCTCGGTGGTAAACTTCATGATTTGTGATTCAAGTTAATTAATAGCTTAATATCTGATTCTCACTGCAACACACGCAAATGACTTGTTCATAACCTTAATTCCAACATACCATGAACCTCTTAGATTAATTATCCACTAATTTTGCAAACTTGGATCAAAACAAACATGACCTAAGGATGAAGCTTTAATAATCATTTCTTGGGCAAATCTGTAACAAATCTAGCCAACATTAAGCTTGTTCAATCACATAGCCTTAAGGTCAGTCTTAAAGCATCACTCAACACACATAGAAGCAAAGTTTGTGATCAAGTTGAAATAGGATACAAAATACTTCAATACCAATGATCATCCGTTAACATGGATGAAATCATATAACTTAGGTCATTGATCATGTCATAATTGCTTGAACATTAAGATGAGGGCACATTCTTCCTTGCCCTCTTCTTGGAACCAAATCACCTTAACAAAAACTTGCAAACACCATAAGCATTCACAGGACTTTCATGACCTAAATCCTAGAGGATCATGGCCAAAGAACAAACGATCATCTAAAGGAAGATCATGAAGCAACACAAAGCTAGGTACAAGAAAATAAACAAGATATGACAAATTTGGGGTATGACACTACCATGAAGATCGATAACATAGATTCTATCAATATGACGAAGAATCCGATAACACGTGGAAGAAGTAAGCACGTCGAAATGAGGTTTCATTATCTTCGAGAGCAGTTAGCAAATGGAAAGATGAACTTGAGATAATGCAGAATTGAGAATCAGACTGCAGACATCATGATAAAAAGTGTGCAGGTCGAAGTGTTGAAAAGACTAAGAACAATTATGAATGTAGATAGCTTAGTGTCGCTACTGCGAAAATCGGCGCCGGCTAAACAGAAGAGTCGCCACCGTGCGTTATTTATCCCAAAGGAGGGAAAGGAAACGCTCGAAGTAAACCTACCGCAAAGACGGGAAAGGAATGGTCATCGCAACCAAAATCTGGATTCGGGAGTCGGTTACGCAAGGGGAAGGTATTAGCACCCCTCACGTCCGTCGTACTCGACGGGATCCACGCTTTTTTTCTAGTACGGATTTTTATTCTACCTACTCTATAGGGTCAAGGGTTAAAAGGAAAGAAAATGACTCGACAAAGTATCGCACTTTATGCCTACGTATTCCCGTCGGAAACGAGAAATCAGAGTCAACGTAGTTCGCCTACCTACGGGAAAGGAGGGGAAGGTTGCTCGCTAGGATACAACATCCTATGCCTACGTACTTTCATACAGCATGAAAGATCAAAGCAAACTTAGTTCGGGCCACGTACGACACAAATTTGTCTGACTGTTTTTTATCTTTCTGAAAAGAGGTTTTCTTCTGATTAAGAGTCCAAGCGGACAAAAATGACACTTTGATGTTTGTTTTCAGTCTTTTACGCAAGAAGTGTTTTTTATTGATGTTTGAAAGATTATTGTGTTTTTGATTGTTTCAAGATGAGAAGAGAAACGACACTCTCAAAACCTAGGGTTAAAAAGGGGAAGCAAAACTACCCCAATGTTATCATGCATGGGTTAACACCTAATGTCTGTCATAATTCCCTCCTGCACAGAGGAAATCAAAGATCCTAGGGGATAAACGGAAAAGAAACATCAGATATACAGTAAACAGTAAAATGCATAAGATGCAGCAATACAAGCGAGGCAAGGGAGTCCCACTCAACCTCGAACCTGGGAAAACAATAGGCAAAGTGAAACAGCTTCACTTCAAACCTAAGGGGCAAGCTGAACAAGCCAACAAACAATACAGAAAAAGAAATACAATCTAACACCAGCTCTGATAGCAACACCAGCTCCTACAGTAAGCAACTCAAACAGCAACAGCTCCGACAGCTACGGTTGATTAACAGCAAGAAGGTTGACAGTAACAACTTCAAGCAAGATCCCATCTTCACTCTTCAATGATCCCCAAGCTTTAGATAAGCTCTTGTCTTCAAAATCTCCAAGCTCTGGCAAGCACTGAACCCCAACAAATAAACAGCTTCAAACAGCAGCAAAACCCTAATTTCAACAGATATCCAGCTTTGACAGGTACAGGCTTTATCTTCACCAATCTTCAATAAACTTCTTATCTTCAATGGACTTATATCTTCAAGGCAAGAACTCACAGGATAGAATCACTTAACAGATTAAGTTGAAATATTAAACAGCTTATTGACAACCAAAGGAAGCCTATAAGTGATGTGAATATCTTAGAAGGACTTTTTGTCATAGGGAGGAATAGAAGCACAAGATGCTTTCTATGTTTGTAAGAAGAAATTATTCTAATCTAAAGCTCTCCCTATTTCTCCTATCTCCTAAGTCTTCACAAACCATCTTTCAGGAGAGGAATCTTCATGCATCAAGCTCTATCCCTTGTCTTCAATCATCTCCAAGGTCTTCATAAGCCCCAACAAGCAAAACTCAAGCCCCAAGCCCAATTAAAATAACCCAAACCAAACAAACAAGCAAAAGCCCAAATGGGAAACACACCAATATCTACCAAATTGCAAAAATCAAGTAAAATAGTAATACTCACTATAAAATCCTAGATTAATTTATAAGGGAACCTAACTATATACACTATACCCCATATAGATCCCATAACCTAAATCAACTATTAAAACCCAAAACTATGTGTCAAAATACACCTAAGTGTTATGAAACCCTAATTCTGATACCTCTCCTATCTACCTCTCAAATTAATCTAAATTTTAGTCACAAAAATATGACAAAATTCCTAAGGGTACCTACTTCCCTAATCTAATCAACCTCACAAGAATCAATCAAAAATCATGCACCAATCTCCTATACTAAATTCAGAAAAAGGAAGTATCAAACAAATGCAAAATAAAAGCAATAATATTGTAAAATAAACCAAAACATATAAAATGCATGAAATTATATTTTTATTATTTCACAATTTTCTAGAGGTCCTAAGGGAACTAGGGAAAAAAATCCCATCCTAAAATGATTATTTTTCAATTTAATATGAATTATTTACTAACCTATATGCAAACATGAAAAATAAAAGAAAATCAACTAAAAATAAGAAACAGGCGTGGCGAATAGCAATACTTTGCAGTTCAGAAATGATATTGGGCTCAGGAGGGGGTGCGCTTATCAAGCGCGCTGCTAGGCCCAAACCACTTCAGAAAACACTTGGAAAATGGATGGAAATTGATAAAGGTGTGTGTTGAATAGCAAGCAGTTTGCACGTTACTTTCCATTGGGCCTAAGGGAGGGGTGTGATTAGCAAATCCTCTTAAGCCCAAACCAAAATACTACACGGAGAGGGAGGTGCCATGGGGAAAACAGTGGCATGCTTAGCAAAAACACACTGGGCCTAAGGCCCGAGTCCAACATTCATTCAACCTCAGTACACAAAACCTAATTCTATCTCACTCTCTACCTACTGTTCATCATCATCCCCATACCCTAACGGCGCCTACGCTCTCTCGCATCCTCTCTCTGTCTCACAAACTCTTCACCAACCTTGTTCATCAATGTTTAACACAAACTAATCGCTCCATCTATTATCTCAAATCAACCTCCTAACCGCATCTTGTTTCACCAAACTACACTCAAACTAACCTAGTTCGTCAGCTAACAACAACAAATTATGAAGACTAACAAGTTCAGAGCGGAAAAAAAAACCTGGAGATGCGACGAATGGGATGAGTTCTCTGGAAGAGCTTCTTGAAGATTCCTGGAAGGAAATGAACTCGTAGGTCGAAGAACTTGAAGAACCAGATGAACTTGCTGAACGAGATTGAAGGTACTTGCGTTTCTGGAAATGTACGAAGGAGCTTGAAGGACGATGATGAACTTGATGAAGGATTCTTGCACCGCTGATGAAGATTTGAATGAATCTTGCAAATCGTGGCGCGTTGATGGACACACGGGGAGAATTGATGAGAGATCTGATTCGTTGAGGTTCTTGAAGTTAGCAGTTTTTCTGGAAAAACGTGGATGAACGAGATTGTTGATGAACGATGATGATGAAAGATTGACGCTGAGATGAAGAATCGTTGATGAACGTAGCAGATTCCGGCGAGGATGTATTTTCTGGCGAGGGGTTGATGAAGATTGGGAGAGATTCTTGGTGATTCTGGAAAATTGCAGTTTCCGGTGGGTTTGAGGATTCCGGCGGTCAGTCGCGGTGGTGGATGGTATTTCCGGCGATGTCTCCGGCCGTTTGTATGGCCGGCGGCGAGGATTGGTTAGTGGAAGCAAGGTGTCTCTAGGGTGGAGGAGAGAAGGACGCGTGGCACTGAGTGTGGGTCAGAGAGGAACACGTGGGAGAGAGGGGGAGAGAGGTGGCGGAGAGAGAGAGTGGTGTGAGGTGTCCAGCAGAAATGAGGTGGAAGAAAAATAGAGGGAACGCGTGGCACTTCCTTTATATGACACATGGCGGCAATTGGGCCCACGAAATTTGGACCTCTGGCCCATTATGATTAAGACTCTGACTAATTGGACTTAATTAAATGCTAATTACTGGATTAATTCTGACTTAAAACTAAAGACTCTATTAAACTCAAACTTAGACACTAATGAATATCTAATTAAAGCCTAATTAAAAAAACAAAACGAAATTAATTACAAAAAGCCCTAATCAAAACTTCTAATTAAACCTAATTAAAAAACAAAATTAAACTCTAATTAACCTATTAAAAAAAACAGAAAAAGATTTATTATACCTATTAAAAAACTTTTAATCTACTTAATACCTAGAAAAAAAAGAAATATCTATTAAAACTATTAAAAGAAAATATCTAATTAAAATTCTAGAAAAAACTATTTAATATCTAAAACTATCTATTTAAATCCTAGATTAAAATCTATAAAATCAATAATATTCTATTAAAATCTATTTAAGAAAAAGAATATCTATTTACAAATTCTAGAAAAATCTATCTAATAAAAATCTATTAAAAACTATTAACCTATTTAATATCTAAAAACTCAAATAAATCTATTAAAAAACTATTAAAATCCATTAAAATCTAGAAAATAAAAGGAAAAAATTCTAAAAATTTTCAGAAAGCCGATTAAATCGATTAGAGGACAATTGCGCAACCATAGCGAAAACCGGGCACCGAGATGGCCTGAAAACACAGGGAACGAGCACCAATTCTCAACACAAATCCTCGTATTGGCCTGAAAGGCCTGAAGCGCCAGGGGAGGCTATAATCCCGATAAAATCAGCCTGACTGAGAAAATGCAATGTATGCAGTATGCGAATGCGAATGCAAAATGCGTCGAAACATAAACCAGATATGGGAACCGGTTGGTCAAATTTTGGGGTGCAACACTTAGACACAATGAATTAGATGGTGTATTGAAAGTGTAATCCTTTGTGTTGAAGTAGTAATTCGACAGAGTCTATTGTTGTCGAAATGTTCTGCGTGGAAATTGTATATCTTTCGAAATGTTGAAGAAGTGTGTCTTTGAGAGAAACTTAAGACTTAGCTTTATTTTGTGTTTTTAACTGAGTTATGTTAGTTGGAGATTGTTTGGTGTGAAAGTAATATCAGTCTATAAATAGGAGGTACCCTATCATTGTAAATGCAATTGCATAGATAAAAGATTGAATAAACTTCAGTTTGAAATCAGAGAGAAACTCTGTAGAAATATTCTCCCTCTTCCCCTTTTCCTCTCGAAACCTTAATTTTTCTTTTCTTCCCCAATTCATCTTTTTTTTTCTTCTCAAACTTTTGTATAGTGGAATCAATTTGCAAGCAAGGTGTGGTTGATTCACTAGAGTGAAAAATGAAAAATAAAAAGAGAAATCAATCGAAAGAATTTATTTTTATTCATCAAGATTGATTCAATTATTATCCAGATTTTGGGTGAAATTCTAACATCAGAAATTCGTCAAAATTCCAACATCACCGCTAAATCAGAAGTCACACACATGCATCACTAGAAGAACTTATGAGTTGTCGCAATGGCTTCTCTTCCTTTCTAGTCATATGTATTTTTAGTTTATTATCTTAACTTTTAGAGTTCGCTTAAAGACTTTCACGATTTCAATTAATATAGATGTTGTGATACTGATTACGATTGTTGTAGTGTAAATTAATCACAAATTGTTCTTTAACATGAACGGTAAATAATAGTATCAATATTGACGCGTATCAATATTGACACGTACCAATATTGTTTTGTCGCAGCCGTTTTTACGATCACGGACTGTTTTTTTAAAACCTTACACAAGATCTTCATTACAAGACTACAAGACCCTGCATTAGGAAATTTTCAAACTTTCTGCCATAAAATAGAAACATATTATTTTATTTCCTACGACATTCATATCCACGATAGAAACAAACCACCACAAACTTGCTCACTCATGCTCATACTACAAGCCCTCAGTAAAGGCCACCCCGGTGTTCTTCAACCAAACATTACCTTGAATTAGTTGTGCTACTGTAAACTTGCTAGCTTCCGCTGCACTTGTGATGACATGATAACCAGGCCAATTCACTCTCTTGCTCGTGCCTGCACCTGGTCCATTGTTCATGTACTCTCCATAGTACAAAGTTTGCAAAAAGTCCTTACTTGCGGCATCCCATTCCGCCCATCCTGTCGGGTCAATGTGGCTGTCCAGAAAGGATTGCAACACAACAGTTCTAGAGAATTTCTTCCATGGGCGGCCAAGGAAAGTTTTGATTGATCCGACAACGGGCTTAAGGTCTGCGCTTGGCGTTAGGTCACATTGTTGAATTGAAGTTCCTGTGTTCTGACCTGGGTCTTCTCGGCCTTGGGCTGTGAACATGTTGTTTTGGTTGCTCATGGGCTTTCGGGCAACTAACTTGCACTTCTGGAACACTACAGCCGCGTTTCCAAAGATAAAGTCTATGGTACCTGTAATGACTGAGTCGCGGTAAAATTGTCTGTTAGAATGTGCGTAAAGAGTGTCTTGAAAGGCGTCAATGCGACATCGGTTGATGACAGATTTGTCGGAGCCAACACGGAGAGCCACTGCTTGGTGCTTCGCTGCACCTGCCGAGTTTTGGAACCAAATGTCTTGTGCTATAAACGAATCACCAACTGCAGCTGTAAAAGTAAAGCCATATTATTATGCAGTTAATCTTCATATTGGGTAGGCATGAACTAGAGTGATGGTTTGGGATTTGAGAATGTGTCTCTCTCAAGGTCTCGGATTCAAATCATGTCAGGTGCTAATAATTTCTGTGTTGAGTGAATCTATACGAAGTTTTGTGCTCTGTCTTTAAATGATGTCCTCACAAGTGGAAGGTGGAATTGGTCTCACTCAAATAGTTGTCCTAGAGACGTATACCGAATTTTTTATAAATAATTTTAATCATTTAGATCTAATACAAGGGGAAGGGTACATACCAACAGTAGCACTTTTGAAGGTGGTTGTTCCATCGATGAAATTCAAGTTTCCTGTAATTATTGTTGCATCCATACCATCACCAACGAGCATCACATTGGTTTTTTTGGCGCCAATTTCTATGTTCTCTTTATATGTTCCTTTCTTCACATAAATAACATATGTTGTCTTACCGTTGTCAGGTGCAGATGCCACAGCCTCAGCCACAGTCTTGAACTTCCCACTGCCATCAGCAGCCACCACAACATTTGCTTTTATGTCCCCAACTGAGGACTCCAACAACCTCCTATCCTTGCTCGTAATCCACGATGGAAACTCCCCATTCAATGTTTCATCAACAAATTGGTCATGACCCTTTTGAGGAAAAACAGCAAGAAACACAGCAAGTGAAGATCTAGCTCTTGATATTAAGTTCTGAAGGTCACTTTCCATAACGGCCCGAGATGTACCTTCTAAACCATCCAAGCAAGTTGCATGGTTAGTGAGCACACTACTTAGCCATGTGTGTGCATCTTGTTGTGAGTCAATGTTATTTTTTGTCAGTGTCAACATTGAGTCCCAAACTCTGTCTATGGACAACTCCATCAGTTGCTCACAGTCCTTCAAAGCTGTCTCCTCTCTAGGACCGTTAATTCGGCGCTTAATAGCGTCGACCATGTCGATAGCTTTTTGAATGTTTGTGGTGGATTTAGTTAATAAGGACAAGAGTGTACTAAAGATTTGATCTTTTTTGTTAGCCAAGGTTTGGCCTTGAACTACTTCTGATACATGAGTTAAGCATGATTCTGTATCAACAGCATGGTCACACAGATTGGGAGCTGATGAGAGGTGGAAGAAGGAAATAGGTTTGTTGAGATGAGAAGCAATAAGGGCTGATGAGCTTATGATAGCAGCTAAAGAAAGGATTAACCAGAAACTTTTGGGAAGTGATTTTCTAGGCTTGTCTAGCAAAGTTTTTTGGGTAGCCATATTGATAAGCTAGCTAGTACTGGTTGCTGGTTATTTACTATGATATCTAACTTCAGCATTCTTATATAGAAAAAAAAGTTATATTGTGTACACTATAAAACAAATCCAAGAAAGCATATAATCTTTTAGTAATTGTTTATATATTTAGTTAACATAATTGACGTTTGGCACATGGTTAATTTCAAACCTCTAGCATACGTTGCTGTAATGGTCTTATGGTCAATGTTATACTATTGTTTTTATTTATAATAAAAGTCTAAATTGCTTTCCCATGTGCAAACATTTTGAATTTTTTTCTTGTGTCAATAATTAGGAGATTGAATTAATGTTAATAAAGACAATCAAGTGAAGATGCTGCTAATTAATTTAGCAAAACTAGCAGGATATCCGTGCCTTTCGCAGGAGTACCGATCGTGGGCACGTATTTGTTTACTAAAAATAATTTGAAATTAATATAAATTGATTAAAAAAACTAATATAATATAAGATATAATTTTTTTAAAATAACTGATAAAAATATAAAACATAGATTAAATATATTTAATTTTTGTATAATTTAATACATTTGTGAGATAAAAATAAATTCTCAATAATTGTGAGTAGAAAAAGACTAGAAGAAATAAGAAATAATTTTGAGTAGATTTAATTGTTGACAAATAAAGTTGTAAATAAAATAAAAGATAACAATATTTAGATAAATATGAATGAGTAGAAAAGGAAAGAATAATTGTTGAAATGAAGGATTAAATTTAATGGGAAAACCAAACTTTTAATAATTTTAAATAATAAAAGAAATACACCTTTGTATATAGGTGGGTTTGACATCAAAACATAATAAAAATAGTAGGTAAAGGAAAGGAAATAAAAGCAGTTGTATTTTCAGATGAGTACAAGGTCTTTGCAATCCCCATTATTCTTATTTTTTCATCTTCTTCAAAAGGATGTCATCCAAAAAGAAAACTCCTGGAAATGAGTTTGTTTGGGAGAGGTATTTCAGTAGTATTTTGCATGTTGATTAACATATAGTCTTAACGTTATTGCAATGTCTTTGATTGTTAACTTGTTTGTGCAGATCTCTCACTGATATGGAAAATGAAACAGCCTGGAAAAGAAGGAGGTTGGACCAATGTTATCTCGAGTTGGATGAGTATTGTAAGAATGGTATACAGACTATAAACCTGCAAAAACTACGGGTGGAGCGTCATCAACTTCGGTGGAAGTTGGGACACGTGAAAACGTTATAGATAGAAAGGGTAAAGGAATTAATGGTATGGAAGGAGTAGGAGAAGGTCATCCATTAAATCTGAAGGTTAATGTCCGTTCAGTTCAGGATGCTGAAGGTGGGAAGTTTGAGGTTGATGGGAAGAAACTTACTAATATTTGTGTTGTTGCACCATCTCACATATTCATTTCATCTGACAATGACATGTAATTGCTCGTATATTTTTAATTTGAATGGTAGTATAAGTATAGTTAAAAAATAATTTATTCTTATGTAACGGGTTTTGCAATTAGGAAAACAGATGTATAATGGGTCTGGAATGAAATTAGATAAAAATTTCTCTGTCTCTTATTTTTTGCAGTTCTGATGGAGACAATTATACAGACGATTCAAGTGATGAAGACCTTTTAATCCATCCAAGGTACTATATTTGGAAGAAGAAAATCAAAGATGGGAAGATCGTTAAAAAAAAGCGTGCTTGTAAGTAACATTGTAGTATTCGTAGTAATTTATATGTTCAGTTTGTTGTATTGTGGGCAAAATATAAGTATAGCGATTTTTATGTTAATTGAAACATATATATATATATATATATATATATATATATATATATATATATATATATATATATATATATATATATATATATATATATATATATATATATATATATATATATATATATATATATATATATATATATATATATATATATATATATATATATATATATATATATATATATATATATCCGTGTGTGTGTGCAGCAAATCCTCCAAAATGTCATTAAGACATGTTCGTTGAATGGACTAAGAAGGATAGAGATGTTGGACTCAAATACTATAGATAAGTATGATTGTGAAGTCTACACGAGTGTAAGGAAATATTGTGTTGAAATGTTTATCAGACACGGGTGGTATGATTTCGTAAAGAATATAGGGCTAAAAAAAGGAGATATTGTTGGTTTCAGCATCCGCCATCCTTCTGTGACAAAAGTGGCTGTTAGGGTTTTGAACCATTGAAAATGGTTTTGGAAGATGCTGGTGCAAAGTGGCCGCTTGTAGTTAATAGAAGGTTCTTTTATTTTTCTAGATTAGTGTCTAGTATAAGTTGTATTGCCATTGAAAGAATTGTGTTATAACATTGCAGTGTCATATGTACTATGAATTTCATCCTGTTAATTTTTTAGATTAAGGTAATGTAAATGACAACAATGTTGTGGTAGATTGTGCTGAATAACCATATAGTTTATTATGAAGACTGTGTTCGTAAGGATCTAGTTTATTATGAAGATTGCAGTGGTAGATTGTGTTGGATTAATGTAATATAAATGACAACATATGTTACCTTTTTAAAAATGTAATTTATTATGAAGTCTCCAGCCAAGATTGTGTTGATAATGTATTTTATATTTGCTACCTTCATTGTGTGTGATGTATATGGTAGATTAAGGTTTTTTATTTATTTAAAAGTTACAGTGTAAAAGAGCATCCAAAATATATGGTAAGACTGTTTATGCTTTGGGCACAGGAAAATAAGTACAAAGAGAGTGTAATTGTGTCTAATTATGAGAAAATGATGATTTTTCGTATAGTTTTCATATTGCCACTCTCAAGGGCCATGTGCGGATACATAAAAAAAGTGTTTTTTTTATAGAAAGTATACCAAATGAACAATGTACCGATCTCATTATAAAAGTATATAAATGTTTGCAGGCAAAATACTTTAGTGAATGAGAAAAGAATGATGATCGAATATTGTTTGTAGTTTTTAAACATTTTTTACCAAAACCATGTCAAGTCAGACAACAATGCCTTTAATATTACATGCATGTGATTTGATATAAAACGTTTCTAAAAAATCATCTTCAATGGAAAATAAATATGTTTAATATAGTTTAGGGTATAATGTAATTTTTAAATGGGACCTAATTTATAAATTTGGGAGAATTGTATTGATTATTGGAACATATAGATGAGTTGTTTAAGTTATTGGTACGTGTGAAAAATATAAATATTTTATTGGAGTCCATAAAAGATTTATTTGGATGTGTATGATTTAAAAGGCGTTTTTAAAAAAACTCTGAAATTATAAAAAAATGAGAAACAAAAAGAATGTGAAGAAATGTGGAAGGTTGACGTTGGTACATGTAATATTTAAAGAGAGAATCGGAGAAGTCATGACTTAAATAGAAACATATGATCAGTTATTATATAAAGTCATTACCCAAACAAAAAACGATACATTTCAGAAGGTTTAATGTTTTCATCTCCTTGTTCCATAACCATGATATTAAGTTGAACACTGCAAATGGCATCATCAAACAATGGTGGAAACAATGTCAAGTAAGGAAAGTCTTATTTTCTTGTATTAACATGCACGTTGAACTTAACCATGCCATGATAATGTCTTGCTGGTAGAAATCAATTCCATGTTGTGTGTCTATTTAAGAATAATATTGAATAGTTAAATATTTTTCAGGGATTTGAGTGGCAAAGACGTTGATCCAGAATGGATTCAAAAAGAATTTGAAAAAATACATGCAAAGGCATTTGAAAAACGCGTTTCCAGTTCCGGCAAGGACAAGACAACAAAGGAATTTGATGAAGTCCCAAGCCCATACTATACTTATAGTAGTATGTAATGAACTACAGTCCGACGTATACTTGAAATTGTTCTTTTAAGTTATAATAGATCAAGTAAAGCTACGTAATATTACTTGTTAATTTGGAGTTTCAATGACAGCTCTAGAAAGGACATAACATCTGGCGAGATTCAAGAACATATCAGGATTCCGGAAAGGGTTAAGGAGCAGTTAGAACTTTCTGACTTGGATACTTATAGTAATCCTTTTGACAATGATAAAGAACCTAATAAATCGGAGGTGTATCGGTGGGAAAAGTTCATTCGTGTTGGAAGGAAAACCAGAAAGAATGTTATGATAAGATGGTGAGATTTTTTAAATTGTTTTGGTGTTTTGACGTATATTTGAGTTGAAGATATTTTGATAAGAATTTTCTACAACTGTTGATACACATTTTCCTAGGTATGTGACTAAGAACTACTTGTGGAGGAGCCAGAGGTTGATAGATATTGTTGACTGTGTGAAAGACGACAGGTTCTACAGAGAAGTTCACAATACAAAAAGAAAGGGCAAAGTGTTGAAGCAGGACAAATTTATTGGATAGTGGTGGTACTAATATTCAAATAAGGTGAACCTTCAAATATGAGACATGATAGGATTTCAAATTCGTGGCCTTCCAACCAAACTTTGGGTGTTCATTATAAAGAGTGGCATATTCGGTGGTCATCGTTGATGTGAAGACAAATTGGTAGAAAGTAAGTGGGTGTAGGTTTTGGTATTTAGTATTTTGAATGTTTAAGTTTAATTAGATAAGTGGATGAAGTATTAATGTTTTGGTATTAAGACTATGTTTAAATAGTGTTTCTATAATGAACAAATTTTGGGTTGTTAAGCATAAACATCCTAGTAGACTAATGTTTTGAATGTGTAATGAACATATTAATGTTTTGAATGCTTCATGTTCAATTTTAAGATTGTGTTGTTATAAAATCTATGTTTTCTAAAGTTTGTGATCAGTCTGAAACAGTTATGTTCTATAAGTATATTATTGTAATATTAGAGTGTGTGATTAAAATATGATGTCAGATAAAACAACGTGATTATATAAAAAAACCAAAAAAGTTGTCAAAGTAAAAATTGTGTATGTTATAATAGTCAATGAAGACACCAATTTATGCTCAAAGTTGGAAGGAATGTTTGTGCTATGGCGGTTTGATCGGATTGTAGTTGTAAGAGAAATATGTTGTTGGAGCATATGTGTGTTGCACCCCAAAATTTGCCTAACCTTTTCTCACTTGGTTTATGTTTCTTTGCATTGGCATATCATTGATCTATCATTTGCATAGCATAGAATTATTCATATGGCAGGGGATCAAGTTTGGTTTATATCAGGAGGAGCCTATCTAGAGGTCTTATTCAAGCTTGAGAAGTCACCAAAGTCATCAGGAAGAGGGTTGTGTTCTTGAGAAGTTCAAATGCTTGTGTGGGGTTCATCTCCTAACTTGAGGACCAATGGAAGACCATCCGTGGATTGTGGAGCCTTGATCTTGGATAGAGTGTGTGGATAGAGCTCATGGAGTGCCTTGAGAGTCATGGTGGAGCTCAGTCAAGTCATTATGCTAGGTGTGAAGAGCCACAGTTGAGGGTGTTGCAATTAGGGTTTTCATCTGAGTTACCCTAAGTTAACTGAGCAATTGAAGAGGATTAAATCTCATTTCTAAGTCTTTGCGATCATGGAAAGTTGTGTTGAGATACTTGAAATGATATTCCAAGATCAATCCAAGAAGAATCCCAAGTGCGAAGAGTTGCTAAATTAGGGTTCTCAGGGTAAAATCCCTTATTTAGTGCCTAACTTCAAGACCACTTATCTCAATATACAAGTTTCATCTCCACTTTTGGCTAACATGAAACTTGTATAGCATGCTCTTAGCTTTAATTTGAGTACTAGAAGTCCTCCATCGGATTTATAGAACTCAAGTTATGGTCCAGACAAGTTACAGGTCATCTGAGGAATGTTAAATTTGTCTGCAAAAGTTCACCAACTTCCATAAAACTTTTGACCTAGAATGGTGTTGCTCCTAAACTTTTGGCCAACATGAAAGTTGTAGGTCTTGATCTTAGCTTTCCAAATTGTACTAGAAGTCTTCCATATGATTTGTATAACGCAAGTTATGAGGTTTACAAGTCAGGGGTATTTTGGGAAAGTAAGATTATAGGTCATTTGGCATTACAGGTCATTTTCACCATCTTGCAAGTTTCAAATGAAGTTTTTTTCAACACAAAAGTTTCTCAAAATGATGTTTTTAGGTCAACCATGTGCTCATGATGAATTGATTTGGCTTAGGGTGAGACTTGGTTTGGAAGAAATTGACAAAAGGAGAATTTAAAATTCAAGATTAATTCATTTGTGTTCAAACAAGGTCAAGTGAGTACTCATTTTAATCAGAAAAATCATTCTAAGCACTTTGGTATTATTAGAGTTTTCATTTAAGGTCTAATTCATGGCATTTCAACTTGTTACTTCACAAATAAGTAACACATCAAACCATAGTCTTATGATGAGTTCAAGCTCTCCAATTGATCTCTACACTTTCCACAGACCATAAGCAAGGAAATTGAAACTTCTTAGAGAAGTTTTTAGTGCAAATTCGTGCATTTCATGTTTGCAATTTTCAAGGAAAATTGAAATTTGGATTTCTGTATTTGGGCCTCCATTGGACCTCTAAAGCCCACAAATCACTTCTATATAAGTTCTATGACTGATTCAGAGCAATTTTGGTGTTCATTTCGTGCTAGAACCAGAGAGAGCAAGTTGAGTTTTCAAGCTCCAAGTGAAGAATCGAGTTTCATTTCCAGAGCAAATCAAGGCAATTCTTGGATTGAATCATCTTCAGCATCAAACATAGAGTGAATCTGCACAGTTTGAAGCTAAGAATCGTGCCTTAACTGCTCCAATTTGAAGCTCCAACACAAGTATGTAGTTTTCAAAATTGCTGAAGATTCATGTTGATGTAGCATATGTTAGCATGTGGTTAGGCTTTAGGAAGTTGTTTAGATGGATTCTGGATCCCAAATTGAAGGATTAGAGACAAATTAGGTTGATGTGTGATTTCTGTTTGGAGTTGGATTAGTCTGATCTTAAGGATTCAATACGATCTAGATAGTTCATAATGACCTTCGAAGCATGAGAAATAGATCTGTGGTTTTAGATTGAGGATTTGTGAGGTTTCAGAATTATGTAAATTTTAAGATCTCTATCGTGTATTGAATTCTGTTGAGAATTAGAGGAAATGGATAGCATATTTGAGATCAGCATGAAATTTGGAGTGGATTGATGTAAGTTTTGTTAAGGTTTGGTGACCTGCAACTGATGGTTCGCCGGAGATGACGGTGGCGCGGTCACCGGACCACCGTCTGGTTCGCCTGGACTGTTTTCCCTCCATCTGAGGTTTCAAACGAGGAAGACGACTCTTGAGCCCTTGGATCTGCCTGGAACGTTGACAAAGTCTCCCAATCGTGTGGCCACGTTTTAATTTCTGAATTGCCTTTGACCCAAACCAAACGCAGCGTTCCATTTATTAGCTGGCAGCGTGTGATCCCTTGGATTCCTTGACCAGTCCAACCATCCAATGCGCCTCATTTAATCTTGCATTTTAATTGTTTTTAATTCATTTTCTTTTTATTTTAATTGCTTTAATTTTGCAAAATTCATGATAAATCCAATATTGATCAGAAAAATAAAATAAAAATATGTCCATGTTCTAGATTTTATTTGTGACTTTTCTGTGCTTTTACATTTGATGTTTGCCTGATTTTCAATTTATTTGGTATTTTCTCATTTTTGTTATTTCTTTAATTTTACATTTTTGATCCATGATTTTGCTGATTTTTGTTCTTTCAATTAGAATTGGATTTGGATGAGATTTTTGGCTAGCTGGTAGATTAGAGATGCATGATCCCTGAGGATTTAATTTAGATTTTTTAGACAACATTAGGTTCTGTTTTGGATTAGGATCTTTAGACCTTCCATTTTAGGGTTTTTATTTGATACCTTGTGATCTAGGATTTTTTAAGTGACCTTCCCATTTGATTTGATCCCTGACCTTTCTACTATAGGTCCTTAAACTTCTTAGATTCCCTTAGAAAATTCCATAGGATTTTAGAATATGTTTTAGGATTTTTCATATATTTAATACTTAGGCTAGTTTTAAGATGCTTTCAACATAGCACTTGCTTTAGAATGACCTCAATGGTGGCCTTTAGTTCATAATAGGTTTGTTAATCTTCTTGGATGGTGCTTTAGACATGTATAAGCTTCTGTTTGCTTGATGGTGGTGTTTGTTTTGGTGTTTAGACCTTCTTTTAGTAGCTTTCTTTGAGCTTGTTCAATTAGGGTTAGGAAGAGTTTAGTTTGATTTCTTTTTCTTCAAATAAACATGGATTACTTTGATTGCTTTCCATTCCCATCCTATGATTCAAGGTCCCTATGTGGAAGCCTCATCTTTCCTTTGGAAATATGTGTGGCATTTCACAAGAGGTAGAACCTTTGAGGATGCCCTTTCTCAGATGCATGGTTGAGTGCCAGGTTGGATTCCTTTGGTTTCCATCCTACTTCCCATCATCAATCAATAATATTGATGTTAATTCTCCTCTCTCTTGGTGGAGCTTGAAGATGAAGACTTCTCTTGAAGATGGCTTAGACTTGAAGTTATTTGCTGTTTGTGTGTTTTGTTGTTTATCTGCTTTGCTGTTGAGCTGTTTGTCTGCTATTTTTCTGATGGCTTTACTGTTGCTTGTGTGACTGTTTGGTGTGTTGCATTAGACTAGGCTTTGCTTGCTGGCTTAAGGTTGAGTCTGTCTCCCTTGCCTGTGCTTTGTGTGTTGCCTTTGGGCTTGCTTGTTCTAGAAGTTGAGCTTGGCTCCTTCTGCTTGTTGCATTGCATACATTTTATTTATAGTTGTTTCTTTACAGTTATTTCTTTTGCTGTTGCTTTCCTCTGCCATGTTCCCGTAGGAACTCTGACTTCTCTTGTTCAAGAGAAGTTATGACAGACATTAGGATTCTAACCATGCATGATAACATTAGGTAGTTCCCTCCTAACCTCAACCATAGGATCAATTTTGCATGACAACTTTAGGATTGGATCAGTTCCCCTTTAGTGCGTCGTTTTCTCTTCTCATCTTCAAACAAAAATCAAGATATAGTAATAAAGGTTAATTGACGTCGTACGCTACGAGCCTTAAGCTACCTGATAAAGGATTGTTGGAGAGTTTATTTTCAACAGTCTGGATGTTTAGTATGGCACCCTTTGGGTGACATGCGACGCATTCACTCTCAAGTCATAGTCTCTAGTGCGATATTAGTTGCGAACATCCATAAAAGATACTTCTCTAAAAAACAGAAAACAAATATCAAACTCTTTTTGTCCTCTTGGACCTTTAATCCCTTGGAAACCCTTTTTCAGAAGGAGAGTTTTGTTAACTCCCGGTTCTACCGCAAACGGTAAACGCCTAAGTCTCCGTTGAGCGAGCTGCATACACCCAACTGCTGGAACCGTCTGTTAACCCTACTCGGATAAAAAAGACAAACCTGTGTCTGTCGTGTCCCGAACTATGTTTGCTCTGATCTTTCACGCTGTGTGAAAGTACGTAGGCACGAGATGCGATATCTCGGCGAGCAACCTTCCCCTGTAACCCGTAGTTAGGCGAACTACGTCGACTCTGATTTCTCGTTCCAGACGGGAATACGTAGGCATAAAGTGCGACGCTTTGCCGAGTCATTTTCTTTTCTTTTCAGACCAGACCTTTTAGCGTAGATAGATGTAACAAACCCGTCAAATAAACATAACAACCGTGGATCCCATCGAGTACGATGGACGTGAGGGGTGCTAATACCTTTCCCTTGCGTAACCGACTCCCGAATCCAGACAATGGTTGCGATGACCTTGTCTTATACCTTTGCGTCAGGTTTTTTCGATCGTTTCCTTTCCCGTTCTGAGGGATAAATAACGAAAGGCGGTGACTCTTCTGTTTTGCCGACCTCGTTTTTCGCAGTAGCGACAATGTGCCTACTAGGAGAAAATGGCTTAAGGGTTTAACTTCATATTCTTTTGCATATTGGTGTTGCTCTGTGGGATGGTAGTTCGGTTAAGTTATAAAGAGAATGTGTAATGTCAGCAAGATATCTACCTTGTATCTCCAATTGTGTAGTGTTGAGTTGATGCATTTCCTATGCATATATTTCTCTAAATTGTTTTTTTTTGCTGGTGCCTATCTTAAACCTATTAAAATATATTAACTATCAGGAATGGTAATAAATAGATAATTAAAGGGAAGGTAATGGAAACAAAAACTGAATAACCAATGTAAAATGAGATAGTATAGTATTGATGGTATTAGTTAGACTCATTTAGGAGACGCGGTGTTGTAACATACCATTCAAACGTTCTTGAAAATTTCTTTTCAAACAACGTTTTTCATTGTAGATTTTACATTGATTTTTGATCATCGTGTATCAAGATGTTGATACCCTTTTTGGTGGCGAATCTTGAAAGTGAAACATAAATCTGACTATGAGTGAAAAGATATGTTGATATATACAGTCCCACCCAATCCAAAGACTGGCCTTGGGGTTTGTTGATTGTCATTGCATAGGATATTATAATTGGGAATTGATAGTTGTTTAATTTGCAGGGCCAAGGGGATTACGACGGTGACATATCCATTCGGGGTATATAAATCAACCCTTCTTTCCCTTTTCCAACCATGATACTTGCTTCAATAATATGATTTCCCATCTTTGTTACGACCAACCTTGTTCCATTACACAAACCCTCAGACTGGTCGATGTTTCGCATAAGCATAATAGGTGTTCCAAACTTCAGCTTAATATGATAGTTAGGCAACCCATATGTTTTCAAAGAATTGAGAAACTTCAGGCTTAGGACATATAGGAAGTTGTTGTCGTGTATTTCAGAGCGATCGACGGTGTTTGAGCTATAATAATACCTTACCTCACCTATATATGAAATGGATAAAAGTAGGAGGGTAAAGAAATAAAATATAAAGTGAATTTTAAAAAACAAACTTGGCAACTATACCTGGCATCAATGCAAGAACGTGATCATTGATTTGACCAACGACTTCCAATGTTGATGCTAGGATGTCCCGACCCTTAAGGTAATCGTATGATTGATAACTATCATTGAAATCCAGGTAAGTACTCTTGAGAATGGAAACAATAGGATCGGTAAAATCTATGATTAAAAGCTCAGGTGGCACGTGATTTTCAGCATATCTATCATTTAGTTTAGAAAATATTCCTTCACCAATTTGTAGATGCCAATTTGAGAAGGTGGAAATTTCCTTTTTTTCCTCTTCACTTGTTCCACAATGCAAACACATGTTCTTGGTTAAAGTTAAAACTTTTATAGAGTGCCATATATATGAAGCGTTAATTAATGAGTGGACAATATTAGAACGACTCCCTCTAGGCACGACTGGTAAAATTTGTCTAAATTCACCACCAAAAACAACAACCTTTCCACCAAAAACATCATTGGAGTTTGCGTACTTACTCATAATATCCTTCAACATTCGATCAAGTGCCTCAAATGAATACTTATGAGCCATGGGTTCCCATCCTAAATAATCAGCTTTGTTTGCCTAAGAAGTTCTGCGATGTCATCGTCATAGTCAACTTTGCAAGTAGAATTTTCCAAAGTTGGGACAAGTATTTTGAACTTAGAATGTGTTGTTCTACCTCTCGCCAACAAAAGAGTTGCTATTGCACTTGTTGCAACCATCAAACTAATATCATGTTTGGATATCAATGCACTTGCAAGTGTTCTTCACATATAAGTCTTACTAGTACCAAAGTTAACCATGGAGGAAAAAACACCACCTCTTCGAGCATTCATTGTGTTAATGCTTTTAGTGTATATAGTGCTTTGTTGATTTAAACAAAAAAAAGGAACAAAAAAAAAGGTTCTTTAAAAATGAAATACAATAGCTGGATGTTTAAGACCTAAAATGTGAGCATGTAGAAGTTTGGAAATTCCTAAAAACTGGCCAGATTGAAATACCAGTAAGAGCATTGTAAAGAGAAGCAAAGTCTGGTTTCATGGTTGGGACATCGTAATTCAGTTCATTGTAAATGAGTCTGTTTCTCAGTTTTTAAATAACATATCCATCTGGATATGGAATAGGTTTGAATTCCTTGAGACTTCTACAATTTTCCTGAAGTAAAGTCTCAATTCTAAATAACGTCAAATTTTTCAATTCTGAATCACTCAACAACAAGTCTGTAAGGAAAGTCAAAAATATATTTGCAATGTTAGGTAATATAACCAACACTGAAATATTTGTATAATGAGATAAGTAAATGTCAAAACATGATATAAGTTATAATCCAAAAGTCATTTCATATAAAGATTTAATGGTATGTATAATGATATTAATGTTGATTGCAAAAGACTGATTGTATGTTCTCCATTCTATCAAAATCAGTGTAGTATACAACTTTCTCCCCAATCATATGAAAGAACATATGTTCCACAGCAGGCTTGTGCCCATGAATTTTATAAACAAAAATTCTCCAACATGCTTCACTTGGAGAGACGTGCCTACAATCCAGGTATTATTTGATCTCACTGTAGAACCCCAAAATTTGCCCTTTCTTTTATCCGTAACTTGCTTATTATTCATTCATTTGAATTATCATTAATAATACCATAGAATTGGTTCTTGAGACATGGGATCAAGTTGTTTCGGTGCCCTAAGACTTCCTTTTATTCTAAGTTTTAAGCAGCAAGCATCAGATGCTTCGTCATTTATTTTGCTCGGTGATTGGTGTAGCACCTCAAAATTTTGCCATATCTTCTCTTGTGTCTTGGATTATGTTTCACTTCATTTTCATATTCATTTATGCATAACATAGTTCTAGACAAGAGATCAAGGTATCATCTTTTGATTCTCAAGAAGAAGAACATGATTCTTCAACCTCAAGAAAGGTTTTTTTCTTGCCTTGTGGCATTCTCAAGCCCCAAGGGCCCCTCATCATCAAGTGTGGTTCAAGAAAACATCATTTCAAGGTCATATGTGCCACCATGTCTTAATTTGCAAGAAATGTTCAAGAGATTTAAAGTTGGTTCAAGGTGCTTGACCTAATTTAGCAAATTGTGGATACTATGGTCAAATGGGCATAACTCCTTCAATTTTTGACATTTTGAGGTGGTTCTTTTTCTAATGAACTCTTCTCATCATCTCCAATAAACTATTTTTGAAGGGAAAGGTCCAACGGTGCTTGGAAAATCATCAAACGTGTGGAGAGATTATAGGTAATTTTGAGTTTTGAAGAGATTTTCTTGCCAACTTCCAAAGGTCATAACTTGGTCAATTTGCATCATTTGAAGCCCATTATTTTTCTAAAATGAAATTGAAGATGTTCTCTACAATTTTCATTCAACATGAAAGTTCCGAAAACCTATGGAAGACCTTGGATTTTATCAAAACATTATAGGTAACCTTTGGTCCTTAAAAAGACTTGAAATTTTTCTAAGTGTTTTGTGAATTTGAATCTTTTGATGCAAGCTACTTTGAAGGTCCATATCTCTCAGCTCATATTTCCAAATTAATTCTTTCTTTTCAAATTGCAATGATTGCATCTTCCTCTATCCAATTCAAGAATAATCAATTAATAAAGCCTCATACATTGTGAGAACCATCGTTGCAAAGTTTGAACTTTAAAACTGAGTTTTCCTTGGAAGTCAGAATTGAATTTGATTAATGTGACCTTTAATCACCAAATTAAGGCACGAAATCAATATGAACATGATTAACAAACTTGCCTGGGCTAATTAGAGCATTGAAACATATGTTTTGGTTAAGTTTTGGCATTCTGCAAGTCACACTTTCCTCATGACACAGGTGTGCATGAATTCACCTCAAATTGAATCATTAACCCTCCCTCATCATTCCAAACTTCTCTCCTATAAATAAGGACTAGATTCCACCCATTTCCATAAGCTTTGATAGCCAGAATCACCCTGCTGAGATCCCATTTGAACTCTTAAGCTTGAATTTCATTTTTTCATTTCCACACCATAATCACTCAAAATCTCCACTTAGTTAGCTTCATCTACATTCAGTGAAGCTAACCAGCTCAAGAAGTTGAATAATCGTGTCATGAATCAAGCTTAGTAACTCCATTTTCAGAGCTTCAAAGTTGAGCTTCAACAGGTACAATTCTCAACCATTTTGATTCAAATTTGTTGCTATGATGCAGTCCTTGATGCACTGATTCTGTTAGGATTGTTAGATTTTAGTTATAGTTGAGTTTAGCATGTTAATTTTCAAATCCATGTTTTGAATTTCATCTGGTTTTTTCCAAATCGAGTGAGCTGTGTGTAAAATAAATTCAACGTGATGATATGGTTGAGATCGTCTTGAAAAGACGCATCAAATGAAACCACTATGAGCACCAATGGTTATAGTTTGATGAAACCACAAATTTTTATAAATCTCTGCTGAGTTCAGATGGCTGGAGGTTGAAGATGATGAGCTGCCCTCATCCGATCGTCCAACACGCCGTTTGTTTTAATCCTATGCTTTTGACTTTTAATGGCTGGATGTGATGAGTTTGACTCAGATCCACCATGGATGCGCACTACTAGGCCATCAGATTAGCCACATCATTTAATTAAGGTAGATCCAATGTGCCATACTTTTTCAGTTTTATTTTCTTTTTCAAAATTGTTCTTAAATTCATTTTATTTTCAAAAATTCATAGAAAATTCATTTTTATAAGAAATATACAAAAATATTTTCTAAAATTTTCTTTTATTTTCCTCTTTCTGATTCTTATTTTTGTGCATTTTTATATTTTATTTTACTATTTTTCTTGAATTTTAATTATTTTGAGGTAGTTTTAATTAGCTTAAAATAATTTTTGGGCATTTTAAAATTGTGAGAAAAATATCATATGATCCTATGATGGTGTTTGACCTATGGTGATTTTTCTTTGTTTTTTATTTCTGGTTTTGCTATTTTTCATGAATTTTTGGATTATTTGCTTGATTTCAATTAGTTTAAAATTCTTTTTAGGCATTTTAAAATTGTGAGAAAAATATTATTTGATCCTATGATGTCTTTGACTAATGGTGATTTTCTTGGGCTCTCATTTGTTTTTTTAACTAATTTCTATCCTTTTATAGGTTTTATTTTCTAGTCAACTTTTGAGTGGTATTCTGATCTTCCTGAAGTCATTTGGGATTTATATGCTTGCTTGATGTTCCTTTCCTTTTGTGGATGATGACTTGGATGTATAACATTTTCCTGAGGATTATTTTAAATTCAGCTTGTGTGATCTTCTTGTGTGTTCATGGATAGATGTTAACTTGTTGATCATGTTGATGTTGTGGCTTCATGTTGATTTCATGTCATAATCCAATGCCTTTTGCATACTCATCTTGGTTTGGTTTGTTGATTTGTTTATGAATGAGATGTTTGACTTGAGTCTTTGTGCTCTCTTTTTGATGATTGGCCTAACTTGAATATGACATGTTGTGCTACTGCCCCACCTTGTCTTCCGTCTCATTTGACTTCATTCCACATTATTTGAGTCACTTGTGTGTGTGTTTGGTCACTTTGTTTTGCCAATTTGCTTTGACTTCCCATCTTTGAATTTGGTTTGGCATGTGAGCCTATTCTTGCTGCTTTGACATGTCGTTGATATGTGTGATCATTAATTGATGGTTTCTTGATGCCTTGCCTTTGAACTTTCATGTATGTTCTTCATCTTGCATTTCTCTTCTTTCTACTTTCATCTTCTCTTTCTTATTAGAACTTATTTATGTTTCATCTTTGTTTTCATTTGTGATTGAATTGGATAGTGTTTACCTGTGTTTGATCACATGATCCCTTAGGATTCATAGTCCCACTTAATTTCTAGTTAAGGTGGGAGTAGGAGAGACATTATGCTTTCAATCTTTTGCATGATAACAATTAGGATAGTCCCTTCTTTGACCTCAACTTTAGGTCCATCATTTGTATGATAACATTAGGTAGACTTTCCTTTTATCCTAACTTTAGGACCATTTTGTATGATAACATTAGGATTCTCAGTTCCCTTTAGTGTTTTATTTTTGAGTCTTCTCTTCTCATCTTTGTCGCTACTGCGAAAATCGGCGCCGGCTGAACAGAAGAGTCGCCACCGTGCGTTATTTATCCCAACGGAGGGAAAGGAAACACTCGAGGTAAACCTCGCAAAAAACGGGAAAGGTATGGTCATCGCAACCAAAACCTGGATTCGGGAGTCGGTTACGCAAGGGGAAGGTATTAGCACCCCTCACGTCCGTTGTACTCGACGGGATCCACGCTTGTTTTCGGGTATGGATTGTTATTCTATCTACACTAAGGGTTAAGGGTTAAAAAGAAAAGAAAATGACTCGGCAAAGTATCGCACTTTATGCCTACGTATTCCCGTCTGGAACGAGAAATCAGAGTCAACGTAGTTCGCCTACCTACGGGAAAGGAGGGGAAGGTTGCTCGCTAGGATATCGCATCCTATGCATACGTACTTCCACATAGCATGGAAGATCAGAGCAAACATAGTTCGGGCCACGTACGACACAAGTCTGTTTTGATTGTTTTTTATTCCTTCTGAAAAAGGGTTTTTCTGATTACCAGTCCAAGCGGACAAAAATTGACGTTTTGATGAGTTCACATTCTTTTACGGAAGAAGTGTCTTTTACTGTGTTTGAAATCTTATTGTATTTTTCTGTTTGTTTTGAGAAAGAAAAGACAGAACTCTAACCTACGGTTGCGAAGGGAATCAAACTAACCTAATGTTATCATGCATGGGTTAAGACCTAGTGTCTATCATGCTCCTCTCTTGCGCAGAGAGAAACAGAGATCCTAAGGGAATAGACGGAAGCAGAAACAATAGCATATATACAATAAAGCAGTAAAATGCATGGATGCAACAATACAAGCGAGGCAAGGGAGTCCCACTCAACCTCGAACCCAGAAAACAACAGGCAAAAGTGAACAAAATTCACTTTCAACCTAACAGGGTAAACAACAAACAATACAGTCAGGGAAAACCAATCAATACATCAAGAAATATAAACAGCAAAAAACTAACAGCCACAGCAGCTCTGCATCAACATCTGTCTTCAAGTCATCTCCAGCAGCTACAAGCTTCAAGCAAGCCTCATCTTCAAACCTTCAAGCAAGATCTGTCATCAGTCTTCAATCTGCAATGGCTTTTCTCCAAATCTCAATCTCCAAGATGAACATCAGTCAACAAGATGAAATGAATGTTAAACAGTCAATTACCTACCAAGGGTGGCTCATTAACTGTTAACATTATACTGACAATTTTCTCTCAAAAGTTCTATCTTTCAAATACATTCACTAATCCTTCCGAAAGAAGGAGGTGGATATTTGAAAGAGACTTTGAATCATAGAGAAAGAATGGAGGCAAACAAAGCCTTCCATGTTTGTGAATCATGTTCTCTACTCTAGAGCTCTGTCTAGCTCCTAGATCCTACAAACTTCAACAGCTGCCAGCTAGAGATACTCCTCATCACCTCTGGAATTTAGTCTTCATTCTCTTTGATCTCCAATGGGCTTCATCTTCACAAGTCTTCAGCTCTCCCAATCCCCAAACAAACCCAATACCCCCACACAGACAAAATAATAACCCTAAAGAGGGCACACCACACAATCAATCAAATACCAGCAATATACTAATAGCAGTAGTTGAATAGGGGAAACCTAGTAATTTCTAAGGGATCTAATATCTACCCATAATCCCTATAGTCCCATACCCCAAAGATTCAATCTACAACTCCTAAGGGAAATGATTTAATTCTCCTATGTTATCTCCTAAACCCTAGTTTTGATCAAGTTATTCACACCTAAACAAATCACCTAAAATCAAGTTCTAAAATCATGAATTAAATTTTATATACAATATAAAGATCTAAGCTAATCAACCTAAAAAGAATGGATCAAAAATATAAAAGCATTTAATCAAACTAAAATCACCAAATTCATGCATCAAACTAAACATTATTTAATCCTATTTAAAAGAAAATATGCTAAAAATATAAAAATAAAATGAAATTGGAATTTTTTTGAATGATAATTTTCTTAACAAAATTATGAACAATATGCAAAAAGAACCAATTAAAATCATGCATTTTTCGATTATTTATGATTTTCCAAAGAATTGAAATGAATTAAGAAAAATTGAAATGAATTAAATGAAATGAGGGGTGCAGCAAGCATTAATTCCAGTTGAAAATGAGAGATGGGCCCAGACTGGGGGGCGCGCATAGCAAGCGCGTCTGGGCCCAGTGCATTCAGAAAATATAAAAAAAATTAAAAAACAATAAACGGTGCAGTTAGCAAGATTTTTAGTTCATTTTAGTTTGGGCCTGCATTTGGGGGGTGGCATTAGCAAGGAATCATAAAGCCCAGTCTGAGGGTTTTAGTGAAACGGTGAGTTTCACCTTTTGAATCTCCCTCCATTTTCCAATTGAACCAAGGCCATTGGATCTAGTTCTGAGTCCAAGTCAACCTGGCCATCCAACGGCATCCATTCATCGTCTACCTCTAGAAACCCTAGGTTCTGAAATAACCTCCCCATGCACAAACTTTCACCAGCTCTGTTCTCCCTCAATATTCCATGAAATTACACGATGTAAGAACCAAAAGTGATCTACTCCTTCCCCTCTACACAGCCATGTCATCAATTCTTTCTAAAACTCAACCAAGCTTCAAACCCGATAGGTGTAACAACTCGGTTCCACCATTTTCGCCTGACATCAAACTTGAGAATTCTTGCTAAATTCTATCCTAACATGATCTACACCTTATGCTGATCAACCTGAGCTATTCAATGAAGATTATCGTGCCATAAACAATGAGTTACAAACCCTAACAGTCTTGGTATACCTATGGCAAACCTCATGAAACTGCGTCAAACTTTGTGAAATCCATCATCTAACCTATCCTAACAGTTCTAACCCTACAATTCCCTAACATGCTAGCTAATTCAATCAATTCGAATGAGAAACCAACCTGGTGTAAATGGTGAAAACAGTTGTAGAATTCTTCCAATCCAATGCTTGCAATGATCTAGATTGGATCAGTGAACTTGATTCTGAGTTCTGTATGCAAAAACTCTGGCTCAAACCTCTTGGATCTTGCAATTGAAACTTTCTTGCACTTTGGATGATGAAGTTGTATGGCACGAGTTCTCTTCAATTCAACCAAGTTCTTGTGTGAATTGTGATCTATGAAAGATGTTGATGATGAACAGATCAAGAAAAATGGAAATTGATAGAGATTTTATGGAGTTTGAGATGCTTTTGCAAATTGGAAGATTGAAGTGAAACTTGGTATCATGCACAAAATGAATCACCAACCATGGCATGAAGCTACTCCATTAAATATATAGATGAGAATAGAAAGCCCTAGAACCTTGGAGAAACTTCCCATGCACACTTTCCCTTGGATTTGGATTATGTAACTTCCTTTGTAAGTAACCAAGCATAACTTTCAAATCTTGAACCAAACTCAAAAATCCACTTTTTACAATGTTCTTAAAACATTTTTTCCAATCAAAATGACCTATAATTTCATCCCATTTGACCAAATTATGAAAAATCTCAATTTTAGGTCATTTTTTATTCATTAAATTCCCCAAATTTGAAACCTTGAGCTATGAGCCTTTCCAATCTTTCATGGTCACTTTTCTAGACTCAAAATGTAATTTGGAACAAGTTTGATGTTGTGAAGTTTTCCATTTGAAGCTTCCTTGTATGCGTTTTGGGCATAGGCTTGAAATGACCTGTAATTCTTAGATGACCAAAATACCCTTTGCTTGCCAAGACCATAAGTAGAGTTCCAAAAATCATATGAAGGCATACCATACCATTATAGAAAGCTAAGACAATTAGGAACAACTCTTATGTTTACCAGAAATTGATTTGAAATCTCCTTGATGGGTAAAAGTTGCTTGGAAGTCAAGTAACTTTCACAGACAAAATTTCAGATACCTCAGATGACCTGTAATTTGCAAGGACCATAACTTGAGTTCTATAAATCTACTTGATGTCTTCCACCACTCAAATTAAAGGTCTTGAGATCCTCTACAAGTTTCATGCTGGCCAAGGATCCATTTGAAGCTTGCATTTTGACTTATCTTGCTTGGAAGTTTGACCTAAATCAGGGGATTTTACACAGAAACCCCAATTTGGTAACTCCTCTTCTCCTTGACTCCTCTTGATTTTTCTTTAGCACAACACCATATCCATATCCATGTGGCAAATAATGAATCCCACATTCTTCAAATGATCCTTGATACCCTTCAAAACACTTCTTTGACCTAGGATTGACCTAGTGTTGACCCAGGTGAAACCCTAGTTGACTGACTTCAACTGAGGCTCTTGCAGTCATTCCAATGACTTGGTTCTTCTTCAAAATGATCATCTAGGCTCTTCATAACATCCATACACACCTCATGCTCTTGGCTCATAGCTCACACTTCCTCTGACAATTCCCAAACAACCTCAAGATAGGAGAGAACTCACTGATAAACCTGCCAACTCTCCAAAGCTCAAATTCTTCCCTGATGACCTGAGCAGTCTTTGAATATGAATGAAACCCTTGGATATGCCTCTTGAGATAAGAATAGCACTTGATCCCTTGATAAAGATGGCTGGCTAATGCTATGCAATGCAGATGAATACACTATGTACATGATGACAATGCAAATGACTATGCAATTGAAACATAAACCTAGGTTAGAAAAGGTTGGGCAAATTTTGGGGTGCAACAGCTGCCCCTATTCAAGCGGCTTGGACCCAACTGGATGAAGAGCGTGCAGCCTTCAGACATTTGAGGCACGAGACGGTTGAATACGAAAGAACCCAGAAATTTGCCAACCGCAAAAATAAATTGCGAATACGACTACTGTTTGGGGAAAACCCTTCAGGGAAATGACTTCTGTTGTCACAGCAACCACTAGCCATCCATCTGTCAATCTGTTTTTGTAAAATAACCTGATATTGTCCGCAGACCACTCCATTCCGAAGAAATGAGCATACACCAAACAACGAGAAATTGTTGACATCACTTATCAACCTCTGTTGATCTCACTTATCAACCAAGCACACGCCAACCAGCGGGAACATATTGACTTCACTTGTCATGTGGACTTCACTGATCAACCTTTCGTATCCTGAAGAAACGAGAGAACGCTTAACCAAGCGGGGCAATGTTCGAAGACATGAACGACCGACTCTGCGGGGAAACGAGAAATTTAACTCAGTAACTCTGAGGGGACAATTCTGACGACTGCCATCAAACACCGGCTGGGAAATTGGGAACTTAACCAAGTACCCTGACGAGAATAACCTTGTGGAGAAAATACAAGGAATTCAACCAAACAACTCCTGTAGCAAGCTCCCTGCTGGGGAAATCGGGAACTTAACCAAGTACCCTGACGAGAATAACCTTGTGGAAAAATACGAGACATTTAACTAAACAACTCCTGTAGCAAGCTCCCTGCTGGGGACTATGAGGGACTTAAACAAGCAACCCATGGAAGTAACACCCTGCTGGAGAACATACTCTGTTGGGGGAATTGCGGGTAACCACCCGAAAACCTGCATTACCATCTTCTAACGCTGATACCACAGCATCCTGAGAAAGACTCAGATGGGGGAATACAAGTAACTTAACCAAGCGACTTGTCAACGAATACCCTGACGGGGACTACGAGGATCTTAACCAAGTACCTCGTTGAAGGCCACCCTGCTGGGGATTACGTCTCTACTGAGGTAACTGCGGGTAACCACCCAAAATCTGCAACATGCCATTTCCACAGCACTCTGAGAAAGGACTCGGCTGGGGAGAAAGAGAAATGCTTGACCAAGCAACTCTGCTAGGGGAATATGACATGACGAACACGATCACGGCGTATCTTGAACACAAGTTCCCATGGTATCATCAGCACGATCACTGCATGTTATACGAATACGATCACTGCGTATCTTGAACACGATCACTGCGCGTTTGAACACGATCACTGCGTGTTCTGAGCCACGATCCTCTTGACTGGAGAAAACACGATCCCTGCGTGCTGTGCGTCTCAACTAACCCACATAACTGGACGAATACGGTCACTGCATATTCTAACCATACATAGGGTGAACGCGATCACTGCGCGTTTTATGTCACAACCCTCTTGACTGGAGGAAACACGATCACTGCGTGCTGTGACACAACTTCAAACATGGGACGAATACGATCACTACGTACTTCGGCCACCAACAACCAGATGAACACGTTCACTGCGTGCCTCACCCTATAACCAAACCGCGTAACGGACGAATACGATCACTGCGTACTGACCAACAAAAACTGGATAAACACGATCATTGCGTGCCAATCTATAACCGCTGTATAACAGACGAATACGATCACTGCGTATATCGACCAACAACATCACATGATATGGTAAACACGATCACTGCGTGTCCCGCACCACTAATAGAGTGAACACGATCACTGCGCGTCCTGCTCAATAAAACCCCGAGACGATACCAACACGATCACTGCGTGCCTTATAAAACAAACTTCTTAGATCGGGACGAACACGATCACTGCGCCATCCGACCACTGATACACATACCAAGATCGACACGATCACGGCGTGTCCTACAACATGAACCCCATGGATGGTACCAAATACGATCACCGCATACTTTGACCGCAAATCAACATCTTAAAATCAACACGATCACTGCGTGCCTTGCCATATGAACCCCGTATATGGTACACATACGATCACTGCGTACTTTGACCACAAAACCCACGTCTTCCTGAATCACGATTTCTCTTATCGGCAAGGAATAACATATCTGAAACTGAAGAGGTAACCACCTGGCTTATGTTTCAAAAATGCATGTTTGATAATGACGTAATGCTTCCCCACAGCATGGAAATGCTACGTACTCGTGTAGAATGCCAATGCTCATGATGCATGCTTATGCAGAGAGTTGCTTCAGCAAAATAAATGCTAAAGACACACTGGATCCGCCGGGGATGACCGGAATACTACCGATGCGCTTCCAACAAAATAAATGTTGGGAAGATGAACTAACTCCGCTGGGGATAACCATCCTGCTAGGAAAGTAGCTCACGAACTCAAAACTCCAAAATCTGTTGAGGACGATCCTCCTGACGAGGAAAAGTGACTTGCTGGGGAAAGAAAGAACAATCGCTCAGGAAAACTCCTTTCAGTAGCTCCAACCACCTGATCGCACCCTGTGGGGAACTCCTCCTGCTATCACTGAGCTGGGGAAATCCTCCCGCTGTCACTGAGCTGGGGATTGAACTACACATTCTGATTTACACTGCACAAGAACTCTCTGGGAAATTAATCATATCCATCTCGACCTTCACTGGGGAAGACACAACATTCAACCTCTGGAGAGGGTACCAGCCTGCCATGGACTCGGGCGGGGAACTTTGCGAGCTTTTGAATACCTGCAAAAGCAAACACAGGGCAATCTATGCAAAAAAAAAACATCTTGGTAATCACCCACGACAACCATTCAAGTAATTTTTGGTTTTAACAATCATAGGCCGAGGCCCGCCTGTTTACACGCATGTAAGTTTATCAAAAACATCGGCGTTTTTTACAAACAAAACTGAAAAAAATAAAACCAAACTCACACACTATACTGAATAACACTTTATTGATAACGGCCTGAGAATAGGCAAGATTTGTACATCAGATGCAACTCCTGAAAAGAGGTAGTCACGCATGAACAAAATGCAGAAGTATACAAATATACAGAATAAAATTTGTACACATGTCGGCAACGTGTTACAGACGAACACCATGAACCGATCCTCCTATGACTCGTCGGACTCTGACGCTTTCCCGATCTTTTGTCTTTGGAAGAGATTGCTTTGGATAATTGACCCCCAAAATGCTCCCAAACCGTTAACAATCAAACTTGGACCGCAGTCATTTGCTTCTTAAATCCCTAACTTTTGCGTGAATCGCCCTTTGCGGGTTTTCGATTCACCGGGATACCCCTTTTTGCCGAAGCCGCCTAGTGTAGGTTTTCGACTTCGCGGGTGTACATTTTTCCATTTTATCCCTAACTTTTGCCCGAACCTTTTTATTCTGTTTTTGGTTCGCCAGGATGCCCCATTTTTGCCTGGACTCTCTTTTTACTGTCCAGCGGGTCAATTTTAAGCAAAGTATTTTTTAACTGCGTCCGAGTTCACAGGGGACGAAAAGTCTTCACCATCCATGGTGGATAACAATAAGGCTCCTCCGGAGAAGACCTTTCTCACGACGTATGGACCTTCGTAATTGGGAGTCCATTTGCCCCTGTGATCCGATTGCGGTGGGAGAATCTTCTTCAGCACAAGATCACCCGTCTGAAAGCTTCGAGGTCGAATCTTCTTGTCGAACGCTTTCTTCATCCGGCTCTGATACAACCTACCGTCTGCAATGGATGCCAGCCTTTTCTCATCTATCAAGCTCAGCTGATTCAATCTACTTCTCACCCATTCCGCCTCGTCCAGCTTAACATCAAGCAAAACCCTCAAAGATGGTATCTCAACCTCCAATGGCAGGACAACCTCCATGCCATATACTAGTGAGAACGGTGTTGCCCCAGTTGATGTACGTACTGTAGTACGATAACCGTGCAAAGAGAATGGCAGCATCTCATGCCAATCCTTATACGTTACCACTATCTTCTAAACAATTTTCTTTATGTTCTTGTTGGCCGCTTCAACAGCGCCATTCATTTTGGGTCTGTAGGGAGATGAATTATGATGCTCGATCTTGAAATCCCGACACAAATCTTTCATCATTTTGTTGTTCAAATTCGAACCATTATCAGTAATGATCCGCTCAGGAATACCGTATCTGCAAATTATATCCTTCTTGATAAATTTGGCCACCACTTGCTTCGTCACATTGGCGTAAGATGCTGCTTCCACCCACTTAGTGAAGTAATCGATCGCAACCAGAATGAAGCAATGCCCATTAGAAGCAGTAGGCTCGATCTTTCCAATCATATCAATTCCCCACATGGAGAAAGGCCACGGAGATGCCATAACATTCAGTGGACTGGGTGGCACATGGATCTTATTAGCATAGATCTGGCACTTGTGACACCGCTTGGCAAATTTGAAACAGTCTGTCTCCATCGTCAACCAATAATACCCTGCTCGCAACAACTTTCGGGTCATAGCATGCCCACCTGCATGTGTACCAAAAGTTCCTTCATGGACCTCTTCCATGAGTAAATTGGCTTCCTTCTCGTCTACACATCGGAGGAGTACCAAATCGTGGCTCCTTCTATACAAAACGCCGTCAGGATTCAGATAGAAGTTGCCTGCTAATCTCCTTAGAGTCTTCTGATCACGACTGGATGCCCCAGCCGGGTATTCCTTGTTCTTCAGGAAATTCTGTATGTCGAAATACCAAGGTTTACCGTCAGATGCTTCATCAATTGCAAACACAAAGGCCGACCTATCAAGGCGGGAGATGACAATGCTGGGAACCTCATTCCAGCGGTTGACTTTATACATTAAGGATAACGTTGCAAGGGCGTCCACCATTTGATTCTCCGCCCGAGGTACATGATGAAACTCCACCCTATCAAAGAAAGGTAGCAACCTTCTTGCATAATTCATGTACGGCACTAGATTAGGCTGACGCGTCTCCCCCTCTCCCTTAATTTGATTCACAACCAACGCTGAATCCCCATATACATCCAGATTCTTGATCCTCAGATCAATAGCCTCCTCTAACCCCATAATGCAGGCTTCATACTCTGCTTCGTTATTCGTCACTGAAAAAGTCAATCTGGCTGTGAACGGGATGTGCGACCCGTGTGGAGTTGTAATGATTGCCCCGATCCCGCTCCCGTAGGAATTGACAGCCCCATCAAAAATCATTTGCCACTGGGAACTCCGCTCAGGTCCTTCACCAGGCAACGGCTCATCACAATCTTTAGCCTTCAAATACATTATGTCCTCATCAGGAAACTCAAACTTCATAGGCTGATAATCCTCAATTGGCTGTTCGGCGAGATATTCGGACAGAACACTTCCCTTAATGGCCTTCTGGGAAACATACTGGATATCATATTCTGTCAATACCATCTGCCATCTAGCAATCCTTCCAGAGAGTGCTTGCTTCTCAAACACATATTTGATCGGATCCATCTTCGATATCAGCATGGTTGTATGGTTCAGCATATACTGTCTTAGACGTTTGGCAGCCCACGCCAATGCACAACACGTCTTTTCGAGCATAGAGTATCGAGATTCACAATCCGTGAACTTTTTACTCAAGTAGTAAATTGCATGCTCTTTCCGTCCTGTCTCGTCATGTTGACCGAGAACACAACCCATACTGTTCTCCAGAACCGTCAGATACATAATCAGTGGTCGTCCCGCTACTGGGGGTATCAACACCGGAGGTTCCTGCAAGTATTCTTTTATCTTTTCAAATGCCCTTTGGCAATTATCGTTCCAGACCACCGCTTGATCTTTCTTTAACAGTTTGAATAATGGTTCACACGTGGTCGTTAGGTGAGAGATGAACCTAGCAATGTAGTTCAACCTCCCTAAGAATCTACAGACTTCTTTTTCGGTTCTCGGTGCTGGCATCTCTTGTATTGCTTTTATTTTTGCAGGATTGACCTCGATTCCTTTCTTGCTCACAATGAACCCCAGTAGCTTCCCGGAGCTTACTCCGAAGGTACATTTGTTAGGATTCAGCCTCAGCCTGAACTTCTTCAGCCTCTTGAACAACTTTAGCAGATTAACCAGATGTTCTTCCTCTGTTTGAGACTTGGCAATCATATCATCGACATACACCTCAATCTCTCTGTGCATCATGTCGTGAAAGAGCGTCGTCATGGCCCGCTGGTATGTTGCCCCAGCATTTTTCAAACCAAAGGGCATCACCTTATAACAGAAGGTCCCCCACGGGGTGATAAAGGTCGTTTTTTCCATATCCTCCGGAGCCATTTTGATCTGGTTGTACCCTGAAAAGCCATCCATGAAGGAAAACACTGAAAACTGAGCCGTGTTGTCAACTAACACATCAATATGCGGCAGCGGGAAATCATCTTTCGGGCTCGCTTTGTTTAAATCCCTATAATCAACGCACATTCGAACCTTGCCATCTTTCTTTGGCACAGGCACGATATTAGCGACCCAAGTGGGATAAGTGGTAACAGCCAGGAACCCAGCATCCCATTGCTTCTGCACTTCCTCCTTTATCTTTACAGCCATGTCAGGACGAGTCCTCCTGAGTTTCTGTTTCACTGGTGGGCAATCTTCCTTCAACGGCAGACGATGAACAACCATATCAGTATCCAAACCCGGCATGTCCTCGTAGGACCAAGCAAATATGTCACTGTATTCACGCAACATCTCAATAAGCTCTCGCTTGATGTCCACTTGCAATGCGGCCCCTATACGGATATTCCTGACGCATTCTTCAGACCCCAAAATGACAATATCAATCTCTTCCTGATGAGGCATAATGACTCTCTCCTCTTGCTTCAATAACTGACTAAGCTCTTCTGGTAAGTCACTATCCTCCACAATCTCCTCCTTAGCTTGGAAGATCGGATGCTCGAAGTCTAAACGAGTCATAGGAAGTTTTTGGTCGGTGTCATCTGAAAATTCATGAATCCTGCGAGGGAAACGGTTAAGTGCTTCAAAAATGATGTACAAGCAAAATGCATAACCACGCTGCCATTTTATTGAAAAATAAAAACAGAAAGAAAAGGATCGCAACATTTGAATGTAAAAAACGCCGTCATTTATTAATCATGCAAACATACAGGTAAACAGTTAGGCCCTAAGACAAGATCATCGATGCCCCGGGCAAGGCATGTGATCATACAATGATTGAAAAACAACACATTACTGTTTGGTGACTTGGATGACGCCCTGGATGGACCAGTTGCATAGGCTTTGCCCCGGCGTGCTGGGTCGAATCCATGAGTCCATGTCGCAATCGCTATCCACTTCTTCCGTATCAGACACGGCATTAATCCTTTCAAAGTTAACTCCTCCGGGCGTGAACACGACAGGTCCCTTGTACTTAGGCGCACTCTGCGAGGTAGATGGGTGGTACCCCAAGCCATACTTATCTTGCTTCACTGGGATGTCCCGAACCTGCCCCCACTTCTGAGTCTCTCCTGCTTGTACCAATGCCTTGGCTTCTTTATATGAGGAGACGGCCACCTCTGGCTCTTCACTCTTCACTGGAGCTTCTTCTTTAACCTTCACCCCTTCGAACGCTTGACACAGCGTTTCATGAATCTCTCCATCTACCTCCACGTACTTGAAAGAAGACAAATGACTGACTAAGATATCCTCTTCGCCACACACCGTCACAATACTCCCCTCAACCATATATTTTAGCTTCTGATGAAGTGTAGAAGTCACTGCCCCAGCGGCATGAATCCAAGGCCTTCCGATCAAACAGCTATATGCAGGCTGGATATCCATGATGTAAAACACCGTATCAAACACCTCCGGACCTACCTGAAAGGGCAACGTTATCGACCCGAATACTGACCTTCTTGTTCCGTCAAAAGCCCTCACTACCAAATCACTAGGCGTGCACAACAACCCCCGAGTATCTAATTTCAACAGGGCTTTCTTTGGTAACACATTCAACGAGGACCCAGTGTCTACCAGCACATGGGATAAAACAGTGCCCCGGCATTCGATAGAGATGTGCAAAGCATTATTATGATCACGCCCTCGAGGTGTTAGGTCAAAATCCGTGAATCCCAGTCCATGCCCAGCGTTAACATGTGCCATAACTCCCTCCAGCTGATTAACTGAAATCTCTTGCGGCACGAAAGATGTCTCAAGTACCTTCAACAGGGCGTTTCTATGCGCCTCAGAACACAATAGCAGCGATAATATGGAGATCTTTGACGGGGTCTGCTGCAGGTGATCTACAATCTTGTAATCGCTTTTGCGGATCAACCTCATGAATTCTTCCACATCTTTGGTTATCGGTTCTATCTCTTTACTCCCCGAAGATTCCCCCTCAACAACTTTGTTCTTACCTCTGGCAAGCCTCTCTGCTTCAACCTCAGGTGAAGTGAAAATTCTCCCGCTCCGGGTTATACCACCCGCTCCCAATATGTTATCTACGGACCCCGCTGGCGGATCATTCAGGTCAATCTTTTCCCCATTACAATACACCTCCGCACCATAGCACCATGGGACTGCCTTTGTGCTTTCAAAAGGGACTGGCCTAGCGTTGGTAATAGTAATGGTCGGCCTTTTCGATGATGCCGAAATTGTCACTGATTTGAACGGAATGGTGATCGTAGCAATCTCCCTACGCTCTTCTACAGATTTTGTCTCAACAGACCTCTCTCGCCCCGCAGCCCTGTCAAACTGCAAAGTTCCTTCATCAATCAAACCTTGAACTCCCCTTTTCAAATTCTCACAGCCCTCAGGTTGAACCAAACAGTCATCACACTCTTCGCCGCAGCCGGGATAGACTCCTCCTTTCAACAAGCGCTGCTTTATGAAACTCAAAGGGGTTTTCAGCTCGCTCACTTCTGAAACCAAGTTCAATTCATCATCCCTCAGGATTGCATTGGCCCCAGCCCCACCATGCTTGGGCATTGGCTGCTGCGTGATATTGGGACCTTCCTTCCCGAAGTTAATAGCCGTACTATCAAGCAAGTCCTGTACTTTATGCTTGAAAGCTAGGCAATTTTCAATATTGTGCCCGGGTGCACCTAAATGGAAGTCACAGTGTTCATTAACATCATACCCGACAGGTGGCTGGCCAGTTGGTGGTGCTAAGGTCCTCTTCTCGACTAGCTGTAATTTCAACAAAGTTTGAAGGAGCTCTGCATATGATACCGGCGGCACTTCGAATACCCTCCTCGGTCGTGGGTTCTGAAGTCTACGCTGATTATTATTAGGCTGCTGCTGAGCCTGCTGCTGTGGTTGTTGTCTCTGCTGCTGAGAAGGCCCTGGAATGGTTACACTTGCAACTTGCGACTGCTGACGCCCGTTCTGACCTTTATTCCTTCGTTGAGCATTGTATACAGCATTGGTATCACCCTGCCTCTTACCACCAAACGTCTTCTTATTACCTCCTGCGGAACTGGACTCACCCGCTTGAATTTTACCAATCTTCACCCCGTTTTCAATGCGCTCCCCCATCAAGATCAACTCAGAGAAAGTACTCATTGAGAAATTGAGCAAACGGTCATAGTACATTCCAGAGAAAGTTCCTATGAACATATCCATCATTTCGCGCTCCACCATTGGAGGGTATACCCTAGCAGCCAAATCTCGCCATCTCTGGGCGTATTCCTTAAAGCTCTCACTAGACTTCTGAGACATGCTCTGCAGCTGGACTCGGTTAGGGGCGAGATCACTATTATATTGATAATGTCGAACAAAAGCCTCTGCCAGCTCTTTCCAACTCCTGATCTGAGTAGGCTCCAAGCTCAAGTACCACTCCAGCGATGGCCCGGACAGGCTATCTTGGAAGAAGTGCATTAGCATCTTTTCATCCTCAGAATACGCAGACATGCGCCTGTAAAATGCACGCACATGCACCCTAGGGCATGTATCCCCTTTGTACTTATCAAATGACGGTGCTTTGAATTTCAGCGGGACCCTCAATCTTGGGACTAACCCCATATTTGACATATCCAGCCCAAGAGCATTCTGGCTGGCCAACCCGTTCACTTTCTCTTCCAGCAATCTCATCCGATGGTTGTCATCCCTGGCTCTTTCATAACCCTCGTTCTGACTAGAGAACACATCCTCCCGGCGATCCTCCCAGCGAGGTACTGCATCATATCCAACATAATCGGCATCACGGCCCGGACCCGTTTGGACGTACCTGGGGTCATACCTCAGATTACCCATCTCTTGAGTATTGTATGCGCCAGCTCCATATCCAAGATTACCATAGCCACCAAACCCAGCTTTGGCGCCAGCCATGCTGCCATATCCCATATTCACACCATTGAAGCCCTGGTTACCATTAATTCCGATATTCTCAACGCCCCCATTGAAACCCTGGTTGACATTGCCCACAAATACCCCAACAGTATCTGCATTGACATTCATATTACCGGTGTTCCCACCTCCACCTACAGGACCAGTTTCTCCAGCATTCAAACCAGTTACGGGAACAGCATCAGCACTTTGACGATTCTCAACTCGGGGAGAAGCAGCAATATTCTCACCATGCGGTGTCCCGTTGTTTTCAGCCCGTGCGACTATCGGTTGAACCAGATTCTGCAGCTGCTCTTGTCCTTTGGCGATAGTCTCCATGGTTTGCATGAGCAGGGCCATCCTGTCACGCATCTCTTGCATTTCACTCTGCACGTTGTCCATGATCTTCTTCTGATTGATCCTTGTAGAGTAACGGTGGACCCGCTTTCCTGCAATCCTGAAAATACCTGGAAATTGGCGCAGGAGATGAGATACATGGATCACAAACCTATAATGCAAATATGAGTATGTATGCAAAATGCAATATGTGTCTGTGCATTAGGGATTATCATTCCCTGATTCTAGTGTGAAGGTGCCAGTGCGGTACAGTGTTAGCAATACGAAGATCGGAGCCGAATCATAGAAAGCCTCATATATTGCAGAGAAATCCAATAAGCCAAGAATATAATATCACTGAGTACAATGAGAAGGCATAACCTCAACCAACAATCCTGGTGATGGTCAGCACTATGCAAATAAAGCATACAAATTGATATATGAAATGATCAAGTACTCCCATAAGCCCGATACTCTTCTATTAACTTCTTGGTCTCTGGATGGCTTGGTCGGGCAAGCAGACCCTCGACAAGCTGGTTTCTTCGCCTGAGAACACGTCGCACGTCACCAGCGGTTTCCTCCCATGCCCCATCTCCAAAGCGATCCTCTAGCTTCCGCTTCTGAGATACAGCTTCGTTCCTGCCTTCGATGGCCTTGTTCAATGCATTCTGGAGACTATACCTGGTCATCACTTCTTCTTCATACTTCTTAATGCTAGCCTTCAACTGCTCTTCGAGTTCGGAAATTTGTTGCTTCAATTTATCTTCCCTCTTTTTGTTGTTGGTTAGCGTAGCATTCCATGTCTTATTACAAGAAGAGATTTCTCGGTGAGCGGCGTCGAGTGCTTTATTTTTGGACTCCAGCATGTCATGGGAGCTTCTGAACTCTTGACCCAGACGTTCTCGCTTCTTTTTCTCCTCAGTCAACTCAGCACCTAGCCTGTTTACTAGTTCGATCTGCTGTTGGAAAGAACGTACAGCCTTATTCTTCTCACTCCGCATCTGAGCCAGCTCCTTCTCTAGCTCTTCATTAATCTTCAGCAAGGCCTCCTTTTCTTTCACAACTTGCTCGTAGACCTCCATAGTAACAGTGGTTGGCTCTTCCACTGGAATATGAACAGGGACTGGCGCAGCTGGAAATGGCATCAGTAACTGTCTTGCTCTCTCCTGGATCCAAACTTTGTAGGGTGCATAAGCCTGACAATCATTCTTCCCCAACAGTGGTTTCCCCCTTCTGTTAATACGCATCCAGGCATGCCAAAGCTTGGCTAGTAACTCTCCATTCAAATCACCGGTGAAGTACAGAGATTCCTGTACTTCTTCCTCCTGAGGTGGGTTCTTCAACCTATATCCAAACTGGCGGACAAACAGAGATGGGTTGTAGTTGATTCACCCTTTTCTCCCTATCAAAGGAACATTAGGATACCCAGAACAACTGAAAATAAGCTCAGACCCCAACAAGTCTCGGTCAAACCACTCAATGTCTTCAGAAGACAGCCTCATCATACGCTCTGGCCAGTCAGCTGTAGTCGCACTATCCACAAAGGGTCCCTTCAGGGGAAGATGGCTCTTAAACCACATGTTCAACAGCGGCGCACAACAGTAAACAGTCTTTCCCCTTCTATTTTCATTTTTGTAGTGCAATGAATGATAGAGATCTCCAATCAAAGTGGGCACCGGGTTGCCAGCAGCAAACAGATGGAAAGCGTCCAAATCCACAAAATTGGGTAAGTTGGGAAACAGCACAATTCCGTAAATGCATAGAGCCAAGATAGCATTAAAGACTATCCAGCACCCGTTCTTGGCATACTCTTGAGCTTTGCCAACCAGAAAATCCAGGGAGAAGCCTGGAACCCCAAGCCAAGAAGTCACTAACAGCTCAGAAGCATTCATGTGCAAGGCCTTAGCTAAATCCTCCAACTTGGGCTCAGCGGCAGAATGAATAAAGGGAACTACATTCTGCACCGGCAGCTCAGTAAACTCTACATACTCCTCCATGGTAGGCCCCAAAATGAAGTCAGCAAACATGAAACATCTCAATGCCGGGTCATAGAATTGCATCAAGGTGTACAGCCCATTCATCTCAACAGCAGTTGGCTTGCAGACTAATCTCAGCAATCTCCCATGACTCATTCTGAAACTTCTCCTAACCTCCTCATCAGCAAGAGACATCAGACCAAGTAAAGGAGTAATGTCAGGTGTAGGCAACTTATACGCAACTGTCTTCCTCAAACCAGCCATGGTCAATAAGCAGAAGTCCGGGCACTAGAACCAGGGAATATGCAAATGCACCTGCAGCACAGACACACATTAATGGGATGCAATGATAATGATTATGCAAACAATGCAACGCAAGTAACATGCAACAGGGACCAAATGCCATAGCTGAGAAGCCTGAACCATATCAAAAAGTCTCGGATAAACTCTCCAGAATTCCTCAAACCCTGGTCTCAGATAGACCGACAACAAAGCTCCAACACTGGTCTCTGATAGACCTCACATCATAACCCCAACTGGTCTCTGACAGACCTCAAATCATAACTCTGACTGGTCTCTGATAGACCTCACATCATAACCCCCACTGGTCTCTGACAGACCTCAAATCATAACTCTGACTGGTCTCTGATAGACCACACAACTTTCCATAAATACCCAGGATCTCTGATCAAGAAATAGCCGGTATCTGAAGGTCTAGTTACCTGCATAACCCCAAACCCTCTCACGGGTAGGTGTCCTAGTAACTGACAAAGGTACGACATCCTATGCGATCGTCGGCGTCACAGACTTTCAGGGTTGATGATACGGTTCCCAGAAGGAGTGGCATCATCAAATCCTGAAGAGGCCTCACTTAGCCAACTTCCAAATGATCGGTTCCCGGAGTCGACAATTCAGCTGACCAACAGCCCCTTCGACCCAAAGGGTAGAAAAAGAAGCCAACCAGAAGAACCTCGTCCGAGTGTAGATTTCGTGAGACACTAATGCAAGCAAAGCCGGCACGCGCCCACTACTTTCTACTCTAATTCTAGGTGCACTCAAGCCCAGGTCCGGCTTATCTCTCAATCATAAAACACCCGTCACACCCCAAAACAGCAATAATAACAATAATATAGCTGAAGGTAAATGACAAAAATATAAATCCATACAAAATCCTCGACGGGAAAACAAGCGCTAGGATTGACTCGCTCGAGGGACGTTGGATCCCAAACGCATAAGGAACTATCGCAGTCCTTAGCAGCCAGGGGACGTTGGGTCCCCAGCAGAGTCGCCAGCTGTCGCTACTGCGAAAATCGGCGCCGGCTGAACAGAAGAGTCGCCACCGTGCGTTATTTATCCCAACGGAGGGAAAGGAAACGCTCTAGGTAAACCTCGCAAAAAACGGGAAAGGTATGGTCATCGCAACCAAAACCTGGATTCGGGAGTCGGTTACGCAAGGGGAAGGTATTAGCACCCCTCACGTCCGTCGTACTCGACGGGATCCACGCTTGTTTTCAGGTATGGATTGTTATTCTATCTACACTAAGGGTTAAGGGTTAAAAAGAAAAGAAAATGACTCGGTAAAGTATCGCACTTTATGCCTACGTATTCCCGTCTGGAACGAGAAATCAGAGTCAACGTAGTTCGCCTACCTACGGGAAAGGAGGGGAAGGTTGCTCGCTAGGATATCGCATCCTATGCCTACGTACTTCCACATAGCATGGAAGATCAGAGAAAACGTAGTTCGGGCCACGTACGACACAAGTCTGTTTTGATTGTTTTTTATTCCTTCTGAAAAAGGGTTTTTCTGATTACTAGTCCAAGCGGACAAAAATTGACGTTTTGATGAGTTCACATTCTTTTACGGAAGAAGTGTCTTTTACTGTGTTTGAAATCTTATTGTATTTTTCTGTTTGTTTTGAGAAAGAAAAGACAGAACTCTAACCTACGGTTGCGAAGGGAATCAAACTAACCTAATGTTATCATGCATGGGTTAAGACCTAGTGTCTATCATGCTCCTCTCTCGCGTAGAGAGAAACAGAGATCCTAAGGGAATAGACGGAAGCAGAAACAATAGCATATATACAATAAAGCAGTAAAATGCATGGATGCAACAATACAAGCGAGGCAAGGGAGTCCCACTCAACCTCGAACCCAGAAAACAATAGGCAAAAGTGAACAGAATTCACTTTCAACCTAACAGGGTAAACAACAAACAATACAATCAAGGAAAACCAATCAATACATCAAGAAATATAAACAGCAAAAAACTAACAGCCACAGCAGCTCTGCATCAACATCTGTCTTCAAGTCATCTCCAGCAGCTACAAGCTTCAAGCAAGCCTCATCTTCAAACCTTCAAGCAAGATCTGTCATCAGTCTTCAATCTGCAATGGCTTTTCTCCAAATCTCAATCTCCAAGATGAACATCAGTCAACAAGATGAAATGAATGTTAAACAGTCAATTACCTACCAAGGGTGGCTCATTAACTGTTAACATTATACTGACAGTTTTCTCTCAAAAGTTCTATCTTTCAAATACATTCACTAATCCTTTCGAAGGAAGGAGGTGGATATTTGAAAGAGACTTTGAATCATAGAGAAAGAATGGAGGCAAACAAAGCCTTCCATGTTTGTGAATCAAGTTCTCTACTCTAGAGCTCTGCCTAGCTCCTAGATCCTACAAACTTCAACAGCTGCCAGCTAGAGATACTCCTCATCACCTCTGGAATTTAGTCTTCATTCTCTTTGATCTCCAATGGGCTTCATCTTCACAAGTCTTCAGCTCTCCCAATCCCCAAACAAACCCAATACCCCCACACAGACAAAATAATAACCCTAAAGAGGGCACACCACACAATCAATCAAATACCAGCAATATACTAATAGCAGTAGTTGAATAGGGGAAACCTAGTAATTTCTAAGGGGTCTAATATCTACCCATAATCCCTATAGTCCCATACCCCAAAGATTCAATCTACAACTCCTAAGGGAAATGATTTAATTCTCCTATGTTATCTCCTAAACCCTAGTTTTGATCAAGTTATTCACACCTAAACAAATCACCTAAAATCAAGTTCTAAAATCATGAATTAAATTTTATATACAATATAAAGATCTAAGCTAATCAACCTAAAAAGAATGGATCAAAAATATAAAAGCATTTAATCAAACTAAAATCACCAAATTCATGCATCAAACTAAACATTATTTAATCCTATTTAAAAGAAAATATGCTAAAAATATAAAAATAAAATGAAATTGGAATTTTTTTGAATGATAATTTTCTTAACAAAATTATGAACAATATGCAAAAAGAACCAATTAAAATCATGCATTTTTCGATTATTTATGATTTTCCAAAGAATTGAAATGAATTAAGAAAAATTGAAATGAATTAAATGAAATGAGGGGTGCAGCAAGCATTAATTCCAGTTGAAAATGAGAGATGGGCCCAGACTGGGGGGCGCGCATAGCAAGCGCGTCTGGGCCCAGTGCATTCTGAAAATATAAAAAAAATTAAAAAACAATAAACGGTGCAGTTAGCAAGATTTTTAGTTCATTTTAGTTTGGGCCTGCATTTGGGGGGTGGCATTAGCAAGGAATCATAAAGCCCAGTCTGAGGGTTTTAGTTAAACGGTGCGTTTCACCTTTTGAATCTCCCTCCGTTTTCCAATTGAACCAAGGCCATTGGATCTAGTTCTGAGTCCAAGTCAACCTGGCCATCCAACGGCATCCATTCATCGTCTACCTCTAGAAACCCTAGGTTCTGAAATAACCTCCCCATGCACAAACTTTCACCAGCTCTGTTCTCCCTCAATATTCCATGAAATTACACGATGTAAGAACCAAAAGTGATCTACTCCTTCCCCTCTACACAGCCATGTCATCAATTCTTTCTAAAACTCAACCAAGCTTCAAACCCGATAGGTGTAACAACTCGGCTCCACCATTTTCCCCTGACATCAAACTTGAGAATTCTTGCTAAATTCTATCCTAACATGATCTACACCTTATGTTGATCAACCTGAGCTATTCAATGAAGATTATCGTGCCATAAACAATGAGTTACAAACCCTAACAGTCTTGGTATACCTATGGCAAACCTCATGAAACTGCCTCAAACTTTGTGAAATCCATCATCTAACCTATCCTAACAGTTCTAACCCTACAATTCCCTAACATGCTAGCTAATTCAAGCAATTCGAATGAGAACCAACCTGGTGTAAATGGTGAAAACAGTTGTAGAATTCTTCCAATCCAATGCTTGCAATGATCTAGATTGGATCAGTGAACTTGATTCTGAGTTCTGTATGCAAAAACTCTGGCTCAAACCTCTTGGATCTTGCAATTGAAACTTTCTTGCACTTTGGATGATGAAGTTGTATGGCACGAGTTCTCTTCAATTCAACCAAGTTCTTGTGTGAATTGTGATCTATGAAAGATGTTGATGATGAACAGATCAAGAAAAATGGAAATTGATAGAGATTTTATGGAGTTTGAGATGCTTTTGCAAATTGGAAGATTGAAGTGAAACTTGGTATCATGCACAAAATGAATCACCAACCATGGCATGAAGCTACTCCATTAAATATATAGATGAGAATAGAAAGCCCTAGAACCTTGGAGAAACTTCCCATGCACACTTTCCCTTGGATTTGGATTATGTAACTTCCTTTGTAAGTAACCAAGCATAACTTTCAAATCTTGAACCAAACTCAAAAATACACTTTTTCCAATGTTCTTAAAACATTTTTTCCAATCAAAATGACCTATAATTTCATCCCATTTGACCAAATTATGAAAAATCTCAATTTTAGGTCATTTTTTATTCATTAAATTCCCCAAATTTGAAACCTTGAGCTATGAGCCTTTCCAATCTTTCATGGTCACTTTTCTAGACTCAAAATGTCATTTGGAACAAGTTTGATGTTGTGAAGTTTTCCATTTGAAGCTTCCTTGTATGAGTTTTGGGCATAGGCTTGAAATGACCTGTAATTCTTAGATGACCAAAATACCCTTTGCTTGCCAAGACCATAAGTAGAGTTCCACAAATCATATGAAGGAATACCATACCATTCTAGAAAGCTAAGACAATGAGGAACAACTCGTATGTTTACCAGAAATTCATTTGAAATCTCCTTGATGGGTAAACGTTGCTTGGAAGTCAAGTAACTTTCACAGACAAAATTTTAGATACCTCAGATGACCTGTAATTTGCAAGGACCATAACTTGAGTTCTATAAATCTCCTTGATGTCTTCCACCACTCAAATTAAAGGTATTGAGATCCTCTACAAGTTTCATGCTGGCCAAGGATCCATTTGAAGTTTGACTTATCTTGCTTGGAAGTTTGACCTAAATCAGGGGATTTTACACAGAAACCCTAATTTGGTAACTCCTCTTCTCCTTGACTCCTCTTGATTTTTATTTAGCACAACACCATATCCATATCCATGTAGCAAATAATGAATCCCACATTCTTCAAATGATCCTTGATACCCTTCAAAACACTTCTTTGACCTAGGATTGACCTAGTGTTGACCCAGGTGAAACCCTAGTTGACTGACTTCAACTGAGGCTCTTGCAGTCATTCCAATGACTTGGTTCTTCTTCAAAATGATCATCTAGGCTCTTCATAACATCCATACACACCTCATGCTCTTGGCTCATAGCTCACACTTCCTCTGACAATTCCCAAACAACCTCAAGATAGGAGAGAACTCACTGATCAACCTGCCAACTCTCCAAAGCTCAAATTCTTCCCTGATGACCTGAGCAGTCTTTGAATATGAATGAAACCCTTGGATATGCCTCTTGAGATAAGAATAGCACTTGATCCCTTGATAAAGATGGCTGGCTAATGCTATGCAATGCAGATGAATACACTATGTACATGATGACAATGCAAATGACTATGCAATTGAAACATAAACCTAGGTTAGAAAAGGTTGGGCAAATTTTGGGGTGCAACAATCTCAAACAACTCTAAGACACTTAATAAAGAATGATGAACGATGTGAACCACAAGCCTTAAGCATATGGGAAATGGTGAGTGGGGGGTTTCTCCTCACTTGTCTAAAGTGTTTAGTGTATGCCCCTTGGGTGATATGCAACACGTTCATTCCTATATCATAGTCTTTAGTGCAATGTGAATCTTAAACAAATTCAATTCACCTCATTAAAAATCTTTTAAAAAGTTCAAACTTTTTATCCTTCTAGATTGTTTTAAAATCATTTTCAGAAAAGAGTACATTATTTTTCCATTCTACCGCAAACAGGCATCGACCCTAACTGCTGGAATAAGAACTTAACGTCACTCATAAAAAACACTTAACCAACCAGTGGTCTAGTTTACCCGACTTACGTTTGCTCTGATTTCTCGTACCAGATGAGGATATGTAGGCACAAGACGGTGATGTCTTGGCGAGCAAGCTTTCCCCCCATCACCCATAGTTTTCCGAACTATGTTGACTCAGACTTTCCCATTGCATGAGGGAATACGTAGGCATAGGGCAACAATGTCCTATCGAGTCTCCTTTTTCTTTTCCCTGTCCTATTTAGCAGTAGCTTTTAGATAACACGCCTTTTGAATAGACAACAAGTGTGGATCCCATTGAGTACAACAGACGTGAGGGGTGCTCATACCTTCCCCTTACGTAACCGACACCCGAACCCATTATTTGGTTGTGATGACCTTGTCTTCTACTTTCTTTTAGTTTTCTTTGATTGTTTACTTTCCCTCTCTTTGGGATAAATAACATTTGATGGCGACTCTTCTATTTGTTTCCGCCAGCCTTTTTCGCAGTTGTGATAATCAGGCACCAGATTATTTTTTTAGCATATTCTTTTGAACATGGGGGATAGTTCACATGTTGTTTCAAACATTATACAGGTGCAATGTCAAATGACAAGTTTAGAGGCCAAACTATGCTCATAATAGGTAGTAACGGGCGATTCCCCGGGCTTTCCTCCTTGTGGCGCCAAGAAAATTCAAAATTTCCATGTGTTAATCGATTAAGACATTTTGCCTAGCAAAGTGTTAATCGATTAACCAATGCAAATTTTGTCCAAATTGCTTCATTTCCAGCGCTGCAGCTTTTGGTCCCAATTCCAATCACTCAATTTCACTTTCACACCAGTAGAAGGATCTAGAAGTGGTTCCAAATTTGATTTATTTTCCAATTAATTCAAATTCCCTCCAAATTTCAAATATTTCCATTCCCAATTCCACTCCTAATTTCCATTCCTCACATTAAACCAAACTTTAAGTCACATTTAATTCCAAACCTAAACCATACTTAAATCATTTTTCTCAAAACCTCTCATAACTCTCACTCATTTTCTGATTTTTCTACACGTCTCACTTCAATTCTCTCATTCCAAAACTCTCATAGAAGCTCCATAGCCAAAAGCTTCACAAATTGTTCATTGCAGTTTGTGAATTCTTGAGCTAATCGTTCATTGTATCATCATCCTTGGTTTAATTCTGGTGTAGAAGCTCATTTAGATCTTGTATTAAGTTGGTGGAATCACTTCTTAAAGAGCTTTTGCTTATCTGTCGATTATTGGTTGGATCTTCAAGTTTTATTGCTAGAGATTCATAGATCCTTGGATTTCTTGCTTGGATCTATTTATTACAGCTTAATAACATTCACAAAAGCAAATCTCAGCTTTGTAGGTTAGTAAATCCTAAATCTAGCTTTGATTTTGCTTAATCTTGCATTTCACGTTGTAGATCTTTGTCTTTTTGGTGATATTTGATCTATTGCTTGTTTTGATCAATAATTTTGGTGTTTGTTGGATCTAATTGATGTTTGATTGTTGTAATTTGGTATAATTTTCGTGCATATTTGATTGGTTAAGCATGTGGATGGATACATAAGTGATTAATTGTTGAAAAGTTCTTTTAAATTGGTGATTTTCGGCTACTGCGTCAGTGTTAATCAATTAATTAGTTGTAGTGCAAAACTGGTTAATCGATTAACTAGTGTTATTTTCAGGTTTTTTGGCTTTTCAAAAGAGGTTAATCGATTAACCACTTTTTCCTAGTAAATGGTTAATCGATTAACACTGATGCAAAATGTATTTTTTGTGCTTTTTCAAGCTTCTTTTGATCCCCTTCCACTTTTAATATTCATGGATTGATATGAGGCATATTTGTGGACTGCTTTTGAGCTGTTTCATCATACTTCATAGCATGCGTGTGATTCTTTGACGCACGACTTGTGGTTTTCGTGTTGCGCATCCGTGACTTTTATTTTGCACTCTTGGTATGATGATCATGTTGCGTAATAATATGTACCATCTCAATTTCTGATTATTAATGTTCATCTTCCTGGATATATGTCACATGCTTATGTTCGTTTCCGATTCCGCAAACGCATGTTTGTTTGATTGATTAATTTGTGTTGGATATGCATGATATTCTTGATGAATGATTTATTGTGCATCGAACTTATTTGTTGCAATGTTAATGCATGCAAGCTGCCTGAGCTTTTACACCTGTTGTTCTGGATTTTAGCATGCTGTTAATTGTGCATCTTTTCTACCTACTACTTTTTACACCTGCTATGTGTTGAAACATGGGCTGTTAAATGCTGTTGTGCTTATTTGTTGGGTTTTTATTGCTGTTCTGAAGCTGGAGCGTTGTTATAGCTGCTGTTTTTTGCTTGTTTTCCTTGTTTTGGTTTGTTCTTGCATGCTCCCTTAGGGCCTCCTAGTCCAACTTAATTTATTTATTAAGCTTGGAGTAGGATAGACATTAGGCTCTCAATCCTTTGCATGAAAACATTAGGGTAGTTCCATTTAACCTTAACCTTAGGTCCATTATTTGTGTGAAAACATTAGGATAGAATTTCCTTCTGTGGGACCTTAGGGTCATTTTTGATGACAACGTTAGGATCGAGTTTCCCTTAGATCTTTCATGTGCCTTTCTCTTCTTCTCTCTTAAAACAACATCAAATCATTCAAAAAATATGATGTGAATTGTGCGCCACGAGCCTTAAACATGTGAGATGTTTGGATCGTTAGCGCAAAGTATCTGATCATATGTCATAGAATTTAGTGCGATACATGTTCCAAATAAAGTTAATTCACTTCTCTAAAACTCACAAACAAATACAAATCATTTTCATCCTTCGAGATCATTTATCAACTCATTTTCAAAAAGAGTACATTATTTTTCCATTCTATCACAAATAGGCATCAACCCTAACTGCTGAAATGGGAACTTAACGTCGCTCATAAAAATCACTAAGCAACCCATGGTACGCCGAACTACGACTGCTCTGATTTCTCATTCCAGATGAGGATACGTAGGTACAACACGACAATGTCTTGGTGAGCATCCTTCCCCTATCACTCATAATCTTTTGAACTAGGTTAACTCTGACTTTCCCATTGCATGAGGGAATATGTAGGCATAGGACGACATAGTCCTATCGAGTCTCCTTTTTCTTTTTTGTTCTTGTTATGTTTAGTAGCAGGCTTTAGATATCACACCCTTTGATTAGACAACAAGAGTGGATCCCGTTGAGTACAACGAACGCGAGGGAGTGCTAATACATTCCTTTTGTGTAATTGACTAGCAAACCAAGGATTTGGTTGTGAGACCATGTCTTCTCCCTTTTTTGAGTTTTTCTTCGATCGTTTCCTTTCCTCTGTCGGGATAAATAACGTTCGGTGGCGACTCTTCTATTTTTTCCCGCTAGGTGTTTTTCGTAGTTGCGACAACTGGCTACTCTGTTGGGGAGTCTGGTTCCCTATGCGAGTTAATCCCAACGCTTGTTTGCTTCTGTTTCATTGGGTGTTTATTTTTGTGCATTTATTTGTTGTATCTATTGTATGTTATCATGTTTTACTGCATTTGATTATTGTTATCATATTGTTCAACTGCTGTTATGTTGTTGGGTGGGATGGTTCAATGAGAGATCAGCCTAGTACCCAAGCTCGAGTACACACAAAGGATTAAATTGGTCTCTTGTTGACTTGCGTGGCGTTTGAAATGTACTGTTGGCATGAGTTTGCATCCAGACAAGGTTTTCTTGGGAGATGTTATGTCCTGTATGTTTATATAGTAGCCAGAGTGTTCCCTTGAGAGCTTATGACTCTAGAGACTGTTCATGGGAAATCAGTTGAGGCCTCCTTGATTGATGATATTGTCAAACCAGAAACGGTGAACGTATCATCATTTCTTGGCCTGAAAGTCTGTGATACTGAGGACCTGCTAGGATCTCGTATCTAAGACTAGAACCCTCATGTGAGAGGGGATGGGTTTTGCAGGAAACTTTGACCTTCGACCTACCTGGTTTTATAGTTTTCTTATTAGTATGGATTTTTGATCCTGGTATTCTTGGTATTATGGTTATTCTGGAATTCCAGTATTTTGGATATCTTGTTAGAGCGGAATTATCACCTTATTCAGTCAGCAACATGTTTTAAGAATATGGAAACCTTGATCCCATGTTTGCTTTTGCATTTTAACATTCATTTTTGTTTGTTTCTAGGGTTTGCATCTTATCTTTGATTCTCGTTGACAAGCTCTCCACAGATGGGTAATGGTAGGAAAGACATCATCAGCTAGAAGTTTCAATCGCCAGATTTGAAAGGATGGTTATTCACACCTTGTTACAGTTCTACGATCCTACTCTAATGTGTTTCACGTTAAGGTATTATCAGTTAGGTTCTACTCTGGAAGAGTTTTCACTCATTTAAGATGTTTCAGTCAAAAATTAGTTGCCTTTCCATGAATTTATGGAAATTCTTGATCTGAAAGCTATTGTCGACGCTCTTTATTTGAGCACGTCTATGGTGAAGGATAATCTAAAATCCAAGGGTGATTTATCTGGCTTCCTGTTAAGTTCTTTGGTGACTAAAGCTTTGATATATACTAAGGCCTGTAGCGGGACTACTTTCAACGCCATACTCGCTTTGTGTATTTATGGAACTGTTCTCTTCCCTAATTTTTTAGGTTTCATAGATATGAATGCCATTTGGATTTTTATGTTGAAGAATCTTGTGCCAACACTCCTTGGTGATGTACACCTCTCAATGCACTCAAGGAACTATAAGAATACAGGCGGACTTCTTTATTGTTGTGCCCTTCTTATCTACAAGTGGTTCATGAGTCATCTCTCGCGGGATGGCACTCTTGTTGATACTAAAGACTCCTTGAATTGGGGAGAAAGAGTAATGGGCCTTGTTGCTAGGGATATCCAATGGTTAAATAAAAGATTGTTGGGAATGAAGATGATTTACAGTTGGAGGAGTTTCTCAATGTCCCTCTTATGGGATTAAGGGGCGAAATCAACTACAATCCGTCCCTTGCTAGGAGACAGTTGAGGTATACATTAAGGGTTCCTCCAACAGATGAAGAGGTGAAGGAATATTTTTTTTATAGTGGGACTGACAATCTCGAAGCCATAAAGAGAGGCGTGAGAACTTGGGGCATTATTTAGAGAAGAGGAAATCCGTTCCTAGGTAAACGTGATTGCAAACCCTATCTCCCTTATATAGAGTGGTTGAAAGAGAGGGTGGAAGCCATTCACTTGGCTTTTCTAGTAAATACTCTTTTGTATCCGTTAGCCATTGAACAACCTACGACGGTGGATATTGAAAGGTATAACAAGCTTTGGGCCAAAAAAGAAGAACTTCGTAAAGAGAATAAAGAGTTGAGGATGGAGGTCTCTCGGTTGGGTCATGATAAGAACGAAGCAGTCTATGTTTCCAAGGTGAAGAAGGAACTTCTAGTCAAGAGAGAGAAAGAACTAGAAGAAGAAATCAAGAATAGAGAGAGGGTAGACCAAGATCTGAAGAGTGCCAATAGTATCCTACATCAGAGAAAGAAAGATTTAGGCAGAGCTCGCCTTGAAATTTCAAACTTCAATAGCCAATGGAACGCCATAATGATGGCTCACAAGACGAACTCCATGACTAGATTGAAAATGTGAAGTTGTACCTCGAAGTTAAAGAGAGAGAGGTCAGAAGATAGTCATCTCACAGATGCCAAAGGGAAAGAGTAGCTTAAGGAGACTTTGTCAGCCTTAGAAGAACTCAAAGTTCAAGCGGGGGTGAAGAAGCCCAAACTCGAAGACGCCTTTGGAGAAGATGCTTGGGAGGATTATTGTTGCTATCTAGAGGGGATCATGCAAAAGAGGGGTATTCTTATTCAGGAGTTAATCTAGAGACCGAAGCATCCTGACACCAAAAAGCTATTCAAGGAGGTTTAAGCCTGGTGCAAGGAGCATATTCGCTAGGGCGATTTGTCCTTGGTGGATATTGATGATATGTTGGTGTCATCTTTATTCTGTTTATCTGGACCACCATCCGGCTTGTTGACTGAGGTCATTGACTTTGCATATTTGATTTTATATCTTATGTATTGACTTGGTTTTCTTATTCAATCTATGAGCAGCTTTACCAGTGTTCTATCCATATCTCTTGTTTATTGTTGTTTAAACTCGAATCAAGGTGTAGAACACCCTGGAGATATTCAAACATGACATTTGCATTTGCATTATCATACTCATATGCATAACAGGTGTTTTGGGCTGGCTTTTATCATATCTATTTGGTTTTCTTCAGCAGGATAACATATCCTTATATTCACATGTATCATAAAAGAGGAAATTAGAAGAGGATTATGGATTATATTCAGGAAGAGATATTGGAAGTATGGACTCACGTGGCTCAATTCATGGAATTGATGCAGAATGTGGCCTAAGGGAAAGAACAGTTGAGGACTTTGGTTTAGCATCTGGTTGACGCTCCCATAGTCGATGACAGTGGTGGTTCATCCAGGTGGTAATGTTGTCAACCCTCCCGTCGGAGGTGGTACTGGTGTTGTCATTCCTCCAGGCAGAGGTGGCACAAGTGTTGTTGTAACTCCCGACAGAGGTGTTGCTGGTGGAATTCCCAGGGTATTGGTGAGGGAGGTGTTTGTGCTTTCCATGGATCCGGTGGAGCTCATAACCATTAATGGGAGGAAGACATACAAGAGGATGTGTTTTCCATTCGTGACTTAGATGTTGGTCTCCCATCTGAAGCGGATAAGAAATTCAAAAGGATTTAAAAAAGAATGTGTGTTATGAGAACCATAATGCTTTTGGTATCGATATGACTGATCTTGATTTGGTCCCAGGATTAAGAATCTCACCCATGTTCAAAGTCTTGGACTTTGACAAGTATAAGGGAACAATATGCCCCAAAACTCACATTCGGGCCTACTATCGAAAGATGTTTGTCTACTCCGAGGATGAGAAGCTGCTCATGCACTACTTCCAAGATATCCTGGCTGGGGCATCTTTGAAGTGGTATATGGGATTAAAGAGGACTTACATTAGAACTTGGAAAGATCTTGCTAAAGCTTTTGTCAAGCATTATCAGTACAATAGTGATATGGCGGCCAATAGAATTCAATTCCAGAATATGGTTCAGAAGGGGAATGAAAGTTTCGAGGAATATGCCTAGAGATGGCGCGAGTTAGTGGCCAGAGTTCAACCTCTGATGATGGAGAGAGAGTTCATCGATATGTTCATGGGTACCCTTCAGGGGCCTTATTTCGAGAAGTTGGTTGGGTGTGCATCTTTAGGGTTTTCTGACCTGGTAATGGCTAGAGAAAGAGTGGAAAGTTGAATCAGGGTTAGGAAGATTCAGAATAGTAATGGTTCCTCGTCTGGAGGAAGTAAGAAGTCGTAAGTTAGAGGTTCCAAGAAGAGAGAAGGGGACACTAATTCGATTTCTTCTTATCAAGGTAAAGGAAGAGCCAATCAAAATTATACATAGCAGGTTGCTACTGCAGCTATTCCGGCTGTGACTCAGTAACAACATAATGCTCCTCGCCGATATTCAGATCGACCAAGGATGGTGAATAGGCAGTTCGAGACTCCGCCTATTCCATATTCTCAATTGCTACAACATTTACTTCAGTTGCAGTTGGTTTAGAAAAGAACAATGACACCGCTCACTGGAACTCCTCCACCAGGATATGATGCAAATGCTCAATGTGAGTTTCATTCTAGGGCATCCGGATACAATATTGATAACTGCAAGCCGTTCAAGCATAAAGTGCAAGATTTGGTTAACTCCAAGGCTATTAAATTTAGTAATGATGGACCTAATGTAATTCAAAACCCTATGCGTAATCATGGTGTGGCAAGGGCCAATGCTATTGGAGATGAGGATAGGTTAAATTTGGTTGCTAATGTGAATGAGTTGAAGACTCTTTTGTTGGTTGTTAAAGAGTGTATTTTGAACGGGCTGTTTTCCCAGGTTGTGCTTTAGATTGTCAAAGATGTGTATTGTAGCCAGAGGGTTGTGACCTTTTGAGGAATGGTATATACAAACTAATGGATGATGGACATAACTAGTTTTGTGGATGAAGTTAATGATGCTAGTGATGAGGTTAATGGTGATGGTAGGGACATTACAACAATATCAATTCCGTACAAGACCGTCTATATTTCAGCGCCTGTTCGACAAGCACCTGTCATTATGACTACACCGAGGCCGATACCGTATGATAGTACCAAGGCAATTCCGTGGAACTACGGAGCTGAGGTATTTTGTAATGGACAAAAACAAGAGTTGTTGGGTTTTTCTGACGTTGGGTCTACTGTGGATAATATTGTTGGTACCAGGGGTATCACGCGCAGTGGTAGGGTCTTTTCTCTGCCAAATGTTAATGTTGATAGATCTGATAAGGGTAAAGGGAAGTTGGTCATGGATGATTCTGTGCAACAACAGTTAGGTGATGCTTCTTTCTCAAAAGATGTAGAGGAATTTATGAGGTTGATTCAAAAAAGTGATCACAAGTTTGTCAACCAGTTGAATCAGACACCATCGAAGATCTCCATTCTCTCATTGTTAATATGTTCCGAGGCACATAAAAATGAACTGCTGAAGGTGTTGAACTCTTCCTATGTTCCTTAGGAGGTTTCACTGAATCAACATGAAGGGGTAGTTGTCCATGTTAACATAGGGAACAATCGTGGGTTTACCAATCTGGATTTGACGCTGGCGGGAAGAAATCATAATAAGGCCTTGCATATCTCCATCGAGTGCATAGGCTCTTTGTTGTCCCATGTGTTGGTAGATACTGGGTCTTCATTGAACGTGTTTCCAAAAAAGGCCCTTATGTAGTTGGATACACAGGGCGTGATTTGCAGGTCTAGTGATTTGGTAGTATGGGCTTTTGATGGATCTAAAAGGTCTATTTTTGGTGAGGTGGTTTTTCCTATTCAATTTAGGCCGGAAGCTTTTGAAACAACTTTCTACATCATAGACATCCAGCCTTCCTATAAATGTTTGTTGGGTCATCTATAGATTCATTATGTTGAGGCAGTTACTTGAACTCTACATCAGAAGCTTAGGTACATGGTTGAAGGAAGGGTTGTTACCATATGCAAAGAGGAAGACATTATGGTTAGCCACTTATCATCATTTAAGTATGTTGAGGTCGATCGAGAAATACATGAGACCCTCTGTTAGGCTTTCAAAGTAGTTCATATTTAGAAGGAGCCTCCCGTGGAGGATAAAAATGCTGAGGTTTGAATGTCATCTTTGAAAGAAGTGCATGATGTGGTTGAGGCTGGCAGTTCCCAAGGATGGGGCCAAGTTCTTGAAGTGTCAATGAAGAATGATAAGTTTGGACTGAGTTACAAGCCATCGCAATCTCCGCCAAGGTTTAAGGGTCCTGTCAAGTATACAAGCGTCGGGGTTATTTTTGATAAGATTCACGCAATAGGGGAAGACGAGGTCGATAGCGACTGCACATGGATAACTGGGTTCGCCCCTACATCCCAGGCCAAAAATTGTGCAACTTGTCTTCGGAGGAAGTCACTTGGTCACTCGCGAAGAGTAATTTTTCTTGTTTTTACATATGTCACTTCGCGTGCTCTGCCCAAGGCGTAGTGACTCATTTGTAGTGCCACAGGTTTTACTTTCAATGCTATCATGAATAAAGGACGTTTTGCACTCAAATGTTTTGCTCCCTGTTTTTCATTTTACTTTTTGCATCTTTAAAAATGGAAATGTGTTTTTGTTTTGTTTTGTTCATCTTTGCATTCTTAATAAAACATCAAACATCAGTCATGCAGATCCATTCCCTCATATTCCATCAATAATGATTTAGCTATGACTCGGTATGACTTTGACAATCTTGTTTACCCTGCTGAAGAGGAGATTGATGAAGACAAGAACTTTCTGAGGAATAGGAAGACTGTTGAAATAGGAAGACAAGATTATTATGCCACATCAAGAGGATATCAATATCATTAATCTAGGTACCGAGGATGCAAAGAAGGAAATAAGGATTGAGGCCGCATTAGAAGACAGTGTCAAGAGAAGATTGGTTGAAATGCTCCAAGAGTATGTGGATATCTTCGCTTGGTCTTACCAAGACATGTCTGGGCTTGACACGGTCTTTGTTATGCACTGTTTTCCTTCATGGATGGTTTCTATGGGTACAAAAAAATCAAAATAGCCACCAAAAGACATGGAGAAAACGATGTTCATAACACTATGGGGGACGTTCTATTATAAGGTGACGCCCTTTGGATTTAAAAATGTTGGGGCAACTTATCAGTTGGCAATGGTGACTTTATTTCATGATATGATTCACAATGAGATTAAGGTCTATGTTGATGACATGATTGCGAAGTCACAGACGAAGGAAAAGCATCTTGTTAATTTGTCGAAGCTATTTGAAAGGTTAAGGAAATTAATGCTGAGGTTGAATCCGAACAAGTGCACCTTCGGGGTAAGGTCTGGTAAACTGCTGGGTTTCATTGTTAGTGAAATATGTATCGAGGTTAATCCTACCAATATAAGAGCTATACAAGAGATACCTGAGGCGAAATTAGAAAAAGAGGTTCTTGGTTTCTTGAGGAGGTTGAACTACATTTCTAGGTTCATCTCTCATCTTACAGCCACATGTGAACCAATATTTAAATTTTTGAGTAAAGATCAAGTGGTCAGGTGGAATGAAAACTATCAAAAAGAATTTGAAAAGACAAAAGAATATGTACAGGAACCTCCGATCCTCATGCCTCCAATGGCAGAAAGACCTTTGATTATGTATCTGACGGTTCTTGAGAATTTGATGCAGTGTGTGCTCGGTCAACAGGACGAGACAGGTGGAAAATAGCATCCCATCTACTACCTGAGTAAGAAAATTATTGATTATCACTCGAGGTACTCAATGCTGGAGAAAACATGTTGCGCATTCACTTGTGCAACTAAGCGTTTGAGGCAGTATATGTTAAACCATACAAACCTGTTGATATCGAAGATTGATCTGATTAAGTATGTGTTTGAGAAGCAAGCACTCACTGGAAGTATTGCCCATTTGCATATGGTTTTGACAGAATACAATATTCAATACATTTCCCAAAAAGCTATCAAGGGAAGTGTCATGTCAGAATATCTTGCTCAATAACCTATTAAGGACTATCAGACGATGAAGTTTGAATTTCCAGATGAATATATCATGTTTTTGAAAATGAAAGACTATGATGAGCCTTTTCCTGATGAGGGGCCTGCAATTGGATCTCAATGGAGTTTGATTTTCGATGGTTCTGTCAACTAATATGGTAACGGAATTGGGGAAATCATTACTACTCCTCACGTCTCTCACATAACATTCACTTCCCGATTGACGTTCACTTGCACCAATAACAAAGTAGAATATGAAGTGTGCATCATGGGTTTAGAAGAGGCCATTGATCTGAGGATCAAGAATCTTGATGTATATGGCGATTCAACGCTGATGGTTAATCAGATTAAGGGTGAATGTGAGACTTGTAAGACAAAATTGGTGCCTTATAACAATTACACCAGAAGGTTGTTACCTTTATTTGACAGGGTTGAGTTATATCACCTTCCTCGGGTTAAGAAACAGACGACAAATGTGTTAGAACCATTAGCTTCAATGTACAAGGTAAATTATTGGAAAGAAGTTTTGACAATCAACATCATGCGTCTTGATATACCTGCTTTTGTATTCGCTGCTGAAGACGTGTCAGATGATAAACCTTGAATTCATGATATCAAGTGCTTTCTTAAAAGTCAAGAATACCCTTCAAAGGCATCAAACAAAGATAAGAAGACTCTGAGGAGGCTTTCTAGTAATTTCTTTCTAAACAAGGACGATGTGTTGTATAAGAGGAATTTTGACATGGTCTTGCTCCGTTGTGTCGATGAACATGAAGTAATCCTGTCGATGGAGGAAGTTCACGATGGTTCTTTCGGTACTCATGCTAGTGAGCATGCTATGGCTAGAAAATTATTCAGATCAGGATATTATTGGATGACTATGGAGTCTGATTGTTTTAAATATGCCAGAAAGTGTCATAAATGCCAGATTTATGCTGATAAGTTGCATGTACCATCGACTCCTCTAAATGGGTTGACATCTCCCTAGGCCCTTTGCTATATGGGGCTATGATATGATCGAAAATATTAAACCTATTGCTTCTAATGGGCATCGCTTTATTCTAGTTGTCATTGACTACTTTACCAAGTGGGTGGAAGCGGCCTCGTTTGTCAACGTTACCAAGAAGGTAGTTGCTCGAGAATCACTAGGGAAAAGAGGAGTCCATAGATTCACTGGGGAATATACATCCACCCACTGGGGAAGTATGAAGCCAAAGAAACTCACTAGGAATACAGGGTGACTCCAATGGGGAACAAAGGATGACTCCACTAGGGAGCAAAGGATGACTCCACTAGGGAAAAAATCCTCAACACCAATAAACATGTATCACATGATGGACAATGGGGAAAGTCTATTCAATCTTGATAATCACACACGATTAAAGAATCAATCTAAAAGTGATGTCAGTCTATGCTTCAAATGGGGATTTTTGTTGTAATGGTCTACAAGTGCTTCTGCAACCTTGAGACTTCTTGGGGGAAACAAAATGTTTTCTTTTAATCCTTCAAAATGTCAAAGAAAATTTATGTTCTTTCATTATGTTTTCAAAAAAAATATTAATTCAAAACTTTTCACTTTCAAAATCATTAACAAATAAATGACATTTTACATAACAAGGAAAAGTAGAGAAAGCATAAATGACAAGAACTGATTAGGAAAAATATGTATTTATTCAAGAATGGTAGCTTGCCAATGGCAGAGCTCCATGGAATGTTACAATATGAAAAATGGAAATAGGGAAAGGTTACATTGAATCCAATGACAACTACTAGCCCTAATAATCAAGACTTCCCAAAACCTTGCTTCTGATGTAGTGAAATGCCTTTTATCTCTAATTTTTTCTTGGATCACCCTTTTGGGTTTTCAATCCACCGTGAAGCTCATTTTTACCTAAGTCTCTCTTTCGGGTTTTCAACATAGCGAGATTTTATTTTTCTTATTTTTATCCCTAAGCTTTGCATGGATCTCCTTCATAGGTTTTGATCCACCAGGATACCCATTTTTTTTCCTAAGTCGCCTTTCCAGGTTTTTGACTTAGCGGGCTTTGTTTATGCATAACATTTTTTGACTGCATTATAGTTCACATGGCGTGAAAGCTCTTCACCATCCAGTGTTATAAGCTTTATTAAGCCTCCGGAGAAGGTTGTTTTCATCACAAATGGGCCTTCACAATTGGGAGTCCACTTTTCGCACATGTATCTGTGAACCGGCAAGATTTTCTTGAGTACAAACTCTCATTCTCTTAATTCTCGAAGACGGACCTTCTTGTCAAACGCCCTCTTAATCCACTTTTGTTACAACTGATCATGGCACATCGCAGTCACGCGTTTCTCATCAATGAGGTTTAGCTGATCAAATCTGTCTTGGACCTACTCTACTTCATCTAGCTTGGTCTCTATTAAGACTCTCTTGGATGCTCAATCTTAAAAATTTCACATATCTATTTCATGGTTTTGTTATTGAGGTGTGTTCCATTATCAGTAATAATTCGGCTTGGGATCCCATAAAGACAGATAATCTCTTTTTTGATGAATCGGGCAACCACTTGTTTTGTCACATTGGTATAGGTGGCAGCTTCTACCCATTTGGTGAAGTAGTCAATTGCAACCAAGATAAAACGATGACCGTTGGAAGGTTTTGGCTCAATTTCCCCAATCATGTCAATGCCCCACATTGAGAAAAGCCACAACAATGATAAAACATTCAACAGTGTTGGAGGCACGTGCATCCTATCAACATAAATTTTGCATTTATGGCATATTGGAAGCAATCAGACTCCATGGTTAACCAATAGTATCCAACCCTCGAGATCTTTTTAGACATAGCATGTCCATTGGCATGAGTGCCAAATGATCCTTCATGAATTTCTTTGATCAACAGGTCTGCTTCACGTCTATCAATATATCTATGTAGAAACGTGTCATGATTTCTTTTGTATAGCACGTCATTACTGAGGAAAAATTTGGATGCTAATCTCCTCAGAGTCTTCTTATCTAGCATTAGCTGGATATTCCTGGTTTTGCAGGTAATTCTTGATGTCATAGAACCATGGTTTCCCATCAACTTCCTCTTCAACTAACTGACAGTAAGCAGGCTCAGTTTTTATTTCAATGCGAGTAAATGGTGCTTCAGTAAGCAAGCTCATTTTTTATTTCATAGGCCCATTACATACATGTTTCGTTCGTGTTTTATTATGTTTTATCACTTTTACTTTGTTTTCGTGTGTTTTGCAGTTGCCAGCTTCGTTCGTTGTGGATTCAAGAGCAAATCGGAAAAAGGAGAAAAAGAGAAGTAAAAAGTGATAATTCTGCCTCTTCTACTGATATGGCGTTCTCCATTGCAAGCCCATGCCTCATCAATTAATAAAGAGGCAATGTCGTTCTCCATTAGGATGCATATGGCACTTCTGCAACAGAGGCAATTTTCAAGCAGTTTTTGAGCAACTGCTTTTTCCTCCATTCTGCTAACACGTCCAGAGGGGTTTCTTGGGGAGTTTCCTCTATATATAGGTGATGTTGTATTTTCGCAAGTATACGAATAACGTCAGAGTAATATAAAATATTATCGATCCTAAAGAGACCAAACGCCAATCTTTCATTACTATTGTTACGATGTTTATCTAAGGCAAATCAATCGGGAGTTCGTGCGTGCAAAGTAAAATTAAAGTACGAGAATAAATTCAAATTAAAGCAACAAGCTTGGATGTAATTCACATAGCTGGGTAGTATTCCAAATGCATGTACATAGGACTTCTTATAGGGTAATGTTTTCTACTTATGAAAAGAACTAATTTAATGGGAAATGTGTGTACTGTCACTTATAAAAAGGAGCCTACATAGGACTTCTTATAGGGTAATATTTTCCAAATGCGTGTACTGTCACTTATAAAAAGGCACGCATTGCGTTAAAATAATAAACCTATTTTTAAGAAATACAGTTTCTTAACTTAGTTGAAAAGTATTTTGACCTGGAATTTTTAACAAAAAGAGATTCATGCGAACCGGACTTTAAACCCATAAACGCGTCCGAAAATAGTTTTAAAATCGTTTTTCTAAAGTATTAAAAACTCCTACTTAATTGGACCAAGCGCTTTCGCTTCCTTTGAACATTTAAGACTAACCAAGTTTAACTAAAGGTTGGACGACTTTCGATCTTACCCAAAAGAAATGAAGTGCAAAAAACTTGTGTTAAAAATCAGAATAAGCCCTAAGTGATTCTACCGACAGCTTGTATGGAATACCACTTTTACTATGATCCTTACATCCTAACCTTTAAAATTTATCCGGACATGGAAACATAAATAAACATGTTAAGTAATGTGGGAAATAATAGTGTGAGTAAATAATGCGGGAAAAAATGCGGGAAATGAATAGTGCGGGAAATAAATGGAAAGTAAATAAAAACCTGCTCCAAACGGGAGGTTTTAAATCTAGTACAATTGGAAATAAAAAACTGGAAAGAAAATGGCGGCAGGATTAACTTCTACTAGAGTGCTCCAAACCCGATTACAGACTCGACCAGAAGATGCGATAACTTCCCGATGTGAGAAGTTTATCACTTTACAACAAATGACAATATATGGCTTGAGTTCTGTAACTAAGCTTGGATGCCTAGAAATGGAGAAGAACGCGTTTATTTATAGCCTAGGAAAGTACATGGAAAGACTAGAATGCACCCAAACTTCTTTTAGGAGGGAAAGTATAATACAAGGGTGGCGCCCGCCATACCCTCATGGCGCCCGCCATGTGAACTAGAGAAGAAAGAAGTGGGAGTCGTGGCAGTTGACAGCAGTTGAACTCTTATCCAAGTCATGGTCTACCCTATGGTGCCCGCCATGGTGGGTGCCATGTGTACAATTTCCTCAAAAACTGGTCTTTCTTGCCCGTTTTTCTTCATTTCTTCTCGAGGAGCTCTGGAAATACAAAATCCTGAAAACGAAACAAAACAAAAGCATAACACAAGAAAACAGTAATGAAATCCTAAGAAACGTGTGCAATTCGAGTCAAATACATAGTATAATTTAGTGTTATCAAATTCTCCCACACTTAAGCTTTTGCTTGTCCTCAAGCAAAACACTATGACAGAAAAAATGATATCCATGAATGATTTGGGCTAAAAGGGCTTCTAAGTTCAAGCTGGGATGAAGTGATAAGTACTAAACGAGTGAACCAAGGATATCAAAATGACACTTCTCCGTAAACACGGAAATAGGCTTTATTCTTATATAAACCAATCCATACTACCCCAATGTACCAAGGCCTACTTTTGAATCTCTTTTTGGGTCCTTTTCATTCAGGTGCAGTCACATTAAGCCCGTTATCCGTACATAATCATAATAAAGTGACCAGTTAGTGATTCTGATCTCAAGCATGGGGCTCTGGTACACAAGCTGGTGTAACCCCTTTTATTGACCCAATTGTAGTTGTGGAGGATCGGATCGTAACCCGCCCTACCAAGTTCAGCACCAGACACCTCTGAACTAACTAACAATGGGAAACATTTTATTTATTTTTTTCTATTTTTTTGTTGTTGAAATTTTTACAACTTTTTGGGTTAAATGACCTTGTGAGGGTTACCTATACCCGAGTTGCAATTATTTTATGGAACACACAGATCATTCACTTATATTCATCAGTCCCTTACTTAGCACATGCTTAGGCCAAAATTGACTGCTAGGATAAACTACTAAGGACTTACTACAAACATTATTATTAAGGCCATGGTACATGGGATATCGGGGTCGATTTATACATTCACGAAGCCTAAGGTGTTAAAATGATACCGATGTTTCAAAAATATTTTCCAAGTCATCCGTATCCTAACTCGAACTTGCCTCAAAGCCTAAAATTTTTAGAATAGTACACTTTCTTTTGTCAATAAAATTTTTGGTAAGGCTAAGGAATGGAGGAATAAGGGTATACTACAAATGAATCGTCAAGCACATGTGTATTCTAAAAACAAACTAAAAATTAAGAGACATAAACTACAAAGCGATACAAGAAAAGAAAATGCGAGAAAAACAAATAAAGTCTCCTCCCACACTTAAACCGAACATTGTCCACAATGTTTCGAAATAAGATAGGAACGAGTAACTTGAAAGTCCTAAGGCATGCTACCGGTACTGTCGCCAAGGTGCGGTGAGTGCCTAGGGTAACAAGATCTGCTGCGAGGACGATCGCTCTGAGAAGCTGTGAATTCGTCAAATCTGGTGGTCAAAGCAGCCTGTGATGCATTATACATTGCATGGGTTAGCTCATCTACTGTTGAGACGCTTGCATCAATCTCATGTTGTCAGTCAATTGCTATTGTATGGAAGTGAGCAAGTTATCATGTCTTTCCTCTCTGGCTAACTGGTCGCGCCACATCTGTTCAGTAATATAGAAACTAGGAGTTGTACCTGCAGAAGGGTGAGAAGAAGACGGTGCAGTGTGTGCGGGTGATACATAGTGGGGCGACATAGGATTATCGGGTGGTTGCTCTCACTGATCATACTCGTCATCGATCGCGTCATCATCCCCAATAGGAACATTAGGAGGTAGTGGACCCGTAACAGGTGGAGCATCTAAATCATAGGTCCAGTTCCTCGCTATGCGCACATCAGTACATCTAATGCAAGGAAAAATAATAGATGGGATAGCTTTCCCATGGATCATGAGCTCAAAGCCCCCTTCCTTCCTTACCTTACATAATTTCATGTCTTTTAGAAATTTTAAATTACTCGTGCTAGGAGGAAGAGGTGCTAAGGTGGCTATTTCAACATCGAGGTTCAGAGCCTATGCCATATACATAATTAAACCTCTGAAAACAATGTTCCCTGTGCTCTTTATTGCAGCAGTCATATGAGCAATCATAACAGGAACCACATTAAACTTCCTATTTGTGCGACACCCTTGCAAAAATATAAGTTCTTTTGCATTTACCTTGTTTGGATTCTCCCGACCAAAGACAGTATAAGCCAACATATAACATAAAACACGGATGGTCCGGTTATGGATCCGGGAGGCAAGAATTCCTTCAAAAGATGTAATTGTAAAATTTGACAACCTGTTCCAGAAGGAAAATTCCTCCACAGACCAATCAGAATCCAAAGGTGCTTCACAAACAACATCCTCACCAAAAGGCAATCCCAACCTCTCTGCTAGTTTGTTGGTACTGAATTTGTATTCAACATTAAACATTTTAAATTGTATCGTACCGACGGTACTAGCAGTGTTAGGCCTAACTATATATATATCAGGGAACTCAAGAATTCCTTGGTAAGCCTTTCGAAAGTAGGATCTTGCCTAGTGAAAACATCGTGCAATCCTAAAATATCTAACATATAAAAAATGCTATGGTAAATGCCAAGAGTATACAGACAGTTTTCGTCCACGTACTGGGTCGAAGCAATTTCTTGGGCCTGCAATTTGTTCAGAATTTTCTTTTTCCTTTCTCCGGGCTTGCCTTGACGAAGAATGTAATCGTCGTACTCCATTTATGTACCTTCGAGGTAGAAAATGAGAGAAATTGGTGTTTTATAAGAAATTGGTGAAAATGGAATTTTGAGAGGTTAATGGAATGGTGAGTGGATGGGAAAGTTTGGATCTTTTTGGGGTTTGAAGGAATTTTTTGAATGTGTAAAAATGGAGGTTTGAAGGTTTGAAAGTGTAAAAATGGAGGTTGTGGAGGTTCTGCCCCACATATAGTCCAGACCCCATGGCGGGCGCCATGGACTATATGACGGGTGACATCTTCATAGAATGGTTATGGGTCGGATTTTGTCTTTTCATGCGTGGGTTTTTGTGGCTCCTCCTTGTTCTTGGGTGTGCAGGTAGCAAGACTTACTCCCTCTAGCACACTTACATTCTTTTTTTTCTTTCTATTTTGACATAAAAATTGCAAAGAATAAAAATAAGTAAATAAATAAAATAACATAATATAATAAAGAAATAATAACATAATATATATATATATATATATATATATATATATATATATATATATATATATATATATATATATATATATATATATATATATATATATATATATATATATATATATATATATATAAAAGTGAATCACCAATGACATGGAAGAAAAGATGTATGCATATGAAACATATATAAGTCTGAAAAGAAAACGAAAATAAATCAAGCTATAACGGAAACTACGAAAGTAGTGTCATCATGGAGCTGATTGCTCCTCAGCCTGGTTAGAAACACAAACTGCATCTAGCTCGCAGCGTAGGTCTGCGATCTCCTGATACAAGTTGTCGGCCTCTATCACATGAGTCAAATCAGATACCTGGACCTGCAAGGTAAGGTCAGCAATTGCATGTCGAAGTCTGGATGTCTCCATACGCAGCTCTACTAGCTATGTGTACAGGTCATGCCTCCGTAAGGAATGATTATTCATCAGTACCGTAATCATGGGAGAAGGTGGTGAAGGGTGATACTCTGCTGAAGGTGGCGAGCGCGGATCATCAACTGTCTCTCCATAACCTTTTAAGGCGTAACTCCAGTTAGAAGGGTTGTGGAAACTAGTCATCGTAGGATCAGGTAAAGTGAAGTAATGGATGGTCTGGTCGTTGATCAAGAGTCCGAAATAGTCAGGTTGAAAGGAGGATCTCCTCATCAACCCTCGGTCTAAGCAGAAATCAATATCTAGCATGGTATACCCGCAATAGGGAGTTAGGTGAAGGAACTGACTGGTAAGACCCAAAGCAGTAGCAATCTGAGTAACGGTACCTCCTACATGGATGATTCCTTCAGAAGATTTGGCTGTGAGCTCGAGATTATTCAACAAAAAGTTCCCACAGGCCACCGGACATGATTGGTTCGCACTAAAAAGGAAGAAGATCTCCTCCTCACTAACATGGACATCAGGATCATCTAAAAGTACTTGAGAGTTGGGTTATGGATGACTTGAGATAGCTGAGTGGACGAATCAGGGCTTCCTCCATCTGTAATGTCGCTCTAGAACTTGTCGATATCTCGACTGATAAAGTATCCCATAGGCAAATCAGGAATGGCATCAGGGGTGGTCTGTAAACTGAGCAAATCTCTAAACCCCTTATGGTAAAAACGTACTCCATCCCAAACAATCTGAATGTGGTGATACCTTCCTGACCAATGTATGGCTCATGGCAGAATGAATTGAGGAACTCCAGGGTGAAGTGTCTGTAGGTCGGGTGCAAATCATCATCATATGCATCCCACTGGAGCTGGTGACATAGAAACCTTATACTGGTCTCAATGCCCAAGGCATCCATGCAAGCCTGGTCGGGGTAACGGGTAGGTGCCATGGAGTGCTGATGAAGGACTAAATACCGCTGTCTCTGAGCGTCATCTCTGAAAGTGACGGGTAGGTGCCATGCGTCTCCTAATACTGTTGCCATAAGAAACTTAGACAAAATGAATTCTATCTTTTAATCGCCTACCTCAAAAGTCAACTTTCCTCTCTTGACATCTATTACGGCTCTTGCGGTTGATAAGAATGGCCTACCTAGGAGGATTGGGATGCCATCATCTTCTTTAATGTCCATGACAACGAAATCAGTAGGGATGAATAACTGACCGATCTTGACTGAGACGTCTTCCAATATGCCAACCAGATACTTAACGGATCTATCGGCTAACTGAAGAGACATCTTAGTAGGCTGTAATTCTCCTAGTTTTAACCTTTCAAAAACTACCAGAGGCATTAGGCTTACACTAGCTCCCAAGTCTAGGAAAGCTTTATTGATGACATGACTCACCAAAATACAAGGTATGAAGAAATTTCCAGGATCTTTCACCTTTTTGGAAAGTTTATTTTCGAAAATGGAATTGCATTCCAAAGATTTTGGATCATCAAGTCTACGTTTATTGGTAAGGATGTCTTTGAGGAACTTTGTATAGGATGGTATCTAGGTGATGGCTTTTGTGAACGGGATCTCCACATGAAGTCTCTCTATGACTTTAATGAATTTTTGATATTGGTTATTGATCTTGGTTTGTTTTAGTCTTTTTGGATAGGGTATCAAAGGTTTGTATGGTGGAGGTGGTTCGTTAGTTTTTTCTTTATCTTAGTTTTTCTGTTTTTTAGATTCTACTGGTTCCTCTACTTCGTTTGCGGGTACCATGCTTTCCTTAGAAGTTTGGGTTCGCTCAATGCCGGGTTAACTGGTTCATTATAAGCGGTCCCACTTCGTAAAGTAACTTCATTGACTTGCCCTCGGGGGTTTTGTTGAGGTTGTCCAGGGAATTGCCCTCCGGGTGTGGTTTCGGGGGCTTGTTTTAGAGCTATATGAAGGATTTGGGTTTCAAGAAACTTATTGTGGGTGATTATTTGGTTTACCTTAGTTCCTAACTGGGTAATCAGTTCATTTACATGAACGTTCTGGTTTAGGAATTCTTTGTTTTGCTGGGTTTGAGCCGAAATGAAATTTTCCATGATTTTCTCAAGGTTCGGCTTAGGTTACACATCTGGCATAAGCGGGTTTTGTCTTTGAGCTTGAAAACCAGACGGTCTTGGAGGTGCAGGGTTTTGGATAGGGTTGTTGTTTTTGTAGGAAAAGTTTGGATGATTCCTCCATCCAAGGCTGTAAGTGTTTGAGAATGGGTTCCCTTGGGCATAGTTGACCTCTCCTAAATGAGTTTCATTCAACAGATTGCACCCTGCTGATTGGTGTCCTTTGGCTCCACATAATTCACATTCCATTAAGACTGCTGTTGCAGCAACTGGGTTTGCATACATATGTTCGACCTTAAGGGCCAAAGCGTCCATTTTGGCTTGGATCATGTCTATAGAACTTATCTCATGTATTCGTCCTTGGGCTTCTTTCTTCTCCACCGTTGCTCGCTGTATCCCCTATTGACAATGGTTTAGAGCCATATCCTCGATGAGAGTGCAAGCTTCAGGGTAAGGTTTATTCATCTGAGCGCCGCCTGCGGCAACTTCAATGGTTATCTTAGTGTTATAGTGAAGTCCATTATAGAGGTGTGAATGATCAGCCATGATTCCAGGCCATGGTGTGGACATATTCTCAATAGGTCTTTATATCTCTCCCTAGCCTTGAAGAGTGATTCACCTTGGTTTTGAGTGAATTTGGTTTCTAAGAACAACTATTTTACTTGGGGGAAAATATCTAGCTAGGAAAACTTTCCTAAGGTCCTCCCAAGTTGTTATAGAATTGGCTGGAAGGGAATCTAACAACGTAAGGGCTTTGTCTCTGATGGAAAAAGAAAATAGTCTCAAACAAATCGCCTCAGGAGTAGCACCATTGGTTTCAAACGTGTTAGCTAATTGGATGAAGATTTTTAAATGTTGATTCGGGTTCTCAGAAGGGAGACCCGCAAATTGGATTTGTTGTACTAATTGTAATAGGGAGGGTTAGTTCGAAATTGTGATTAGGAATATTGGGGTTCACAATACTAGAACTAGGTTCGTCATAGGATGGTTGAGCGAAATCCTTAAGGGGTCTTTGGTTACGGTCTTCGGCCATAGTTTCCTTAATTCTACGAAGTAAGAGACGTGCGTGAGTGTAACATTCAGGTACCTCTAAAGAATCTATAAGACTACCGGTGCTGCGAGTTCTTCGCATTGACCAGTAGGTAAAATCTTAGTCTAGACGGTGTAACAAAAGGGTATGAAATTTTGACGTAATAGGTCCTCGACAACGGCGCCAAAAACTTGATGATGTATTTTTGCAAGTATACGAATAACGTTTTATTAATATAAAATATTATCAATCCAACAGAGACAATAGACATGTTAAGTAATGCGGGAAATAAATAGTGTGAGTAAATAATGCGGGAAATAAATAGTGCAGGAAATAAATACGGGAAATAAATATTGCAGGAAATAATGGGAAAGTTGTTGCACCCTAAAATTTGCTCAACCTAATTCACTTGGTTTATGTTTTAATTGCATTGGCATTTGCATATAGAGTCATGTACATAGCCTAACCATCTGCATAGCATAGCATAGCAAATCATCCAACAGGGACAAATCATTATTCTCATCTCTATGAGCCTATCAAGAGGTTATTATTCACATTCAATCTCATTCAAGTCATCAGAAAGAATTGGAAAGCTAAAGAGGTCAATGGATCAAGCAGTGCATCTATCTCCTATTTGAGGGTATCTGAGGATCAACAAGGAAGGTGTGAGCTGTGAATTGAGCATGGAGAGTATCTAGACATCATGGGAGACTTAGAAAGTCATTTGGAGAAGGAGGCAAGTCATTGATATGATCACAAGAATTGCAGTTGAAGATAGTCAACTAGGGTTTCATCTGGGTCAACCCTGGGTCAACTCTAGGTCAATTGATTGATTGAAAGGCATTGAGGTCTATTGGAGAGATGTGGGGTTCATCATTTGACATATATAGAAGGATATGGTAATGTGCCAAGAATAAATCAAGAGAAATCAAGGAGAAGAGGAGTTTCTAAATTAGGGTTTTTGTGTAAAATCCCCTAATTTAGGTCAAATTTCCAAGCAAGATAAGTCAAAATGCAAGCTTCAAATGGATCCTTGGCCAACATAAAACTTTTAGAGGATCTCAATACCTTTAATTTTAGTGGTGGAAGACATCAAGGAGATTTATAGAACTCAAGTTATGGTCCTTGCAAGTTACAGGTCATCTGAGGTATCTAAAATTTTGTCTGTGAAAGTTACTTGTCTTCCAAGCTACTTTTACCCCTCAAGGAGATTTCAAATGAATTTCTGGTCAACATACGAGTTGTTCCTCATTGTCATAGCTTTCTAGAATGGTATGGTATGCCTTCATATGATTTGTGGAACTCTACTTATGGTCTTGGAAAGCAAAGGGTATTTTGGTCATCTGAGAATTACAGGTCATTTCAAGCCTATGCCCAAAACTCATACAAGGAAGCTTCAAATGGAAAGCTTCACAAAATAAATCTTGCTCCAAATGGCATTTTGAGTCTAGAAAAGTGACCATGAAATATTGGAAAGACTCATAGCTCAAGGTTTCAAAATTGGTGGATTTAATGAATAAAAAATGACCTAAATTTGAGATTTTTCATAGTTTGGCCAAATGAGGTGAAATTATAGGTCATTTTGATTGGAAAAAATGTTTTAAGAACATTGGAAAAAGTAGAATTTTGAGATTGGTTCAAGAATTGAAAGATATGCATGGTTACTTACAAGTGAAGTTACATAATCCAAATCCAAGGGAAAGTGTGCATGGGATGTTTCTCCAAGGTTCTAGGAGTTTCTAATATCATCTATATATTGAATTGAAGAGCTTCATGCCATGGTTGGTGAATCATATTGATCAAAACACAAGGTATACACAATTCTTCCATTTTGCAAAATCAATTCAAACTCTCTCAAATCTCTATCAATCTCCATTTTGTTTGATCTGATCATCATCACCATCATTCATAGATCACAATTCCACAAGATTTTGGTTGATTTGAAGAAGGATTCGTGCTGTTCAAGTTAATCCTCCAAGAAGCAAGATTTTGGTGATTGCAAGATTCAAGAACTAGGAGCAAGATCCATTGCATACAGAATTCATAATCAAGTTCCCTAATCATTTTCCACTCATCACAAGCATCAGATCCAAGGATTTTAGCACCTGTTTTCATCATTTGTACCAGGTAAGTTTGCTCTTCGAATTGCATGATTTAGATAGGATCATAGAGAATTGTTAGCATAGAAATGTTAGGATAGGTCAGATGATTGATTTTGGTAAGTTTGGACAAGTTTCATGGAGGTTGATCATGGTGCACTAATTCTGTTAGAGATAATAACATCAAGAATATGGCACGAGAATCTTAGGTTTGTAGCTTAATTTGTTCAGCGTGGAATGAAGAGCATGTTAGGGCAAAGATTGGAGAGAATTGAGAGAGTTGATATCAGGTGATTATGGTGGAACCAAACTGTTACATTCATCGGGTTTGATTATTGGTTGAGTTTTAGAAGGAATTATGGACATGGCTGTATAGAGGGAAGAATTTAGAGCAACTTTGCTCTTTGCATCAAGTGAATCCATGGAGAGACGAGGGAGAACAGAAAGGTGTAAGATGCGTGCATGGTGATGAAGTTTCAGAAACCCTAGGGTTTCTAAGGTTGAAGACGACCTTTGAGCCACACGATTGCTTGTTGGACTTTGACTGAACCCAGGATCCAATGGCCACGATTAAAAGAAAAAACGGAGGGAGATTCAAAAGCAGAAACGCACCGTTTCACTTATTATTGTCTGATGGGCTCAAATTTCCTTGCTATGCACACCCTCCCCAATCAGGCCCAATGTGATTTGAACTAAGAAATTCGCTATTTGCACCGTTTTGCTTTTTTAATTTTTGTTATCATTTTCTGTTTGATTGGGCCCAGACGCGCTTGCTATGCGCGCCCCCCAGTCTGGGCCCAGTTTGTTGTTTTAACTGGTTTTCAATGCTTTCTGCACCCCTAACCAATTAATTCTCATTTTATTTCTTTCAAAAAATTTAATTCTTTGAAAATTCATAAAAAATTGGAAAATGCATGATTTTAATTGGTTCTTTTTTATGTTGTTCATAATTTTGTCAAGAAAATTATCCCATAAAAAATTTAATATTTCATTTCATTTTTATATTTTTGGCATATTTTTCTTTTAAATAGGTGTAAATATTTTTTAGTTTGATACATGAAATTGTTAATTTTGGTTTGATTAAGTGCTTTACCATTTTTAATCCATTCTTTTTAGGTTGGTTAGTTTAGACTTTTATCTTGTGTATAAAATTTAGTTCATATTTTTAGGACTTAATTTTAGGTGATTTGTTTAGGTGTGAATAACATGATCAAAATTAGGGTTTAGGTGATAACATAGGTGAATTAGTTCATTTCCCTTAGGAGTTAGAGATTGAATTTTGGGGGTATGGGACTATAGGGATTATGGGTAGTTATTAGATCCCTTAGAAAATATTAGGATTCCCCTACTGCTATTAGTATACTGTCTATATTTGTTTGACTGTGTGGTGTGCCCTCTCTAGGGTTATTTCTTTTGTCTGTGGGGGGTATTGGGTTTGCTTGGGGATTGGGAGAGCTGAAGACTTGTTGATGAAGCCATTGGAGATCAAGAGAATGAAGAACAACTTCCAGAGTTGATGAGGAGATCCTTTGCTGGAAGCTATTGAGGAGTATAGGGTTTAGGAGCTAGGCAGAGCCCTAGAATAGTCACTTGATTCACAAATATGGAAGGCCTTGTCTGCCTCCATTCTTTCTCTATGATTCAAAGTCTCTTTCAAATATCCACCTCCTTCCTTTGGAAGGATCAGTGAATGTATTTGAAAGATAGAACTTTTGAGAGAAAATTGTCCGTATAATGTTAACAGTTAATGAGCCACCCTTGGTAGGCATTTGACTGTTTAACATTTAATTCATCTTGTTGACTGATATTCCTCTTGGAGTTTGAGACTTGAAGAAAGGCCATTGCAGATGGAAGACTGATAACCAAGACCTTGCTTGAAGGCTGTGGAGATGGAGATTGATGTTTGCTTGAAGCTTGTAGCTGTTTGGAGATGACTTGAAGTCAGATGTTGATGCAGAGCTGCTGTGGCTGTTTATTTTTGTTATTCATTTCTGATGTATTGATTGGTTTTCCCTGACTGTATTGTTTGCTGTTTACCCTGTGAGGTTGAAAGTGAATCCTGTTCACTTTTGCCTATTGTTTTCTAGGTTCGAGGTTGAGTGGGACTCCCTTGCCTCGCTTGTATTGCCGCATCCATGCATTTTACTGCTTTATTGTATTTGCTATTGTTTCTGTTTCCGTTTATTCCCTTAGGATCTCTGTTTCTCTCTGTGCAAGAGAGGAGCATGATAGACATTAGGTCTTAACCCATGCATGATAACATTAGGTTATTTTGATTCCCTTCGCAACCATAGGTTAGAGTTCTGTCTCTTCTTTCTCAAAACAAACAGAAAAACACAATAAAGATTTCAAACACAATAAAAGACACTTCTTTCGTAAAAGAATGTGAACTCATCAAAACGTCATTTTTGTCCGCTTGGACTGTTAATCAGGAAAACCCCTTTTTCAGAAGGAATAAAAACAATCAAAACAGACTTGTGTCATACGTGGCCCGAACTACGTTTGCTCTGATCTTCCATGCAGTGTGGAAGTACGTAGGCATAGGATGCGATATCCTAGCGAGCAACCTTCCCCTCCTTTCCCGTAGGTAGGCGAACTACGTTGACTCTGATTTCTCGTTCCAGACGGGAATACGTAGGCATAAAGTGTGATACTTTGCCGAGTCATTTTATTTTCTTTTAACCCTTGACCTGTAGAGTAGATAGAAATAACAATCCATACCCGAAAACAAGCGTGGATCCCGTCGAGTACGACGGACGTGAGGGGTGCTAATACCTTCCCCTTGCATAACCAACTCCCGAACCCAGGTTTTGGTTGCGATGACCATACCTTTCCCGTCTTTGCGGTAGGTTTACTCTGAGCGTTTCCTTTCCCTCCTGTGGGATAAATAACGCACGGTGGCGACTCTTCTGTTCAGCCGGCGCCGATTTTCGCAGTAGCGACAGCTGGCGACTCTGCTGGGGATCCAACGTCCCCTGGCTGCTAAGGACTGCGATAGTCCTTATGCATTTGGGATCCAACATCCCTTAAGCGAGTCAATCCTAGCACTTGTTTTCCCGTCGAGGATTTTGTATGGATTTATATTTCTGACCTTTATTTTCAGCATTATATATATATTGATTATTATTGCTGTATTGTGGGTTTGATGGGTGTTCCATGATTGAGAGATAAGTCGGACCTGGGCTTGAGTGCACCTAGAATTAGAGTAGAAAGTAGTGGGCGCGTGCCGGCTTTGCTTGCATTAGTGTCTCATGAAATCTACACTCGGACGAGGTTCTTCTGGTTGGCTTCTTTTTCTACCCTTTGGGTCGAAGGGGTTGTTGGTCAGCTGAATTGTCGACTCCGGGAACCGATCATTTGGAAGTTGGCTAAGTGAGGCCTCTTCAGGATTTGATGATGCCACTCCTTCTGGGAATCGTATCATCAACCCTGAAAGTCTGTGACGCCGACGACCGCATAGGATGCCATACCTTTGTCAGTTACTAGGACATCCACCTGTGAGAGGGTTTGGGGTCATGCAGGTGAATAGACCTTCAGATACCAGTTATTTCTTGATCAGAGATCCTGGATATTTATGGAGAGTTCTGAGGTCTGTCAGAGACCAGTTGGAGAGTTATGAGGTCTGTCAGAGACCAGTTGGAGATATGGTTTGAGGTCTATCAGAGACCAATCAGAGTTATGTTGTGGGGTCTATCAGAGACCAGTGTTGGAGATTGGTTTTGAGGTCTATCTGAGACCAGGGTTTGAGGACTTCTGGATAGTCTATCTGAGACTTGTTGATATGGTTCAGGCTTCTCAGCCATGGCATTTGGTCCCTGTTGCATGTTGCTTGCATTGCATTATTTGCATAATCATTGTCATTGCATCCTATTAACGTGTGTCTGTGCTGCAGGTGCATTTGCATATCCCCCGGTTCTAGTGTCTGGACTTCTGAGTACTGATCATGGCTGGTTTGAGGAAGACAGTTGCGTATAAGCTACCCACACCTGTTATTACTCCTTTGCTTGGTCTGATGTCTCTTGCTGATGAGGAGGTTAGGAGAAGCTTCAGAATGAGTCATGGAAGGTTGCTGAGATTAGTTTGCAAGCCAACTGCTGATGAGATGAATGGGCTGTACACCTTGATGCAATTCTATGACCCTGCATTGAGATGTTTCACGTTTGCTGACTTCATTTTGGGGCCTACCATTGAAGAGTATGTGGAGTTTACTGAGCTACCGGTACAGAATAGGGTTCCCTTTATTCACTCCGCTGCTGAGCCCAAGTTGGAGGACTTAGCTAAAGCCTTGCACATGAACGCTGCTGAACTACTAGTGACTTCTTGGCTTGGAGTTCCAGGTTTCTCCCTTGATTTTCTAGTTGGCAAAGCTCAGGAGTATGCCAAGAACGGATGTTAGGTGGTCTTCAATGCTATTTTGGCTCTATGCATATACGGAATAGTGTTGTTTCCTAACTTACCCAACTTTGTGGACTTGGACACTTTCCATCTGTTTGCTGCTGGCAACCCAGTGCCCACTTTGATCGGAGACTTCTATCACTCATTGCACTATAAAAATGAAAACAGAAGGGGAAAGGTTGTTTACTGTTGTGCGCCTCTGTTGAACATGTGGTTCAAGAGTCATCTTCCCATGAAGGGACCATTTGTGGACAGCGCAACTTCAACTAGCTGGTCAGAGTGCCTGATGAGGCTATCTTCCGAAGACATTGAGTGGTTTGATCGAGACTTGCTGGGGTCTGAGCTTATCTTCAGTTGTTCTGGGTATCCCAATGTTCCGCTGATAGGAAGAAAAGGGTGTATCAATTACAACCCTTCTCTGTTCATTCGCCAGTTCGGATATGCGTTGAAGAACCCACCAAAAGAGGAAGAAGTACAGGAATCTCTGTACTTCACCGGTGATTTGAAGGGGGAGTTATTAGCCAAGCTGCAGCATGCCTGGACGCGTATTAACAGAAGAGGGAAGCCACTGTTAGGGAAGAATGATTGTCAGGCTTATGCACCCTACAGAGTTTGGATCCAGGAGAGAGCAAAACAGTTACTGATGCCATTCCCAGATGCACCAGTCCCTGTTCATATTCCAGTGGAGGAGCCAACTACTGTTACCAGGGAGGCCTACGAGCAAGTTGTGAAAGAAAAAGAAGCCTTAATGAAGATCAATGAAGGGTTAGAGCAAGAGCTAGCTCAGATACGCAGTGAGAAAAACAAGGTTGTGCATGCTCTCCAACAGCAGATCGAGCTAGTAAACAGGCTAGGGGCTGAGTTGACTGAGGAGAAGAAGAAGCGCGAACGTCTGGGGCAAGAGTTCAGAAGCTCCCACGACATGCTGGAATCCAAAAAGAAAGCACTCGATGCCGCTCACCGAGAAATCTCTTATTGCAATAAGACTTGGAATGCTACGCTGACCAACAACAAAAAGAGGGAAGATAAGTTGAAGCAGCAAATCTCTGACCTCGAAGAGCAGTTGAAAGCTAGCATTAAGAAGTATGAAGAAGAAGTGATGACCCGGTATAGTCTCCAGAATGCGTTGAATAAGGCCATCGAAGGCAGAAACGAAGCTGTGTCTCAGAAGCGGAAGCTAGAGGATCGCTTCGGAGAAGGGGCATGGGAGGAAACCGCTGGTGACGTGCGCCGTGTTCTCAAACGAAGAAACCAACTTGTTGAAGGGTTGCTCACCCGACCAGGTCATCCAGAGACCAAGAAGTTGATAGAAGAGTACCGGGCTTATGGGAGTACTTGATCATTTCCTGTATTAACTTGTATGCTTTATTTGCATAGTGCTGACCATCACCAGGATTGTTGGTTGAGGTCATGCCTTCTTATTGTACTCAGTGATATTGTATTCTGGGCTTACATGTTTTCTCTGCAATATATGAGGCTTTCTATGATTCAACTCCGATCTTCGTATTGCTAGCACTGTCACTGCACCGGCACCTTCGCACTAGAATCGGGGAATGAATTTCCCTAATGCACAGACACACATTGCATTGCATTCATATTCATATTACATTACAGGTAATCATTTGAATGGTATCTTATTTCCTGCTCTGTACCAGGTCTTTTTCAGGATTGCAGATCAGCGCCCGCACCGCTACTCCACTCGCACCAACTGTCGAAGAATCATGGATCAAATGCAGAACGAGATGCAAGATATGCGCGAGAAGCTAGCGCTCTTCATGCAGACCATGGAGACTATTGCAAAAGGTCAGGAGAATTTGCAAGCTATGGTGCAGCCTCTGTTGGCAAGGAATTCTGGGCACGGAAATGAGGATCATCAGTCTGTGCGAGTCGACACTGTTCATGGGGACGGTACTCCCACACCAGTGGCTCCACCGGTAGTCAATATACCTGCTGTTAATGTCAACAACGGTACCGCTGCTGGGAACGGTAACGTTGGAGTTGGGAACGAGACTGCTGTCCATAACGTTGGGCTTGGCGATATCAACTTGGGTGATAATATGGGAGGCAACGGCTTCGGTAATGCTGGATTCGGGTTCAATGATCAGGGATTCGATAATGCTGGAAAATATGGTTTCAATGCTCAAGGCTTTGGGCAGGACGGATTCGGCGTGACGAATCAGGGTTACGGAGGATTCGGAAATGGAAACGGCGCTGGGTTAATGACTTTTGGACCTGCTGGAATTGCTCCGGGATACGGCAACAGAGGGCGAGGCCCGGTGATGAATCAGATCAGAGTTGGCCGTAATAATGGATACGATGGGTATGGAGTTGGGAATGGTAACTGGCAGGAAGATCAGCAGGAGGACGCTTTCTCCGGCGGAGGTTTCGAAGGGCCGATGGATGACTCCCAGAGGATCAGAATGCTAGAAGAGCAGATGAGGGGGGTCGTAAACCAAAGTGCTGTGGGGTTAGATATGTCAACAATGGGTCTGGTACCTGGCTTGAGGGTGCCAATCAAATTCAAAGCTCCTACGTTTGATAATTATAAAGGGGACACGTGTCCAAAAGTGCACGTGCAGTCTTATTACCGAAGGATGTCTGCATATTCAACTGATGAAAGGATGCTAATGCATTTCTTTCAAGATAGCCTGTCAGGCCCTTCCCTAGAGTGGTATATGGGGTTGGAGCCAACTAATATAAAGACATGGAAACAACTGGCAGAGGCATTTGTAGCTCACTATAAGTATAACAACGACTTGGCGCCCAACCGGGTCCAATTGCAAGGGCTGTCTCAGAAGAAGGGTGAGAGCTTTAAAGAGTATGCGCAAAGATGGCGCGACATGGCTGCTAGGGTCCGTCCTCCTTTAGAAGACAAGGAAATGAATGACATGTTCATCGGCACATTCACAGGCATGTTTTATGACAAGTTGTTTCACACATCTTTGGCCAGTTTCTCAGACTTAATTCTGATGGGAGAAAAGATTGAAAGCAACATTAAGCAGGGCAGATTCCAGGCTGAGGAATCAACTGCATCTGGCAGTAACAGGAAGGCTTTTGGTGGGCGCCGTCAGGGCGATGCAAGCGCAGTGTTTGGAGGCCGAGGCAGAGGCCGGGGGAGAGGTCGAAACCAGTATCATCAGCCGCAGCAGGTGGCGAGCGTTACTATTCCGTTTCAGCAACAACCATTTCAACAACAACAACCAATGCAGCAACAGCAGCAGCAGCCACAGCAGGGGGCACAGCCTGCTCAGCGAAGATTCCAGGGTGGTAAACCGAGGAGAGTGTTTGAGAAGCCTCCCTCAACGTATGCTGATCTGTTACAGACGCTGTTAGGACTGAACTTGGTAGAGAAGAGAACTCTGGCACCTATAACGGGAACTCCTCCGTATGGCTATGATGCAAGCAGGCACTGTGAGTTCCACTCTGGGGCTCCGGGCCACGATGTAGAGGGTTGCCATGCTTTTAAGCATGTTGTGCAGGATTTATTGGATAGCAAGGCTATCAATTTCGGAACGGCAGGTCCGAATATAGTGCAGAAACCTATGCCTAACCATGGGGCAAACGCCATTCTAACTGAGGAAGGTTTGAATTTGATTATGAATGTCGACGATTTAAAGACACCGTTGAATGAAATAAAGAGCCGATTATTGCAAGGGGGTGTCTATCCAGGATGTGACGAGTATTGTTTAGAATGTTGGACCCTAGCTGGGGGTTGTGATGATTTAAAGAAAGGTATTCAGGCTTTAATTAATGGAGGCACATTGCAGTTTGACCGAGCAGCAATTGAAGAGCCTGCAGGGGCATTAGCAGATAATCAGAGTGATGTGGCCATTGTAACGATTCCTCGAAAGACGATCACCATAACGGCACCGGTCCAGCGACCACCGATCACTATCACTAAGGCCGGACCAATCCCGTACGAGAGCACAAAGGCAGTCCCATGGTCATATGGTTTGGAAGTGTATTGTGACGGAATAAAGATTGATGTTAATAAGCAGCCAACCGAGACTGTAGACAATGTCGTTGGTACAGGAGGTATGACAAGAAGTGGTAGGATCTTCATCTCGCCTGAGGTAGAAGCCGAGCGACTGGCAAAGGGGAAAGGAAAGATGGTTGAGAATGTCCCAATGCAAGCAAGCGAAAAAGCAGCGGCGTCGAAAGATGTGGAAGAGTTCATGCGCTTGATTCGCAAAAGTGATTATAAGATTGTGGAGCATCTGCAACAAACGCCGTCAAAGATATCTATACTGTCGTTGCTATTGTGTTCTGAAGCTCACAGAAATGCTTTGTTGAAAGTCCTGGATACTTCCTTCGTACCCCAAGATGTTTCCGTAAATCAGCTGGAGGGAGTGTTGGCACATGTGAATGCAGGCCATAGCTTGGGCTTTACCGACTTCGATTTGACCCCGAAGGGGAGAGATCATAATATGGCGCTGCACATCTCTGTGGAATGTAGAGGATCAGTCATGTCTCATGTATTGGTCGATACCGGATCGTCTTTGAATGTGCTGCCCAAGAAAGCAATGATGAAGCTAAATGTCAGAGGAATCCTGTGTACGCCCAGTGACTTGGTAGTCAGGGCATTCGATGGGACGCGAAGAACAGTTTTTGGATCGATAACATTGCCTCTACAGGTGGGGCCGGAGGTGTTCGCAACTGAATTTTATATCATGGACATCCAGCCTGCATATAGCTGCCTGCTCGGAAGACCTTGGATTCATGGGGCTGGGGCAGTCACGTCTACCCTGCATCAAAAGTTGAAATATATGGTCGGAGACAGCGTGGTCACTGTATGCGGAGAAGAAGACATCCTGGTCAGCCATCTGTCGTCATTTAAGTATGTGGAGGTCGATGGAGAGATTCACGAAACGCCTTGTCAGGCATTCGAAGGGCTGCGCATCAAGGACAAAGGTCCCGGGCCGAGCAAAGCGTCAGAGATAGCCGTCTCGTCATATAAAGAAGCTCAAGCTCTAGTAGAGACCGGTGAGACCAAGGGCTGGGGCAAAGTGCTGGATATTCCTATGAAGATGGACCGATTCGGGCTGGGATACCAACCGTCGTCATCAACACCTGCTGTGGGGGCACCCCGTTTCAGAGGACCAATAACTATCACTCCCAGTGGAGTATGTCATGAGACCATCAACGCTGCTTCGGAGTCTGACGAAGGAGACAGCGACTGTGATATGGATGCCTGGATTCAGCCAAGCACGCCAGGACAGGGATTGTGCAACTGGTCTATTCAGGAGCTTGTTCCTGTGACTCTTAAATAGTAATGCTTTGTTTTATTAATTGTTGAACAATCTGGTGTCTTGCCCGGGGCATCAGGATTTGCTTAGGGCTGTGCTGTTATGAACATTGCGTGTTTATCATTAAATAAAAGGCGTTTTTCATGTGCAAATATTGCGATCTCTGTTTTTCCTGTTTTGTATTTTTCAATAAAATGGCAACGTGGTTATTCGTTTTATACGCATTTTGAAGCATTTAACCATTCCTTTTGTAGGATAACATTTTCAGATGGCATCCTTGAACCACCTATGACTCGTCCCGACTTTGAACACCCGGTGTTTCAGGCCGAAGAAGAGATTGTCGAAGATAGTGACGTTCCCGAAGAACTATCTTGGTTGGTGAAGCAAGAGGAGCGTGTCCTTCTGCCTCACGAATAGGTCATCGAAATTATTAATCTGGGGTCGGAAGGGGTTGAAAAGAATATTCGTATAGGAGCCGCGCTGCAGAGCGACATCAAGCGAAGACTGGTTGAAATGCTCAGAGAGTATAGTGATGTGTTCGCTTGGTCGTATGAAGATATGCCAGGGCTCGATACAGATATGGTTGTGCACCGTCTGCCGTTAAAAGAGGAATGCCCGCCGGTCAAGCAAAAGCTTCGCAGAACTAGACCAGATATGGCAGTGAAGATCAAAGAGGAAGTTCAAAAACAGTGGGATGCTAGTTTCCTGGCTGTGACAAAATATCCCTCATGGGTCGCTAACATCGTACCAGTGCCAAAGAAAGACGGTAAAGTAAGAATGTGCGTCGATTACCGTGACTTGAACAAAGCGAGCCCGAAAGACGATTTTCCACTTCCTCATATCGACGTGCTAGTTGATAATACTGCTCAATACTCCGTATTCTCCTTCATGGATGGCTTCTCAGGCTATAATCAGATTAAAATGGCGCCAGAGGATATGGAGAAGACTACTTTCATAACGCCTTGGGGAACATTTTGTTACAAAGTGATGCCCTTTGGCTTGAAAAATGCTGGAGCAACGTATCAGCGTGCAATGACGACTCTTTTTCATGATATGATGCATAAAGAGATCGAAGTTTATGTTGACGATATGATTGCCAAATCCCAGACGGAGGAAGAGCATCTGGTGAATCTGCTGAAGTTATTCAAAAGGCTTAGGAAGTTCAGGCTGAGACTGAACCCTAACAAATGCACCTTCGGGGTGAGATCGGGTAAACTGCTGGGGTTTATCGCAAGCGAAAAAGGAATAGAGGTTGATCCTGCTAAAATAAAAGCAATTCAAGAGATGCCGACGCCTAAAACAGAGAAAGAGGTGCGCGGGTTTTTAGGGAGGTTGAACTACATCGCTCGGTTCATATCTCACCTAACGGCTACGTGTGAACCATTATTCAAGCTGTTGAAAAAAGATCAAGCTGTAACGTGGAACGAAAATTGTCAAAAGGCGTTCGATAAAATAAAGCAGTATTTGCAGGAGCCTCCTATTTTGATACCCCCAGTGGCAGGCAGGCCTTTGATTATGTATTTGACAGTTCTTGAGGGAAGCATGGGGTGTGTTCTCGGTCAACACGACGAGACAGGGAGAAAAGAGCATGCGATCTACTACTTGAGTAAGAAATTTACAGATTGTGAATCTCGATATTCAATGCTCGAAAAAACTTGTTGCGCGCTAGCCTGGGCCGCCAAGCGTTTGAGGCAATACATGCTGAATCATAAACCATGCTCATCTCGAAGATGGATCCTATCAAATATGTATTCGAAAAGCAGGCGTTATCAGGGAGGATCGCCCGTTGGCAGATGGTCTTGACTGAATATGACATCTAGTATGTCTCGCAGAAGGCTATAAAGGGGAGTGTACTGTCTGAGTACTTGGCGGAGCAGCCTATTGAAGATTACTGTCGCGGTGAAAATTGGATACCAAACTATTGATTAGTTTGAATCTTTAATTCATTTTGCAACCGAACTTTGATTTGTCCAAAGGAAGGGATAAAGATCGAAATTCCCACAATGCAATGCAAATGCAAGCTAGATTGTTTAGGTTCGGGGGTTGGTTAAACTTAGGGAAGGTACTAGCATCCTAAGTTTCTGTAGTACTCTACAGGAACCTCTTGTTTTATGTTTGTTTATTGCTAAGTGTTCATCTGCTTAATGTTTAAAGACCTAGGGGTTTATTTCTAAGTATACTCGATAAGATGTCGTATCTTATGCCTACATATCCTTACAGGAGTGGAATCAGAGTATGTTGTAGTTCACCCTAAAGGGTTAGAGGAGACCTTTGACTGTGGCCAAAGTTCCTACGGGTTTAGGGTAGTTGTTTTGATTGGGTTTAGGAGAAGAGATGAGTCTTCATGTTAAGGGAGAGATAACCACCACAAATGTAAGAGGGGGGATTGTAGGAAATGGTCTTTGCATTGTCTTAAGAAAAGGTCTTACATACTCGGATGGTCGCCAAGCATGCCTTTGTCGCTCTTAAGGCAAAGTCCCTACATGTTTGATTGTATTGTTGTGGGGTGGAGATTATATCTCGCTTAAGATGATTAACATCTTTTCTCTATTGTGTTTGAAAAAGTTGTATTGTGTTGATTGTTTGTTTGTTTCTATGTTGTAAAGATTATGGTCCTTCCTATGGGGTAGGTCCTATCCTAAGCGATCAACTTGAATGGATTCAAGGATCGAAGGGAATATGATGCAAATGATGTGCAACTACACACAACGTTGAATTATGTGTAGGTTTTTCCTTTGGACGAATGCGATGCGATGCAACAAGATATAATGACTTGCAGTAGAGATAAATTGCAGAAAGATAAACCATACACGAACGCATGAAAGCGCTGAGTGAGTGTGTGTGCATTGTGAATAAGATAAAGCAGATAAAGACAAATATAAATACGCATGAAAGCGCTGATGTGTAGGTGCAAGTGTCGTGAATGTGAATGTGCACGATTGATTTTATGATATGAGTTGATTTTAGCGGGATGTTGGATTGCTTTGATGGGATTGATTTCATAAAGAAAGTTAATTTAATTTTAGGTGAATTTGACCTTAGGAAGAATTGGATTGATTTTATGGCATTAGACGAATTGATTTTAATAAAATTTGGGATTAATTAGATCTAATAAATATTCATTTGAAAAAAAAGGATTTTCTTAAAAATATAACTGATTTTTAAAGTAATTTTAACCAGGTAGAATATTTCTTGTTAAAATAGTTTCTTATAATAACCAAATGAATACAAACTCTTTTTTATATTATGAAATGGTTTTTTTATTGTTAAATCATTAGTTAAATATGTGTAAATAGATAAAAGTTAATTCAATTAAAAAAAAAATTCTTTGGTAGTAAATAAAAGAGTGATGAATATGGATAATCTTTTAATGATAGAAACTTAAGTATTTAAAAGTTATTGATTAGAAATTTTTATTAAAAGAGTTACTAAATCATTTGGATTAAGAAGGGTTAATTAAAAAGTTTGATGATGATTAATTAAAAGATATTGGTGAGGTGGTTAATTAGGGTGGTGCACGGGCGGTTAGTGGTGGTGTGTGTGTGATTTGGCAATGTTAATTACAAATACAGAGAAAGAAAATAAGAACAGTAATCAACGAACCCTAACCCCCAAATTAAACCCCACCCCTCTCCGATCGCGCCCCCTCCGCTCCTCGATTCTCTCGTTCTATTCCGTTATTCCTTCTTTTCTTCGATCATCGTTACCTCTCCTCGATTCGCTTCCATTTCCTCTATTCAAATGCACATCCTTCGTCTATGGAGCTAACAAGGTTCTCTCCCTAAGTTTTGTTTTGTGGTCGAACCGTGATCCTCGCAGTGATTCAAACAGATAGCAAATCAAAACATAAGAAAAAACAGCAAGGTAAATCAAGCAAGAGAGTAAGGGATTTCACCGATTCGCTAATAGTAGATGGTGGCGGCGTTCCGGTGTGGGGCAACTTGCGGATGGCGACGATGGCGGAAAAGATGAGTTATCTTATCTTGGTTTTTTCTTTGAATGAATTTGGGTGGGGTTCGACTGTGAACTCTGTGGATTTCTGTTAGGGTTTTTGTGAGGATTGTTTGTGGATTTTTGAGGATGGCTGGGAGCTTTTTAGGTTGCTATCAATCCTTTTTTTTCCTTTGAGATTTCTGATGTAGTCTTCTTATATAGGATTGCAGGGTGCAAAGCGAATTGAAGAGGAGTAACAGAGTTTCCATATCCGGCAGAGCATGTTGGGCCGTTTTTGGAAGGCAAAGGTAATGCTTGTTGATTATGTCGTGGAGATTTCCAATTTCGTATGATTGCAAATGAATTGAAATCCCAATTTCTGATTTCGTGTATCAATTGTTTTAAAAACTTATCTGTCTAGGTTCAAAGTTTTTGGATTTAAGTTGGATATTCCTTTTTCTTTACCGGTATATTCCTCAATGAGTTACTGACCTAGGACTTGTGATTTGGCAGGTGTGGATAGTGGCTTGTTTTGGGCCACAGAAAGCTAACAGCCCAGAGCGAATTCCAAGTAGCGGGTGCAAGGAAGTCTTTTTGCGACTGATGCGTTCGGTGTTTGCGGCTAGCAGCATCGTGTTGTTGATTTTGAAGCTTGATGCAGCTTTGCTCAGGTAGAGAATATATACTTCCGTCTGATTGCTGGGGTTAACATGTAGTTCATTCGCTCGTCTCCTAATTCGTTCAATTGACGAAGTGTGTAACTGCAGGGGGTATACAAGACTAGCGGCATGACAAACCAACATGGTTCATCCCTCACCGCAGGTTTTCTGAGTTCAACACATGGTTCGATGCTTAAGTCAACCTGAGAATTTCAGCGGAGAAATCGTCTGATACGTCCGTTTTGGCACTAATTGCTGTAGGCGACCCAGTTTGAGGAGAATTCCTAAGAGCATCTTGCGTTAGGGGTACGAGTAAACCTGTAGATAGACTATCTCTCTTTTCCTTGTCTGCAACAGATCTTTCATCCGTAAGTACTGATATTGCTTTGTTGAGATAAAATTAAAGACCTGTTTTAAAGGTCAAGGCTGATGCTTCCCACAGATTTGCAGGCTTCGTATAATTGTCGTTGTGCTGATGTTACCATGAGGTATGCGAACTCTGTTTTCAATTTCCCGGTGAATACTCAGTTTTGCGTTTGGTAAGGACATTAGCATACGTTTTCACCTCTGGTAACAGTGCTGAAAATCTTGCTAGGGACTGTCTTGGAATGTAGGAAGCGCATCCTATTATGGGGATTAAATGTGATTGATGAATCCAAATGTTTCTGCTAATAATTCTGTTAATCTTATGTAGCGGCGAAGTTGCTGGGCGCATTCGGTCGTATGACAATGACCTTCACAGTAGTTCTCACAACATATGGGCAATTACAAACTCAGTACCTGTATGCTTGGTGGTGCGCAAGGACAGAAGTTGGATGGAATCCAAGTGCAATAGGCCCATGTTATCCTCCAGAAACCTCCCTGGCGCAATGACACATGGAAGAAAAAAAAGTTTTGATTTGTCTTCAAGTTCAGTTTGATCCCAGTCAATGCCATCCTGCCTATTTTCCTCCTGCTCTATCTTGAATAAGTGATGATTAAAGTGTTGTTGCAATCCTTCATTTATGCGAAATTGCTCAAAACTGCTCCTGTTGAATGAATTAAAGCCGTATATATACTGATTGATCTATTAGTACGTCTTTTGCCAACATCAAGCGATTTATTTATTTGAGGAAGCAATCAATGAATATATGGACTTTGGCATAACATTCTTGTATCAGTTGCCTGTGATAGTGTCAACTTCAGGATGACTTTATTATTACCAATTTCTATGTTGCGAGCTGATAGAGTCAATTTGAGATTTTCTATGTCATAACCAGTTGTTTTTCTTTTCTTTGGTGATGTATAACGACATGTAATACTTATTGTTTGAATATGGCCCTCATTATCTATTACCGCAAACAAAGCCTTCATTAGCCAAGCAAAAGCAATCAAAGCCTCTTGTGCTTTTAGATACCATTTATGATGAAATTGAAGCTTATGAATCTTAGGCTGGAGATAGGAACACTTGGACTTCCTTGAAGTCTTAGGATAAAACTGATGAAATTTGTTGTAATGAATCCTCGTAGGTCTATAACCGACATGCCCTCTTAAATTCAAAGAATTTGCCACCTTCCTCGCAACTTGGTTTTGACTTCTATATTTAAGAACTTGAAAAATCTTCTTGCCGTAAGAACCACACTTGAACCATCAAATGACTATGTTAAACCCCAAGTAAATTCTACTTCTCTCTTGGAGCAGACGCTGAAGCTTCTAAGAGGTGTTGAGGGAGAACCACTAGGAAACCCCGTAATCAATCTGAAGCAGGCTCGACTGACCACGTCTTGGAGTATTTAAATTGGTAGAAAACAACATTAACTCTATCTGAAATTTTGTATCTGCACGAGTTGGTTAGTCACATAAATATTGAATAGAGTCAAATGATAATAGAAAAATGCGCAAAAAAGAGGTGGCATCTTACGGTCAAAAATTAGGGTGCAACAGATGCCCCTATTTAAGTTACTCCTATTCGGAGATACGGAGACTGAAATCTCTGTCTCGACGAGATAGGAGGGACTTAAATACAAACATTGCGCGAATTTTTGGCCATAAGAAAACCACCGAATGCATATGATATGCAATGATATGAAAATGCAGGACGGACAAAATCTGTGAGGATGAGGTAACAAGGGATGAACTGGACACGACATGCTAGACGGAAGAGCAACAGATCCAACAAGGCGGGACCCTACGAGGATATGAACAATCACTCATGGGAAATCTCCAAACGTGTAACGGTAACTCATGTATCAGGGATGCGGTGGTTTTGACAATTTGATGGTCGAAAGATACTTTGACTACCAAGGTGGTGGTCAATAGTAACTCTAAATGGATCCCTTTTTTATTTTATATTTTGTAACTCAGCTGAAATGGTAAAATGTATAACCTCTCCTGGCATCATGGTACGGGGACCATGAGCTAGGCTCGGTCTTTGATGTCATTGTAGTTGTAGATGTTGTTGTAGTTGTTGAGCTTCCCCGAGCATCATGATATGGGAGTCATGCGCCGGTCTCAGTCTCTGATGTCAAACTTCCCCTTGCTCCATGGTATGGGAACCATGAGCTGGTCTCGGTTTATGATGTCAAACTTCCCCTTGCTCCATGGTATGGGAACCATGAGCTGGTCTCGGTTTCCGATGTCAAACTTCCCCTTGCTCCATGGTATGGGAACCATGAGCTGGTCTCGGTTTCTGATGTCAAACTTCCCCTTGCTCTATGGTATGGGAACCATGAGCTGGTCTCGGTTTCTACCCAAAATGATGGAAACTCGTGAGAGCGTCATCAAAGAGGGGTTGTAAATTTGTTGATTGTAGATGTAACTGTAATTGTAAATTGTAATACTGATGTAGATTGTATGTTGTGAATTGTTGATGTAAATGTTGTCGATGTCATTTGTAATTGTAGAATTTTGCAGATCTTGTACTTGTAATTGTAGATGCAATTTGTATTGTATTAGCAATTTGTAGAATGTGCACCGGGGATCTTCAAAAGAGTTGTAAACCGGTTGATACGTGGAGTGTCCTCTTGTAAGGAGATATGTCATTGATTGTACTCGTAATGAACCCTCTGGGGAAGATCATTTCCGAGGAGTATCTCTGTTGTAATTGTAAGATATGTAAGATTGTTGTAGCAGAAATCCTCAAGTGGGGAAGTATCTGTAATGTCCTCTGTTTTGACTTGATAATCTTGAAATAATCCGCTGGGGAAGGACAGATTGTCTTGAGGAAATTGTTGTTTGTCGTTTTGAGAATAGATCTGCCCAAAACGAGTTGCTCAAATAAAGAGATCTTCTGTTTTTCAACTGTAAGTTGTTGAGGAGATCTTGTAGTGTTGTTGAAGAAACGTCACGTCTTCAATGGTGATCCTCATAATGTCAAAGCGCAAAATAAATGCACTTTTGATCCATGCTCAAAAGCTGGAGATGTTCATAGTGTGATTGTCAAAGACTGGAGTTCAATTCGGGAAATAACCGAAGAGAAACTGTCAAACAAGACTCAACCATAGAGGCATAAACTCCAATGGGAATGTACTGAAACAACTGTCTTCCACGAGGATCGAACTTCGTGGGGAAATAGAAATATTGAGTTTTTTTTGCTTAGGGCTGACAACTCTATTTGGAAGGAGTAAGACGCGCCCAAATACCCAAGGGTAAACGCAATCGAAGAGATAGAGTAAAACAAACAAAGGATGCACAAAATGCAAATGTTATGCTATCTACTTATATGGTATGTGTATGCTTATGCTGACAAGACAGACGAAAGCAAATGACCGAATACGGGATAAATGTCCTGGAGCAAACGTCCGACCAATCTTCAAAGATAGAAGTATCACTGGGGATAAATGAAGAACTAAGTATAGGATCCCATTCCTGCTTCAAAACTTCAAAATTCTCTTGAGAAAGAGTGATCAATCCAGTTGGGGACGTATCATCTTGATAAGCTTGACATGTTGTGTGAGATTGTAGATGGAGGTACTCAAACCAAAGTTTCATAGGGGATAAAATAAATATCCTGGGTCTTCGTAGTTGTTGAACATGTTGGGGTCGAGCTTCCTGAGGATGAAATACATCTTTTGCTCCAATCTTCAAGTGCCCCAAGTCACATAGCTGAAAAGCACCATCTAGAGAGGATTTTACAGAAAACATGATGCCCAAATGCCCCAGTGTTTTCAAACTCTCTAGAGATTCATCGAATCTCGACGTAACTGCCCCTGATTGGCGGTAAGTGAGTCCTTGAATTTCTTCTAGTTGAACCCAAGACTTGCGCGGATGAAATTTTCTTGGGAAGAATGACTTGCCCCAAGTCAACAAAGTCTTCAGATATCATCATCAATGTCTGTATGTCGTCTTTCTAAGATGTCAAGCGTATTTAGCACATTTGAAATATCCATTTTGAAACGGTTAATGCGACACGCGTTTGTCTTGAAGTTTTGAAAAGGGGCATCGCAATAACTTGTGATCGAAACCACTAGTTAGGATACAAATTGAATCATTATTTATAAAGCCGATTTAAATTTGAGCATAGCTCAAGGAGTCAGGAAACAGTATCTCATCGAGTATGCTTTCGAATTAAACCTTACTTCAATTAGGACTTTGAGGGACGTATATGGGTTTAATTTATGACTTGTAGAATGAAGGTAGAAAGGGTTAGTATATTTGTGCCCACCCAATTTTCGAAAGATGCTCATCATTTTTTTGATATTACCCTGCCCCAGGTTAAGAAAATGATGTTTCGGTTTGGGAGAAAGAGAACGGATCCTCAATCAAGGTTTAAAAGAAAGGGTTGACTATGTTGGCTTTCAGGAGGTTTAAAATAATGCCTTACATCATCAGTAGGGTTTTTATTCGAAGCATACAACAAGAGATCATGTGTTTTACTTCATCATCCTCCTTCCGATTCTCTGTCAGAGCGAGAGATCAGGTAAGAGTCGACATTATAAATAATTTTGAAAAACTATTTGAGTGAAAACGAATGGATTTCTTCAAGACAAACAGTTATTGCATTACTTATTCAAGCAGAAAGTTCTTACATGCAAAATATGCTTTCAATCCAAGAAATAAACACACAAATAAACGAAAGAAAAAAAGGGATTTCTTCTGGAGTTTTCGCTTATATCAGCGTAATGGTATTCCATTCAGGATCGGTCTTTCCCCTTTGAAGGTTAGCGCTTCCTTATCGATCATTTCTTGAACTTTCCCTTGAAAAACTTTGCAATCTTCGATCGAATGCCCCAACACTCCATCATGAAATTCACAGCTGGTGTTCGGGTTGAACCACGGTGGGTGAGAGTTCATGGTTCTAGTTTTTCTAGGTGTCATTACCGAGTTTCGGACGAAATAAAACCATAATTGACGGTAGGTCAATGGGATAAGATCAAACCAATGAGTTTCTTCTTTCAGAGTATTCAGAGGTACTTTCTGATCCGGAAACTGTCTTCGAACATGTCGATGCTGATCTGGAGATGGCATCCTTCGTTTAGGAGGTAATTGCTGCTCGCGCTGAGCGGGCATTGCATACTCATGTTGAGGACAGGATACTGAAGCTGTGGATTCTCTGGGAGATCCTTTATCACCTGTTTTATCGGGAGCTATTCCCAAACTGTAATTGTACTGCTTTACAAAAGCAACAGCTAAGTCTTCCCAAGACTGGATGTGATTCACTTGTAGCTTCATATACCATGTTAACGGTGCTCCACACGAACTTTCTTGGAAACAGTGAATCAATAGTTGGTCGTTCCCAAGATAGGCGGTCATCTTCTGACAAAACATCATCAAATGATACCTTGGACAAATTGTACCTTTGTACACTTCGAAGGCGGGCATTTGGAATCCTGGGGGGATAACCAAGTTTGGAACTAGGCGTGGGTCATGAGCATGGAAATCAGGCGCACGACTCCTCTTCATCATTTTCCATCGTTCCTCGAAGTCACGAAATTCATTCTTGAATGCTGTAAACTCTGGATCGTCCATTTCCTTTTCTTGCACAGGCTGAAGTTGCATAGGAACAAAGTTGTCGGAGGGACGGCGAAGCGTCGGGTTAGACCTTACTCTGAAGCTAGTCATGCGATCCATGTCTTTGTTCTCCTCACTATCCTTTAATGATACTTCCGACTTGGTCAGATGGTAGAGACGGCGACTGACAGCAAAAGATGGAAAACCGAAATGAGCCACAACAAGGGAAAGACACATGCATAAATGTAAAATGCCATGCTAAATGCTAATGCATAATGCGAGAATGCAGATGCAGGAGGAGACTTCAAGAAACTCAAAGTGTTTTTCAGTATTATAATGTAGGATAATTGAAAAACTTTTTATTTTTGAGAAACAATGAAAACAAAGTACTCTTTCAAGAGTTTATTACAACAAAAGCAAGAGAAAACTTAGAACTCTATCCCACGGTCCTCTCTTTTGTACGGAGCTCCTCGGTCAGTTGGTCAATACGCTCCTGCAGCACCGCTTTCTCGATGATAAGTCGTTCCACACACTCCTTCCAAGCCATAGTAGTTGAGGGGAGATCATCACTGGTGACAGCACTTGAAGAGGCATGAGGAGAAAATAAATCTCCTTGCGCCTTTCTCTTTCTGGCAACTTCTAATTCTGGAGTCTTCTGAAGTCTTTCCTTCTCTACTTTGAGGGTGAGGAACTTATTCTTCCAGGCAGTCCTCAACTTCCGGGCTTCATCCAAAGCAATCCTTACTTGTTCTATTTCCTCTTCCTCGAACCAGTCGGGGTCATGAGGAGATAATACCATAGGTTCGTGAAAAGGAAAAGGCATCTTGAGATCGAGAGCCCTTTCTCGTACCCAATGCAGATAATCCTCGGAAACAGCACAGTCGGGGTATCCTGAAGCAGCTGTTCCTTCCCTATCAATGTATTTCCATGTATAAATGATGACAGTCTTTAGGTCTAGATCCTCTTCTCCTTTGAAGTAGATCTCTTCCAACGAAACTGGGTCAGGCACTTGGATCATAGGGTGTCCAAACTGTCTACGGGCCAAAGCAGGATTGTAACTTATACATCCCTCTCTTCCAATAAGCGGTACGTTGGGGAAACCTCCGATGCTAGGAATCATAGGCACGCCTCCATAGGTGGGATCATACCAGACAATGTCCGAATGGGTAAGGGCCATAAGTATCTCGGACCATCGAGGTGTTGCTACTTTGTCCCAAAGGGACGGATACCAAGTCAGACGAGCGATGAACCATGAGTACAGCAAAGCGGTACAACATACGATGTGTCCTCCTCCTTCAGCATTCCTCGAGTGAATCGAAAAGTATGTATCGGCAAGCAAGGTGGGTACTGGATTCTTGAGTATGAACAGCTTGATTGCATCCATATCAACGAAATTGTCAATTTTAGGGAACCAGAAAGTCCCATAGGCCAACAAAGCGAAATTGGCTTCCGATATGAGAACCTCCTTTCTTTCAGCATGGTAACGGACTTTTTCGATCAAAAAGTCGGCGGGGAACCCAAGGACTCCTTCCTTGGTGATCAGGTGTGTCTGGACATCTTCTAGGCTGAGATGGGTAGCGTTTGCAATTTCTTGGTGACTAGGCGTGTCTTCTCTTCCGGTAAATAGGGGTCGAACAGCCACAGGCATCCTCAAGAGTTCTGAGTACTCTTCCAAGGTCGGCATCAACTGGTAGTCCGGAAAAGTGAAGCAGTGATACATCGGGTCATAAAATTGAACCAATGTTTCCAACAATCCTTCTTTCATCCTTAGCTCGAGGAAACAGAAAACTCCTCCATACTCTGCTGCGAAGGCGCATCGATTCTCGATGAGATCAGCTAGTTCTCTCAAGCTTTCGAGGTTGGGACTCTGAAAAGTGTACTTCAGGGTTTCTCTTCTGAAATCCATGATTACAACACCTACAGAACGAATTTGAGTTTCTTGAAGTGAACAATGGAAAAAGAATGCAATGCAAGATGATTAGGACTTCATGGGATTCCTCTATTTATAGGCATTGTGGTAAAAGGAAACGTTTTATTAAATTTGAAACGGACTACATAAATATTCTTTTAAAGAGTCCTAAATAAAAGCTAAATAAAAGCTAGTAAAGACACTAAAGAAGCTTTGAATGCTGCTGCTTGAGCTGCTCTTCTAGTTGCGCCTTCTCACGGATAAGGTTGTCCACAATTATTTTCCAAATAGTGCATTGCGGGTCAGAGAAAAATAAATCCTCCATGACTTTCCTCTTCTTGCAGGGGAGTAGCTCTTAATCCTTCAATCGTAGCTATTTCTGAAGTTCACCCTTCTCCTCTTGAAGTTCAGCATTCTGCTTTTGAAGTTCAGCATTCTGCTTTTGACACTCATCATTTTCTGCCACTGCTACATGGTACTTGTTCTTCCAAGACTCCAGCTCATGTTGAGACTTCCTTAAGGACACCTCTAACTCCTCGGCTTTAGACATAAAGACATAAGTGGGCTCTCTCCTGGGAGCTATGGGATCTTGGCGGGAATAGGGCATCTTTAGATCGGTTGCCCTTTTTCTGACCCACTGGAGGTATGGTTCTAAAGATACGCAGTTAGGCTTCCCTAGACTTCTCTTCCCTTTCTTGTATACCCTACGCCATGCGTCCAGAACTCTTCCTAGAAGCTCTATATCATCTTTGAAGAATATACCCTCTACTTGAACACTTTTGGGAGGTTCCTTCAACGGGTATCCCAACTGTCGGCGAGCTAAAATAGGGTTGTAGCTGATCCCTCCATCAAAGCTGAGCAATGGTACATTAGCAAAATCACCGCAGCTATCAATGATTAATACTCCATCATACGCTCGATTGTACCAATCAATGTCGGAATGGGTCAAAGCCATAATTCTTGGAGACCAATGTCCTTTGCCAATGTTTGTAAAAGAGCTAGACTTCGGCAAGTGCGAAATAAACCACTTGTAAAGTAAAGGTACACAGCAAGTAATCATCCCTCCACCACAGAGGTTTCGGAGATGTATAGAGTGATATGCATTTCCCAACAGAGTTGGCACTGGATTGTTCTTCATAAATATCTTGAATGCTTTGAGATCAATGAAACCTTCAAAACTTGGGAATAAAAACAGCCCATAAACAAGCAAAGCAAAAATTGCCTTAAACGGAGCCTTATTAGAATAATCAGCATAGAATGAAGCCTTCTCGATTAGGAAACCTGTCTTTAAACCAAGAATTCCATCCTTAGTAACTAGGTTGGCTTTGACGTCGGACACCTTCAAACGGAGGGCTTTAGCAATGTCTTTCTCATCGGGGTCCTTTTCTAGGAAGGGAAAAGGAGATTCCTCAAGGACAGGTAGACCAACCAAGAAGGAATACTCTTCCAGTGTAGGTAGTAACTGAAAATCCGTGAAGGTGAAACAATGGTAGAGAGGATCATAGAACTGTAGTAGAGTGGCAAGAAGTCCTTCATTCACTGAGCAACCCAACAAGGATATCAGCTTCCCATACTTGTTCTTGAATTCTTCTTGATCTTTGATGAAACCCCACAACTTCTTTAGGTCGTCCAATTTGGGACTCTTAAAAGTATATTTCACAGTATGTCTTTTATCTGAAGCCATAGTGACCTACAATGTTCATAAACGAAAGTTAATCCCATGAAGTCCAATGCAGAATGATGTTACATAAATGCAGCAAACACAAGTATTCACATAAGGACAATAAAGATAAACAAACAAGGGGTGCCCTAGGTTTGCAACGAGCATGGAGTAAAGGTGTACCCTTCCCAAAGGTTTAAGGACTAAAGGTTGTTTGGTACCTGCAGAACAAGGTTCTAAAGGGACTCAGAATCATCAGCCCATCCATCGGATATTATCAATCTTCCCGATTACTCGAGGATTAATAATATTCTCAAGAGAACTTCTTTTGAGTGTAGCTTCGCATAGCACTATTTCGGAAGTACTTCCTCATAGTCTCGCACTACGTCCTAATAAAGGCCAAAGTTGGGTTAAGGTAACTACGGTCCTCAATATCATAGGCTCCAAAGTCGAAAATAATGAGTGTCTTCACGATTGCTCGTTCAACAGTACTATTTCGAAAGGGCCTCAACTGAGCGGGATTCTCGATTCAACTTAGTAGGGATTCCACTCCCTATAAGCCTCGTCGAATATATCCCATCCTATCTTAATTTCTCTCAAGTTCGGGTGTAGAACTTTATCTCACCATTCAAGGACAACAAACCCAAAAGAAACATAAGAGAAAGCATGTAAACAGTTAATCAAGTAGACAGATATATAAAGCAGTAAACAAAACAAAATAAGATAGGGAAACCCACTAGAGATATTCCCCAGTGAAGTCGCCATTTCTGTCGCGGTGAAAATTGGATACCAAACTATTGATTAGTTTGAATCTTTAATTCATTTTGCAACCGAACTTTGATTTGTCCAAAGGAAGGGATAAAGATCGAAATTCCCACAATGCAATGCAAATGCAAGCTAGATTGTTTAGGTTCGGGGGTTGGTTAAACTTAGGGAAGGTACTAGCATCCTAAGTTTCTGTAGTACTCTATAGGAACCTCTTGTTTTATGTTTGTTTATTGCTAAGTGTTCATCTGCTTAATGTTTAAAGACCTAGGGGTTTATTTCTAAGTATACTCGATAAGATGTCGCATCTTATGCCTACATATCCTTACAGGAGTGGAATCAGAGTATGTTGTAGTTCACCCTAAAGGGTTAGAGGAGACCTTTGACTGTGGCCAAAGTTCCTACGGGTTTAGGGTAGTTGTTTTGATTGGGTTTAGGAGAAGAGATGAGTCTTCATGTTAAGGGAGAGATAACCACCACAAATGTAAGAGGGGGGATTGTAGGAAATGGTCTTTGCATTGTCTTAAGAAAAGGTCTTACATACTCGGATGGTCGCCAAGCATGCCTTTGTCGCTCTTAAGGCAAAGTCCCTACATGTTTGATTGTATTGTTGTGGGGTGGAGATTATATCTCGCTTAAGATGATTAACATCTTTTCTCTATTGTGTTTGAAAAAGTTGTATTGTGTTGATTGTTTGTTTGTTTCTATGTTGTAAAGATTATGGTCCTTCCTATGGGGTAGGTCCTATCCTAAGCGATCAACTTGAATGGATTCAAGGATCGAAGGGAATATGATGCAAATGATGTGCAACTACACACAACGTTGAATTATGTGTAGGTTTTTCCTTTGGACGAATGCGATGCGATGCAACAAGATATAATGACTTGCGGTAGAGATAAATTGCAGAAAGATAAACCATACACGAACGCATGAAAGCGCTGAGTGAGTGTGTGTGCATTGTGAATAAGATAAAGCAGATAAAGACAAATATAAATACGCATGAAAGCGCTGATGTGTAGGTGCAAGTGTCGTGAATGTGAATGTGCACGATTGATTTTATGATATGAGTTGATTTTAGCGGGATGTTGGATTGGTTTGATGGGATTGATTTCATAAAGAAAGTTAATTTAATTTTAGGTGAATTTGACCTTAGGAAGAATTGGATTGATTTTATGGCATTAGACGAATTGATTTTAATAAAATTTGGGATTAATTAGATCTAATAAATATTCATTTGAAAAAAAGGATTTTCTTAAAAATATAACTGATTTTTAAAGTAATTTTAACCAGGTAGAATATTTCTTGTTAAAATAGTTTCTTATAATAACCAAATGAATACAAACTCTTTTTTATATTATGAAATGGTTTTTTTATTGTTAAATCATTAGTTAAATATGTGTAAATAGATAAAAGTTAATTCAATTAAAAAAAAATTCTTTGGTAGTAAATAAAAGAGTGATGAATATGGATAATCTTTTAATGATAGAAACTTAAGTATTTAAAAGTTATTGATTAGAAATTTTTATTAAAAGAGTTACTAAATCATTTGGATTAAGAAGGGTTAATTAAAAAGTTTGATGATGATTAATTAAAAGATATTGGTGAGGTGGTTAATTAGGGTGGTGCACGGGCGGTTAGTGGTGGTGTGTGTGTGTGATTTGGCAATGTTAATTACAAATACAGAGAAAGAAAATAAGAACAGTAATCAACGAACCCTAACCCCCAAATTAAACCCCACCCCTCTCCGATCGCGCCCCCTCCGCTCCTCGATTCTCTCGTTCTATTCCGTTATTCCTTCTTTTCTTCGATCATCGTTACCTCTCCTCGATTCGCTCCCATTTCCTCTCTTCAAATGCACATCCTTCGTCTATGGAGCTAACAAGGTTCTCTCCCTAAGTTTTGTTTTGTGGTCGAACCGTGATCCTCGCAGTGATTCAAACAGATAGCAAATCAAAACATAAGAAAAAACAGCAAGGTAAATCAAGCAAGAGAGTAAGGGATTTCACCGATTCGCTAATAGTAGATGGTGGCGGCGTTCCGGTGTGGGGCAACTTGCGGATGGCGACGATGGCGGAAAAGATGAGTTATCTTATCTTGGTTTTTTCTTTGAATGAATTTGGGTGGGGTTCGACTGTGAACTCTGTGGATTTCTGTTAGGGTTTTTGTGAGGATTGTTTGTGGATTTTTGAGGATGGCTGGGAGCTTTTTAGGTTGCTATCAATCCTTTTTTTTCCTTTGAGATTTCTGATGTAGTCTTCTTATATAGGATTGCAGGGTGCAAAGCGAATTGAAGAGGAGTAACAGAGTTTCCATATCCGGCAGAGCATGTTGGGCCGTTTTTGGAAGGCAAAGGTAATGCTTGTTGATTATGTCGTGGAGATTTCCAATTTCGTCTGATTGCAAATGAATTGAAATCCCAATTTCTGATTTCGTGTATCAATTGTTTTAAAAACTTATCTGTCTAGGTTCAAAGTTTTTGGATTTAAGTTGGATATTCCTTTTTCTTTACCGGTATATTCCTCAATGAGTTACTGACCCAGGACTTGTGATTTGGCAGGTGTGGATAGTGGCTTGTTTTGGGCCACAGAAAGCTAACAACCCAAAGCGAATTCCAAGTAGCGGGTGCAAGGAAGTCTTTTTGCGACTGATGCGTTCGGTGTTTGCGGCTAGCAGCATCGTGTTGTTGATTTTGAAGCTTGATGCAGCTTTGCTCAGGTAGAGAATATATACTTCCGTCTGATTGCTGGGGTTAACATGTAGTTCATTCGCTCGTCTCCTAATTCGTTCAATTGACGAAGTGTGTAACTGCAGGGGGTATACAAGACTAGCGGCATGACAAACCAACATGGTTCATCCCTCACCGCAGGTTTTCTGAGTTCAACACATGGTTCGATGCTTAAGTCAACCTGAGAATTTCAGCGGAGAAATCGTCTGATACGTCCGTTTTGGCACTAATTGCTGTAGGCGACCCAGTTTGAGGAGAATTCCTAAGAGCATCTTGCGTTAGGGGTACGAGTAAACCTGTAGATAGACTATCGCTCTTTTCCTTGTCTGCAACAGATCTTTCATCCGTAAGTACTGATATTGCTTTGTTGAGATAAAATTAAAGACCTGTTTTAAAGGTCAAGGCTGATGCTTCCCACAGATTTGCAGGCTTCGTATAATTGTCGTTGTGCTGATGTTACCATGAGGTATGCGAACTCTGTTTTCAATTTCCCGGTGAATACTCAGTTTTGCGTTTGGTAAGGACATTAGCATACGTTTTCACCTCTGGTAACAGTGCTGAAAATCTTGCTAGGGACTGTCTTGGAATGTAGGAAGCGCATCCTATTATGGGGATTAAATGTGATTGATGAATCCAAATGTTTCTGCTAATAATTCTGTTAATCTTATGCAGCGGCGAAGTTGCTGGGCGCATTCGGTCGTATGACAATGACCTTCACAGTAGTTCTCACAACATATGGGCAATTACAAACTCAGTACCTGTATGCTTGGTGGTGCGCAAGGACAGAAGTTGGATGGAATCCAAGTGCAATAGGCCCATGTTATCCTCCAGAAACCTCCCTGGCGCAATGACACATGGAAGAAAAAAAAGTTTTGATTTGTCTTCAAGTTCAGTTTGATCCCATTCAATGCCATCCTGCCTATTTTCCTCCTGCTCTATCTTGAATAAGTGATGATTAAAGTGCTGTTGCAATCCTTCATTTATGCGAAATTGCTCAAAACTGCTCCTGTTGAATGAATTAAAGCCGTATATATACTGATTGATCTATTAGTACGTCTTTTGCCAACATCAAGCGATTTATTTATTTGAGGAAGCAATCAATGAATATATGGACTTTGGCATAACATTCTTGTATCAGTTGCCTGTGATAGTGTCAACTTCAGGATGACTTTATTATTACCAATTTCTATGTTGCGAGCTGATAGAGTCAATTTGAGATTTTCTATGTCATAACCAGTTGTTTTTCTTTTCTTTGGTGTTGTATAACGACATGTAATACTTATTGTTTGAATATGGCCCTCATTATCTATTACCGCAAACAAAGCCTTCATTAGCCAAGCAAAAGCAATCAAAGCCTCTTGTGCTTTTAGATACCATTTATGATGAAATTGAAGCTTATGAATCTTAGGCTGGAGATAGGAACACTTGGACTTCCTTGAAGTCTTAGGATAAAACTGATGAAATTTGTTGTAATGAATCCTCGTAGGTCTATAACCGACATGCCCTCTTAAATTCAAAGAATTTGCCACCTTCCTCGCAACTTGGTTTTGACTTCTATATTTAAGAACTTGAAAAATCTTCTTGCCGTAAGAACCACACTTGAACCATCAAATGACTATGTTAAACCCCAAGTAAATTCTACTTCTCTCTTGGAGCAGACGCTGAAGCTTCTAAGAGGTGTTGAGGGAGAACCACTAGGAAACCCCGTAATCAATCTGAAGCAGGCTCGACTGACCACGTCTTGGAGTATTTAAATTGGTAGAAAACAACATTAACTCTATCTGAAATTTTGTATCTGCACGAGTTGGTTAGTCACATAAATATTGAATAAAGTCAAATAATAATAGAAAAATGCGCAAAAAAGAGGTGGCATCTTACGGTCAAAAATTAGGGTGCAACAATTACCAATCGATGAGGTTTGATTTTCCTGACGAGCATATCATGTACCTAAAGATGAAAGATTGTGAAGAGCCGTTGCCAGACGAAGGACCAGAATTGGGTTCCAAATGGAAGATGATTTTTGACGGGGTTGTGAACGCTTACGGTAGCGGAATAGAGGCAATCATTACTACTCCACACGGGTCGCACATCCCGTTTACTGCCCGATTGACCTTTGCAGTTACCAATAATGAAGCCGAATACGAAGCTTGTATCATGGGGCTGGAAGAAGCCATTGATTTGCGAATCAAAAATCTGGACGTATACGGAGGTTCAGCTCTGGTGGTGAATCAGATAAAAGGAGAATGGGAGACACGTCAGCCCAACTTGATACCGTACATGAACTATGCAAGGAGATTGTTGCCTTTCTTTGACAAGGTTGAATTGCATCATGTACCGCGAGCGGAGAATCAGATGGCTGACGCCCTGGCCACTTTGTCTTCCATGTACAAAGTCAACTTCTGGAACGAGGCTCCCAGCATTGTTATCTCTCGGCTCGACAGACCGGCCTTTGTGTTTGCCATTGATAAAGCATCCGACGATAAACCGTGGTATTTCGATATCCTTAATTTCCTGAAGAACAAAGAGTATCCGGCTGGGGCATCCAGTCAAGATCAGAAGACTCTCAGGAGATTAGCGGGTAATTTCTATTTGAATCCGGACGGTGTCTTATACAGGAGAAACCACGATTTGGTGCTGTTGCGTTGCATAGACGAAAAAGAGGCGAAGCTGCTCATGGAGGAAATACATGAGGGTACCTTTGGTACGCATGCGGGTGGGCATGCTATGACGAGGAAGCTGCTGCGGGCAGGTTATTTTTGGCTGACTATGGAAACTGATTGTTTCAAGTTTGCAAGGAAGTGCCACAAGTGCCAAATATATGCTGATAAGATCCATGTGCCTCCGAGTCCTCTGAATGTGATGTCATCACCATGGCCATTTCGATGTGGGGAATCGATATGATTGGAAAGGTCGAGCCGACGGCTTCTAATGGGCACCGGTTCATTCTGGTAGCAATCGATTATTTCACCAAGTGGGTAGAAGCAGCGTCTTACGCAAATGTAACTAAGCAGGTGGTGGCCAGATTCATCAAGAGAGACATCATTTGCAGATATGGGATCCCCGAACGGATAATCACTGACAACGGTTCAAACCTGAACAACAAAATGATGAAGGAGCTCTGTCAGAATTTCAAGATCGAACATCACAACTCCTCCCCTTACCGACCCAAGATGAATGGCGCTGTCGAAGCGGCCAACAAGAATATAAAGAAGATCGTTCAGAAGATGGTGGTGACCTACAAGGATTGGCATGAGATGCTACCTTTCGCTTTGCACGGTTATCGTACGACGGTACGCACATCAACCGGGGCAACCCCGTTCTCGTTAGTATACGGAATGGAAGCAGTGCTACCATTGGAAGTGGAGATTCCTTCTCTGAGGGTATTGCGAGATGTCCAACTGGATGAGGCAGAATGGGTGAAAGATAGGTTGAACCAACTGAGTTTATTGGATGAGAAGAGGTTAGCTTCTCTAGCATACGGTCGTTTGTACCAGAGCCGAATGAAGAAAGCATATGATAAGAAGATACATCCGCGGAGCTTTCAGACGGGCGACCTTGTGCTGAAAAGGATTCTCCCGCCGCAGGCAGATCACAGGGGCAAGTGGACCCCCAACTATGAAGGGCCATACGTTGTCAGAAAAGTCTTTTCAGGAGGAGCTTTATTGTTGTCCACCATGGACGGTGAAGACTTTACGTCGCCTGTGAATTCGGACGCAGTTAAAAAATACTTTGCTTAAAATTGACCCGCTGGACAAAAAAAAGAGAGTCCATGCAAAAATGGGGCATCCTGGCGAACCAAAAACAGAATGAAAGGTTCGGGCAAAAGTTAGGGATAAAATGGAAAAAATGTACACTCGCGAAGTTGAAAACCTACACTGGGCGGCTTCGGCAAAAAAGGGTATCCCGGTGAACTGAAAACCCGTAAAGGGCGGTTCACGCAAAAGTTAGGGATTTAAAAAGCAAATGACTGCGGTCCGAATTTGATACTGCATTGAGCATTGGTGCGGGAGAATATACTCAAGGGAGTCGATTATCGGATACAATCTCTTCGGAAGTGTGGATACCGGGAAAACATTAGAGTCAGGCAAGTCATAGGAGGATCAGCTCGTGGTGTTCGTCTGCATCCCGTTGCCGACATGTGTACAAATTTAATTTGTCAATGTATTTATGCTTCTTGCGCATACTTGTGTATTTGTTGTGCATAGCTTCCTCTTTTCAGGAGTTACATCCTGTGTACAAAACTCCGCCCATTCAGGGGCCCAATCAATAAAATATGTTATTCAGTATTTGATGCTGGTTCGTTACTGTTTTGTGCATGATAAACGCCTAAGTTTGATGAAACTAGCATGTGCATAACGTCACTGGCCCTTGCCAATAATTGCTAAAACTTTGAATTAACTGAAAATGATGTCACTAACGCTAACCTGAATAGATTGGTTGCATAGACTTGTCTTGTCTTGTTTGTGTTGTTGCAGGGTTCATAGCCGTGTGAAGAGGACGATCAAAAGATTGCAGTGACGAAAGACTTGACCCCCACGCAGGTCATGCTCCCAAGACAGCAATGTTCCTCACTGAAGAAGGATCGAATTCCCCAGCTAGCCGTAGCTTATCCAAAGGACGCGTTCCAGCGAAGTCGTCTATCCTCAGCAGAGTTTGGCGATTCCAAGATTGTAGGATGTATTCAGACAGTGTGGTGTCCCCCAGAAGGATTCCTCTATCTTAAGCAGAGTGGTTTAGCCGCAGAAGATTAATATTTGTGAGCTGTATTCAGACAAGTTCACATTTCCCCGCAGGGTCATTTACTCTCCCCCAGCGGAGTCAGTTGATTTTCCCAAGAGAATCATTCCATCCCCAGCGGAATTCTCTTTGCAAGTGTTTTCATTCCTCCCAGTGGAACTCGAATATTAAGACTCTCCCCGGCAGAGTTGGTTGTGTGCTCTGGCATTTATTTTGTCAAAATATCGTGTGATATCCGTTCACTCTCCAGCAGAAGTTCGATCATACCAGACGCATCTGCTATTCCCCAGCAGAGTTATATTCCCCAGCAAGGTGTTACTTCGATGAGGTGCTTGGTTTAAGTTCCTAATTTCCCAGCTGAGTCGACTTCACTTTTCCAGCATTTATTTTGCTGGAATAATCCTGTGGCACATGGCTATCCCCAGCGGAGTCGGCATTGTCTTCAGCATTTATTTTGCTGAAGCAGTTTCCTGTATCCCAGCAGTTCGAGTTTCATTTGCATTGGCATACAGTGTCATATTTGCATCCACCCAAATAAAAACGCATAGCATTTCCATGTCGAATGGAGCATTGTACCATTGTCAAACATATGCATTTTGAAACATGAACCATGTTGGCTAACTGTTTGTGCTCAAGTATTGCTCTCTTGCAGGTGAAAGGAGCTCTTGCTCAAATGAATTACCAAACGTTCGAGGTCTCGACGTGAGACATTCAATGAAGTGTCAGCTTTGGCACTATTCCCCACAGAGCTATCATGACGAGGTTCTCCTTGTCTCCGAACAGAGTTTATTTGTGAATTTCTCTTGTTTTCCCCGCCAGAGTTAGTAGGCAAAAGCTCTCCTCATTCCCAAGCAGAGTTGTTTGTCATCAAAAGGGTTTCGTGAATCAGAATTTCAGAGGCTGCCGCCGGTTATCAGAACAGGCGTCCGGTAGTTTGGTTTCCAAATACCCCCAGTAAAGTCTACCTCGAAGTCGCTGTCACGTCAGTGCTAAGAAGTTTGTGGTTTGAGACCAATGGAGGAATGAGTCCTGACGTGGACAATTTTATTGACGGGTTTTCTTCGTGCTAGAGAAGTGGGGGTCCTAACGTGGACAAATTTATTTCCCCGGGCTGATAGGAGGTGCTAGTCCTAACGTGGACAGGTTCGATTTCTCAGAATTGTTGGAATGTGGAGTCCTGACGTGGACATTTCTTCCAGGTGACGATATGTGTTAGTCCTAACGTGGACAGATTTGATTTCTTGGTGTTGATTGAATGTGAAGTCGTAACGTTGACAAAATTGATTACTCCTTGTGTTGGTGTCCTGACGTGGACCATTTATTTCCAGCAAATGTCTTTCTTCGTAATGGCGAAATGTGTGTCCTGACGTGGACAAGTTCATAGTTCTTCGTGTTGTCAAGATGCGCGAGTCTTGACGTGGACAAATTTATCTCTCTTCGTGTTGGCAAGGCGTGAGTCCTGACGTGGACGAGTTTTATTCCTTCAGCAGGTCGAGGTGTGAGTCCTGACGTGGACAAGTCTCATTTCCCCAGCAAGTCGAAGGTGCGCAAGTCCTGACGGGGACAGATTTATCTCCCTTCGTGTTGACGCAGCATGAGTCCTGACGTGGACGAGTTGTATTTCCTCAGCGGGTCGAGGATGTGAGTCCTGACGTGGACAAATCAAGATGAGATGGGAGTCCTTACGTGGACGAATACAGATGAGATTCTTTACGTGGAAGAACGTGAGTCCTTACGTGGACGAATCAAAATGTGGTTTCCTTACGTGGAAAGATTGTATTCCTTACGTGGAAAGAAAATTGGTTTCCTTACGTGGACAGATCAAGATCGTTTCCTTACGTGGAAAGATCGGAGTCCTTACGTGGACAGATCGAGATTGATTCCTTACGTGGAAAGAGGTGATTCCTTACGTGGAAAGAAGTTGTTTCCCGACGTGGAAAAGATAAAAGTATTCCTTACGTGGAAGAAAATTGGTTTCCTTACGTGGAAAGAAGACGCGTTCCTTACGTGGAAAGAGAAGTTTCAGTTCCTTACGTGGACAAATCAGAAAGATGGCATTCCTTACGTGGACAAAGATGCATTCCTTACGTGGAAAAGTTGAGTCCTTACATGGACAAATCAAGACGATAGATGGTTTCCTTACGTGGAAAGAAAGATTGATTCCTTACGTGGAAAAGTGATGTATTCCTAACGTGGAAGGGTGAGTCCTAACGTGGACGAAGTATTCATAATCTAGAAAGTTTAGTCCTGATGTGGACAGATACAGAAGAGATTAGTCCTAACGTGGACGGTGTTATTCCTAACGTGGAAGAGTTTATTCCTAACGTGGACGATTTATTTCTGATGAAATGCAGACGAATTATCCCCAGCGAAGTTGCCGAGATTTTTCTGAGTTAACAGCAGGTGGAGTCCTAACGTGGACAAGTTTTAGTTGAGATTTCTTCATGTTGACAGAGCAGGAGTCCTAACGTGGACAAAGTTCTATACCTGTGATGATAGAATCTTTCTCAGGCTGATGAAAATAATCCCCAGCACGGTCTCTAAAGGATCAGTGGGTTATCGTAACAGTTAGATTCAGTTGATGAATGTCGTTCCCCAAGCAGTGACGCAGTTTATTTCTGCGGTTGGCAAATTTCCGGGTTCTTAGTATTCAACCGTCTCGTACCTCGAATGTTTGAAGGCCGTTCGCTCTTCACCCAATCGGGTCCAAGTCGCTTGAATAGGGGCAGCTGTTGCACCCTAAAATTTGCTCAACCTAATTCACTTGGTTTATGTTTTAATTGCATTGGCATTTGCATATAGAGTCATGTACATAGCCTAACCATCTGCATAGCATAGCATAGCAAATCATCCAACAGGTACCAATCATTATTCTCATCTCTATGAGCCTATCAAGAGGTTATTATTCAAATTCAATCTCATTCAAGTCATCAGAAAGAATTGGAAAGCTAAAGAGGTCAATGGATCAAGCAGAGCATCTATCTCCTATTTGAGGGTATCTGAGGATCAACAAGGAAGGTGTGAGCTGTGAATTGAGCATGGAGAGTATCTAGACATCATGGGAGACTTAGAAAGTCATTTGGAGAAGGAGGCAAGTCATTGATATGATCACAAGAATTGCAGTTGAAGATAGTCAACTAGGGTTTCATCTGGGTCAACCCTGGGTCAACTCTAGGTCAATTGATTGATTGAAAGGCATTGAGGTATATTGGAGAGATGTGGGGTTCATCATTTGACATATAGAGAAGGATATGGTAATGTGCCAAGAATAAATCAAGAGAAATCAAGGAGAAGAGGAGTTTCTAAATTAGGGTTTTTGTGTAAAATCCCCTAATTTAGGTCAAATTTCCAAGCAAGATAAGTCAAAATGCAAGCTTCAAATGGATCCTTGGCCAACATTAAACTTGTAGAGGATCTCAAGACCTTTAATTTGAGTGGTGGAAGACATCAAGGAGATTTATAGAACTCAAGTTATGGTCCTTGCAAGTTACAGGTCATCTGAGGTATCTGAAATTTTGTCTGTGAAAGTTACTTGTCTTCCAAGCTACTTTTACCCCTCAAGGAGATTTCAAATGAATTTCTGGTAAACATAAGAGTTGTTCCTCATTGTCTTAGCTTTATAGAATGGTATGGTATGCCTTCATATGATTTGTGGAACTCTACTTATGGTCTTGGAAAGCAAAGGGTATTTTGGTCATCTGAGAATTACAGGTCATTTCAAGCCTATGCCCAAAACTCATACAAGGAAGCTTCAAATGGAAAACTTCACAGCATCAATCTTGCTCCAAATGGCATTTTGAGTCTAGAAAAGTGACCATGAAAGATTGGAAAGACTCATAGCTCAAGGTTTCAAAATTGGTGGATTTAATGAATAAAAAATGACCTAAATTTGAGATTTTTCATAGTTTGGCCAAATGAGGTGAAATTATAGGTCATTTTGATTGGAAAAAATGTTTTAAGAACATTGGCAAAAGTAGAATTTTGAGTTTGGTTCAAGAATTGAAAGATATGCATGGTTACTTACAAGTGAAGTTACATAATCCAAATCCAAGGGAAAGTGTGCATGGGAAGTTTCTCCAAGGTTCTAGGAGTTTCTAATCTCATCTATATATTGAATTGAAGAGCTTCATGCCATGGTTGGTGAATCATATTGATCAAAACACAAGTTATACACAATTCTTCCATTTTGCAAAATCAATTCAAACTCTCTCAAATCTCTATCAATCTCCATTTTGTTTGATCTGATCATCATCACCATCATTCATAGATCACAATTCCACAAGATTTTGGTTGATTTGAAGAAGGATTCGTGTTGTTCAAGTTAATCCTACAAGAAGCAAGATTTTGGTGATTGCAAGATTCAAGAACTAGGAGCAAGATCCATTGCATACAGAATTCATAATCAAGTTCCCTAATCATTTTCCACTCATCACAAGCATCAGATCCAAGGATTTTAGCACCTGTTTTCATCATTTGTACCAGGTAAGTTTGCTCTTCGAATTGCATGATTTAGATAGGATCATAGAGAATTGTTAGCATAGAAATGTTAGGATAGGTCAGATGATTGATTTTGGTAAGTTTGGACAAGTTTCATGGAGGTTGATCATGGTGCACTAATTCTGTTAGAGATCATAACATCAAGAATATGGCACGAGAATCTTAGGTTTGTAGCTTAATTTTTTCAGCGTGGAATGAAGAGCATGTTAGGGCAAAGATTGGAGAGAATTGAGAGAGTTGATATCAGGTGATTATGGTGGAACCAAACTGTTACATTCATCGGGTTTGATTATTGGTTGAGTTTTAGAAGGAATTATGGACATGGCTGTGCAGAGGGAAGAATTTAGAGCAACTTTGCTCTTTGCATCAAATGAATCCATGGAGAGTCGAGGGAGAACAGAAAGGTGTAAGATGCGTGCATGGTGATGAAGTTTCAGAAACCCTAGGGTTTCTAAGGTTGAAGACAACCTTTGAGCCACACGATTGCTTGTTGGACTTTGACTGAACCCAGGATCCAATGGCCACGATTAAAAGAAAAAACGGAGGGAGATTCAAAAGCAGAAATGCACCGTTTCACTTATTATTGTCTGATGGGCTCAAATTTCCTTGCTATGCACACCCTCCCCAATTAGGCCCAATGTGATTTGAACTAAGAAATTCGCTATTCGCACCGTTTTGCTTTTTTAATTTTTGTTATCATTTTCTGTTTGATTGGGCCTAGACGCGCTTGCTATGCGCGCCCCCCAGTCTGGGCCCAGTTTGTTGTTTTAACTGGTTTTCAATGCTTTCTGCACCCCTAACCAATTAATTCTCATTTTATTTCTTTCAAAAATTTTAATTCTTTTAAAATTCATAAAAAATTGGAAAATGCATGATTTTAATTGGTTCTTTTTTTATGTTGTTCATAATTTTGTCAAGAAAATTATCCCATAAAAAATTTAATATTTCATTTCATTTTTATATTTTTGGCATATTTTTCTTTTAAATAGGTGTAAATATTGTTTAGTTTGATACATGAAATTGTTAATTTTGGTTTGATTAAGTGCTTTACCATTTTTAATCCATTCTTTTTAGGTTGGTTAGTTTAGACTTTTATCTTGTATATAAAATTTAGTTCATATTTTTAAGACTTAATTTTATGTGATTTGTTTAGGTGTGAATAACATGATAAACATTAGGGTTTAGGTGATAACATAGGTGAATTAGTTCATTTCCCTTAGGAGTTAGAGATTGAATTTTTGGGGTATGGGACTATAGGGATTATGGGTAGTTATTAGATCCCTTAGAAAATATTAGGATTCCCCTACTGCTATTAGTATACTGTCTATACTTGTTTGACTGTGTGGTGTGCCCTCTCTAGGGTTATTTCTTTTGTCTGTGGGGGGTATTGGGTTTGCTTGGGGATTGGGAGAGCTGAAGACTTGTTGATGAAGCCATTGGAGATCAAGAGAATGAAGACCAACTTCCAGAGTTGATGAGGAGATCCTTTGCTGGCAGCTGTTGAGGAGTATATGATTTAGGAGCTAGGCAGAGCCCTAGAATAGTCACATGATTCACAAATATGGAAGGCCTTGTCTGCCTCCATTCTTTCTCTATGATTCAAAGTCTCTTTCAAATATCCACCTCCTTCCTTTGGAAGGATCAGTGAATGTATTTGAAAGATAGAACTTTTGAGAGAAAATTGTTCGTATAATGTTAACAGTTAATGAGCCACCCTTGGTAGGCATTTGACTGTTTAACATTTAATTCATCTTGTTGACTGATATTCCTCTTGGAGTTTGAGACTTGAAGAAAGGCCATTGCAGATGAAAGACTGATAACCAAGACCTTGCTTGAAGGCTGTGGAGATGGAGATTGATGTTTGCTTGAAGCTTGTAGCTGTTTGGAGATGACTTGAAGTCAGATGTTGATGCAGAGCTGCTGTGGCTGTTTATTTTTGTTATTCATTTCTGATGTATTGATTGGTTTTCCCTGACTGTATTGTTTGCTGTTTACCCTGTGAGGTTGAAAGTGAATCCTGTTCACTTTTGCCTATTGTTTTCTAGGTTCAAGGTTGAGTGGGACTCCCTTGCCTCGCTTGTATTGCCGCATCCATGCATTTTACTGCTTTATTGTATTTGCTATTGTTTCTGTTTCCGTTTATTCCCTTAGGATCTCTGTTTCTCTCTGTGCAAGAGAGGAGCATGATAGACATTAGGTTTTAACCCATGCATGATAACATTAGGTTATTTTGATTCCCTTCGCAACCATAGGTTAGAGTTCTGTCTCTTCTTTCTCAAAACAAACAGAAAGACACAATAAAGATTTCAAACACAATAAAAGACACTTCTTTCGTAAAAGAATGTGAACTCATCAAAACGTCATTTTTGTCCGCTTGGACTGTTAATCAGGAAAACCCCTTTTTCAGAAGGAATAAAAACAATCAAAATAGACTTGTGTCATACGTGGCCCGAACTATGTTTGCTCTGATCTTCCATGCAGTGTGGAAGTACGTAGGCATAGGATGCGATATCCTAGCGAGCAACCTTCCCCTCCTTTCCCGTAGGTAGGCGAACTACGTTGACTCTGATTTCTCGTTCCAGACGGGAATACGTAGGCATAAAGTGCGATACTTTGCCGAGTCATTTTATTTTCTTTTAACCCTTGACCTGTAGAGTAGATAGAAATAACAATCCATACCCGAAAACAAGCGTGGATCCCGTCGAGTACGACGGACGTGAGGGGTGCTAATACCTTCCCCTTGCGTAACCGACTCCCGAACCCAGGTTTTGGTTGCGATGACCATACCTTTCCCGTCTTTGCGGTAGGTTTACTCTGAGCGTTTCCTTTCCCTCCTGTGGGATAAATAACGCACGGTGGCGACTCTTCTGTTCAGCCGGCGCCGATTTTCGCAGTAGCGACAAAAGTAAATAGAAACCTGCTCCAAATGAGAGGTTTTAAATCTGGTACAATTGGAAATAAAAGACTGGAAAGAAAATGGCGACAGGATTAACTTCTACCAGAGTGCTCCAAACCCGATTATAGACTTGATCAGAAGATGCGATAACTTCCCGATGTGAGAAGTTTATCACTTTACACCAAATGAAAATATATGGCTTGTGTTCTGTAGCTAAGCTTGGATGCCTAGAAATGAAGAAGAACTCGTCTATTTATAGCCTGGGGAAGTACATGGAAAGACTAGAATGCCCCCAACTTCTTTTGGGAGGGAAAGTATAATACAAGGGTGGCGCCCACCATACCCTCTTGGCGCCCTCCATATGAACCAGAGGAGAAATAAGTGGGAGTCGTGGTAGTTTACAACAGTTGGACTCTTATCCAAGTCATGGCCTACCCTATGGCGCCCGCCATGGTGGGTGCCATGTGTACAATATCCTAAAAAATTGGTCTTTCTTGCCCCTTTTTCTTCATTTCTTCTCGAGGAGCTCTGGAAATACAAAATCCTGAAAACGAAACCAAAAAAAGCATAACACAAGAAAACAACAATAAAATCCTAAGAAACACGTGCAATTCGAGTCAAATACATAGTATAATTTAGTGTTATCAATAGGCTCTCTGGGACAGTTTCAAAAGGATCCAAGACGTGCGTAAGCGCTTCCGAATTTCTGTTTTAGTATTAAGCACAAATTACTTGTAAATGCGAGCTGTCGCAATTGTTTACCTTATTTTTTTTTCTTCATTTACGATATTGTACTCTTTGATAGAAAACAAAGCCTGCCGGCATTTTCAGTATAAGTTTCTGTTATTAATTTTTCAGGTTTTTATTGTTTATTTACTTGCACTAGTTATTGCTTTAAATATTGCTTGACAGGTTAGTTTTAAGTTTAATTGCTCTGATCATGTTAGTTTTAGTTAAATTCATGTCTTGCTAAATTTTACTTGAGCTCGGTGTACGAGGACCATTGTTACGGACGGGACTTAGTAGAAATTATGGGCACGAAATTATGATTGTGTTGTTTTGGTTGTAGTTTCCATATGGTATGATAAATTTTTTTGACATGAGAGTGAAAAGAAAACTAAGGTTCAGGCCGATAGCGCGAGAGTGTGAGGAATGAACCAGATAGTGGAAACTAGGCAATGGTCCTAAAAATAGTGAGAGCACTTTAGGCATCGTTTAGGATCTTATTGACTTTAAAAATACGCTTATTAAATGAAATGGGCGAGCGAGAGCAAAATTATGTGGTTATGAAGTGTGGTTCTTGTCAATAGCACGAGAGTGTGAGGCGGAGTCTTTAAGTCGATATTTTCTACGAACTAGATTTAATCGTAATTAGCACCATAATTCTATAAGTCCCTAAGGAACACATAATCCATATTTCGAGCTCATTTTATCATTATTCTAACACCTTTAGCAATTAGCGTTTTATTTCTATTCAAATTCATTTTACCTTAAGCCTTATCTTTGCACTCTAACAATAAATAACAATAGTTTGATTATTAGTCCCTATGGGTTTGAAAACCTTTTCCGAAAGACACGTCAGTGTCGCGCGGTCAAGTTTTTGGTGCCATTGTCGGGGATTTATTTAGTCAATATTGTGATTCCATTGTTGTGAAGTATATACTAAGTCACCAAGTTTTCCTTTTTCCTATTTCTTCGATTGTATGCGAAACACTCAATCTCGAGGCAATAAAATTGAGCAACCAATTAACAATATCGAGTGTTTTATTAACCTAAGATGTCGAATCAACAAATTCAAAATTAAGTATAATCCTCCTGAACCTGAAATTACTTATCCAGAATTAATAGTTCCCATGGATGAGAATCCACCAAACCATCCTCTTAAGAGTTACGCTGTTCCATCGCAAGATGAACCATATAACAACATTGTTGCCCCTTCCATCAATCTAAACAATTTCGAGTTAAAACCCTCGCTGTTACAACTCGTTCAACAAAACAAATATTTTGGGAGTCCTATAGATGACCCGAACCTTCATTTATCTATGTTTATGCAATACGTTGACACCGTAAAAGCAAATGGTGTTAGTAACATGGCCATAAAACTATGTATTTTTCCTTTCTCTTTAAGAGATAGAGCTAGAGCTTGGCTCCAATCTCTACCATCCAACTCTATCACTACCTGGGACGAGTTGAAGAAAGTCTTCTTAGCCCGATATTTGTCGCCTAGAAAAACTGTTATGCTGAGAGCCCAAATCAACAGATTTAGGAAGAAAGACAATGAATCTCTTTTTGATGCTTGGGAAAGATACAAGGACATGCTGAGGCTCTATCTGTACCATGGACTTGAAAAATGGTTTATAATCCATACTTTCTATAACGGTCTTTTATACAACACAAAGTTGAATCTAAAGGCTGCAGTTGGCGGCGCTCTGATGGACAAACCATATGAAGACGCTTATCAAATCATTGAAAACATGGCTCAAAACCAATTCCATTAGGGGAGGTGAGAGAACTCCTATAGAAAAACCTACTACGAAGAACAGAATGTACGAAGTTAACAGTTTAGACCGTGTCAGTGTTAAAGTGGATTGGCTTACTCAAAAGATTGAAAGTTTTGTTGTAGCTCCAGCAGCCACTGTGGCCGCTATGACACCGAATTGTGAATTGTGTGGAACCTCTAGGCACGGTAATGTCGAATGTCATTTATTGGCTGGTATTCCTACCGACCAAGTAAATTACGCCCAAGGAAACCCATACTTGAACACTTACAATCATGGTTGGATAAATCATCTGAATTTTTCCTATAAGAGCAACAATGCTTTATTCTCTCAAACTCAAGCCCCTGTTGTTCCTCCAGACTATCATAAAGGAGCCCCCATTTCTTCTCAACCACCTAGAAAATCAAACATTGAGCTATTATTAGAAAATTTCATTGCAACTCAAACTCAACAAAACAAAGAGTTCGCCAACCAAAACGTACACACGAGTGAATTGTTGAAGCAAATGTCAACTAAACTTGATGATATAGCTACCTATAACAAAATGTTAGAAAATTAAGTTTCTCAAGTAGCCTAACAACAAGAAACGATAGAAGCCCCAGACGGAATGTTTCCTGACCAACAACAATCAAACCTAAAAGGTCATGCTAATGCTATCACACTGCGAAGCAGAACAAAACTTGATAGACCAGTTGACCCAAGACTCCAAAATCCAGTCATGTACCAAAACTCTAGTAAAGGAATTGAGAAAGAGAATGAACCAAACCATAATGAAAAGGAAGACGAAAGTGGAGAAGCTGTAGAGAAAGAAACACCATATGTGCCTCCGCCACCATACAAGCCTCATACACCTTATCCTCAAAGACTTGCTAAGTCTAAAAATGAAGGACAATTTAAGAAATTTGTAGAGCTTCTAAAATAACTTAATATATCTATACCGTTTACATAAGCCATTACGCAAATGCCTTCATATGCCAGATTCCTTAAAGAGATCCTATCCAACAAGAAAAAGCTTAAGGATAACGAAAATGTTATGCTTACTGCTGAGTGTAACACTATTATTTAAAACAACATGCCTCATAAGCTGGAAGACCTAGGTAGTTTTTCCATACCTTGTGTAATTGGAAAGTTTGTCATAGACAAAACTCTGTGCGACTTAAGAGCCAGTGTCAGTCTAATGCCTTTATCCATATGTAAGTAACTCGATCTAAGAGAACTAAGACCAATGAAAATGTCTCTACAACTAGCGGACCATTATGTTAAATTTCCTATAGGTATGTTAGAGAGCATTCCCATTCGTATAGGTCAATTCTATATTCCTACCGAATTTGTAGTAATGGAAATAAAAGAGGATTCTGACATACCTATTAGTTTAGGAAGACCCTTTTTAGCTACAGTCGGAGCCATCATTGATGTCAAGAAAGGAAAGCCAACTTTTGAAGTTGGTGAAGAAAAAGCCGAAATTATTTTAGCTCAATTCTTAAAGGCTCCAGCTATATATGATACATGTTGCTTCATAGACGTCATCAACAAATGCCTGAAAGAAATGGAGATCGAACCATCTAAGTATACTGAAGTACTAAAGATTTCAGCACCTCCTATATTCAAAGATGAAAATTGGCACAAGCCATACATAGATGACACTCTAAAGGAATGTCTGGCACTAACACCTAATCCAATGTCGTACCCGAAGAAGCCTTCTATAGAATTTAAAAAACTACCTAAAAATCTAAGTTATGAGTTCCTAGACACTGAGCTTGAACAACAAGTGATAGTCAATGCTAACTTAGGACAGGTAGAAAACAAAAAATTGCTATATGTCTTGAGAAAGTATCCGAAGGCACTAGGGTATAATATCTCGGACCTAACCGGAATAAGTCCCTATATATGTATGCATACTGTTATGCTAGAGAAGGACTGTAAAACCTCTAGAGAGCATCATAGAAGAATAAATACTATTTTAAGCGATGTAGTAAAAAAGGAGGTACAAAAGCTATTAGAAGCAGGAATTATATACCCGATATCCAATATTAATTAGGTCAATCCAATACATGTCATACCAAAGAAGGAAGGTGTTACAGTTGTTAGTAATGAATAGAGGGAATCCATAGTGAAACAAACTCAAACTGGATGGAGAATATGCATAGACTATAGAAAGCTGAATAAAGCCACTCGTAAAGATCATTTCCCTTTACCTTTCATCGATAAAATGCTTGAATGACTGGATAAACATTCTCACTTTTGTTATTTAGACTGATATTCATGATTCTTTCAAATTCATATTCATCCTAATGACTAAGAAAAGACCACCTTTACCTGTCCTTATGGTACATTTCCCTATCGATGAATGCTGTTTGGAATGTGTAATGCTCCCACAACATTTCAGAGATGTATGATGTTCATATTTGCTGATTTTATAGATAACATAATGGAAGTATTTATGGAAGACTTCTTTTTATGTGGGAAATGTTTTGAAGAATGTTTATCAAACCTAGAAATGGACTTGAATGATGCGTTAAAGTTAATCTAATGCTGAATTGGGAAAAATGCCATTTCATGGCCCGAGAAGGAATTGTACTTGGACATGTAGTATCCGATAAAGGGATAAAGTGGATAAAGGAAAAATAGAAATTATAGAAAATCTTCAACCTCCGAAAATTGATAGAAAAATTTATAGCTTTCTAGGACATGCCGGTTTCTACCGACGATTCATTAAAGATTTCTCTAAAATAACCAAACCACTAACGAGCCTATTAATGAAAGATGTTGAATTCATATTTGATAGAGATTGCTTGAAAGTGTTTGAACATCTAAAAAATGCTCTCATTACCATGCCTATTATGCAACCCCCCGATTGGAGTAAACCATTTGAAATAATGTGTGATGCTAGTGATTATACCATTGGCGCTGTCTTAGGACAAAGAAAGGATGGAAAGCTTCATGCTTTCTGTTGACCAATTATCGTAACCCCACCAATCCTGAGATGGTGAAATCCCTGTGAACCATGCTTGCGCCACTTTCAAATTTCTAATATTAATCCTATGATGCTTAAAAGGAAGGGGAAGAAATCTAAACTAACCTTGCATGCAAATGTTTTCCCTACAAATGGAAAGAGATCTGGAATTTAGGGTTGGTTATACTAAGGGAAACTATTAACACCCCGAGTGTTTATAGTACTATATAGGAACCTTTTGTACATTTTTTACTATCATTCATTTCGTCTACTTAAGTTGTTTACTGTTGATTGAGAAAGTTTTAACTTATGGGTAGAATATGAGATGTTTTTGGGAGTTATTGTTTTATGAAAGGTATGAGGACCTAAGGGATTTTATTTAAAGATATGCTCGCTAAGATCTAGCAATCTTATGCCTAAGTATTCTCAAAAGGAAATTGAGTAATCAGAGCATTCGTAGTTCCACCTAACTAAGGGTGGAATATATATCTTGTTTAAAGCCCAAGATAATGAAGCTAAAAGGGTATTTGTGTATCTTGTTAAAACCCCAAAATATGAAGCTAAAAGTTTTGTTGGTTTAAGAGAAAAGTCAAATTATCATTCTAAAGGGAGATATATCACCTATTCACCACAAACATTTGAGAATAATATCATAAGGGAAGAAACTTTGACGTTGGATGTTAAAGAATCCCAAGAAATGCCACATCTTCCTTTATGAGTCTTTACATGCTAAAAGAGGGACCTTAACTTGGATATAGTATCAACAAGTGTTCCACTTACATCATTTAGATGAAAGAAAACTTTTGGACCATGATAAGAGAGGGATTCCAGCTTTGATTTTGAATCAACAAGTTTGCCACTTACATCACTTAGATGGCAAAAGTTTTTAATTTTTAATTTTTAATTGTGGTGTATAGAAGATATATCTTCCTATAGATATGACTCAATGTCTCATCTCTGGGGGAAGTTAAATTATTTGAGTATCTTGTTCAAAGCCCAAGATGTTGAAGCTGAAATATTTGTATCTTGTTCAACTAAGATGTGAGTTAAAAATTTCATTTGTATCTTGTGCAAATCCCAAGATGTGAAGCTAAAAGGTTTATTATAGCCTGAGAGGAGGCATATTTAACATGGGGGGTTTTGAATTGATGGTCTTTGTATGAAACCCAAGATGGAGGCTATGGTGTTTGTAAGAAGCCTGAGGGTCCTTGTATGAAGCCCAAGAAGAGGCTATGGTGAAGTTGACTTCGTCCAAGGGGAACTAGTGTTTGAACTAAGTTGTAGTTGAGGGAACCCTAATGTTTGAAGTAAGTCTAAACTAAGAATGGGGTGTTATAAATGGCAAGAGAAACTCAATATGAATAAGTATATAACAAACTTACTTAACAAGTATAGACATGATTTGAAAGTGGAGGGTCTTACACTCTAGTAGAGGTCCATGTCTAAGGATGGTTGACTTGAAAAAGTGGCGGGTCTTACACTCTTCTAGAGGCCCAAAGAGTGTTGAAAATGTAATGGGTGTTACACTCTAATAAAGTCCCAAAGGATTTGAAAATGTAATGGGTCTTACACTCTAACAGAGGGCCACGATTTTTAAAATCTAATGCCACTAAGACTTTGTTTGATGAAAGTTGAAGATTGAGTTTTGAAAGATTGAATGTTTTGAGAAATTGAAGAAATTTTAGAGGAGGAGAGTAGGGACTTACACTCTAATAGAGACTGAAAGAGTTTTAATTTGAATGTGAATATGCATCAAACAAAGAGATATATTCATCATGGTAACATTTTATGAAAGAAATACTTGAACATGTGAGCAAAGATTTATTCCATGGGAGTAATTACAGAGAAGTTTAAGCAAGTATATGCATTCAAGATGAATCAAGGATCCAATGAATATAGTAAGGGTAACAACCAAGCATACTTGAACAAAAGGAAATGTTCATGACAATAACATGTTAATGAAGGTGTAACCATACAAGAGATGACATGTGAGAATACTTAAAGATGACAAGTTTAAAGTTTAAACATCATGTGAACAAGTTAAGGCATTACTTGAACATTTAATCATGGATACAAGTTGAACATGTTAAGACAAGTTGGTAACAACAAAACATGGATATTAGGGTTCAAACATGGTCATAAGTGAGTAAGAACATCACAAAGGTTTAAGCATACAAACATGTATTCAAAATTACTTTCAAGACAAAATTCAAGTGTATAAGGACACATAAACATGGTAAAGGAAACACAAAGGAAAACATGCACATCATAGTCCGGTAAACATGAAAAGAACATCTCATGTTAAGGAAAAATAGTCAAGCAAATAGGTCATGGTATGGACAAAGTTCAACATATACTTTTAACATGTAAGCATGCATCAAAAAGTCATAAAACTTAAGTAATAGCATAATGCACAAATTCACAAGATTAAACAACATTTCTACAAAGTGTATGTGATCCACACAAAGCATCATGTACAAGGGAAAGTAAGAGAATACTCAAAAGAATCAAAAACACTTCATGGAAACCCTAAAATGACCCATACTTTGAACATTCATAAATGCATAAAATGTAATTATTTTGTGTTTTCATTTCACAAACAGAAAATAGGCATTATCATGAACAATTTTCAAAAAGAATGGGTTCAAAATGATAAAAAAAGAGAAAGTTATGATCAATTGAATTTACAAAGAAAAATAAAAAAAATAAGTCATTAAAAATAATGGGGAATGATCCCCATGGGTGTTAAACCCATGCCACTTTGCTCATAGCTCAAAACACTAGTCAGTCCAACCATGCGCACATGGTGATAACAAAGGGAAATCAGAATATAATATGTGTTATCCAGTTGAATAATCAAAAAAATAAAAGAACTGTGCGAGGGAGGATTCGTTCCCCAGTTCCGGAAGTGACAAGGTATTAACGCGCGCAGGTTAAACCAATGGGTTCGTGATACATCCATTGTATCACCACCACCCATTAAATGATATTCATAGCAAGCTTGGTCTGGCTTGAACAAAAGGGTGCCCAAGGTTGGTTTTTGCCCAAGAAGTTTAAGTTTTAAACCTAATGCAAAAAATATCCTAACTCTTTCATTTCTCCACGAATATGGATGAAACAAAGATGAAACTTACTTAAAAATTCCTAAGGAATTCAATATTGGTGGTGGTTTTGTCAAATGATGCTACACTAAAAATGACATATTCTTGCAAGTTCAATATAACAATCATGTATTCAAACATAACACTAAAAAATTGTTCAAACATAACATATGATATGCCAAGTATGTATAAATTCAATGAACATCAAAGCATAACATATTTTACAAAGTTCAAGTTCTTTAGGAACTTACCTCTTGAAGCACAAAGCCAAACCTCTAAGATACTTGCTATAGAACTGAATGAATGCCTTGGAAACTTCAAATAAACCCCTAGGAAGCTTTTAGGAGGCTTGAAATAATAAAAAATCTCTAGAATAGAAAGTTGCCTCTTCTTACAAAATGGTCAAAAGTGACCAAAATGGAACCTTCACCAAATGATGTTACAATTGAGAAACTATTGTTGGAACAAATTAGGGATTTTATTTAGAGTGTGTTTGAAGTGGTGAATGGTTTTAGAATGGACAGAATTAACACGTGACTTGTGAAATTTAAAAAGTCAAAGCTATGAGGTTTTGACAATTGACTTTCTAATTCTGGTGTTTGGAGGAGAAGATGAAGTTTTGAACACCTTCGAGGGATGATTTGTGATGTATTTGGGTGGTTGTTTGAGTGGTTTAAGCTCTGGTTTTGAAAATTCTATTCTCACTCTTTTGAAACTTTGAAATTTTGAATTGAAAGAGGAAGAATGGGAAAACAAGTGTTGTAATTGTTTTGGTGTCCTTTGAATGATCAAATGTGGTCTCTACTTATAGGGTTTCAAGTTTTTTTGGAGGAATAATGATGGTTGGAGGATGATCTCAATGTTTAATGGTTTTGGAAATGCATCATTACTTTTTTCATACCCTAAATTTGTCCTACTTGTGTATAGTTTTTATTATATAAAAATCCAAAAAATATTTGTTTCTTATGCTTTCATTTCTTTTTGCCTTGAATCAAGTTGTTACAAGGAGGAGTTGGGTATGTGGGTAGCATGAGTTGAGTTTCTTTGGTTTTTGATTTAGTCTATCAGTCAGGCCAGGATTGATACTAATTCCAGTAGTGGCGTCTGATATCTCAGTAAGGATTTATGTGCCATTTCTGATCATCTGTGTGTGTATCAGATTTTCAGGTTATGCTAAGTTCAGATGTTTCATGATTAAAGATTATTATGAACCAGTTCTCTTGCAACCAAAGCTTTGGCCTGTGCAATTCATTTCAAGTCATAATACTTTGGCTTCAGGTTATATGATGCTCACTTGGTTCATAGGGTTAGTCTTGGCTTTATTAGTATTTAGGAGGGATCTCTGATTCAAGCCATCAGGTTATGCGTGATATGGTTCAATTCTTAATCCATCCACTGTCCATTTTCCGTTATCCTTCCTTCATATCCATATTTTCTACGCCTCATATCAAAATTTAGTTCATTATCCATTTGCTTCTAATTAGTCTATTTTAGTCCATTTCAAGCTGTATCTAATTCCGCCTTTTCAGGATCATACTTAGTTTTTCTTTTATAGAAAAAAACCACAATTTCGCTTTTGATCCATTGGTCTTTCTATACCAATACAAGTCCATAATTGTTATACAAAATCATTTTTTGTAAATACTTTTACAACAACAAAAATCCAAAAAAAAAAGAGGTCCATCATTTTTCTTATAATTTTTTTTAGAACCCAAATACATTCCAAGCCCAATTCCAACAAATAATGCATAAAGTAAAAAAAAAGCGACAAGGAGGCCTCATGACACGATGAAGTTATATCCTAAAATTTCCACAGAAAAACTTTTACAAAGCTATTCTTGAACCATCACCTGCCTAACCCACATATGCGACACAACGAGTCACACAATGACACAATCCGCAGCATCCATCACGCAATAAAAATATTAGTTGCACAAGCACTAACCTGCAAAAGGAACGTACAACGTGGCACAAATAAAGAGTCCCATAATTTACAAATTCGTATCAACGCTCAAAACCACATCACGCAGAACACAAAGCAACAAGCAGCCAAACCACATTCCTCCCCAAAACAACAACGATAAAACGACAATCACACATGCAAAAGGCGGAAAGATAATTCCTTCATTTCTCTATAAATATGCAACTTATTCTCGCAATCTGGGGGAAAAAAGTCATTCAACCTCGGGAAAAAATTCCCAATCATTCTCCAAATTCATTCCCTTCCACCCTTCGTGGAGTCCTTTCAACCTACCAACAACCTCAAACCTCGAATCTTTCTTCAACCTTCCTTCCTTCTTTCACCCACAACATTAAGAACAACCTAAAATATCTTCACGCATCTTCTTCAAACCCAGACCAAATCCCTAAATCACTATTAACGTTCCAAAGAAACAGAAACATAATTTCAGAATAAAAAAGGAAGAATAGAAGAGGAGATGAAGTGAGAACACAAATAGTGAGTTGAAGAAGTGAAACGAGAGATGGAGATATTTAGAGGAACAAAGTGAATCACAAACCTAAACAATGATGAATCGAGGTGAAACAGACGATGGGGATTTCGTGTTGAGACAGAAGAGGTTGAGAGCATCATGTTTTAATTCATTGAAATTTGTTGCTTATCATGTTCCGATTTTAGGAAAAGTGTTGAATCGATGATGGCCGCCGCGTATTCAGAATTCTTTTTTCCAAAACTTGGCTTCTTCTTTTATGACATGATTCATGTTAATTTCTAAACATGTTAATTTCTTGGGTTTTTTTTATGGACCGAGTTGGACCCATTTAATTTCTTTTTCTTGATCCTACCCCCTTTTTTTTATTATCTGCAGCATGGGTTTGGATGATGGGCCTTAAAGCCCAAGGGATTCCTATGTACCTTATCGCAACTCACGCACCCCTGTTTCATATCTCAAGTAATTATTTTTTGTTTTAATTTTTTTCCTTTTTTTAAAAAAGAGAGCAATATTACTTTTTAGATTTCTTTATATTTTCTTTTTTTTAATGATTTTACTAAATATTTATTAAGAATATTGTTAGTTTTGTGACACTTTCTTTTTAATCATTTTGTTAGTAATAAATATTAATTTTTTGGTTAATATTTTGGATTTACTTTATTACATTTTTATTATCTTTGCGTTTTCAATTTTTTTCACTTTATTTCATTTCTTTGGACGATGACGAGACCTCCGAAATTGTTATTGGTCAAATTATTGATAAATAGTGGTTTATCTGAGACCACCTTCTTTTTTCTCTTCTCATTTTCTTCTTCATTTCGATTTTATTTCAGTTTTCGATCAATGAAATCTTCTGATTCATGAACTTAGTTTTCGAGGTTGTTAACCTTCATTATTTCAAACCTGTAGAAAATGATCATTTGGATCATTTTTCTATATTTTGCAATCGTGAGAGGTTACCCTTGATTAATTAACACGAGTTTGTGATTAAGACGAGATCCCACCCTTCTTTTTTCCGTACGATATAATTAAATCGGAGAATAATCCTCAATATCATTTCTCTACCTTGTTTTTAGCACGAATATCAATTTATGTGACCTCCTATAGTTCAAATTTCATCATAAGTCGAGCTACGACGGTTTAGCATTATATTTCGCCCCGATTCAATTCATAAATCGACTAACCACTAACTTTACTTTCCGTCAATATACAATTGCTTTACTTTCAGTCAATATTATCCTGATTATATTATCTTGTTCATATACTTGTTAATATTTAGCTTGATATATTATTGTGAATATTATCTTGTGTATATTATTATATATCCTGTATATTATTCAAATCTTGTTCATATTCCTTTTATTCATCTAGTTCACATTCTTTCAAAACACATAATAACTATCGAAACCATAAAATCCTAAATTGGTGGACTGTTAGTTGTTTGTCCGAGTGATGGATCGTTGGACGTTGTCAGAAATCCTAGCTTGGAGTTTGTGTTCAACTTTTGCTCAAGGTGTAGATTAAACTGTTTTCAAACTAATTCTTGATTCGTCATCAAGCCATCTTCAAAACGCCCCTCTGTAAGTCGAGTGCTCGTCCACATTCATCATTAATATATCGCACACACTGTCACACTTTATTGTGGTTTCGATATTAGGAGCACCCCCAAAGACTAGTATAGTTTCTCACACCTTAACCCTTGATTCGTCGTCAAACCAGTTCTGTTTTCAATCAAAACCCTCGACTCGTTGTCGAGCCATTTTTAAACCCATTTTTTATTCCACAACAGTTTTGCATGCAAATGTAAGTGAAACCCTTGATCCAATGTCAAGCGGAGTTTCTCGACAAACTGTTAAACAATTTCACCACCCTTTCTTTTCAAAACTTTTCTCTATTTCTTTTTGTCTCCTTGAGTTTAAAAACCTTGGTCCCGTACCAAGTTCATTTTCAAAACTCTTTTCCCAATAAACATGGATGGTTGTGGAGTGGTTATGCGAATGCCTTCTCCTATCCCGAGTGCTTGACATTACCTCTAGGGTTCACTGTCGTAAAAGAATGAAGTTCTCTTTGTATTGAACTAAAGAAAGAGGATTTAGTGCAGACTTTTTCCTCTCCGAGTATCAGGATACTCACTTTAGAGTGTGTGGTCTCGGTACTCGTCTTTCAATATGAAGACGTGATTATATTTGCCACACCATTTTCGCAATAAATCTTTTGAGATATAGAATTGGGTACTACCTACAAGGGGTTACTATCTGATGATCTATTTCATCCCTAAAAATAACTTTCACAATTCAACTGTGACATCTTGCCTCGATGGCGAAAACTATCTCTTTTCAAAAGGATATGTTACGTTCGTTCAACCGCAAACAGGTAACGCCTAAGACTCCACAAGCAAGCTGTCATACACCTAACTGCTAGAATGCGTACGTTAGCATCATATACAAAAAACACCATTTAACCGTAGGCCAAACTACGGCTGCTCTGATTCTTCACTTCTTTTAAGTGGAGATACGTAGGCACAAGGGTCCCAATCCTTGTCGAGCATACTTTCCCATCTTTTATCCATAGTTCTCCAAACTACATTGACTCTGACTTTCTCATACTTGTTGAGAATATGTATGCATAGAACCGCGAGGTTCCACCGAGTCTCCTCCCTCTTTCATCTCCTTTTTTCCCCATTTCTAACCTTTCTTTATCCCCTTAGAACACTCTTATATAGCAGTATCTTTTAGAAAATACCTTCATGCATGGACAAAAAAATGGTTCCCATCGAGTACGATGGATGCGAGGGGTGCTAATAGCTTCCCTTCGCATAACCGGCTTTCGAACCGTTTCTCTTGGTTGCGAGACCATCTTATCTGTTTCCTTCTTGGGGTTTTCTCGATGTTTTCCCTTCCCCTTTTGGGATAAATAAAGTTCTATGGTGACTCTTCTGTCTTTCCACTTTTTCCTTTCCGTCGTTGCATTTTCGAGTAGCGACAGCTTGGCGACTCTGCTAGGGACTACCTAGCAAGCCAAACCTAGTTTGTTTGTCGCATATGTGATTTATCTGCTTTTATTGTTATTATGTTGTGTGCCTCTTATCTGTTGGGTTTATTGGGGATGGGTTGTGAGGATAAAGGCTTTATACCCGAGCTTTTCTAGTATACACTAAGTTAGGAGGTGGTTTCTTTCTGATTTACGAGACTTGGGACTCGTTGAGTTGGTTTGACTTTCACCGCTCAGATGAGGCCTCTTTGGGATGATTATGTCTTACGAGTAGTCGTAATGGCGTCTTTATTTTTGACCTGGGAGTCCTTGATTCCGAGGACCTTTTTAGAACCCAATTCCAAAGGTTACTAAGACATAACTCTGTACTCATCCTTTGAAGGGATTACCGTCTTACGAATTGTTTTTATGATGGAAAACGTTTGAGGCCTTGTTTGAAAACTCTTGGAATTCCCTCTTATAAATCAATAGATTACTTACCCAAGGTGAGAGTTACCTTGTTGTGTTGACTTGCAGGATCTGTGACCTTGATCCCTACTGTTGATCTATTCTCGCGTGCATTCATAACATTGCGTAAACACAAGTATCAGTGCATCATTTTGCATATCATATCCTGACCAAATATACAAAGATCTCATATATCCTTTGTTCGTGACCCGAAGTTGATTTCCCGACACTCGTATTGAACCTGTGGGAGCTGTGAAGCATTCGAAGAAAGAGGAACATAAATGCCTGGAAAGGCCAGTTAGACGAAGCAAGTTGAGGTAGCTATGTCAATAGAACAACCACTAGAATGTTGATTCCTCACCAGGATTTACTGTGACAACTAATCCACTGTATAATCTTCTGCCTGATGACGCTTTTCCACAAGTAAGCATTCCTACTCGACCTTAGAGGGTGCCATTGACTAATCCCATGAAGGAAAAGCTCCATTCCATGGAGGAGAAACTTCAAGCTGTGAAAGTGCATGATACGCCCGGGTTCGATGTTGCTAATATGGGTCTAGTGCCAGACTTGGTGATTCTTCCGAAATTCAAGGTACCCAACTTCGAGAAGTATACAGGCTTTAGTTTCCTGAAGTATCATTTGGTGATTTTCTCTTACAATCATGAAGATAGGTTGATGATTCATTGTTTTTAAGACAGTTTGAGTAGGGCATCTTTGAGTTGGTACATGGACTTAGAAAGAAGTTGTATCCAATCATGGAGGAACTTAGCTAGCACTTTTCTAAAGCATTACCAGTGCAATCTGGACATAGCTCTCAGTCGCATGCAGTTACAAAGCCTATCTTAGATTGGCAATGAATCCTTTAAAGAATATGCACAACAGTGGAGAGAATTAGCAACTAGAGTGCAACTACCACTTTGGGATAGGGAATTGATCAACATGCTCATAAACAGTCTGCATGGTTCTTATCTTGAAAAAATGACTGGCAGTGTGCCATCAAGCTTCTTTGACCTTGTGATAGTAGGAGAACGCATCGAAAGCTACCTTAAGAGTGGATAAATCCAGGACGCCTCGAGCAGCCAGACCAGTGAGACTGAATCTCTCAGCAATTTCCAAGAGGAAGAGAAGGATGAAACCAGGGAATTCATAGAAAACATTGAGTATTCCCAGGGTACACCAACAAAACCCTATGGTCCCCCATCTTCTCAACTTTCATCATTTTCAGTGCCATGTTATTCTTATGGGCAACCAGTCGTGCTTAAAGCTTCGTCCCAGAAACCATGGATTTCTCCTTATTTGAATCAACGAGCTCATGACAAAGGATATCAGCGTCAAAATTAGAATAGATCTCACAACAATTTAGAATGGAGGAGTACTCCTCTTCATCCAGTTCCTATGTCGTACAATCATCTTCTGCTGCATCTAGTTCAAAGCTCGTTGTTGGAGCCCAAGACTCTCAATCCGTTTCCAGAACCATACCCTCCTGGGTACAATCCCGATAAGCATTGTGGATATCATAGGGCATTCGACTGAAGATTGTAAAGCCTTCTAAGTTAAAGTGAAACAACTGATTGACAAAGGTTACATATCCTTTCCAAAAGAATAGCGTGAACCTACTGTTGTCGTCAACAACAATGGTCAGGGGCAAGGGTCTACCTCAACTTTTAGTTCCTATCCCTAAATCCTATGGAATGCCAATGAACTTCGCTACCGCAACTAAAGGAACCACTTCTCAACCAATCACAACACTTGGAGTTACTGTTGGAGCTATCCCGCAGACACAACCTACTGTTTTTCAGATTCCTATTCCTCATTCCGAAGAGAATTTGTTGGACCAGTATGATGATATGCAAAACTATCATGTTGCTATCCCCATTGCCAGTCCTGTTGCTGCTCAGAATTTAGAAGCTATCAAAATGTGTCATGCTCTAGCTGAGAAACTTCGAGTCATGAATGGGCACAACTCAAACTCTCTCAGTGCTCTGGAATTGTGCTTGGTGCCTGATGTTGTTATTCCTCCTAGGTTTAAAGCACCCGAATTCTCAAAGTATGAAGGTATCAGCTGCCCGAGCATTCGTTTGAAGATGTACTATTGCAAGATGGCTGCCTATGCCAGAGATGAAAAGCTAATGGTGCATTTCTTCCAAGACAGCCGGTCTGGGGCATCACTTGAATGATATATGCAGCTCGAGCGTAACAGTGTGTGCACTTGGGCTGAGTTAGCTAACACACTTGTCAAGCAGTACAAATACATCATCGACCTGGCTCTGAATCGTACTCAACCTCAGAGTATGACTCAGAAGGATGGTGAATCCTTTAAGGAGTACGTGCAACGATGGAGAGAGCTAGCTGTAAGGGTGCATCCACCTTTGGTAGACCGTGAACTGATTGACATCTTCATGGATACCTGGCAAGGCCATTACTATGAGAAATTGATCGGTAGAGTCTCTGCTGGATTCTCTAACTTGGCGATCATAGGTGAGAGAATTGAAGAAGGTCTGAAGAGCGGAAAAGATCCAAGAAGGTTCTAGCAGCCAGGCTGGTGCTAAGAAGTCGTTCAACGAATATAAGAAGGAAAAGGGTGAAACAAATGCCGTCTCGGTACAAAAAAGGCAAACTTCTCAACAAGCTCTCGCTCCTATGCCTTGTCAAATCCCCTACTACCTGTATCCGTACATTGCTGCTGCGCAATATGCTCCAATACATTATCCTCCAGTTGTTCAAGCAGCTCAATCTCAAATGCCTCAGAACCAGGATCCTTAACAACAATCCTATAATCAGCAAGGGTATCAATACCCTCCTCAGCATCAACTATTGCACACTTCTCAATAGCAGCAAGGTGCTCACCAACAGCATCAGCCTAATCAGCGGAGAACGTGGAGGCCAAATAGAGTTTTTGATCACCTGCCAACGTCATATGCTAGTATCTTTGCTTAGTTACTGAAGAAGAAGGCTATTGTTCCAAGAGATTTGGCTCCCCCAACTGTTATTCCTACTGACTATGATGCAAATGCTCATTGTGAGTTTCATAAGGGTGCTCCAGGTCACACCATTGAGAGCTACAGAGCTTTCAAACACAAAGTTCAAAATTTGGTCGGTAAGGAAGCTCTCACCTTCGATGGGAAAACTCCAAATCTCATCAACAATCCTATAGCACCGGCCAGCTAGTGCCAGCACCAGATTAGGTGAAATCCAGCCAAGTCAAGTTCATCCCCAAAGAAGGCAGTCATGTTTCCAGTTCATCTTTTATTTTGTCTTTATTTGTTTTAAGTACTTTACATTTTAAACATTGCCATTCGTATTTGGTTTTCACTAATGTATTGCTCATGCGTGTTTTGAATTAGTTAAGTCGTATTCACTCATTATTTTCACTTATCACAATCACTAACACATATTTTTTTCACTTCACTCTTTACCAACCGTTGTTTAGCATGAATTGAGGGAGGATGACAAAAACGAAATACCCCTAATTGCAAACTATATGCTTTCAGACGGAATCTCATCGATGATGTACATGCATTGATTCAATTCCCCAAACACTGGAGGTATAAGGAGTTAATCCCTAGTAAATCACTTCGAGCCTAGAAGTAGAAGTTTCTTTTAGATATTCAAAACCCTTATACTCAACCTGGGACAGGGTAGTGTCCAGTTAATCCAATATGTACTCGAATAACAAAGAAAAATCCAAAGACCTGACGGTTGTTCATCAATGACCCATGACATGGTAGTCACAATCCTCCTACAAAATAAAAAATAAATAAATCAAAAGCCTGCTAAGTCAAGCACCTCAAAGGAGACTTAGGCAAAAATCAAGGCAATCCCAATGGATCTGACAAGCAAAATCAGTCCATGCAAAAGTTAGGGATAAAAAAAATCAAAAGAGGTCCTAAAACCCTCAACAAAAACAAAATAAGATTCAGTGACCACCATATCAATATCAAAGGGTCACTGACATCCTCCAAAAAACAAATAAGGCGACTGCCATTTCGGGCAAACCTTGATTCATCAAGCTTACACCGTCAAGATAAGCATGTGCAGAATTAACTGAACGTAGGAATGGAGATCATCGCGAAGAAGGGGTGGGTACAAATCATACTTTGAGCCTAATATCCTTTGTTTTGATAAACCGTGAACTAGACCACGTTACAACCCTCGAAATACCTAATTGAGGCGAGGTTTATTCTGACTCCTCACATATTTACTAATCATCAACATTGGTGTCATTATCCTTGCTATATCTTTCACACATTAAGAAAAATTAGCACAACGTCTGGAGTAACAGTCCATTTGTTTCACACTATCACAACACTCAATAAACGACACTTTTTTCAAAGCCTGCATTGAGCTTTGCATTAATATTCCCATTTGTGAATGTACAATTTTAACAACAAATTAGTACTAGACATCAAAGCCACTCCAACAAGGGAAAACAAGGGCAAGGTTATCTCAAAATCCATAGGCTGGGGAAAATCATTCAACAGCTCGAGCCGGGGCGAGTTATCTCAAAGCAGCGAAGCTCAGCTTCCACATGTTAGAACTGGTTAATCAAGGGCAGACCATTACCATGTTTAGATTGGGGCAAGACCATGTCATCCTGACCATCAAGCAGAATTATGATCTTCTCTGAAGCAAGTTCACAACAAATCACCAAGTGCTCAGACTTGGAGCATCAAGGACATCTTTGTCTGTTTCAATTATGGCATCTCCAAACGAATTGTGTGTCGAGGAAATCAAACCCTCCCACCACCCAAAGTCCAATACGCGTTGGCAACTACAAAAAGTCCACCAAGCTGACATCCTCCACCTACATATCCAGTTACCCATCCGCAATTATATGCATTAAACGTATTGCATTCAACCTCATAAGCATATTGCATCATATGCATACCAACCATAGCATACTTCCCCAGCTCTTGCATCTCTGCGCACCATCATTTTCATTTGCATTTCCATTCGTTGTGGAACATCATTATCGCCAAGCATTCACATATGCAAGTCAAGGTCCTAGGATCAATCTCAAGACTTCCAAGACCGTCATTAGGCCAGTCAAGGGCATCCTTCGCAAGACCATGGGCTTTCCCCACGAAGTTGTTCAACCTTATGTTGATCAGATTCAAAAGCTTCAAGGAAATCAACAGCCCAGTCAGGGAATTTTCTTCAAAACCATGGGTTTCTCCTACGAAAATCAAAGATATATCAAAGCAAGATTCAGCCTAATCATGGGCATCTTTTCAAAACCATGGGTGTTTCCCATGATGTTATTTCAACTTCGTGGCTGATCAGGTCTTCAAGTTGACATTCTGCCCAGTCAGGGGCATGTTATTCAAAACCATGAGTGTCCCTCACAAAATTGTTCAACCTTTTGTTGAGCAAGACAAGACATTAATAAGGTCCAGCCCAACCAGCGGCAGCTTTTTCAAGACCACGGGCATCTCCCATGATGTTATTTCAACCTTGTGGTTGATCAGAATTCCAAGAAGATCTTCTGCCCAGTCAGGGGAATCTTCTTCAAGACTGTGGGCGTTCCCCATGAAGTTGTTTCAACCTTGTGGTTGATAAGATTTCAAAAGCAAGATTCAGCCCAGTCAGGGGCATGTTCTTCAAAACCGTGGGCGTTCCCCACGAAGTTGTTCAACCTTTTGTTGGGCAAATTCAAAGAGCTTTTAGGCAACCCTCAGCCCAGTTAGGGGCATATTCTGCAAAATCCTGGACGTTCCCCACAAAGTCGTTCAACCTTTTGTTGGGAAAATTCAAGAGTTTTAAAATGATGTTCAACCTAACCAGGGGCATCTCATTCGAAACTGTGAGCGTTCCTCACGAAATTGTTCAATCTTTTGTTGACCAAGATCAAGAGTTTTAAAGAAAAACTCAGCCCAGTCAGGGGCATCTTCTTCAAAGTTCATGGGTGTTCCCCGTGAAAGTTATTTCAACCTTTTGTTGTCAAGGCTATGACCCCCAAACAAGTCAGTGGGTGTTCCCCGTTGATTTATCTCAATCGAATCTTCCTCTTGGGCGTCCCCCAATGAGTTGTCTCCAACAAACATGACCTTTCATCAATTGCCTTACTATCATCCTTTAGGGGATTGCTGAACTCCGTCGGTTCAACCTAGCCTGCATCCTTTTGGTGTTGGTTGCCTCTAAGATTGGGAAGTTATTATCATCCTTCTAGTGGTAGTAACTTATGTGTTTCGCTCCATCATCCTTTTGGTGATGAGTCTGTCATCCTTTTGGTGTCAGGGCTGTGCAGGTTTGCTCTATCATCCTTTTGATGATATCAACCTGTGTGTGTCGCTCTATCATCCTTTTGGTGATGGGCCTGTCATCCTTTTGGTTCTAGATTGTGCGAGTGTTCTCTACATCCTTTTGATGTCAGGGTTGTGTTTGTTTCTCTTTATCATCATTTTGGTGATGGGTTTGTCATCCTTTTGGTGATAAACAACATTTACAATTTACTCAGTGTCTACTTGAGGGTTGACATTAATTTGTCTTTTAACTTCCCAAGCATTACCTTTCTTTTCGGACAAATTTAAGGTTTTCTTCATACCTAATTAACCTCTACCTTGAAAGAATGAACGCCATAGCAGTTTATCTTACTCGGTATAAGCCAATTATATAGGGGCATCTGTCATACCCCAAATTTGTCCTACGTGTGTATAGTTTTTATTATGTAAAAATTCAAAAAATATTTGTTGCTTATGCTTTCATTTCTTTTTGCCTTGACTCAAGTTGTTACAAGGAGGAGTTGGGTATGTAGGTAGCATGATTTGAGTTTCTTTGGTTTTTGATTTAGTTTATCAGTCAGGCCAACATTGGTATTAATTCTAGTGGTGGTGTCTGAGATCTCAGTAAAGGTTTATGTGCCATTTCTGATCATCTGTATGTGTATCAAATTTTTAGGTTATGCTAAGTTCAGATGTTTCATGATTAAAGATTATTAAGAACCAGTTTTTTTGCAACCAAAGCTTTAGCCTGTGCAATTCATTTCAAGTCATAATCCTTTGGCTTTAGATCATATGATGTTCACTTAGTTCATAGGGGTAGTCTTGGCGTTATTAGTATTCAGGAGGGATCTTTGATTCAAACCATCAGGTTATGCGCAATGTGGTTTAATTCTTAATCCGTCCACTGTCCATTTTTCGTTATCCTTCCTTCATATCCATATTTTCTACACCTCATATCCAAATTTAGTTCATTATCCATTTGGTTCTAATTAGTCTACTTTAGTCCATTTTAAAGCTATATCCAATTCCGTTTTTTCAAGATCATACTTAGTTTTTTTATAGAAAAAACCACAATTTCGCTTTTGATCCATTGATCTTTCTACACCAACACAAGTCCATAATTGTTACACAAAATCATTTGTTGCAAATACTTTTACAACAACAAAAATCCAAAAAAAAAGAGGCCCATCATTTTTCTTATAATTTTTTGTAGAACCCAAATACATTCCAAGCCCAATTCCAACAAATAATGCAAAAAAAAAAAAAGAGAGAGACAAGGAGGCCCCATGACACGATGAAGTTTTGTCCTAAAATTGCCACAGAAAAACTCTTACAAAGCTAGGTTGTTCCAACTCGATGTTCGCCATCATAATCTGTTAGGCGACTATTCTTGAACCATCACCTGCATAAAAAAGGCGGAAAAATGATTCCTTCCTTTCTCTATAAATATGCAACATATTCTTACAATCAGGGGGGGGGGGGGGGGAAGTCATTCAACCTTTGGAAAAAATTCCCAATCATTCCCCAAATTTATCCCCTTCCACCCTTCGTGGACTCCTTTTAACCTACCAACAACCTCAAACCTCGAATCTTTCTTCAACCTTCCTTCCACCTTTCACCCACAACATCAAGAACAACCCAAAATATCTTCACACATCTTCTTCAAACCCATACCAAATCCCTATATTGTAAGTTATATGTATGCCTAAGAGGCGGGTGAATTAGGCTCTTAGACAATTTTTCCGGTTTTTATGATTCTTGAATTTTTCTTCTTTAAGTTCTTCTAGATGATGAAAAATAGTAAAGTGCAGAAGGTAAAAGGACACAACGATTTATAGTGGTTCCCCTTACAATCCGAGAGTACTCCACTCCCCTTTCAACATGAAAGAGAATTTTACTATCAATGTTAGATTTCTACACAAGACAATCCTAACAACCAAGAACACACTTCTTGTATTTACACAATATTTGAGTCCTACCGAGAATGAATATCTCACAAAAAGACCTCTTGTATCCACAATCCGAATCACAAGGAAAACCCACAAACTTATCTTTTATAATTCTAAGAATAAGTTGTAGTCAATTCTGAATTTGTATATAAGTGACAATTGAATGTATATCAATATGAAATATTGATCTTCTTCTCGAAACAAAGATTACTCACAAAATTATACAAGTGTTCTTTATTGTGAAATCAAGCTGTAAAAATGTGAAAGTGTATTTCAATGGCTTGTTTCAAAAATTCAGATTTGAACACTTTTGAAAAATTCAAAAAGGTTGAAGATAATGAGTAATATTATAAATTTGTTTCTTGAAGGGTTTTTTTTTACTTTGAAAACTGAAATCAATCTATAAGAGTGAAAAACCTTTTCAAAAAGGTATGATTATGGGACAAAAAAATAGCTAGTAAGAAAATCACAGAGCAAAGCAAATTCTTCATGAACAGTTGCTATTTTTGGCTGTTGCTTCAGTGTTAATCGGTTAACCAAATGGGTTAATCGGTTAACACCTTTCCAACGTCTAAAAAATTCAAAATTTTACATGTGTTAATCGGTTAACCAATATGGTTAATTGGTTAACACTGTAAGAAATTCCCAAAATCATAATTTTCACTCGTGTTAATCGATTAACCCCTCAGGTTAATCGGTTAACACTGAAAGATTTTCCAAAAATACTTAATTTAAAAATTCAAGAGTATTTTAAAAATAGTTTTAAAATGGTTTGTGTTAGTGGTGTAGTGAGGTGAGATTAAAGAACACTTGCATACATAATTCTAAGTAAACAATGTTGTACCGTGTCTTGAATCTTCAACACCACTTGAAACTTGATGGATGAAACTTGATCCAATATTGATAAATGACTTTGCCTTGATCTTGATAATGTATTCTTGATGATATGCTTGCACCTCTTGCTTTTTGTGAAGTGTTCAAAATAGAGATGCTTTAGATTTTATCTTCAGTATATATACCCCCACGGGTATATAGTGCAAGCAGCTTCACAGTACATATACCCCCACGGGTATATAATGTAAGTATCTTGCGAGCCAAGCTGATATGAGTTGTCTTCATCAAAACAATAGAAGCTTTTGAAACTTGATTCTACAATCTCCCCCTTTTTGATGATGACAACCGTTTCTTTGAAAATCTTGCTTGATACTTGATTCATAGCATTTCTCCCCCTAAGTTGAATCTCCCCCTAAATTCAAGAGAGATGACACTTTTTCTACACAGAAAAATGTTAGAACCACAATCCTTCTCCCCCTTTGTCATTAACAAAAAGGAAGATGGCCATTTAAAGATAATAGCAAATAATCATGCAAAGCAAACACAACACGCATCAACAATTATCATAGGAAAAGTCATAACTTGAATGAAAATAAGCAAACCATTGTACGAGTACATAAAATAAAATGAAACTGAATTTAAAGCTTAAAACAGAATCAAAGTCTAGAAACAAAAACATAGTATCAAATATTTTCTAAATATCCTCAGTCTAAAAACATAGTAGCAAAAACAGAATGCAACAAGTTTGAAAAACATACATCATGCACACATTAACTAAAGAAGAGATTAGATATCACCTTCATCGAGAATCCCGAGTTCTCGTCGAATCTTGAAGAACGGTTCCTTAGCCAATGGTTTAATGAATATGTCGGCGAGTTAATTGTGTGTATCCACGAAAGTAACATCTACATCTCCATTAAAGAACAAGTACTACCTTTTGGATACCATAATCCGACGTTCGTTGTTCCTTTGAGATACTTCATAATCCTCTTTACGGCGGTGAGATGTGATTCCTTCGGATTTGCTTGAAAGCATGCACACAAACAAACGCTAAACATAATGTCAGGACGGCTTGCCATCAAATACAATAATGAACTGATCATACCTCGATACTTTGTGATATCAATTGGAGTACCGGATTCATCTTGATCAACGTACGTTTCGGATCCCATAGGAGTGGACATCTCCTTGCAATTATCCATATCGAATCTTTTCAACAGTTCCTTACAATACTTGGATTGGTTGATGAAGATGCCATCCTTTGTTTGCTTGATTTGTAGTCCAAGGAAATAGTTCATCTTTCCCATCATAGACATCTCGAATTCTCCTTACATCATAAGTGAAAATTCTTTGCAAAGATCTTTGTTTGTTGATCCGAAGATGATGCCGTCGACATAGACTTGAACCAATAAGGTGTTACCCTTGATCTTCTTTATGAAGAACGTCTTGTCAACCTTTCCTTTTGTGAATCCCTTTTCACATAAGAAATTGCTAAGGCGGTCACACCATGCTCTTGGTGCTTGCTTTAGACCATAGAGAGCCTTCTTCAATTTGTATACATGTGAAGGATGGTTGAAGTCTTCAAAGCCCGGGGGTTGTTTGACATAGACTTCTTCGTTGATGTATCCGTTCAAAAATGCGCTTTTGACGTCCATTTGGAAAAGTTGAAAATTCATTGAGCAAGCATAAGCAAGTAATAATCTAATTGCTTCTAACCTTGCTACCGGAATGAACGTTTCATCAAAATCAATTCCTTCTTCTTGGTTGTAGCCTTGTGCAACCAATCTTGCTTTGTTACGAACTATGATCCCATTCTCGTCAAGTTTGTTCTTGAACACCCATCTTGTTCCTATGATGTGCTTGTGGTTCGGTCTTGGTACAAGACTCCAAACTTGATTCCTTTTGAATTGGTTGAGTTCTTCTTGCATCGCTACAATCCATTGGTCATCGCCTAAGGCTTCATAAATCTTGGTTGGTTCAATTTGAGACACAAAAGCCATGTTGAGACAAGCATCCTTAAGATTTATTCGAGTTGCAACGCCTTGGCTAATATCACCAATAACTTTATCTATCGGGTGATCCCTATGAGTTCTCCATTCCTTCGAAAGATCTTGATGTTCTTTAATGATTTGAGTGTCATCTACTTGTGGTATTGTTTGATCCTTTGAAGTCTCCTTTTGTTGTTGTGAAGAATCTACTATATCATCATCATCATCCACAATAATATTATCCTCTTTCGAGGGGTTAGTCTCATCAAAAGAAACATGAATGGATTCTTCAATAGTAAGAGTTCTTTTATTAAAAATTCTAAAAGCTTTACTAGAGAGAAAGTAACCAAGGAATATACCTTCGTCGGACTTCTCATCAAACTTACCGAGATTGTCCTTATCGTTGTTGAGAATGAAACATTTGCATCCGAATATGTGAAAGAATGATATATTTGGTTTCCTACCCTTGAATAACTCATATGGAGTCTCCTTGAGGATTGGTCGAATATTGACACGGTTGCTTACGAAACAAGCCGTGTTAACCGCATCCGCCCAAAAATATTTAGGAAGATTTGAGTCGCTAAGTATTGTTCTTGCAAGTTCCACCAATGACCTATTTTTCCTTTCTACGACACCGTTTTGTTGAGGAGTCCTTGGTGCGGAAACGTTGTGAGAAATTCCATGCTCTTCGCAAAAATATTCAAAGTGTGAATTTTGGAATTCTCCACCATGGTCGCTTCTAATGGAGGCTATGGTGAGTGACTTCTCGCTTTGAATTTGCTTTGCATACTTTTTGAATGCTTTGAAATCATCACTTTTCTGCACTAAAAACAATGTTCATGTGTATCGAGAGAAATCATCAACAATAACTAAAGCAAAAATGTTACCTCCGAAGCTTTTCGTTCTTGATGGACCAAAAAGATCCATATGCAACAATTGAAGTGGCCTTGATGTAGACACCACTTTCTTGGACTTGAAAGTTGTCTTGGTTTGTTTCCCTTTTTGGCAAGCATTGCATAACTTATCCTTGATGAACTTTATTTTTGGAAGACCAACAACTAGATCATGCTTTATCAACTTGTTTAAATGCTCCATGTGAATGTGAGCAAACCTTTTATGCCATAGTCACGCCTCGTTGTTGTTCGCCATTAGACATTTTACCTTCAAGGATGAGTCATCAAAAGAGATCATAAAAATATTATTAAATCTTTTACCTTTTAGCAAGATGTCATGGGTGACTTCATGTTCTATCAAACATTCATCCTTTGTGAAGTTGATTCGGAACCCTTTGTCACACAATTGACTTATGCTAAGTAGGTTGTGTTTAAGGCCTTCCACATAAAAAACGTCTTCGATGATTGTACATGGAGGTGTACCAACGGTTCCTACTCCAAGAATTTTTCCTTTATTATCATCACCGTAAGTAACATATCCTTTGGCCTTTAATGATAGACTTGAAAATTTGTCAATATCTCCCGTCATATGCTTTGAACAACCTCTATCAAGATACCATTGATTAGAAGTTTTCTTCAAGCATACCTACAACACAAAATTAAGTATTGTTAGGTATCCAAATTGATTTGGGTTCTTGATAGTTAGTACCCTTTTCAACCCACACATAATGCCCTTTAGCAACACCAATGTTGCACAGATAGCAAGCATTAGGTGTATGGCCTTTGATTCCACAATAAAAATAAGTAGGTTGAAAATGACTTCTATATCTAGGAACATAATTCTTTTTCTTCACAATTCTTTTGTTTTTATGACTTTGATGCATAGTTTTAGAATTGTTTGCCTTTTATTTAACAACTTGTTCACTTGCTTTCACAAAAATGGTTTTATTTGTGCTTGGTTTGGAAAACTTAGAATATCCTAATCCACTTTTATCATTAGGATATCTTTGGTTCCTAAGAATTTCCTCCAAGCCAATTTGACCTTTTTCGTATCTTTCTAAAACTCTTTTAAGTTGAACAATTTGAAAAGATAAGGATTCACAATTTTTGCATACAAGACTTTGTTTTTCATCCATCAATTTTTGTTTTTCATTTTCAATGTTTTTTATAAAAGCAGTATTTTGTTCTTCTAAAGATGAAATTCTTTTCTTTTGGGATGAGATGCTTTTATACAAAGTCTTGCATTCTTTTAGAAGTTCATCTATGACTTCTTGTGCATCATTATCATAAACAAAAAAATTGCTACTAACCTCATATTTTTCGTCATCGGAGTGGTGTGAAGCCATTAGAGCCATATTTGCACATTCATCGCTTTCCAATTCCGATGATGAACGTATCTCATTATCGTCCCAAGCAACATAAGCCTTTTTATTCTTGAAATCCTTCTTGCCTTTGAATCCTCCTTTCTTTGCAAGTTTCGGGCAATCCGGCTTTATATGACCTTGCTTCCCACATTCGTAACACGTGACTTCTTGAATCGATGTGGATGCATCCTTTTTCCTGAAATGTTTATTTTTTTTAGGAAAAGAGGAATTTTTATTTGTTTTAAAAAACTTAACAAGCTTCTTTACAAGAAGCATGAAATTTTCATCTTCGGAAGTCTCGTCGTCTTTGTCATCCTTTGTGTAAGTCTTCAAGGCAATTCCTTTGGACTTCTTTCCTTGAGTTTCGTGCTTCTCGAGCCTTCCAAGTTCTAATTCGTGCTCTTGAAGTTTACCAAATAAGGACGCAGATGTCATCGTTGAGAGACTCTTCTTTTCCGAAATAGCAGTCACCTTCGGTTGCCATTCCCTTGTCAAGGATCTTAGGACTTTCAGGTTGAGATCATCATTGGTGAAGGTCTTCCCGAGAGCAATCAAGTGATTTGTTAGATGAGCGAATCTATTTTGTAAGGCAACAATAGATTCACCAGGCTGCATACGGAACATCTCATATTCTTGATTCAACGTGTTGAGCCTCTATCTTTTTACTTCTGTGGTTCCTTCATGCGTTTCCACCAAGGTGTCCCAAATCTCCTTTGCCGATTTACACTGTGATACACGGAAGAACTCGTCCATACTGAGAGCGCTTTAGAGTATGTTGATTGCTTTCTTCTCATAAAGAATCTTTTTCTTATCGTCTTCGTCATACGTGCTTTTTAACTTTGCGGTTCCAACGCCATTGACCACATTTACTGGATTGTGTGGTCCTTCTTCGATTGCTTCCCATATACCTTCTCCTTGGGCTTCAAGATGCGCCTTCATTCTGATTTTCCAAAAATTGAAATATTCTCCAGAGAACAGTGGTGGTTTGTTACTACTTCCACCGTCTTTGAAAACCGGGTTGGTGCTAGCGGAAGCCATACTGAATCGATAGGAACAAGTTACCTTAACCTGCTCTGATGCCAATTGTAAGTTATATGTATGCCTACGAAGGGGGGGGGGGGGGGGGTGAATTAGGCTCTTAGACAATTTTTCCGGTTTTTATGATTCTTGGATTTTTCTTCTTTAAGTTCTTCTAGATGATGAAAAACAGTAAAGTGCAAAAGGTAAAAGGACACATCGATTTATAGTGGTTCCCCTCACAATCTGAGAGTACTCCACTCCCCTTTCAACATGAAAGAGAATTTTACTATCAATGTTAGATTTCTACACAAGACAATCCTAACAACCAAGAACACACTTCTTGTATTTACACAATATTTGAGTCCTACCAAGAATGAATATCTCACAAAAGGACCTCTTGTATCCACAATCCGGATCACAAGGAAAACCCTAGAAACTTATCTTTTATAATTATAAGAATAAGTTGTAGTCAATTTTGAATTTGTATATAAGTGACAATTGAATGTGTATCAATATGAAATATTGATCTTCTTCTCGAAACAAAGATTACTCAGAAAATTATACAAGTGTTCTTTATTGTGAAATCAAGTTGTAAAAATATGAAAGTGTATTTCAATGGCTTGTTTCAAAAATTCAGATTTGAACACTTTTGAAAAATTCAAAAAGGTTGAAGATAATGAGTAATATTTTAAATTTGTTTCTTGAAGGTTTTTTTATTTATTTTGAAAACTGAAATCAATTTATAAGAGTGAAAAACCTTTTCAAAAAGGTATGATTATGGGACAGAAAAATAGCCAATAAGAAAATCACAGAGCAAAGCAATTCTCCATGAACAATTGCAATTTTTGGCTGTTGCTTCAGTGTTAATCGGTTAACCAAATGGGTTAATCGGTTAACACCTTTCCAACGTATAAAAAACTCAAAATTTTACATGTGTTAATCGGTTAACCAATATGGTTAATCGGTTAACACTGTAAGGAATTCCCAAAATCATAATTTTCACTTGTGTTAATCGGTTAACCCCTCATGTTAATCGGTTAACACTGAAAAATTTTCCAAAAATACTTAATTTAAAAATTCAAGAGTATTTTAAAAATAGTTTTAAAATGGTTTGTGTTAGTGGTGTAGTGAGGTGAGATTGAAGAACACTTGCATACATAATTCTAAGTAAACAATGTTGTACCGTGTCTTGAATCTTCAACACCACTTGAAACTTGATAGATGAAACTTGATCCAATATTGATAAATGACTTTGCCTTGATCTTGATAATGTATTCTTAATGATATGCTTGCACCTCTTGCTTTTTGTGAAGTGTTCAGAATAGAGATGCTTCAGATTTTATCTTCAGTATATATACCCCCACGGGTATATAGTGCAAGCAGCTTCACAGTACATATACCCCCACGGGTATATAGTGTTAATATCTTGCGAGCCAAGCTGATATGAGTTGTCTTTATCAAAACAATAGAAGCTTTTGAATCTTGATTATACATATATCACATTAACTTTCCAAAGAAACAGAAACAAAATTTCAGAATAAAAAAGAAAGAATAGAAGAGGAGATGAAGTGAGAACACAAATAGGGAGTTGAATAAGTGAGACGAGAGATGGAGATATTTAGAGGAATAGAGCGAATCACAAACTTAAACAATGATGAATCGAGGTGAAACGGACAATGGGGATTTCGTGTTGAAATGGAAGAGGTTGAGAGCATCAATTTTTAATCCGTTGAAATTTGTTGCTTGTCATGTTTTGATTTTTAGAAAAGTGTTGAATCGATGTTGGCCGCCGCGTATTCAGAATTCTTTTTCCAAAACATGGATTCTTCTTTTATGACATGATTCATATTAATTTCTTGGGTTTTTTTATGGACCGAATTGGACCCTTTGGGTCTCTAGGCCTATTTAATTTCTTTTTCTTGATCCCACACGCCTTTTTTTTATCATATGCATCAGGGGTTTAGATGATGGGCCTTAAATCCCAAGGGATTCCTATGTACCCCATTGCAACTCACGCATCCCCTGTTTCATATCTCAAGTAATTCTTTTTTGTTGTTTTAATTTTTTTCTTTTTCTAAAAAAAGAGAGCAATATTAGTTTTTAGATTTCTTTACTTTTTCTTTTTTTAATGATTTTACTAAATGTTTATTAAGAATATTGTTGTTAGTAATAAATATTAATTTTTTTTGTTAATATTTCAGATTTACTTTATTACATTTTGATTATCTTTGCATTTTCAATTTTTTTTTAACTCTATTTCATTTTTTTGTCAATGACGAGGCCTACGGAACTATTATTGGTCAAATTATTGATATATAGTGGTTTATCCGAGACCACCTTCTTTTTTCTCTTCTCATTTTCTTCTTCATTTCGATTTTATTTCATTATTCAATCTATGAAGTCTTTTGATTCATGAACATTAGTTTTCGAGGTTGTTAACCTTCATTATTTCAAATATGTAGAAAATAATCATTTGGATCATTTTTCTATACTTTGGGATCGTGAGAGGTTACCCTCGATTAATTAACACGAGTTTGTGATTAAGACAATATCCCACCCTTCTTTTGTCCGTGGGACATAATTAAATCGGAGAATGATCCTCAATAACATTTCTCTACATTGTTTTTAGCACAGATATCAATTTATGTGACCTCCTATAGTTCGACTTTCATCATAAGTCGAGCTACGACAGTTTAGCGTTACATTTCGCCCCGACTCAATTCGTGAATCGACTAATCACATATTTACTTTCCATAAATAACCAACTACTTTACTTTCCATCAATATTCAACTTTTGCTCAAGGCGTTGTTTAGAACACATTGCACACACACGACTTCCTCTTGGGCTACCTGACAATTAGATCTTTTATTTTCGTGCAATCCGTGTAATTTACATGCATCCCTCTCCCATTTTGTATGTACGCTTTCGTATTTCTTTGATTGTGGATTATCTTCTAGGAGAACCCCTAGGGGCTAGCGTAGATTAAATCGTTTTCAAACTAATTCTCGTTTCGTCATCGAGCCATCTTTAAAACGCCCCTCTGTAAGTCGAGTGCTCGTCCGCATTTGCCATTAACCTATCGCACACACTGTCACACTTTATTGTGGTTTTGATATTAGGCGCATCCCCAGGGATTAGTATCGTTTCTCACACCTTAACCCTTGATTTTTCGCCAAACCGGTTCTGTTTTTAATCAAAACCTTTGACTTGTCATCGAGCCATTTTCAAAACTCATTTTTCATTCCACCACGGTTTTGCACGCATATGTAAGTCAAACCGTTGATCCAATGTCAAACAGATTTTCTCGACAAACAGTTAAACCAATTCACCACCCTTTCTTTTCAAAACTTTTCTCTATTTCTTTTTGTCTCCTTGAGTCTAAAAACCTTGGTCCCGTACCAAGTGCATTTTCAAAACTCTTTTTCCAATAAACTTGGATGGTTGTGGAGTGATACGTCCGTTCTACCGGAAACAGGTAACGCCTAAGACTCCACAAGCGAGCTTCCATACACCTAACTTCTAGAATGCGTACGTTAGCATCATCCACAAAAAACACCAGTTAACCGTAGGCCGAACTACGACTGCTCTGATTCTTCACTTCTTTTAAGTGGAGATACATAGGCACAAGGTCCTCAATCCTTATCGAGCACACTTTCTCGTCTATTATCCGTAGTTCTCCAAACTACGTTGACGCTGACTTTTTCATACTTATTGAGAATACGTAGGCATATGACCGTGAGGTTCCACCGAGTCCCCTCCCTCTTTCATCTCCTCTTTTCCCCGTTTCCAACCTTTCTTTATCCCCTTAGAACACTCTTATATAGCAATATATTTTAGCAAACACCTTCACACATGGACAAACAAATGGTTCCCATTGAGTACGATGGGTGCTAATACCTTCCCTTCGCATAATCGGCTTCCGAACCATTTCTCTTGGTTGTGAGACCATATTATCTGTTTCCTTCTTGGGGTTTTCTCGATGTTTTCCCTTCCTCTTTTGGGATAAATAAAGTTTGATGGTGACTCTTCTGTCTTTCCATTTTCGTCTTTCTATCGTTGTAATTTTGAGTAGCGACAAGTTCCAATTCAAGGTACCTTATCTCTTCCACTATCCTGACTCTTCTTTTGACCAATTCCACATTCTGCAGAGGTGTTTATTGTTGTTTAAGAGTGCACCTTAATTGGTGAGATTGGTTTCTTTGACAATGTACTATTCCACATAAATGCCTCTTGAATTCAAGGCTTAAAGTGATAATGTATCATCATTTCAAAGGGATTCCTCTTGAATTAATGGCTCTATCTTGAAGGTTTTGGATGATTCATTCAAATTCTTATTGAATGAGCATCGTATGGTCATCACGCTTGGACTCAAAAAAACGTGCACCACAAGTAATGCCAAATCTGCCCTATGAAAATAGTTGCATCAAGGCATATTGTGCACGCCATATCTCCTTGGTCAAATGGAATTGTGTTCTTCGACATTTTGTAAAGCTGAGATGTCATAAATCAACTTTGGTGTTTGAGGTTTGCCTTAGATCATAGTGTATATTGGAGAAAAATGAACTCAAAGTTGGCTAAAACGCAAAACAGATTATGTTCAAAAATTTTCTAAGTGTCAAGGTTCAAAAAGTCTTGAAACCCTAACTTCATGGCTTCATATCTCAAAATCTATGCACTTTTTGGGAATCCACCCTAATTGAAAAAGTTGTAGTATGTAACAAGCTCTTCAATTTGATATTTGGATCAAAGAAAATGTTTGCTTGGTTTGAAAGTTATGCCTTTGCAAAGTTTGACCCAGATTAGGGGGTTCTTCATAACTTTGAAACATTTCATTTCTTCATGGTTTCCCTTTTTGTAAGTAACCTCACTTTTCTTGATTTTTCTTAATCAATCATGATTCAAATCACATATTTTGATTATTCTTGACACAAGGAAGGCATGGTTGACCAAAAACTCCAAAAGTCAAACTTGATTTTTTATATCAGATGAATTTTGAACTTTGTGATCCTTTATGAAATCAAATCCTTAGAATAAATTAAACATCACGGATGGACTCCAAAGGTGTTTTTGAATGTCTTGAAGCATGTCCCATGGTTTGAGATCATGCCTTTGCTTAAAAGTCAAAGGTACATTTGACTTTTCATCAGAAACCCTAGTTTTTGGTCCTGATGAATTTGAATCCTTGCGTTGCTTATGAATCAAGTTCTTTGGGTCAATCCAATCATATAAATGGACTAATATGAGACATTTGAGTTCCTTGAAACATATCTTGAGGTTTTGGATCATGACTTGCTCTAAAAGTCAACTCAGGGACTGAATTTGATCAAAACCATAATTTTGGTGCACTGATGATCTTGATGCTTGATGAGCTTCTCATGATGCAATCTTGTACTTGATTATGGATGAAAGGAAATTCTTGATCTTCATGGATGAATAAGGGACTTGGTAAGTTGAAGATCATGCCCTTTTTATTGATCCTTTGCCTGGATCTCTTTTGAGGCTCAAAACCCTAATTCAAAAATCAAAATGAAACAAACAACAATCTTTGTATTTCCAAATGGGTTAGTGATGCATAAAAACATTCACACATATGATGCTAATGATACACAAATGATGTGGGATCTTAGGATAAAAAATGAGGATATGACAGATTCCATAAATGGTGTGATGCTTGTGAATGCAAGACATGAGACTTGTGAGGATGACAACATAGAATACTAATAATAATTTGAATCGCTGGAGATTAAATAATTATTCACTGGGGAAAGAAATCAGGACTAAGAATGCAGTCTGGTTGGTGTCGCATCGCTGCGAAGAGGGGCCGACAAGGACATAAGAGTCGCCACCGTTCGTTATTTATCCCAAAAGAGGGAAGGAAACGATCATAGAAAACCTATGAAAACGAGAGAAGACAGGTCATCGCAACCATATCTTGGGTTCGGGAGTCAGTTACCCAAGGGGAAGGTGTTAGCACCCCTCACGTCCATCGTACTCGACGGGATCCATGCTTTGTTGTCTATCTAAAGGGGTGTTTACTATCTAAGCTATGACTCAGGGACAAAATAAAAGAAAAGAGACTCGATAGAGCATCGCCGCTATATGCCTACGTATTTCCTTGTGCAATGGGAAAGTCAGAGTCAACGTAGTTCGGCTAACTACAGGTGAAAATGGGGAAGGTTGCTCGCCAAGACATCGCCGTCTTGTGCCTACATATGCTCATCTGGTATGAGAAATCAGAGCAAACGTAGTTCGGGTTGACACGACCACAGGCTGGTTCATGTGTTTTAACTGAGTAAGGTTAAACCTTTGTTCTAGCAGTTAGGTGTATTGCTGCTCGACCATTGGAGACTTAGGTGTTACCTGTTTGCGGTAGAACCAAGAGTTAACACACTCTTTCTGAAAATGATTTTCAATTAATCCCAAAGGATAAAAAGATTTGATGTTTTGTTTTTGTGTTTTTTAGAGGAGAAGTGCCTTGATTATTGTTTGTAATTCATGTTGCACTAAAGACTATCACTTAGGAGCGAATGCGTCGCATATCGTCCTAAGGACGTACACTAAACACTCTAAGCAATTGAGAGGAAGCCCCCCAATCACCATTTCCCAAGTACTTAAGGCTCGTAACATACACCATTCATTAACCTTTATTAAGTGTTTTAAGAGAATTTGAAGATGAGAAGAGAGAGACACTCTAAAGGGAGACTAAAACTCAACCTAATGTTCTCATGCGAAGTGTACCTATAATTGGGATGAAAGGGAATGCTACCTAATGTTATCATGCATGGGTTCAAGCCTAAGGTCTATCATAATCAACCTTGAACAAGGAAGATTAGAGGTCCTAAGGGATCATGGCAAAGGAGAAAGAAGAAGAAGAAGAAAGCATAAGCAAAATGCAAGTATGCAAACATTTAATGCACAATTAGAATGAAAGTGAGGGAGGAAAAAAGTGTGGGGAAGTAGCCTCCACAAGCACATCTCAACCTCAATCATGCATATGAGAGATGCAAAGAAGAAGAAAGAAAGAATGCATACAAAAGAAATCAAATAAGCACCCAAAAGTGGAATGAAATGGGAGAATGAATCCTACAACCATTCAAGCATCAACCATAATGCCCAAAGGCAAACCAAAAGAAAGGGAAGAAGCCATGATCAAATGAGAGAATGGGAGGCAATGTGAGGACAGCAAGGAACTCAAATGGGCAACTCAACCATAGACAAACTCAATGATCACGCAAGAACACGCAAGAGAAGTCCTAAAAGAATCACCATTCATGATGTGTTTCAAGTACCTCTTAAGGAGGGACTAAACTATCTCAAATGGGACTCTAAGGTCATGGGATAGAGGCAAAGATGATATGAGAAGGTACATAAACCAAAGAAAGAAAATCACAAAGGAGAATGCAAGCATAGGCATGGAGAAAGACCTAAGTTTTAAGCACATTCAACACTTGAACTTCAAGTGGAAAGCCTAAAAGAAATGCAAATCTCAACAAGCAATGAACAACTTTATGACCTAAAAAATGAGCATTCAAATACCTCAACATGTTAGAAGTATGAATCAACAAGGATTAAGAGCTCAAGGGATCCATAGAAGTCATTTCCCATTCAAACTAGGTCAAGTGTTTGTATGAACCTGCCTTAGAAGTACCTTGACTTGCAAGTCACCTCAAAATTACAAAAAGGCTCAAATAATCTAAAAGGAACATTAAAATGTTGGCAACCAGAGGCCAAAGGATCACAACCAAAGTCACTTCAAAACACCACCAAAGAAATTGATTCACAATGGTGTACCATTTTGAAGGAGGGTTGTCTAGGGTCAAAATAAATGACTTAAAAGTCAAACCAAAAGTGGTCAAACCAGGGGCAAAATGGTTCTAAAAAATCATTCAACTCATTATTGAAATGAGGAATTATTTTATTCATTGGAGCAAAAGATTGGATAAAAAACAAAGCATGAACAAGAAAGATCAATTAAAATTCAATTAAAAAACAACTCCAAATGATAAATCCCACTTTTATTAAAAAATAAACCAAAAAATAAAATAAAAATTTCCTAAAATTAAAGGACATCTCAAAATGTCTTAAAATTATTTTTGTAGGATTTTATAACATTTAGAATGATTTTTAATGAATTAAAATCAAAACAGAATAAAAACAAAAAGAAAATAAAGAGTAAAACAGAACGGTGCAAATATCAATTATTCATGTTGAAAACACTGGACTGGGCTGAAAAGGGGGTGTGAATAGCGCTCAGAGCCCATCTCACTCACGAACTACGAAACACGCCATTTCATTTATGACCTGGCAGTCCACAAATTCACACCAGCTAGTCAAAGCAATCTTAACCGTTGATCAGGCTAAGTCAAAAATTCCAAGGCACACATGGCATGCCTAGTCATCAAAACGGACAACAAAACCAGACGACAGAGCTACAGTCTCCGATCGTCTTCTCCGATCATATCACCGGAGTAGCAAGTCATATACTCAACCAAATTGGACAAAATCATATACCAAATTGAAGCTCACGCCACGTAGAATCCAAATCCAGGCTTAGTTTTCATTTATCATGCAAGATAGAGAGATTCGAACGATCAGAGAATCAAGCATCAAACTGAAATTGCCATAAAGACAAGCCTAACCTATCCAGAATTTGCCTACACATGTAGGACTTCAGTTTGCAACAACAATGGAGTGAAATTGATGCATATTAAGAGAGAATTTTGGAGAAGAAGAATACCTAACGGAGTCTCTCCGTTGGAGCTTCTACAGATGCTTAAGCTTGCTCAAACTTTGCAGGATCACTCTATGAAGTTCAAGGAAGAGAATGCTGGCTTTGATTTGAGTTGAAAATGCTTCAATATGGATTCACAATTTCACTTTTGCTCTTCACTTTTCCAACTGTAATTGAGCTCTCTCTCCACGAAAATGCTTGAATAAAGCTTCAAAATTCATCTGAAGCTTTTATATGTTGGATATGGAATGGTTTAGAGGCCCAATTGTGGCTGATTAGAGTGAAATTCAAAAATTCCCAATTTGGAAATTCAAGTTTCATGCACACGTGAATTAGCACCAATTCCCTTGGAAAATTATTCAAATCATCTGCTGATTGTGTGTTTTGATCATGTGGATGTAAATTCTCCCTTGATTTGATCTAATGATGGAGATTGAATGTGAAACTTCTACTTGAAGTAACATGAATTTACACGTGTTCTAGCTTGCTTAACTCAAATCCAATTTGTGCATTCTCCTTATTGTGATATTGTGACTCAAAATATGCACAAACATGACATGAAAATGAATTAAAACCAATTCAATTTAATTCATGACTTTAAGTTCAAATTTCCATTGAATTTCATCACCAATCTTCATATCCATGCCAAATCCAAGACAAACTTGTGCATTAGGATGAAAATGATACCATTTGAAGCAACTCTCATGTTGGGAAAAGTTTCATTTGAAGTGCACAAGTGGATGAACAAGACCTATAATCAAAATGACCTATAATCTCACTTTCCCAAAATACCCCTTCCTTGAGAGCTTCATAACATGAGCTCTACAAATGAGATGAAGGACTTCAAGGAATTTTTGGAAAGCTAAGATAATGAGGAACAACTTTGATGTTCATCAAAAGTCTAGGAGAAACATGATTCTAGGTCAAAAGTGCCTTGGAAGTTGGTTGACTTTTGTTGACTGAAAATACATTCATTTGAGGACCCATAACTTGTCAGCATCATAAGTTGAGTTCTAGAAACCACATGGATGAGTTCTAGTACTCCAAAGAAATCTATGAACATGCTCTACATGTCTCATGTTTATGTCAAAGTGAGATTGCCCTTGTATCTTGAGATATGTGGTCTTGAAGTTAGGCACTAAATAGGAGATTTTACACTGACAAACCTCTGAAACTCTAATTTAGTAACTTCTCACACTCTTGATTCTTCTTGAATTGATCTTGAAATAACATCTTAGATGCCTCAACACAACTTTCCAAGACTCAAAAGACTTAGGACTAAGTATTAATCTCCTTCAAATCCTCAGTGGGCCTTGTGTCGCAACTGCGAAAAACAACCGGCGGAAAAACAGAAAAGTCACCACTTTCGTTATTTATCCCAAAGAGAGGGAAAGGAAACGATCGGAGAAACCTAAAGAAAAAGGGAAAGACAAGGTCATCGCAACCATGTCTGGATTCGGGAGTCGGTTACGCAAGGGGAAGGTATTAGCACCCCTCACGTCCGTCGTACTCGACGGGATCCACGCATTGTTGTCTATCTAAAAGGGCGTGTTGAAACTATCTAGCTAAAGGCTCAGGGACAAAAGAAGAAGAAAAGAAGAACTGACTCGGAAGAGCATCGTCGCTCTGTGCCTACGTACTCCCTCGTGCAATGGGAAAGTCAGAGTCAACGTAGTTCGACTAACTACAGGTAAAGGGGGAAGGTTGCTCTCTAAGACATCGCGTCTTATGCCTACGTACTTTCATCTCGTACGAAAGATCAGAGCGAACATTGTTCAGGCTAAAAGGACCACAGATTTGGTTCAAAAGTTTTTTAGGCCCGAGTAGGGTTAACAAATAGTTCTAGCAGTTGGTGTATGCAGCTCGACCATTGGAGACTTAGGCGTTACCGTTTGCAGTAGAACTAAGGGTTAACGACACTCTTTTTGTGAAATTAATTCCTTGATTAAGATCCCAAAGGATGAAAAAGGTTTGAAATGTTTTTTTTTGAGTTTTTTAGAGAAGAAGTGTTTTGAATTTGATTTGCAACTCATGTCGCACTAGAGACTATGACCTAAGAGCGAATGCATCGTATATCACCCAAAGGGTGTACACTAAACACTCTAGGTCCTTGAGAGGAGGCCCCTCAATTACCATTTCTCAAGTAGCTTAAGGCTCGTAGCGTGCTACACTTGTCATTCTTTATTAAGTATTTTATGAATGTTTGAAGATGAGAAGAGAAGAAGGAACACTAATGGGAGACAAATCAATCCTAAAAGTTATCATGCAAAGTGGACTTAAAGTTGGGATTCAAAAGGGAACTACCTAATGTTATCATGCATAGTTAAGCACCTAATATCTATCATAACCTCAAGAGGTTAGAGAACTTATGGGGAGCATGGCAAAGAAAAAGCAAAAGAAGAAGAAGGAAACGAATGCACACATAAGATGCAACACATAGAATGAAAGTGGGAGGAAAATAGTGTGGGCAGTAGCCTCCACAAGCTCATCTCAGCCAAGCATGCATATGGAAATGCAAGAAAAGAAAAGAAGGAGAAGTGCACAAAAAGAAATTAAACAAACACAAGCAAACTACACAAAGATGCACCAAAAGTGGGATGAAATGACCTAAGTCAAACAACATCAACCACACCACCAAAACTAAACCAAATGAAAATAAAACCAATCAGGGGGTGTGAACAACAGGCGTACCCAAGGCCCAGTCAGAAAAATCAAAACAAAATAAAAAAACCTGGCAATTGTGTGTGATGAGGTCAAACGAAGTGCATCATGGAATTCAACCACACGCGCATGATCCTCTGGTAAGCAAATCAAGTGGCCACGAAGGTGCCAGCACATTAATGAAGTATTCAAATGTTATCATGTGCAATCAGTCAAACATGGTGTTTCGTGAGTCTTAATCAGAAGCGTTGAAATGAAAATTAATCACATCGTGCGCTCTAGAACATGACACATAATCATCTTCTTCATAAAACAAGAGAAAGAAACCAGGTGGTGGCCGGAGATGCTCCGGTCATCTTCTTCATGAACTCCGGCCACCGTGAATCAACAACAACACACGGCCAACTCAAAACTCAACCGTTTTGGACGAATCTTATATCAAAATTCATCTAGAGATCACGAGGATCTCAAATCCAGCATCAAAAATCATTTATCATGCAGCATAAACTCAAACTGAATCAAACAAGATTGTGCATCAAAATCCAAAGTTCACCAAAACTCATCCAATTTGGTTTAAACATCATCTAGAGGTTATGTAGGTTACAGATCCATCAATAAACAAGCAAAACACCACAAGAATAAGCCAAAACAGATCCAAACATTTTTGAGCATCCACCAACAATCATCACAAATGCCAGTTCATTTTACATATTAATGATCTACATTGTTTCTAGGTCTCAAATATGTAAAAATGGCAATGAATCAATGCATATCTAGAGTGTAAGGTTGAATTGTAAATACCTAGTAGAGAACTTCCACTAAGCCTTCAACTCTTGCTTAAGCTTGTAGAAAAATATCCAGAATCGTTCAACAAACTTCAATAGAGCTTTTGCAATTCACAATTTGGCCTGAAATGACTTCTATCTCCAAATTCGAAGTTCAAATTTTCTCCACTTTTTCAAAATTGTTCTTGAGTAATTTGCCTCCAATATCGTATTCTGATGATTTGTGAATGATCAAAATCTTATATGTGATGGATCTTGATAGAAATAAAGCCCAATCTCAGCCTCTAACAGCCCAATTCAAATCCATAGAATTTGAGTTTGGAGCTCACACATGTGCACGAAAATCTCACCAATTTGGCTCCAAAATGCTTCAAAATTCTTGCTGGGAGTGTATGGAATGTGAATGGCTGTGATTTAGCCCTTGTTTAATCTCAATGGTTGATGTTTGTTATGTAACTTCATGATGAAGAAAGCTTGAAAATGACTCATCAAAACACATCCAATTCAAATTCTATTAATGCCAATGTGTTTAAAATATGGTTTGCACTTAAAATATGCATTCATTTGCACAAAAATGGTCCAAAGTGAATTAAATCCAATTTTCTTTTTTTAAATCCCTTTTTATGAAAATCAATTTAGGAAAACACCATTCAAATCCAAATTCATGACTTCTCAAGGCTTGGTTAAACAAATAACACCATTTGGAGCAAGTTTGATGTTGGAAAGATCTTCATTTGAAGTGTGCAAGTTGGTGAAATGGACCTATAATCTCACTTTCCCAAAATACCCCTAACTTGCAAGCCTCATAAGTTGAGTTTTACAAATCATATGAAAGACTTCTAGTACTCTTTGGAAAGCTAAGACCAATACCTACAACTTTCATGTTGGCCAAAAGTTTATGAGAAACATCCTTCTAGGTCAAAAATGGTTTGGAAGTTGGTTGACTTTTGTTGACCAAAATCACATTCATCTTAACACAACATCCCATGACCATAGAGACTTTGAATTGAGTTTTAATCTCCTCCAATTGCACAATTGACTGAGGATTAACCAGATGAAAACTCTAATTGCAACACCTTCAACTGTAACTTTGCACACTTGGTATAAACACTTGGATGAGCTCTACAATGATCCTCAAGGCACTCAATAAGCTCTCTCAACATCTCATATCCATAACCATGAATTCACAATCCTCTGATGATCTTGAACTAGCCTCCAAGTTAGGATCTGACCCACATGCATCCATCAATCCTTTCACAAGTATAATGCCCACTTCTAGATGACTTGGTGACCATTCAAACTTGAGTAACACCCCTATTCAAATGACTTGGACCTGAAGGAGTGAAAAGCGAACGATTTCACGCAATCAAGGTAAAAGACGTTTGAATACCAAAGAACCCAGAAATTTGCCAACCGCAGAAAATAAATCTACAAACAAGAGTCTCTGGAGGTAACTGCTCTGATTGCAAACACATTCCGCTGGGGAAAACAGAAACTTAATGAGTAACTCTGCTTGGGGAAAACACTGAAGTCGGGAAATACTCCAAATTGCCGGAATCTGGATATTCAGCGAACAAAATAAATCAATGAGGTTTGCCGGAGCCTGGACGCTCAACATAATAGCCGGAGCCTGAAAGCTCAACATAAGATAAATCGGAGCCTGAACACTCAACGAACAAAAGGATATATCACTTACAAATTCACTGGAGCCTGGATACTCAACGGAGAAGCCGGAGCCTGAACGCTCCACGCAAGATGGACAGGAGCCTGAATACTCAACGGAGAAGCCGGAGCCTGAACGCTCAACGCACAAGAGAAGTTACCGCATATTGGAACTCGGCCGGAGTCTGGATACTCAACGTAATACATCAGAACCTGAATGTTCAATGAAAATAAACCAGAGCTTGGATGTTCGACACAATAAACTGGAGCCTGAACGCTCAGCGAGAGTGACCGAAGCCTGGATACTCAACGGAGAAAAGAGATCATCATCATACAAAAATTACCGGAGTCTGGACACTCAACGGAACATTGACCGGAGCCTGGATACTCAACAGACAAAACCAAATACCACAAGTCAAAAATTCACCGGAATCTGAATATTCAACGGAGAAGAAGTACTATCATAAAACTTACCAAAGTCTGACCTTACCGGAGTCTGGATACTCAACGGAGAAAGAAATGCTTCGCAAATGGAACATTCACCGGAGTCTGGATACTCAACGGAGAAATCGAAGCCTGGATGCTCAACGAAATATTGACCGGAGCCTGGATACTCAACGGACGACGGGAAAACATCACAAATATAACTATCAAAATTGACACCATACTGTCCTCACTGGAGTCTGAACACTCGATGAAAAACAACAATATTAATCATCATGGTCTAGATACCACAACCATATTTACTGGAGTCTGGATACTCGACGGAAAAAAGAAAACCCTATCAACTGGGAAGGGATCGGAGTCTGGATACTCAACGAAACACAAATACTTATCCTGATCCTCTGAGATCCGAAGATACTGCTGGGTAATAACCTGAGCCGGGGTTTGGATACCACGCGGGCTAAGAGAAATCACATGGTCTCGATACCAAGGGAAAAGATGAAACCTCTGAAGATAGACCTGAAACAAAGAGATAACAACCTGGCTTATGTTTCACATGCAAAATGTTGGAAAATGGCATAATGCTCCATACGAAATGGAAATGCTACGCATTTAGGTAGATGCCATACACGCATGCAGATGCAACGGAACTGACTCAACAAAATAAATGCTGAAGATACAGAAAACGCCCTGCTGAAAGAATGAACGGTCTTGCAGGGGATAGAGCACAAACTTGCTCATGCCAATAACCATTGGACTTATGCCAAGAAACGGGTTTTTGCTGGCTTTCTGCAAAGAAAATACCAACGTGACAACATTCCTTCCTTCTGCTAAGGAAAGGAGAACAAAACTGCTGGGGATTGCTCTGCCAGGGAACGAACCTAAACAGGCAGCAAATTACTCTGTGGGGAGAAAATCCAACCACTACTTGCTGGGGAGTACCTACGAGCATCAACTGGTGAATGAACGCGTATCCGCTACTTGCTCGCTCAAACCACACACAAACTCTACTGGGGATAGAGATGTGAACTTCACTGATCGGGGAAGTAGATTCAGGCTGGGAACGAGACGAACTTCATCTGTACCTTTTTGCCCCAAGGGTAACGACCCTGCAACACTGAACAAACAGACAAGATATCCTACACAATCGGGATCATCTTAGTCATCCTTCGTGACGTTGTTCAATTAATTCAAAGTTTTAACAATTATTGGCCAAGGCCTGCAAGTTTATATTAGTGCATGTTTATCAAAACATTGGGCGTTTTCACAAACAAAACAGTAAAAGTTAAAACAAAACACACAGATCAAGTGTTGAATAGTATATGTTTATTGATAAAGGGCCTGTAAACAGGCAAAGTTTTACAACAGATGCAACTCCTGAAAAGAGGAAGATGCACAAAAACAAATACAGATATGTACAGAAATATACAAAAGTGTACAAAAATATCGGCAACGTGGCACAGACAAACACCATGAGTTGATCCCTTTATGACTCGCCTGACTCTGATGCTTTCCCGATGCTTCGTCTTCAGAAGAGATTGATTCAGATAAACACGGCTCTCAGGTTTTCCCAATCCACTAAGCAATGAAGTTCCAACGCAGACTGTAGTCATTTGGTTTTTCAATCCCTAACTTTTGCCTGAACCGCCCTTTCGGGTTTTCGATTCACCGGGATACCCATTTTTGCAAAAGTCGCCTTTTTAGGTTTTCGACCTTGCGGGTTTACATCTTTTCATTTTTATCCCTAATTTTTGCCCAAACCTATTTTCCTTTTTTTTATATGGTTCGCCAGGATGCCCCATTTTTTCCTGGACTTTTCTTTTTGTGTCCAGCGGGTCTGTTTTAAGCAAAGTATTTTTTAAATGCGCCTGCGTTCACAGGGGATGAAAAATCTTTACCATCCATGGTGGCTAACAGCAAGGCTCCTCTAGAGAAGACCTTTCGAACAACGTATGGACCTTCATAATTGGGAGCCATTTTCCCCTGTGATCTGATTGTGGTGGGAGAATCTTTTTCAGCACAAGATCGCTCGTCTGAAAGCTTCGAGGGCGCACCTTCTTATCATAAGCTTTCTTCATCCGACTCTGGTACAAACGACCGTATGCAATTGATGCTAGCCTCTTTTCATCCATCAAGCTAAGTTGATTCAAACGATTCTTTATCCATTCTGCCTCATCAAGTTTTACGTCGACCAGAACTCTTAAAGAAGGAATCTCGACCTCCAATGGTAGGACAACTTCCATACCATATACTAGCGAGAAAGGAGTTGCCCCGGTTGATGTGCGTACCGTCGTACGATAACCGTGAAGAGCAAAGGGCAACATCTCATGCCAATCTTTGTATGTAACAACCATCTTTTGCACTATCTTTTTGATATTCTTGTTGGCCGCCTCAACAGTGCCATTCATCTTCGGCTGATAGGGCGATGAGTTGTGATATTCAATCTTGAATTTCTGGCATAACTCCTTCATCATTTTATTGTTCATATTCGAACCATTATCAGTAATGATTCGCTCGGGAATTCCATATCTACAAATGATGTACTTCTTTATGAATCTTGCTACCACTTGTTTGGTCACATTAGTGTACAAAGCTGCTTCAACCCACTTGGTGAAATAGTCAATGGCTACCAAGATAAAACAATGTCCGTTGGACGCGGTGGGCTCAATATTACCAATCATATCAATGCCCCACATGGAAAAAGGCCACGGGGACGCCATAACATTCAATGGGCATGGAGGTACATGAATCTTATCTGCATAAATCTGGAATTTATGGCATTTCTTCGTAAATTTGAAACAATCTGACTCCATAGTTAGCCATTAATACCCTGCTCGTAAGAGTTTCCGAGACATGGCATGTCCCCCCGACATGTGTACCGAAAGTACCCTCGTGGACTTCTTCCATAAGCGGCATTGCTTCTTTTTCATCCACACATCTCAACAACACCAAATCATGGTTCCTTCTGTAAAGCACACCATCTGGGTTTAGGTAAAAGTTGCCAGACAACCTCCTCAGCGTCTTCTTATGCTAGGTCGATGCCCCTAGTGGATACTCTTGCTTCTTGAGAAAGTTATGTATATTATAAAACCATGGCTTGCCATCAGCAGCCTCTTCAATGGAGAATATCAAAGCGGGCCTGTCTAAGCGAGAAATGACTATTTTGGGAGCCTCATTCCAGAAATTCACTTTGTACATCGAAGATAACGTTGCCAAAGCATCAGCCATATGATTTTCTGCTCGTGGCACATGGTGAAAATCTACCCGATCAAAAAAGGGTAACAACCTCCTTCCATAATCTCTGTAAGGAATTAGATTCGGTTGACGGGTTTCCCATTCTCCTTCGATCTGATTAACAACTAGCGCTGAATCGCCATATACATCGAGATTTTTGATCCTCAGATCAATAGCTTCTTCCAGACCCATGATACATGCTTCGTACTCAGCTTCATTGTTGGTGACTGGAAATGTCAATTTGGCAGTGAACGAAATATGAGTACCATGCGGAGTTGTAATAATTGCCCCAATTCCACTACCATATGAGTTAACAACACCGTCGAATATCATTTGCCACTGAGAATTCTTCTCCGGACCTTCACCGTGTAATGGTTCTTCATAATCTTTTGCTTTGAGGAACATGATATCCTCATCAGGAAATTCAAACTTCATCGGTTGATAATCTTCGATTGGCTGCTCAGCAAGGTATTCTGACAGAACACTTCCTTTGATGGCTTTCTGAGAAACATACTGTATATTGTACTCTGTAAGTACCATCTTCCATTTAGTAATTCTTCTTGAAAGTGCCTGCTTCTCGAAGACATACTTAATTGGATCCATCTTCGAAATCAGCATGGTTGTGTGATTGAGCATATATTGTCTCAAACGTTTGGCATCCTAAGCAAGTGCACAACACATTTTCTCGAGCATTGAGTAACAGGACTCACAATCTGTGAACTTTTTACTAAAATAATAAATCGCATGCTCCTTTCTTCCACTCTCGTTGTGTTGACCGATAACACAACCCATACTGTTCTCCAGAACCGTTAAGTACATGATTAATGGCCTTCCAGCTACTGGGGGTATCAATATCGGAGGCTCTTGCAAGTATTCTTTTATTTTATCAAAGGATTTTTGACAATTTTCATTCCAGACAACCGCCTGATCTTTCTTTAACAGTTTAAACATTGGTTCACACGTGGTCGTGAGATGAGATATGAACCGGGCAATGTAGTTCAATCTCCCCATGAAACCACAAATTTCTTTTTCTGTTTTCGGCGCTGGCATGTCTTGTATGGCTTTTATCTTTGCAGGATCAACCTCGATTCCTTTTTAACTGACAATAAACCCCAATAACTTTCCGGACCAAACTCCAAAAGTGCACTTATTTGGATTCAACCTCAATCTGAACTTTCTAAGCCTCTCAAAAAGCTTCAGCAAGTTAACCAGATGCTCTTCCTCCATTTGGGATTTAGCAATCATATCATCAACATAAACCTCAATCTCTTTATGCATCATGTCGTGAAAGAGCGTTGTCATAGTGCGTTGATATGTTGCTCCGGCATTCTTCAAGTCGAAAGGCATCACCTTGTAGCAAAACGTTCCCCACGGTGTAATGAATGTTGTTTTCTCCATGTCCTTCGATGCCATCTTTATCTGATTGTAACCCGAGAAACCATCCATGAAGGAAAACACCGAAAATTGAGCCGTATTGTCGACCAATACGTCAATGTGAGGGAGCGGGAAATCATCTTTAGGGCTTGCCTTGTTCAAATCCCGATAATCAACACACATCCGCACCTTACCATCTTTCTTCAGTACAGGCACTATGTTGGCGACCCACGGAGGGTAGGTGGTTACGGCTAAAAATCCAACGTCTCATTGCTTTTGGACCTCTTCTTTGATTTTTACCGCCATATCTGGTCTTGTTCTTCTAAGCTTCTTCTTGACCGACGGATATTCCTCACGCAACGGTAAGCGATGAACCACTATGTCGATATCAAGCCCAGGCATATCCTCGTATGACCAAGCAAAGATGTCACTATACTCTCGAAGCATCTCGATCAGTCTTTGCTTGACGTCGCTCTGTAGCGCAGCCCCTATCCGAACATTTCTGACAACTTCTTCAGAACCCAGATTAATGACCTCAATTTCCTTCTGATGAGGCATAATGATTTTCTCTTCTTGTTTCAAAAGTCTAGCTAACTCTTCAGGAAATTCTTCATCCTCATCAATCTCGTCTTCAACTTTATATATCGGTTTATCGAAGTCGAAGCGAGTCATAGAAGGTTCTGGATCTGTGTCATCTGCAATAGGAATCCTGCAATGAAAATGGTTAAATGTTTCAAACAATTTGCAAACAAGTATAAACCACATTTCCATTTTATTGTGGAAAGTGAAAATAAGAAAAACAGAGATCACAAAATTTGAGTGAGAAAATGCCCTTTGTTTAATTGATAAACAATGTTCAGACATAAACAAGTAAGGCCTTGAAAAATACCACTATGCCCCGGGAAGGACATATGGTAGTACAATAACTGGAAAAACAAAGCATTAATGTTCTGTCGTCTCTTGAATGAATTCTTCAATTGACCAGTTGCGTAGGCTCTGTCCTGGGATACACGGCTTGATCCAGGCATCCATATCATAGTCACTGTCTCCAGCTTCATCATCAGAAATGGCATTACTCTGCTCAAAGAAGACACCTCCGCTAGTAAACCTGATCGGCCCCTTGAACTTTGGCGTGCTTTGTGAAGACGATGGGCGGTACCCCAGACCGAATTTTTCTTGCTTCTGCGGTATATCAATCACCTTCCCCCAGCCTTGGGCTGCACCAGCCTGCACCACAGCTTGTGCTTCTTTAAAGGAAGACATAGCCACCTCAGGCTCTTTACTCACAACCGGAGACTTGTCTTTAATCTTTACCGCTTCGAAGGCTTGGCAAAGAGTTTCATGGATCTCTCCATCCACTTCAACATACTTCAAGGATGATAAATGGCTGATCATGATATCCTCCTCCCCGTATACCGTAACAACGCTACCGCCAACCATGTATTTCAGCTTCTGATGAAGAGTTGATGTAACAGCCCCGACTGAATGAATCCAAGGGAGACCTAGTAAACAACTGTAGGCCGGCTGGATATCCATGATGTAAAACACAGCATCAAAGATTTCAGGTCCAACCTGAATTGGCAACGTTACCTCCCCAAACACGGATCTTCGGGTTCCGTCAAACGCACGCACCACCAAATCACTTGGCATGCAAATTAACTCTTTTATATCTAACTTCATCAGGGACTTCTTCGGAAGCACGTGTAAAGAAGATCCCGTATCCACAAGCACGAGAGACGTGACAGTCCCTCGGCATTCTAAAGATATGTGTAGCGCACAATTATAATTTCTGCCTCTGGGCGTCAAATCCAAGTCCGTAAAGCCTAAGCCATTTTCTGCGTTTACGTGCGCCACCACTCCCTCAAGTTGATTGACTGAAATTTCCTGCGGCACGTAAGCAGTGTTTAGTATTCTCAGCAATGCATTTCTATGTGCCTCAGAGCAAAGGAGCAACGACAGGATAGATATTTTGGAAGGAGTTTGCTGCAAGTGATCGACTATCTTGTAGTCGCTTTTCTGAATCAGCCTCATGAATTCCTCCGCATCTTTCAACAAAGATTCTCTTTACCCAGATTGAGAAGTCTCCTCTAGTATCGGTATTTTCCCCTTGTCCACCTTATCAGCAAACACCTTAGGCGACGAAAAGACTCGGCCACTGCGAGTAATACCTCCGGCTCCCACGAGATTGTCAAATGAGCTTGCAGGAGAATCATTCAAGTTTATCTTCTGCCCATTACAATACACTTCGGCTCCGTAGTTCCATGGAACAACGTTAGTGCTCTCAAACGGCATAGGACCCGCTTTGGTGATAGTTATCGTTGGCGGCTTTGGCGCATAGATAGTAACAGTCTTATACAAGATGGAAATTGTTGCAATCTCATCCTTCTCTTCAGCCACTAGATCCTCCGAATCTCTTCCAACAGAACGGTCAAATTGTAAAACTCCGCCGTCCATCATCTCCTGAATACAGCTTCTCATCAATCCACATCCTCTCTCTCTCTCTCTCGAGATCAACAGAACATTCAACACGGTCCTCAGTACAACCCGGGAAAACACCCCCCTTTAGCAATATGGCTGTCACAAAGCTTAAGGGTGTTTTCAATTCATCAACATCCGTCACCAAATTTAACACCTCCTCCTTGAGAATTTCATTAACCCCATCCTTCCCGTGATTCGGCATGGGATTCTGCACCACATTGGGAACATCATTAGAAAAATTGATCGCCTTACTGTCAATCATATCTTGCACTTTATGTTTGAAGGTTTTACAATTATCAATATTATGTCCTGGAGCACCCGAATGAAATTCACAACGAGCATTTACATCGTACCTAGGTGGAGGAGGTCCGGTTAAGGGAGCCAAAGTCCTTTTCTGAATCAATTGTAGTTGTAGCAAAGCCTGCAATAACTGAGAGTAAGGCATAGGAGGCGCATCAAAATGCCTATTTGTTGCCCCGCCTCTATCTTGGTATCTGCCATACCCCTGTTGATTTTGTTGCGGTCGTTGTTGCTGTTGTTGCTGACGCTGTTGTTGTTGTGGTTGTTGAACTGCTGGAATAGTGATGCTGGCAATCTGCTGATGTTGTCGATTCTGCCCTCTATTCCTTCCCCTTGAACTGGATACAGCGTTAGTTTCTCCCTCTTGCCTTTTGTTTCCAAAAACCTTCTTGTTCCCTCCTCCAGCTGAGGGCATCTCACCAGCGTTGATCTTTCCTAACTTAATTCCATTCTCAACCCTTTCCCCAGTGATTATTAAGTCTGAAAAACTTCCTGACATACTGCTTATAAGCTTTTCATAGTACACCCCTGGTAAAGTAGCAACAAACATGTCCACAAGCTCCCGTTCTACCATAGGAGGTTGTACCCTAGCAGCAAGCTCTCGCCACCTCTGGGCGTATTCTTTAAAGCATTCATTGCTCTTTTGAGAAAGATTCTGCAGCTGGACTCTATTCGGAGCAAGGTCACTATTGTACTGATAGTGCCTTACAAAAGCTTCGGCTAGCTCTCTCCAGCTACAGACATTAGCGTGCTCTAAGCTCATATACCATTCCAGCGATGGACCTGATAAACTATCCTTGAAGAAGTGCATCAAGAGCTTCTCGTCATCAGAATGCGCAGACATCTTGCGATAATAAGACCTCAGATGAACCCTAGGGCAAGTGGTACCCTTGTACTTATCTAAATCAGGCACCTTAAACTTTGGTGGCACTCTCAAGCCTGGGATAAGCCCCAAATTAGACATATCCATCCCCATAGAGTTTTGGCATTCAAGAGACCTCATCTTCTCTTTGATCATCTTAATCCTTCTATCAACCTCAGAAGGTACTTCAGCAGTTATAATCCTTGGAGAAAACACATCCTCCTGCCTATCCTCATTCCAAGTGTGGTCCAGACTACCATGTATGGCACCTGTAGTGTCGAGACCATAACCATAGCCATTTCCGTTACCATTACCACCATTGGCAAAACCAGCATGATTAAAACCTGTCGCATTTCCAGCACCAGCAGCGTGACCACCCCCTCCAGCAGTAGGGATGACTAAAGTTGGCATAGAATTTTCTACCCGATGGGTTTCAATGTGAGGAGGGTTAGAAGCAATCCCATCGTGTAACACACCATCACTATCAACTCGCACAATCAGAGGTTGCACCAAAGTCTGAAGTTGCGTCTGACCACTAGTAACCCCTTGCATGACCTCCATCAACTGTGCCATATGATCTCTCATCTCTTGCATTTCTACCTGCATCTGATCCATCAGTCTTTTCTGGTTTCCTCAGGTACCATACCGGTGAGTTGTCACGTAAGAAATCCTGAAATACTAGTACACCACAGGATAAAATAAGGTTAACTGTTCCGATTCACCTGCGAATGCGAGAAAAATGCTTAAATGCAGACATGTATTTATGCAACAGGGATATTTCCCCCTCGATTCCAGTTTCCAGAAAAACATAACAATGAAGAACCTTGCGGACAAGCATGGAATAACAACTCCTCATATATAGATCAAAAAACCATCAGGCAAAGTACAAACTACAACTGAGTATATATAAGGAAAAGATCTCAACCAACAAGCTTGGCGATGGTCAAATACAACAAATACACAGCAAAAACTACAACAGAAATAGACAAAATAGGTCAAGCAGGATGACGTAATCGGAAATCCTCTAACAGCCTCAACTTCTCAGGGTGATCCGGCCTAGCAAGTAGTCCCTGAATAAGCAAATCCTGTCGGTTAACAGTATGATGTAGACTATAAACGTGATCCTCCAAAGCTTTCTCCCTGAAACATGCCTCAAGTTTGCGTCTCTTGGAGTCAGCTCTCAACCTGAGATCCTTCAAGTTCGCGATCGCTTCATTCAACCTGCACTCACTGTCTCGTCTAAGTGATGCTTCCGCTGTAATCTCTCCATCTTTGGCATTAAGCTGAGCCTTCGGCTTACTGATCTGAAGTTTTAACCTGTCCTCGCGCTCCTTGTTGTTAGTGAGCGTGGCATTCCATATTGACTCAAACTTGGAGATCCTCAAGTAAGCCTTATCCAACTCTTCCTTCTTAGTAGCAAGAACACTGTAAGCGGCATTCAAATCTCGGCCTGTGTGTTCTCTTTCATTAGTCTCCTTAGTCAGATCTGTACCCAGCTTGTTCACAAGCTCGGTCTGTCTCCTGAAATAATGAACTGAATCTATCTTCTCTCTTCGAAGTTGGATAATCTCTCTCTCTAATTCTTCATTCTCTTTTCTCAACTCTTCCTTCTCCGCCAATAACTGATTGTATTTCTGGATATCTACAGTAGTGAGTTCCTCTATCATGAGAGGATATAGAGGTGCAACTGTAGGGAATGACATTAAGAACTTCGCAGCTCTATCATGAATCCAAGTCAAGTAAGGGTCATATGCTCGGCTGTTACTCTTCCCCAAAGCTAACTTCCCTTTCCGACGAATGTTATTCCATGCATGCTCAAGTCTGCCTAGAGCCTCGCCTTCCAATAAACCAGTAAGATATAGAGATTCCTGTATCTCCTCTTCTCTAGGAGACTCCCTCAAAGCGTACCCGAATTATCTCACCAATAAAGAAGGATTATAGTTGATGCAACGTTTCCTTCCGATCAAAGGAACGTTAGGAAAGCCACCACAACTATAAACAATATCTGTACCCAACATGTCTCGATCAAACCAAACAATATTCTCTGCAGATAATCCCATCAATCTCTCCGACCATTTGGAAGTACTAGCAGTAGCCACAAATAGATTCGTCTTAGGCATATGACTAGCAAACCAAGCATACAAAAGAGGAACACAACAAGCCACATTCTTTCCCCTTCGTTTCTCATTATTGTAATGCACAGGATGATAAACGTCTCCGAGAAGAGTAGGCACCGGGTTTCTCGAGGCCAGTATATGAAATGCATCCAAATCCACAAAGTCAGGGAGATTAGGAAACAATACAATGTCGTATATACAAAGAGCAAGAACAACATTAAATGCAATCCAGCAACCATCCTTAGCAAACTGTCGAGCCTTATCAACTAGGAATGCCAAAGGAAAACCATGCACCCCATTCCACTCTGTCAAACCCCCTTGTAACTCTGAAGCATCCACATGTACTATGGCAGCTAGCTTAGCCAGATCAGACTTAGCATCAATATAAACAAATGGCATCTAACTAAGAACAGACACATCCAACAACACTGAGTACTCCTCCAAAGTAGGCGTCAGAATGTAGTCAGGGAAAACAAAGCACCTCAACTGTGGATCGTAAAACTGCAGAAAGGCATAAAGACCATCCACCTCATATGCTGAAGGCTTGCAGACCCATCTCAACAATCTCCCATAAGACTGCCTGAAATCCTCTATCACCTTCCCACCAGCCAGAGAAATCAAACTCAGCAAAGACCTAACATCTGGAGTTGGAAGCTTGTAAGCCATTGTTCTCTTCAATGAATCCATATCAGCAGGGAGGGAATAAGATCACCAGAATCAAAGGAGAAATATGCACCTGCAACACAGATACATGTTAATGAAATGCAGATGAAAATGCAAATGCAAACGCAAACAAGGAATCAAGACTGTTGTGCTGTTGGTCGAGAAGAATCAGCGTTTCGCCTTAGCAAGAAGAAAGTACCGACAATAGGACCCACTGATAAACAGATTCACACTGTAAAGAACCGGGTATTCTGAAAGCCAAGGTTTCCTGCATAACCCAATCCCTCTCACAGGTGTGGACCTATCCACTGATAAGGTTCGGCATCCTATGCGTTTGTCAGCGTCACAGACTTTCAAGAAATGATGATACGTTCACCATTTCTGGTTTGGCATCATCGTCTCCTGAAGAGGCCTCACTTAACTGACTCACAAATGATCGGTCCCCAGAGTCGGCAATCCTCAAATCTAAAATTCCCTCGAGCCCAAAGGGCCAGAAAGTAAGAGAATCTCGTCCGAGCGTGAATTTCATGGTGAACTAGTACGAGCAAAGCAAGCACACCTACCACTAATCTCCACTACTAAAGTTAGGTGTATACTCAAGCCCAGGTCCGACTTATCACTCGATGGAACTTCCCTCCCCACAGCACATCAGTAATGATATATGATGCGGAAAATAAATGCGGGAAAGATAAATAAAGCACATATATACAACACCCAAAAATAAACAAACAAGCGCTAGGATTGACCCGCATAGCGAACCAGGGTCCCCAGCAGAGTCGCCAGCTGTCGCAACTGCGAAAAACAACTGGCGGAAAAACAGAAGAGTCGCCACTTTCATTATTTATGGCAAAGAGAGGGAAAGGAAATGATCGGAAAAACCTAAAGAAAAAGGGAAAGACAAGGTCATCGTAACCATGTCTGGATTCGGGAGTCGGTTACGCAAGGGGAAGGTATTAACACCCCTCACGTCCGTCGTACTCGACGGGATCCACTCATTATTGTCTATCCAAAAGGGTGTGTTGAAACTATCTAGCTAAAAGCTCAGGGACAAAAGAAGAAGAAAAGAAGAACTGACTCGGAAGAGCATCGCCGCTATGTGCCTACGTACTCCCTCGTGCAATGGAAAAGTCAGAGTCAACGTAGTTCGACTAACTACGAGTAAAGGGGGAAGGTTGCTCGCTAAGACATCGCGTCTTATGCCTAAAAGGACCACAAATTTGGTTTAAAAGCTTTTTAGGCCCGAGTAGGGTTAACAAATAGTTCTAACAGTTGGTGTATGCATCTCGACCATTGGACACTTAGGTGTTACCGTTTGCGGTAGAACTAAGGGTTAACGACACTCGTTTTGTGAAAAGGTTTCCTTGATTAAGATCCCAAAGGATGAAAAAGGTTTGAAGTGTTTTTTTGATTTTTTTAGAGAAGAAGTGTTTTGAATTTGATTTGTAACTCATGTCGCACTAGAGACTATGACCTAAGAGTGAATGCGTCGTATATCACCCAAAGGGTGTACACTAAACACTCTAGGTCCTTGAGAGAAGGCCCCTCAATTACCATTTCTCAAGTAGTTTAAGGCTCGTAGCGTGCTACACTTGTCATTCTTTATTAAGTATTTTATGAATGTTTGAAGATGAGAAGAGAAGAAGGAACACTAATGGGAGACTAATCAATCCTAAAAGTTATCATGCAAAGTGGACTTAAAGTTGGGATTCAAAAGGGAACTACCTAATGTTATCATGCATGGTTAAGCACCTAATATCTATCATAACCTCTAGAGGTTAGAGAACTTATGGGGAGTATGGCAAAGAAAAAGAAAAAGAAGAAAAAGGAAAAGAATGCACACATAAGATGCAACACATAGAATGAAAGTGGGAGGTGTTGCACCCCAAAATTTGACCAACCGGTTCCCACATCTGGGTTATGTTTCGGCTCATTTTTCATTCGCATTCGCATACCGCATGCATTGCATTTTCTCAATCATACTGATGTTATCGGGATTACAACCCTGTTTTCACATTTTGGGCGTTTCAGACCAGTCCGGATAATCGGAGTTTCATTTTTGGGAAGTCGTGCGCTCCTAGGCGTTTTCAGCTTGCACTGCTGTTTTTGAGGATATTTCGGTGTCCGGGGTTTACCGTTTATTTCAGTCAGGTCTCGCGTCCCTTTTATTGGAGTTAATTGCTTTCATTTGTTTTTTTAGAATTTTATAGAATTTCCTAGGTATTAATTGGGTTTTATTAGCATTTTAGATAATAGTTTTTTGGTATTAAATAGAATAATATAGAATAGTTTTTTTATATAGATTTTAATAGTTTTAATAGAATAAATAGATTTTTAATTGGTTAGATTTTAATATAGATTTTAATAGTATTAGAATATTAGTTTTTCTTTTTTAATAGCTTTTATTAAATAAGTGTTAATATAGATTGTCATAGAATTAATAGATTTTTTAGTTGGATTAGGTTTTATTTTTTAGTTTAAATAGATTAGGCTTTTGTTAACGAAGTTTTATTGCAGATTTTATTAAGTAGGTATTTGTTTAGTTTTATTAATTAGGTTAGGTAATCTTTAGTTAATTAGCTTTTTTTTATCTTCATTTTCGTTTTATTAATGTCAGTTAATCCATTAAGTCTAGTTTAATCCATGTTTAGTGTTCACTAAATCCATTCAGTCTTCATCAGCGGTGGGCCATTTATCCATTTCAAAAAAGCCCAGTCAAAGTCCATTGCCAAGTGTCTCTTGCTTCCACTTCACAATTCTCCGCCAGCTCATATTCCACTTTCTCTTTCTCCCTTCCATGTGTTACACTCTCTCACTCTCTCTGCCACACGCGTCCCTCTCTGACTCAACCACCGCCCCACCTCACTGCATGCCTCACACGTGTATCCCACTAGCAACCCCTCGCCGGATTGCATGCAACCACCGTCCTCAACGCCGCTAACCGTCACCGGAGACCGGTAAACTCACCGGAAACTGCAATTTCACCGAATTTCATCTCATCATCAATTTTCCATTGTCATCGTTCCTCAATCCCTCGCTGGAGATCCAAGATCTCACCTGAAGCTTCATCCAATTCATCAATCCTCCACGTTTTTTCCAGAAAACCGATCATCATCAAGAACACCTTCACATTCGTTCATCCGTTCTCGTTCATCATCCATCAACATTCAAGTTTTTGCCAGAACTTCTTCCAATCTTCATCAGTGTTCAAGAGATTTTTCCAGATCCTTCACACATCAACAAGAAAGCCCCATAAATTTCCATCAAAATTCATCGCACTCTTCGTTCTTCAAGAATCTTCATTGTTCTTTATCTCCAGATTGCTGCAATTCAAGAACGTTCGTCAAGTTCTTCGTCCGTTCAAGATCTTTCTTCAGATTCCTCAAGAATACCGTCACAAAAATCATCGCGTAAAGCTTGAATCCTTCAGATCTTCAAGAATCCACTCCGTCCAGTGCTTCGGTTCCTTCATCGTCGACAATCTTCACGCGACTTCGACAACGATCTCCTTCAAGATCGTCAAGAGAACTTCAAGAATTTTCTCCAGATGGCACCATCTTCATAGCATTATCCAGGTTCTCTTCTTTAAAACTTGACACCTCCATAATTTGTTGGTTAGCTGTAGATCGAGGTTTTCATGATTGTTAGGTTTGAAATGGAATTAGGTTAGAATCTGGTGATAGGTTGAACATTAGAGAGGTGTGAAGTGAGGTTTGGTTGGGGGGAGTTGTTCTGAGAGGTGAGTTTTTCGTGGTGATGAATTGGTAATGAAAGTTTTTGATGAGTTTTGTGAACGAGGTTTGTGAGACAGAGAGAGGATGCGAGAGGGGAGAACGGCGTTAGGGATGATGAACAGTAGGAGGGGAATGGGAGATAGAATTAGGGTTTTGTTGTTAAGGCTGAGAATGGATTGGATCTGGGCCTTAGGCCCACGATGATTTTCCTAATCATCTCCACTGATTTCCCATGGCCCCCCCTTTAGTGTGAGTTTTCGTTTTGGGCCATAAGCCAGAATTGCTAATCGCACCCCCAATTGGAGGCCCATTGAGAAAACAAGGCGAAACTCTTGCTATTCGCCACCCGTTTTTTCCATTTTCCTTGGTTTTTTTTAATGATTTTCTGAGTGGTTTGGGCCTAGCAGCATGCCTGATATTGGCACCCCCCCTGAGCCCAATTGTTATTTTAAACTAGATGAAGTTGCTATTCACCACGCCTTTTTCTCATTTTTTTTTATTGATTTTCATTTTATTTCATGTTTGCATATAGGTTAGTAAATAATTCACAATAAATTGAAAAATGATCATTTTTGGATGGGAATTTTTTGCCTAGTTCCCTTAGGACCTCTAGAAAAGGGTGAAATAATAAAAATATTACTTTCTTGCATTTTATTTTTTTGGTATATTTTACAATATTACTGCTTTTATTTTACATTTTGTTGATACTTGATTTTTATGAATTTAGTATGAGAGTTTGGTGCATGATTTTTGATTGATTATTGTGAGGTTGATTAGATTAGGGAAGCATGTACCCTTAAGAATTTTTTCATATTTTTGTGACTAAAACTTAGACTAATTTGAGAGGTAGATAGGAGAGGTATTAGAATTAGGGTTTCACAACAATTAGGTGCAGTTTAGAGCATAGTTTTGGGGTTTTAAAATTGATTTAGGCCTTGGGGTTTATATGGGGTATAGGTTATATAGTTAGGCTCCCTTAGAAATTAATCTAGGATTTTATAGTGAGTTTTGCTATTTTACTTGATTTTTGCAAATTGGTTGTTATTGGTGTGTTTCCCCCTTGGGACGTTGCTTTCTTTGTTGGGTTTTGGGCATTTCAATTGGGCTTGGGCTTGGGTTTTGCTTGTTGGAGTTAATGAAGACCTTGGATGATGATTGAAGACAAGGGATAGAGCTTGATGCACGAAGATTCCTTTCCTGGCAGATGGTTTGTGAAGACTTAGGAGATAGTAGAAATAGGGAGAGCCTTAGATTAGAATGATTTCTTCTTACAAACATAGAAAGCATCTTGTGCTTCTATTCCTCCCTATGACAAAAAGTCCTTCAAAGATATTCACATCCCTCCTTTGTAGGGATAAGTGTCTTATTTTAGAAGTAGAACTTTGAGGGAACATTTCTCTTATGATGTTAAACACTTATAGGCTTCCTTTGGTTGTCAATAAGCTGTTTAGCATTTCAACTTAATTTGTTAAGTGATTCTCTCCCGTGAGTGCTTGCCTTGAAGATAAGGAGTTCATTGAAGATTGGTGAAAATAAAGCCTGTGCCTGCCAAAGTTGGATATCCATTGGAATTAGGGTTTTGATGTTGTTTGAAGCTGTTTATTTGTTGGGGTTCATTGCTTGCCAGAGCTAGGGTATTTTTGAAGACAGGAGCTTATCTAAAGCTTGGGTATCATTGAAGAGTGAAGATGGGGTCTTACTTGAAGGTGTTACTGTCAACCTTTTGCTGTTAATCAACTGTAGCTGTCAGAGCTGTTACTGTAGGAGCTGGTGTTGCTGTCAGAGCTGGTGTTGGGTTTTATTTCTTTTTATGTATTGATTGTTGGCTTGTTCAGCTTGCCCCTTAGGTTTGAAGTGAAGCTGTTTCACTTTGCCTACTGTTTTCCCAGGTTCGAGGTTGAGTGGGACTCCCTTGCCTCGCTTGTATTGCTGCATCTCATGCATTTTACTGCTTACTGTATATATGTTGTTTCTTTTCCGTTTATCCCCTAGGATCTCTGTTTCCCTCTGTGCAAGAGAGAAATATGACAAACATTAGGTGTTAACCCATGCATGACAACATTAGGGTAGTTTTGATTCCCATTTCAAACCATAGGTTTTTAGAGCGTCGTTTCTCTTCTTATCTCAAAACAACTCAAAAAACACAGTAATAAGGTTAATCGATGTCGTACGCTACGAGCCTTAAGCTATTTGAGAAAAGGTTGCTGGAGAGTTTCTTTCCAGTAGTCTGGCTGCTTAGTGTGGTACCCTTTGGGTGACACGCGACGTAGTCACTCTCAAGTCATAGTCTCTAGTGCGTCAGAGATTGCAAACATCATAAAAACAGTTCTTGCGTAAAAGACTGAAAACAAAACGTCAAAGTGTCATTTTTGTCTGCTTGGACCCGTAATCAGGAGAAAACCTTTTCAGAAGGATCTAAAAAACAGTCAGACAAATTTGTGTCTTCCGTAGCCCGAACTACGTTTTCTCTGATCTTTCATGTTGTATGAAAGTACGTAGGCATAGGATGCCGTATCCTAGCGAGCAACCTTCCCCTCCTTTCCCGTAGGTAGGCGAACTACGTTGACTCTGATTTCTCGTTCCAGACGGGGATACGTAGGCATAAAGTGCGATACTTTGCCGAGTCATCTTTTTTTTCTTTTTAACCCAGACCTATAGAGTAGGTAGAATAACAATCCGTACTAGAAAACAAGCGTGGATCCCGTCGAGTACGACGTACGTGAGGGGTGCTAATACCTTCCCCTTGCGTAATCGACTCCCGAATCCAGGATTTGGTTGCGACAACCATTCCTTTCCCGTTTTGCATTAGGTTTACTCTGAGCGTTTCCTTTCCCTCCGTTGGGATAAATAACGCATGGTGGCGACTCTTCTGTCATAGCCGGCGCCAATTTTCGCAGTAGCGACAGCTGGCGACTCTGCTGGGGACTCCAACGGTTCCCTACGCGAGTCAATCCTAGCGCTTGTTTTCCCGTCGTGGATTTTGTATGGATTTATGTTTCTGCATTTACATTCAGCGTTATATTATTGTGATTATTGTTGTGGGTATGAGGGGGTTCTATGATTGAGAGATAAGCCGGACCTGGGCTTGAGTGCACCAAGAATTAGTTGTGGAAATTAGTGGGCGCGTGCTTGCTTTGCAGGCACTAGTGTCTCATGAAATCCACGCTCAGACGAGGTTCATCTGGTTGACTTCTTTTTCAACCCTTTGGGTTGAGGGGGTTGTTGGTTAGTTGGATTGTCGACTCTGGGGACCGATCAATTGGGAGTTGGCTAAGTGAGGCCTCTTCAGGATTTGATGATGCCACACCTTCTGGGTATCGTATCATCAATCTTGAAAGTCTGTGACACCGACGGCCGCATAGGATGCCATACCTTGTGTCAGTTATTAGGACACCTACCTGTGAGAGGGGTTGGGACATGCAGGTAACTTGACTTCCAGATTACCGGTTTTCTTGATTGAGATTCAGTGGTGTGATATTTGAGGACAGTATTGTTGGGTCTGTCAGAGACCAGGTTGGAACCTTGTGGATGGTCTTGAGCAGTTTGTGGGTCTATTGAGACCAGTATTGTGGATTGGGCTTCTCAGCCAGGGGCACTTGGTCCCTTGTTGCATTGTTTGCATATTGCATTGTTTGCCTCATCATGTGCATATCATTAACGTGTGTCTGTGTTGCAGGTGCATTTTCATACTTCCCGATTCTAGTGCTTCGGACTTCTATCTGTCACCATGAGTACTTTGAGGAGGATTGTTGCGTATAAGTTGCCTACCCCTGATGTGACTTCTCTGTTGGGTCTGATTTCCCTAGTTGATGATGATGTGAGTAGAAGTTTTAGGAAGAGCTATGGGAAGCTACTGAGATTGGTTTGCAGACCAACTACATATGAGCTAAATGGGTTATACACATTGATGCAGTTATATGATCCCTCCTTGAGGTGTTTTATGTTCCAGGACTTCATTTTGGCTCCGACCATGGGGGAGTACACTGAGTTTCTAGAGTTGCCAGTTCAGAACAAAGTACCCTTCATTCACTTCGATGCTACACCTAAGCTGGAGGACTTAGTTGTTTCCTTGCATATGGATCCTACAGAGTTGTCGTTGACTTCCTGGCATGGAGTTTCAGGCTTTTCTCTCAAAATCTTGGTTGGCAAAGCCCAGGAATACGCTAAGAGTGGCTGTTGGATTGTGTTTAACGCTGTTCTTGCTTTGTGCATCTATGGGATTATACTGTTCCCTAATCTGCCTGAATTCGTTGATTTGGATGCATTCCACTTGTTTGCCGCAGGCAACCCGGTGCCTACCTTGATTGGAGATTTCTATCATTCCTTGCATTATAAGAATGAAAACAGAAGGGGGAAGAATGTCCATTGTTGTGTACCATTGCTGAATATGTGGTTTGAGAGCTATCTGCCCAAGAAGGGTCCTTTTGTTGAGTCTGCAGATACAACTGATTGGTTTGAACGGCTAATGGGACTTTCCGCCGAAGACATTGTTTGGTTTGACAGAGACTTGTTGGGGCCAGAGATTATCTTCAGTTGTGCCGGGTTTCCCAACGTTCCTTTGATTGGAAGGAAGGGATGTATCAACTATAACCCCTCATTGTTAGTCAGACAATTTGGGTATGCTTTGAAGAGTCCACCGAAGGAGGAAGAAGTACAGGAATCTCTGTATTTCACTGGTGACCTGAGCGGGAAATTATTGGCCAAGCTTCAGCATGCTTGGAACTATATTTGCAGAAGGGGGAAGCCATTATTGGGAAAGAATGATTGTCAAGCCTATATGCCGTACAAGGTGTGGATTCAAGAGAGGGTAAGACAGATGCATATGCCTTTTCCAGCAGTAACACTTCCTGTTCCCATTCCAGTTGAGGAGCCCACTTCTGTGGCTATTGAGGTATATGAGCAGGTTGTGAAAGAAAAAGAAGACCTGATAAAGATCAATGAAGAGTTAAAGAAGGAATTGGCTCAAATCCGGAGTGAGAAAAACGAAGTTGTGTATTCCTTCCAACAGCAGACTGAGTTGGTAAACAGGTTAGGTGCTGAACTGGCAGAGGAGAAAAAGAAGCGTGAACGCCTGGGAAAAGACTTCAAAAGCTCTCATGACATGTTAGAGTCCAAGAAGAAGTCACTCGATGTTGCCTACCGGGAAATCTCTTCGTTCAACAAGACGTGGAATGCTACGCTTACCAACAACAAGGAAAAAGAAGACAAATTGAAACAACAAATCTCTGCACTTGAAGACCAGTTGAAGGCTAGCAAAAGAAAGTATGAAGAAGAGGTTATGACCAGATATGACCTTCAGAATTCTCTGAACAAAGTTGCTGAGCGCAAGAAGGAGGTTGTGTCCCAGAAGCGGAAGTTAGATGACTGCTTTGGAGAAGGGGCATGGGAGGAATCTATCGGGGATTTACAGCGTGTTCTCAAGCAAAGGGATTTACTTGTCGAGGGGTTGCTTTCCCATCCGGACCATCCGAAGACCAAAAGGCTGCTGGAAGAGTATCGGGCGTATGGCCGCACGTGACCATTTTATGTACTATTGTGTATGCTTTATTTGCATCGTGCTGGCCATCACCAGGATTGTTGGTTGAGGTCATGCCTTCTTGTTATTGTATATTGTATTCCCGGTTTGGTGGGCCCTTCAGCAATATATGAGTTGTTTCTTCTGTGAATGTATCTGAGCTTCTTATCACCGCACTGTCACAGCACTGCACGACACAACAACACATTGGGACTAGAATTGGGGGGAGTGATACTCCCTAATGCACAGACACATGTTGCATTTGCATACATATCCATATGCATTACCAGGTAATTATTGAACTGTATCTCATTTCCTGCATCTCGACAGGTTTTTCAGGATTGAAAGTTAACGTCCTCACCGATACTCTACTCGTACCAACTGCAAAGAGTTATGGACCAGATGCAAAACGAGATGCAGGAGATGCGTGAAAAGCTGGCGCTGTTCATGCAGACGATGGAGACAGTTGTGAAGGGGCAGGAAAGCCTACAGACTTTGGTGCAGCCATTGCTGGCGAAGAGTACTGGGAATGGAAACGAAGACCACAATTTTGTACATGTTGAAACCATTCATGGGGATGGTACTCCTACGGCTGTAGCTCCACCTGTGGTGAATATACTTATTGTGAACGTGAACAATGGCGTTAGCGCCGGGAATGGTAATACAGGCATTGGTAATGAGACTGTCATTAACAATGTTGGATTTGGAGACGCCAATCTGGGTGGTGGTAACAATGGAGGTAATGGCTTTGGCAACAACGGGTTCGGCTATAATGATCAAGGTTTTGATTATGTCAATCAGGATGGGAAGTTCGGCTTCAACACCCAGGGTTTCGGATATGATGGTTTTGGTAATGCTAATCAGGGCTATGGTGGATTGGGTAACGGAAATGGCGTTGGGTTTCTCATCACTGGGTTTGGACCTGCCGGGGTCACTCAAGGGTATGGTAACAAATGACGGGGTCCTATGATGAATCAGACTGGATTTGGTCGTAACAATGGGTATGACGGGTACGGAAATGAGAATGTTAATTGGGTTGAAGACCAACAAGAAGATGCCTTTTCTGGTAGAGGTATTGAAGGACCTGTGGATCCTGTGCAGAGGATCAAAATGCTTGAGGAACAAATGAAGGGTGTAGTGAATCAGAATACTACTGGCTTAGATATGACTACAATGGGATTGGTGCCCGGCCTGAGGGTACTGCTGAAGTTTAAAGCTCCCACTTTTGATAAATATAAGGGGGACACTTGCCCAAAGGTGCATGTTCGCTCTTATTACAGACGGATGTCCGCTTACTCAAATGATGAAAGAATGCTGATGCATTTCTTTCAAGATAGCCTGTCCGGACCGTCACTGGAGTGGTATATGGGGCTGGAGCCCACTCAGATCAAAACATGGAAGCAACTGGCTGATGCGTTTGTGACACATTACAAATATAATAGTGACCTGGCACCGAACATGGTCCAGCTGCAAGGCTTGTCACAGAAAACTGGGGAGAGTTTCAAAGAATATGCGCAAAGGTGGCGCAACATGGCGGCAAGAGTGTATCCTCCGCTAGTGGAGAAGGAGATGAACGATATGTTCATTGGAACATTCACGGGGATATTCTATGAGAAGTTGTTTCCTGTTGCGTTGGGCAGTTTCTCTGATCTGATCTTGATGGGTGAAATGATTGAGAATAGTATTAAGGTGGGAAGGTTCCAAGCTGGGGATTCTACTTCGTCAGGAGGTAATAGAAAAGTATTTGGGGGTCGACGTCAGGGCGACGCTAGTGCTGTATTTGGTGGCCGAGGCCGAGGCAGGGGCAGAGGACGAAATCAATATATGCATCCTCAACAAGTAGCAAGTGTTACCATCCTGTTTCATCAACAACCACAACCACTACAACAGATACCACCACAGCAGCAACAACAGCAACAGCAGGGGCCGAATCAGGGTCAGAGAAGATTTCCGAATGAAAAACCGAAGAGGGTGTTTGATAAGCCTCCGTATACGTATGCAGAGTTGCTTTAGACGTTGTTGACGTTAAATCTGGTCGAGAAAAGAACGTTGGCACCACCTCCGGGGCCAAAACTCCCCTTTGGGTTCGATGCCAATAAGTGTTGCGAGTTTCACTTAGGAGCGCCCGGACATGACATCGAGGGCGGCCACGCTTTCAAGCATAAAGTCCAAGATCTGTTGGATAGCAAGGCTATAAACATCGGGCAGGCAGGCCCTAATATTCTACATACGCCTATGCCCAATCATGGGGAGAATGCTATATTAACGGAAGAGGATTTGAATCTGGTGATGAATGTTGATGAACTGAAAACACCGTTGTATGAAGTCAATAGCAGATTGCTGAGAGGGGGTGTGTACCCGGGCTGTGATGAATTCTGTTTGGACTGTTGGACCCAGGCTGGGGGTTGTGTAGAGTTGAAGAAAGGTATTCAGGCTATGATAGATGAAAGCACGTTGCAATTTGATAGAACGGCAGTTGAGAAACCCGAGGAAGTGGTATTTGATGAGCATAATGATGTGGCAATGGTGACAGCTCTAAGGAAAACCATAACTATAACAGCGCCTGCTGGACGACCGAAGATCACCATTACTAAAGCAGGGCCCGTCCCTTTCGAAAGTACCAAAGTCATGCCATGGACCTATGGGTTGGAGGCATATTGTAATGGGGAGAAAATAGAATTTAATGAACAACCAGCTGGGGTTGTGGACAATGTCGTCGGGACTGGGGGAATGACGAGAAGCGGGAGAATTTTTATATCGCCTGAGGTAGAGGCGGAACGATTGGCAAAAGGTAAGGGAAAAGTGAATGAGAGTGTTCCTGTGCAGAGGAATGAAAAAGAAACGTCGCTGAAAGATGTAGAGGAATTTATGCGTCTTATCCGTAAAAGTGACTACAAAATCGTTGAGCACCTTCAACAAACGCCTTCAAAGATTTCCATATTGTCGCTGCTATTGTGCTCCGAGGCCCATCGGAACGCTTTATTGAAAATTCTGGACACGTCGTTTGTACCCCAAGGTGTTTCTGTGAATCAGTTAGAGGGGGTGATGGCGCACGTGAATGCGGGCCATAGTTTGGGCTTTACGGATTTTGATTTGACCCCGAGGGGGAGAGAGAGCATAATATGGCGCTTCATTTGTCAGTTGAATGCAGGGGCATAGTCATGTCCCATGTGTTGGTGGATACAGGGTCTTCCTTGAATGTGCTTCCATAGAAAGCAATGATGAAATTGGATATCAGGGGGATCATTTGTACGCCTAGTGACTTGGTGGTCAGGGCATTTAATGGTACGCGGAGGTCAGTTTTCGGATCAATAACATTACTGTTGCAAGTGGGGCCTGAAATCTTTGAAACTAAATTCTATATAATGGACATCCAGTCAGCGTATAGTTGTCTTCTTGGGCGCCTATGGATCCATGCAGTCGGGGCAGTCACATCCACGTTACACCAGAAACTGAAGTACATGGTGGGGGGACAGCGTCGTCACAGTGTGTGGAGAGGAGGATATACTGGTCAGACATTTGTCGTCATTCAAGTACGTGGAAGTCGACGGCGAGATTCATGAAACACCCTGTCAAGCCTTTGAGGGGTTGCGAATTAAGGACAAAGTGCCAGTACCCAGTAAAGCATCAGACGTGGCCGTGTCATCTTATAAGGAAGCTCAAGCTCTAGTGAAGACAGGCGAGACCAAGGGTTGGGGTCGAGTGTTGGAGATTCCCATGAAGAATGACAGGTTCGGGCTTGGATATCATCCTTCATCATCAACGCCTACCGCAGGGGCACCCCGGTTCAAAGGGCCAATAACAATTACGGCTAGTGGGGTATGTTACGAGACCATCAATGTTGTTTCAGATTCCGAGGAAGGGGACAGCGATTGCGACATGGACGCCTGGATTCAGCCAAGCGTGCCAGGACAAGGGCTTTGCAATTGGTCTATTCAGGAGACTGTTCCTGTGACAACGAAACAGTAATGCTTTGTTTTATTAATTGTTGAATAATCCGGTGTCCTACCCGGGGCATCGTGATTTTGCTTAGGGCCATCCTGTTATGTACATTGCACTGTTTAATCATTAAATAAAAGGCGTTTTTCATGTACAAATATTGTGATCTCTGCTTTTCCTGTTTTTGTTTTAACAATAAAATGGCAATGTGGTTATTCGGCTCATACATGTTTTGAAGAATTTAACCATTTCCTTTGCAGGATTACATTTTCAGATGACATCTATGAACCACCTATGACTCACTTCAACTTTGAGCACCCGGTATTTCAGGCCGAAGAAGAGATTGTCGAAGATGGCGACGTGCCAGAAGAGTTGACATGGCTGTTGAAACGAGAAGAAAGAATCATTCTGCCTCACGAGGAGGTCATTGAGATCGTCAATTTGGGGTCGGAAGGGGTTGAACGGAACATCTGTATAGGGGTTGCGCTACAAAGCGACGTCAAGCAAAGGTTGATTGAGATTCTCAGGGAGTATAGTGATGTATTTGCTTGGTTGTACGAAGACATGCCTGGGCTGGATACGGATATGGCTGTGCACCGTCTTCCATTAAAAGAAGAATGCTCACCGGTTAAGCAGAAACTCCGAAGGACTAGACCTGACATGGCAGTAAAAATCAAGGAGGAAGTGCAGAAACAATGGGACGCGGGTTTCCTGGATGTTACAAAATATCCCTCATGGGTCGCTAATATTATGCCCGTTCCAAAGAAAGACGGTAAGGTGAGAATGTGCGTAGACTACCGTGACTTGAACAAAGCGAGCCCGAAAGACGATTTTCCACTTCCTCACATTGATGTGCTGGTGGATAATAATGCTCAGTTCTCCATATTTTCCTTCATGGATGGCTTCTCTGGCTATAATCAGATTAAAATGGCGCCAGAGGATATGGAGAAGACTACCTTCATTACGCCTTGGGGAACATTTTGTTACAAAGTGATGCCCTTCGGATTGAAGAATGTTGGGGCAACATATCAGCGTGCAATGACGACTCTCTTTCATGACATGATGCATAAAGAGATCGAGGTTTATGTTGATGATATGATTGCCAAATCCCAGACGGAGGAGGAGCATTTGGTTAATCTTCTGAAATTGTTCAAGAGGCTTAGGAAGTTCAGGCTGAGACTGAACCCTAACAAGTGCACCTTCGGGGTGAGATCGGGTAAACTACTGGGGTTTATCGTGAGCGAAAAAGGAATAGAGGTTGATCCTGCAAAAATAAAAGCGATACAGGAAATGCCAACGCCTAAAACAGAAAAAGAGGTGCGCGGGTTTTTAGGGAGATTGAACTACATTGCTCGGTTCATATCTCACCTAACAGCTACATGTGAGCCATTATTCAAGCTGTTGAAAAAGGACCAGGCTGTAACATGGAATGAAAATTGTCAAAAGGCGTTCGATAAAATAAAACAATATTTGCAGGAACCTCCTATTTTGATACCTCCAGTGGCAAGGAGACCCTTGATCATGTATTTGACGGCTCTTGAGGGGAGTATGGGTTGTGTTTTCGGTCAGCATGACAAGACAGGACGTAAAGAGCATGCCATCTACTATTTGAGTAAGAAGTTCACTGATTGTGAGTCGAGATACTCAATGCTTGAAAAAACGTGTTGTGCGCTAGCCTGGGCCGCCAAACGTTTAAGACAGTACATGATGAATCATACAACCATGCTCATTTCGAAGATGGATCCTATCAAATATGTATTTGAAAAGCAGGCACTATCTGGGAGAATTGCCCGATGGCATATGGTGTTGACCGAATATGATATTCAGTATGTCTTGCAAAAGGCTATTAAAGGTAGCATCTTGTCAGAGTACCTTGCGGAGCAGCCTCTTAATGACTATCAATCGATGAGGTTTGATTTTCCTGACGGGGATACCATGTACCTAAAGGTGAAAGATTGTGACGAGCCGTTGCCGGACGAAGGACCAGAGTTGGGTTCCACGTGGCAGATGATATTCGACGGAGCTGTGAATTCCTATGGTAGCGGAATAGGGGCAATCATTACTACTCCACATGGGTCGTACATCCCATTTACTGCTCGATTGACCTTTCCGGTTACCAATAATGAAGCCAAATATGAAGCTTGTATTATGGGGCTTGAAGAAGCCATTGATTTGCGAATCAAAAATTTGGATGTATACGGAGACTCGACTCTGGTGGTGAATCAGATAAAAGGAGAATGGGAGACACGTCAGCCCAATTTGATACCATACATGAATTATGCAAGGAGATTGTTGCCTTTCTTCGACAAGGTTGAATTGCATCACGTACCGAGGGCAGAAAATCAAATGGCTGACGCCCTTGCGACATTGTCTTCCATGTATAAGATTAACTTTTGGAACGAGGCTCCCCGGATTGTTATATCTCGGCTTGGCAGACCCGCTTTCATATTTGCTATTGACGAAGCATCCGATGATAAACCCTGGTATTTTGACATCCAGAATTTACTGAAGAATAAGGAATATCCGGCTGGGGCATCCAGTCGCGATCAGAAGACTCTCAGGAGATTGCCTGGCAATTTCTATTTGAATCCTGACGGTGTCCTATACAAAAGAAACCACGACTTGGTGTTTCTATGTTGTGTAGACAATAAAGAGGCGAAGTTGCTCATGGAGGAGATACATGAGGGTACATTTGGTACACATGCTGGTGGGCATGCTATGACAAGAAAGTTGCTACGGGCAGGTTATTACTGGCTAACTATGGAAACAGACTGTTTCAAGTTTGCAAAGAGGTGCCATAAGTGCCAAATTTATGCGGACAAGATCCATGTACCCCCAAGTCCTCTGAATGTGATGTCGTCACCGTGGCCGTTCTCGATGTGGGGAATTGATATGATTGGTAAGATTGAGCCTACAACATCAAACGGACACCGGTTCATTTTGGTAGCAATTGATTATTTTACCAAATGGGTGGAAGCGACATCATATGCCAATATGACCAAACAGGTGGTAGTCAGGTTTATCAAACGAGATATCATTTGTAGATATGGAATCCCTGAGCGGATCATCACCGACAACGGTTCGAATTTAAACAACAAGATGATGAAGGAGCTGTGTCAGAATTTCAAGATTGAACATCACAACTCTTCTCCTTACCGACCCAAGATGAATGGCGCGGTTGAAGCGGCCAACAAGAACATAAAGAAGATTGTTCAAAAGATGGTTGTGACGTATAAGGACTGGCATGAAATGCTACCTTTTGCTTTGCACGGTTATCGTGCGACGGTATGCACATCAACCGAGGCAACCCCGTTCTCGTTCGTATACGGAATGGAAGCAGTGTTACCCTTGGAAGTTGAGTTTCCTTCCCTGAGGGTATTACGAGATGTCCAACTGGACGAGGCAGAATGGGTGAAAGACAGGTTGAGTCAGTTGAGTTTAATGGATGAGAAGAGGCTAGCTTCTCTAGCATACGGTCAGTTGTACCAGAGCCGAATGAAGAAAGCGTACGATAAGAAGATATGTCCTCGCAGCTTTCAGACGGGTGACCTTGTACTGAAGAGGATTCTCCCTCCATAAACAGATCACAGGGGCAAGTGGACCCCTAATTACGAAGGGCCCGGTGAATTCGGACGCAGTTAAAAAATACTTTGCTTGAAAGTGACCCGCTGGACAGTAAAAAGAAAGTCCAGGCAAAAATAGGGCATCCTGGCGAACCAAAAACAGAATAAAAGGTTCGGGCAAAAGTTAGGGATAAAATTGAAAAGATGTACACCTACGAAGTCGAAAACCTACATTGGGCGACTTCGGCAAAAGAGGGTATCCCGGTGAATTGAAAACCCGCAAAGGGCGGTTCACACAAAAGTTAGGGATTTAAAAAGCAAATGACTGCAGTCTGAATTTGATACTACATGGCTTGGTGGTTTGGAGAATACTTGGGGGTTCGTCTATCAGATACAATCTCTTCCGAAAATTGAATACCGGGAAAGCAACGGAGTCAGGCGAGTCATAGGAGGATCAGCTCATGATGTTTGTCTGCACCACGTTGCCGACATGTGTACAAATTCGAGTTGTACTTGTTTACTTATGCTTCTTGTGCATACTTGTATAATTGTTGTGCATAACTTCCTCTTTTCAGGAGTTGCATCCAGTGTACAAAACTTCGCCTAGTTACAGGCCCAATAAATAAAAACATGTTATTCAGTATTTGATACTTGTTCTTTACTGTTTTGTATGTGAAAAAACGCCGATGTTTTGATAAAACTAGCATTTGCATAACTTTGTTGGCCCTTGCCAATAATTGCTAAAACTTCGAATTGACTGAAATAATATCACTAACACTAACCTGAATAGATTTGGTTGCATAGACTTGTTTTGTCTTGTTGGTGTTGTGCAGGGTTCTTGTCCATTGGAAGTGGACGATCAGAAATTGGTAGCCCCAGCCAGAGGCTCTTAAAAGACTTGGCTTTATTGGACGCTAATCCCCATGCAGGTCATATCTCATCCCAGAAGTTTGAGACGATGGTATCCTTTACCGAAAGAAGGATTAACTCCCCAGAAGAGTATTTTTGTGAAGGCAGTCCACAGGATATCTCCAGCAGGTCAAGATCATGTATCCCCTGCAGAAGTAAGCACTCCCCAAAGAGTAGGCGCATGTACAATCCCAAGGCAAGAGGATTCCCACGGTGATTGACCAAGTCAGAGTTGGTTCAGAAGGATTGATACCATAGAAGTTGGTTTTCTTTTCTCCCCACAGGTTGTCAGGCCGATGATCAGAATGGTTATCCTCAGCAAAGTTGATAGTTCCGAGTTTGTAAATTGTGCTAAAACGGTATTGGTTCCTCCAGAAGGATTCCTTATCCCCAGTAGGGTCATTTATTCTCCCCAGCTGAGATTCACCGTCCCCGGCGGAGTCAGTTTGTTTTCCCCAAGAGAGTCATTTCTTCCCCAGTGGAGTTTTCTCTCCCCAGCAGGTGTTATTCTTTCCTCCTAGTAGAAATTGAAGGTTAAATCCCTCCCCAACAGAGTTGGATGTATGTCCAGGCATTTATTTTGCTGGAATACTGTGTGATACCCGTTCATCCCCAGCAAGGCGGTATTTGTTCTCAGCATTCCGTGTTGACGGAGCAAGCTTATCAAAGCTTCCCCAGCAGTCTGAACCTGCATTTGCATCTGCATACATTATCATGTTTGCATCTACCCCGAAAACGCGTAGCATTTCCATGCTGTATGGAGCATTACGCCATTGTCAAACATACGCATTTTGAAACATAAATCAGGTTGGTTAACCTTTTGCTTTCAGGTGTTTCTCAGTAGGAGTATGGAGTTACGGCTCAGGTATATTACCAGACAATCGAGGTCTCGGTGTGAGACCTGTGATGATATAGTTCATCTTATTACATTCCCCACAGAGTTATTGGGTGGAGTCTCTCTTATCCAGTCATTGGAGCGTTTCGTCGAGATTATTGTCACGTCAGCATATCAGGGTTTCATAAGATCAGGGTTTCATAGCATCAGGGTTTTAAAGGATTTCAGAAGCGGTCACTCGACGTCGAGGCGGGCATCTGGTAGCTTATTTTCAAAGTATCCCCAGCGGAGTCTGCTACGGTAAAGGTCAAGCGGAGTTAAATTCCCACGGGATGAGAGAGTGTATCCCCAACAAGGTCACTGGGATTTCTCCATATTGACGAAGTGTATCCAGACGTGGACGAAGTTGGTGCATATAAGAATAGTATTTTGCGGGTTGACGGATTTATTTTCCGTATTGATGACGATTTCCCCGGTACAGTCCAGACGAGGATAGTTTTCGATTTCCTAACAAGGAAGGGTAGGAGGCCGAACGAGGGTGGTTTTTGTATTGCCAAACGAGGATGTATATGTGTACAAATAGAGGCTTTTGATTCCAGACGAGGATGGATATGATTCTTATCGCGGTTAGTTTGTATTTCCATACGAGGATAGAGTATAATTCCGTAAAGGGAAGGGTATGGAGTCGAACGAGGAGGGGTATGATTCTTATTGTGAATAGTTCGTAGTTCCAAACGAGGATGGGCATGTTTCCAATGAAAAGGTTAAGATTCCAAACGAGGAAAGAGTATGTTCCCTAAAGGGGAAGAGTGTAAGGTTCCAAACGAGGATAGGGTATGATTCCATACGAGGAAAGGGTATGATTCTTAAAGAGGATAGTTGTTGATTCCGAATGAAGATAGTTTTTGATTTCCAAACGAGGATAGGGTATGATTCCATACGAGGAAAGGGTATGTTAGAAAAATGCAAGATTCCCTACGAGGAAAGGGTATGTTTTAATGAAGAAAAGCTATGATTCCGTACGAGGTTGGGTATGTTTTCTTACGAGAAAGAGTTGGTTATTTCCAAACGAGGATGGGTAGGTTTCCCAATGGAAAAGTTTATGAATTCCGTACGAGGTTGGGTATGTTTCATGATAAAGAGCTTATGTTTCCAAACGAGGATGGGCATGTGTGTTGCACCCCAAAATTTGACCAACATTTATTTATTCATTGAGTGTTTGAAAGGTGATACCTTCATCAGAAAGTTCAAGAAATCCTCAGAGGAATGGGTTGAAACCAAGGATGTGTGACTCATAGCTTGAGAGTTGTGGGAGCCCCTCAGATGATTCTGAGACTTTGAGAATGAACTTGATGTTTTGAGAAAGCCTATGAAATGTCTTTATAGCCATCATGAAGCCCAGAGAGGTCATTATGCGAGAATTCAGGAGATTCAACCATGAATGGTAGAATTAGGGTTTTGACTGGGTCAACCCTAGATCAGCTGAAGGTTTGGAGAAGGTTGAGACCTAATCCAAGGGCCATGAGGTCATGGAATGATGAATAGAGGTGTTATAAAGATGATTCCTAGACCAACTAATCATGATTGAGGAGTTTGAGGAGTTTTGAGTTAGGGTTTCTGAGGATTGTCAGTGAAAAAACCCTAATTTGATCCCTATCTTCCAGGCAGTTTTAGCTCTAGATGTGATTGATATCTCATCTTCCCCACAACATGAATGTTGTAGAGCTTGTTCTTAGCTTTAATTTGAGTGGTGGAAGTCCTTGATAGGAGTTACAGAGCTCAAGTTATGGTTTTGACAAATTACAGGTCAGCAGAGGTGTGTGAATCTGAGTCCTTGAAAGTCACCCAATTTGCAGACAACGTTTGCCCTAGTAGGATGATTCCTATGATTTCTTGGTCAACATGAATGTTTGAGGGCATCTTATTAGCTTTAATTTGAGTGGTAGAAGTCCTTGATAGGATTTGTGTAACTCAACTTATGGTTTGAACAAGGCAGGGGTATTTTGGTCATTTGTCAGTTATAGGTCATTTCTAAGCAAATGCCGTATCTCCTATTTCCAAGCCTCAAATGGAAAAACTTAAAACATGAAAGTTGTTCAAAATGTGATTTTAAGTCTAGAAAGAAGGTCATGAATTGTTGGAAAAGCTCATAGCATGGATTTGCATGATTGGTCAAAAATGAACTAAAAATGGCTTATAAGTTTAAAAAGTTGAAATTGGAAATTGGTTTGGAGGATCTAGAAATACAAAATAGGTCATCCAATATATCATTTTGATTGGAAACATCATTTTGAGAACATTGGTTTAGATAGAATTTTGATTTGAGGCTTTAAAATGGGTGATGCTTTGTTAATTTGAAACTTGCATTATAAGTCATCTTTGGAAATTTCAACACAAGGCAAGGAAAAGCATTGTATTTGCTCATATCTCTCCAATATCTCTTATGATGACATTTTAAGACCATTTTGCAAGGCTTAATGCATGGTGCATGAGATATTCAAGTTACCATCACATGAGATTTTCAATACTTTCTAGATCTTTCTAGATGAATCTAGGAGTTTCCATTGATCATTATAAAAAGAGTGGATCAGGGAGGGTAAAAGGTTGGTGATCATTGTCGATGAGAGGTGAGATTAGAGTGAAAAAAGCAAGATTCTTCCATTGGCAATTTGATATCAAACCTTCATTCTCCTCAATCTCCATTCATTTCTCCACCACCAACCTATTATTCTGATCATTGTGATTGAGTACATGCTGAGGTAGAAGAAGATCCATGGCAGTTTGAATCTATTTTGAGGAAATTGCAAGAATTGCATTTTGCTGTCCAACTCGAGTCTCAAGCCTTGTTCATCATTCTTGCTGCATACAAAATCCATATTGGCCTCAAAGGATCAAACAAGGAAGGTTTCAGGCACTGAATTGCAAGGAAACCATAGCCTCCGTTAAAGTGTAACAGGTTGGTGAATTCACTCATCTCTCCTTAATTATGCATAGATAGATCACATGTTAGGTTTAGAATGGCTAGGCTAGACTAGGTGATGAAATTCTGAGAAATAGAGAGCAATTCGAGGAATTTCATGGCAGGTACAAGAATCTGTTATGATTGATAGTAAGCTGGATCAAGAGTTTTAGCTAGCATGTTATAGTTCATTATGATGAGGGTAACATAAAGAACATAATCAGGCCATTAGATTTGAGTTTTATCAATGTTGATACCAGAAGAAAATGTTGGAACCCTAGTTTTCTCGCATGCTGTTTGGATGATACAAGATGATTCAAGAAAAACTATGAACATGGTTGGATTCCTGGTGTTAAGTAGAGTAATTCCAGTCTTTGGATCGTGGCAAACCATGGAGAATTGAGAGAGAAATAAAGACTGGAAGTTTCCTGCGTGAGAACTCGTGTTGCTGCAAAACCCTAATCCATTTGGGACGATGAGCTATGGCCGTTGGATGGGGGTCAAGTGTTTGACTGAAGACTCCATCGTGTGGTCACGATTAAAAGAGAAAAACGGAGGGAATTTTAAAAACTGAAACGCACCGTTTCAATTAGTGAGGTTTCCTGGGCCTGAGCTTCGCTATCTGCACCCCACCTTATTCTGGCCCATTGAATTTTCAACTGCGCGCGTGTACTATTTTCACCCCCCCCCCCCTCATTTTCATTATTTTGTATTTTGTTTTCTTTTATATTTTTAGTGAACTTTGATAATTCATAAAAAATTGATAAATAATGATTTTTTGTTCATTCTTTTTGCTATGTTTAGATAATAATGTGTAGAAAATTATAAAAATAAAAATAGGATTTTATTTTTAGTGTAGAATTTTTGGTGATATTTTCTTTTAAATAGTGCATTTATTTTCTTTTAGTTGATATCTCACTTTCTATGAATTGTTTTAGGACTTTCCCTTAGGGTTTTTGAGCCATTCTTTTTGGCATAGTTAGATGTTGAATCCTAGTATTCCCTGGATTTATTACTAGATTTTTAGATTAAGATTTGATTAGTTTAGTTGAATTGAACTTATGATAGTCTAATTAGGGTTTTAGGTTGTATAGGTAGACTTGAACAAATTTGTTTTGGGGTTTATAGGTCAAATTAGTGTATGGGGAATACATGGGTTAAGGGTAAGTATGTATAGAATCCCCTAGAATTTTGCTAGAATATTGTATGGTGCTTTAGTATTTTTCATTGATTTTTGAATGTATGGATAGTATGTGTGTTGCTTAAAGGCATAAGTTGTATTGTTGTGTTTTCTTTCCTTCTCTTTTGAGTGTGTGAGCTTTGAGGATTGAGTTGAATACCTTGAGGATCATCATGGAAGCTTTGAAGACCTTACAGAGGGGTTTAGCATAGCTTCTGTTGTTGTTTATAGGTTTATAGATGCATAGGTAGAGCATTAGATAGAATACTTTGTTCAATAAACAAGGAGTGTCTTGTTCACCTCCTTCCTTCTCTATGACACAGAGTCCCTTAAGGGTATTCACCTCTCTCCTTTGGAGGGATTAGTGACCTTGCCCATAAGGTAGAACTTTGAGAGAGTCTCTCCTTTGATGTTAAGTCTTCAATGGCATCCTTTGGAAGTCAGTGAGTACTGTAACATCCTCACCTCATCTTGTTGACTGAATCTTGTTTGCTGGAGCATTGGAGCCATTGAAGATAGAAGCTGAGGCCTTGAAGAGGATGATTCCTTGAAGGTTATTGAAGTCTGAAGACTCTGTGAAGATCAAGTTGATGCCTGAAGATCCCTGAAGATAGTGAAGCCTGAAGGTGGAGCTGATCAAAGGAGCTGAAGCTCAAGGGAGAAGATGAGTTGATACTCATGTTGTAGGGTTGATACCTGGAAAGCAAGTGATCTCTGAAGTCTGAAGACTGGGTTGCTGCTGGAGGAGCTGAGGCTTTCTTCTGTTTTCTTTGATGTATTGTGTGTTTTGTCTGACTTGCCTGCTGCATTAGATTAAGCACATTTAGCATAAGTTCAGTCTAAGAGCATGAGTGCATCTGATTGTATTGTTATTGCTTGGCTTTGCTTGCGGGTATTCGGTAGAGCCCAGCTCCCTTGCCCATGTGTTTATTTTGCTTGATAGCATGATTTCATTTTCTGTCTGTATGATTACAGTTTACTGTTTTTGCTTGATAGCATGTTGTTTTTCAGTATGATTACTGTTATTTCATGACTGGCTTGAGGTCGAGACGAGCTTGTGGAGGCTGAAGCCCCACACACATTTCCTCCCTCACTTGCATTGCATGCATTTTACTGTTAAAGCTGATGCTTTTGTCTGTTTTGGTGTATCATTGATATGATCCCTTAGGACTCTCATTTCCTCTGATGAGGATTTGATGATAGACTTTTAGGTTGAAACCTATGCATGACAACATCTAGGAGTTCCCTGTTCAAATCTCAACCATAGGATGAATCCATGGCATGACAACAGTAGGACTTGATAGTCTCCCTCCTAGTTGGGCCTGTTCTCTTCTCATCTCGAAACAGTTTAAGATACAGTAATCATGAATGATTTCTTTCGTACGTTACGAGCCTTAAGCTATCTGAGAAAGGATTGTGGGAGAGTTTCTTTTCCACAGTATGGATGTTTAGTATGGTACCGTTTGGGTGACATGCGACGCATTCACTCTCAGGTCATAGTCTCTAGTGCGGTTGAAATCGCAAACACAATAAAAAACACTTCTTTTAGGAGATAAGTCGTAGTTTCCCGAACTACGTTTGCTCTGATCTTTCATACCAGATGAAAGTACGTAGGCATAGGATGCGACGTCCTAGCGAGCAACCTTCCCCCATCTTCACCCGTAGTTAGCCGAACTACGTTGACTCTGATTTCTCGTTCCAGACGGGAATACGTAGGCATAAAGTGCGACGCTTTGCCGAGTCATTTTTCTTTTCTTTTTCAGCCAGCCTTGATAGGTAGATAGATTATAACCAACCCGTCCAAGTAAACAAACAAGCGAGGATCCCGTCGAGTACGACGGACGTGAGGGGTGCTAATACCTTCCCCTTGCGTAACCGACTCCCGAACCCAGACAATGGTTGCGACGACCTTGTCTTACCCTTATTCGTCAGGTTTTTCCGATCGTTTCCTTTCCCGCTCAGAGGGATAAATAACGAAAGGTGGCGACTCTTCTGTTGTGCCGGCACCTTATTTTCGCGCAAGCGACAGCTGGCGACTCTGCTGGGGACTCCAACGGTTCCCTGCGAGTCAATCCTACCGTTTGTGTGTTTACCTGTTGGGTTGCGTTTATTTATCGCATTTCTTACTTCTCGCACTTTATTTCCCGCATTTTTATATTCAGTAAAATATGATTATTTGTGCTGTTGTGGGATGGGAGTTCTGATTGAGTGAGAAGCCAGACCCAGGCTTGAGTGCACCATAGACTTAGAGTGGAAATTAGTGGGCGCGTGCTTGCTTTGCAGGCACTAGTGTCTCATGAAATCCACACTCAGACGAGGTTCATCCGGTTGGCTTCACTTTCAACCCTTTGGGTTGAGACGGTTGCTGGTTTGGTGGATTGTCGACTCTGGGGACCGATCATTTGTGATTCAGCTAAGTGAGGCCTCTTCAGGACTTGATGATGCCACTCCTTCTGGGAATCGTATCATCAGTTTTTAAAGTCTGTGACGCTGATGAACGCATAGGATGCCATACCTTGAGTCAGTCTAGGTCCATACCTGTGAGTGGGACTGGGTTTATTGCAGGAAACGTAGACCTTCAGACTACCTAGTTTTCTTGACAGTAAATCAGTTATGTTGGGTTCTCAGTTGCAGACATGTTCTTGATAGAGCAAGAAGTTTCTGATCAGAGGATTTTATCATCGGGTGTATGTCTGTTCTTGATAGAGCAGGCTTTGATCAGTATGTTATCATCAGTGGTTTGTTCTTGATAGGGTAGATTTTTGATTTGGGGTCTGAAGACTTCATCAACAGATGTTCCTTGATCTTGCACCCGGGGTCCTTATTATCAGTCACTTACTCCTGTCAGAACAGAATTTTGGTCCTATCAGATGGTTATTCTCAGCAGATCAGATTAGTGGTCTTACACCGGGGTTTCCCTCTCATCAGCGACTGTTGATATCGAATCTCCACAGCAGCCACCTGGATATATTATTGCATACCTGCATTTTGCATTAGTTTGCGCATTCATCTGCATTCCATTAACGTGTGTCTGTGTTGCAGGTACCGTTTCCCCGATCCCGGATTTCTCGTCTTCTGCTGCTACTATGGCTCCCCTCAGGAAGACTGTTGCATACAAGTTCCCGACCCCCGATGTGTCGAAACTGACTGGTTTGATAGCCCTGGCAGGGGATTCTGTGAAGGATAGGTTCAGGAAGTCTTATGGCAGGTTGCTTGGTCTGGTTTGCAAACCTTCTACGTCTGAGCTGAATGGGTTACACGCTCTTCTGCAGTTTTATGACCCTCCTTTGAGGTGTTTCACTTTTCGTGACTTCGTTCTCGCGCCGACATTGGAAGAGTATGCTGATATGCTGGGTGTGCCTATCAAAAGGCAGATGCCTTTCGTCCATATGGATGCTGAGCCTGATCTGGCCGGTTTAGCTTCCTCACTCCATTTGAGCGCTTCTGAGTTAGTGGTGACGAGTTGGAACAAGGTCCCAGGGTTCTCTCTGCAGTTTCTGATAGCTAAGGCTCAGCAGTGTGCTAAGGACAAGTGTTGGGACGCCTTCAGCGCCATCCTTGCTTTATGCATATATGGCATTATCCTATTTCCCAGCATGCCTGATTTCGTAGAATTTGATGCATTCCATATCTTTGCCTCAGGGAATCCAGTCCCTACTCTGATCGGAGACGTTTACCATTCAGTGCATACAAGAATGAGAACCGGAGAGGGAAGAATGTTTCATGCTGCGTACCGTTGTTGTACAAGTGGTTTGATAGTCATTTGCCTAAGAAGGGTTCTTCTGTCTTGTCTGCAGCCACAGCTGAGTGGCCTGAGCGTCTGATGAGTTTGTCGGCAGAAGACATTGATTGGTTCGTTGACAGAGACAGGTTAGGCACCGAGGTGATTTTCAGTTGTAGTGGGTTTCCTAACGTACCTCTGATAGGTAGGAAGGGTTGCATCAACTACAACCCATCATTGCTAGTTCGTCAGTTTGCATATGCCTTGAGGACTCCACCGAAGGAAGAAGAGGTACGGGAATCTCTGTACCTCACGGGTATTCTAGAGGGGGATTTGTTGCCCAAGCTTCAGTATGCGTGGAACAATATCAGCACGAGAGGAAAGCCTTTGTTGGGGAAGAGCAACAACCAAGCCTACCCTCCTTATTCAGATTGGATCAGAGCCAGAACCAGCGCCATAGGGATGTCATTTCCTCATGTCAGACCAGAGAGTCCTCCACCAGTCGAAGAGCCTACCACCGTGTCCATTCATCAGCACAACCAGGTATTAGCTGAGCGTGATGAACTGAAGAGGGAAAATGCAGAATTAGAGAAGGAGTTAGCTCAGCTTCGAAGTGAGAGGAACGAAGCCGTGCATGCTCTCAAAAAGCAAACAGAGTCGGTAAGCCAGCTGAGTGCAGACTTGGCAAAGCAGATTGCTGATCGGGAACGCTTAGGTCAAGACTTCAGAGCTGCTAATGATGTGCTAGCTACGAAGAAGCAGCATTAGGAGGAAGCATATCGGAGAATATCTAAGTTCGACCAGCATTGGAAGACTTCCATGGCCACCAGGAAGGAGCGAGAAGACAAGCTGATGCTGCAGATTTCTAAGCTAGAAGCCGAGGTAAAAGACAGTGAGCGGAGGTTTGATGAAGAGAACGCCTGCAGGTACTCCGCTGAAGCCCGTCTCAACAAAGCTATTGCTAGCCTGAAGGAGCATAAGCTGATGTTTGAGTCTAAGAAGCGGAAGCTGGAGGATTGCTTTGGCGAGGGCGCTTGGGAGAGTTCAGTTCAGGGGCTTCAGCATACTATCAGGCAGAGGGAACTACTCGTCGAGGGGTTGCTCACTTCGCCAGATCGTTCAGAGACAAAGGAGTTATTAGCAGAGTATCGCGCCAGTGGCCGTACTTGACTAGTTATATCCCTGTTGTTTTTGATCTTTGATGTATGCTGACCATCACCAGACATGTTGGCTGAGGTCATACTGTTGATTTGTACTCGCTGATACTGTGTACTGCCTTGACAGGCCTTTCCATATATATATGAGATTGATATTTCCATGATCGGGCTCGGATTTCTTCTTCCTATTATTATTACCAACACTGGCACTAAGATCGGGGAAAACCTCCCACGCACACAGGCACACACATGCATCTGCACGAAGCATATTTGCATGGTGTATATCTTATTGCTTTTCCTAACCTTTATTGTTAACAGGTTTTTCAGGTTCCGAGCTGTCTCCGGTCTCCAGGATTGATCGAAGACTCATCCACCGCTACTCAACTCGCGCTAATCAGACAAGGATAATGGACCAGGTGCAGTCAGATGTTCAAGAACTCCGTGAACGGATGGATCGTTTTATGGAGCTGATGCAGGTGGTCGCGAATGGTCAAGACCAGCTTCGTACTCTGGTTCAACCTCTGATCTCCAGGGTTGACAGTAATGGCATACTTCATGGAGGGGCCGTGCCCACTCCTCCTCCAGGGGATACTCCGCAGAACGTTGTTCCTGCTGCCGGGGGCAACGGCAGTGCTAACGGCAATCTGATGACTAATATCGGGCTCAACGCGGCTGGCGTCGGCAATGGCAGTCTGGGAGCCAATGTTAACATAGGGCCGGTCAACGGTAATGCTGGTGCAGGAAATCTGTTGGTGCCTCAACCGTGGCTGGAGGACCATCAAGATGACATTTTCTCTCAGAGAGGTGTAGAAGCAGAGTTGAATGCTGAGGCTCGACTCAGGTTCAAGGCGCTGGAAGACAAGATGAGAAACATAGAAAATCAGAACACATTGGGCGTTGACATGTCCAACCTCGGGTTGATTGCTGACTTTAAAGTACCTCACAAGTTCAAGGTGCCTACCTTCGAGAAGTATAAGGGTACTACCTGCCCCCGTGTTCACCTTCGATCTTATTATAGAAAGATGTCCGCCTATTCTGACGATGAGAAGTTGCTGATGCACTTCTTTCAGGATAGTCTTTCTGGTCCATCGCTCGAATGGTATATGGGTTTGGAGCCCACTACTGTGCGCACCTAGAAAGATCTGGCAGAAGCGTTCGTCCTCCACTATCAATACAATAGCGACTTGGCTCCCAACCGAGTTCAGCTTCAGAATCTCTCACAGCGGAATAATGAAAGCTTCAAAGAATACGCCCAGCGGTGGCGTGAATTGGCTGCCCGGGTTCAACCGTCGATGGTTGAGCGTGAGCTAGTGCAAATGTTCGTGGCTACCCTTCCTGGAATCTATTATGAAAAGCTGGTCAGTGGCATGACTGGAACATTCTCGGCTCTCATCACTTTGGGCGAGCATGTTGAGAACGGTATAAAGATCGGAAAAATCCAGGGCGAGTCATCCTCAGCTGGAGGAGCTAGCAAGAAACCCTATGCTGGCAAGCGTCGAGAGGGAGATGCCAGTGTTGTCACTAATGCTAGGAGAAAGGGCAAGGGCCCTCAGTCCCAGATTGCTAGCATAAATATCCCAGCTGCTCCACCGCAGCCGCAACCGCAGCAGCCTCAGCAGCAGAATCAGCAGGGGTATAGGAGATATCAGAATCGGGCTCCTATGACAAATCGTCAGTTTGAAACTCCACCTATGTCGTATGCACAGCTTCTGCAAACGTTGCTTCAGCTCCAATTAATTCAAAAGAGGACGTTGGCTCCCTTAACAGGGGCACCACCACCGGGGTATGATGCCAATGCTACTTGTGAATTCCATACTGGGGCACCTGGCCATACGATTGAGAATTGTAAAGCTTTTAAGCATAAAGTCTAAGACTTGGTGGATGCCAAAGTTATCAATTTTTCTGACAACGTGCCCAACGTTACCAAAAATCCAATGCCTCATCATAAGGGCAGCGGAGTGAATGCTGTTATCACTGAGGAAAGTGCGGACTTGCTGACTGATGTCAAAGAGTTGAAGACGCCGTTGAGTTTTGTCAAGGCTAAGTTGCTGAAGAAGGGCTTCTTTCCTGGATGTGGAGAGTTATGTATGGCTTGTGCTACACTTCCTGATGGGTGTGAGCAGCTGATCGAAGGTATCCAAAGTATGATGTCCGAGGGTATTTTGCAATTCAGCCGGAGCGTTGAGAGTGCATAAGGGGAAGTCGTGCTAAAGCAGGCAGATGAAGTTGCTACCATTACTATTCCTCGTCACCCTATTACTATTTCTGCGCCCCGTCCGCCTACTATCACCATCACCAGGGCCAGACCAATCCCATTCGAGAGTACCAATGTCGTTCCATGGCATTATGGCGCCGAAGTTTATTGTAATGGTCAGAAGATAGAGCTTGAGCCATTCGGATCGACTGTGCATAATCTTATCGGAGTCAGTGGTATCACTAGAAGCGGTAGAGTGTTCGCACCAGCAGAAGTTGCAGCAGAGAAGGTGGTCCGGGCTGACGCTGTGGATAAAGGTAAAGGTAAAGCTGTTGAAGAGGTCCCTGCAGGGGCAGAGAAGGACTTGCTGGTTAAAGATGCTGAAGAGTTCATGCGACTAACCAAGAAGAGTGACTACAAAATTGTAGATCATCTTCATCAGACTCCGTCAAAGATCTCGATTCTTAACCTGTTGCTGTGTTCTGAAGCGCACCGCAACGCGTTACTGAAGGTATTGAATGCTGCATACGTGCCGCAGGAGATATCAGTAAATCAACTCGAGGAGGTGGTAGCCCATGTTAATGCTGGTAATGGGCTGGGATTTACAGATCTAGAACTGACTCCTAAGGGAAGAGATCACAACAGCGCCTTGCACGTCTCAATAGAGTGCAGAGGCACGATTATGTCACATGTCCTGGTGGATACGGGTTCCTCGCTTAACGTGCTTCCGAAGAAGGAACTAATGAAGTTGGATACCCGTGGATTGCTGTGCACGCCCAGTGATCTGGTCGTGAAAGCCTTTGATGGGACCAAGCGCCACGTCTTTGGAGAGTTGACCCTGCCAATTCAAGTTGGTCCAGAGACGTTCAATACGGTTTTCTATATCATGGATATCATGCCCGCCTACAGTTGCCTCTTAGGTCGGCCATGGATCCATTCTGCTGGTGCCGTGACGTCCACGCTGCATCAGAAGCTTAAATATGCTGTTGGGGGCAGCATAGTGACCGTCTGTGGTGAAGAGGACATCATGGTGAGCCACCTGTCGTCCTTTAAATACGTTGAAATGGATGGCGAGATCCATGAGACTCTTTGCCAAGCATTTGAAACCGTCAAGGTGAAGGAGGTAGCTCCTGTCGTCGCAGAGAAGCAGGAGACGAATCTCTCCTTGTTTAAGGAAGCTCAAGCCGCTGTCGAAGCCGGTTCCACCCCAGGCTGGGGGCACGTCTTGGATATACCAATCAAACAGGATAAGTTTGGATTGGGATATTCTCCTGAAGCTGAAGCTTCATCTTCTTCTGGCAGCTCGTCTCGTGGGAAAGGGCCGATCCTATTCACCAAGGGGGGAGTAATTTTCGAGAGCATCAACGCTGCGTCGGAGGACAGCGGGGATAGTGATTGCGATCTTGACGCCTGGATTCAACCGAGCAAGCCGGGCGAGCACCTCCACAATTGGACCGTCAAGGAGATTATCAAGCTGACAAGTGAAGAGTAATGATTTGCTTTTTACAATCTTTGTACAACCGTATGTCCTGCCCGGGGCATAGTGGTTTTACTGTCAGGGCCTCGTTGGATTATGTGTATGCATTTTGTTAATAAATAAAAGGCGTTTTCTTCGTAATCAAATATTGCGTTCTCTGTTATTCCTGTTTTATGTTTATTTCGAAAAAACAGTAAAATGGCAATGAGGTTCGTGCTAACCTGCATATTCTTGCTTTAAACTTAACCCTTGTTATTGCAGGATCCACGTAACAGATGACATCGACTCTGGACCCTCTACGGCTCACTACGACTTTGATTGCCCGATCTACCAAGCCGAGGATGAGATTGATGAAGACGAAGACCTTCCGGAAGAGTTGGCCCGCTTGTTGAGACAAGAGGAGAAGGTTATTCTGCCTCACGAGGAGGATATTGAGATCATAAATCTGGGTTCTGAGGAGCTCGTCAGAAATGTCAGAGTAGGGGCTGCGCTGCAGAATGATGTCAAGCATAGACTGGTCGAGATGCTTCGAGAGTATAGTGACGTCTTTGCTTGGTCATACGAAGATATGCCTGGACTCGACACTGATATCGTGGTTCATCGCTTGCCGTTGCGAGAAGATTGCCCTCCAGTCAAGCAGAAGCTTAGGAGGACGAGACCAGACATGGCTGTGAAAATCAAAGAAGAAGTCCAGAAGCAGTTGGACGCAGGATTTCTAGCCGTTACCACTTACCCTCCGTGGGTCGCCAACATAGTGCCTGTACCGAAGAAGGACGGTAAGGTACGTATGTGCGTCGATTATCGGGATTTGAATAGGGCGAGCCCTAAGGATGATTTCCCGTTGCCTCATATCGATGTGTTGGTCGACAACACAGCCTAGTTTTCCGTGTTTTCGTTCATGGATGGCTTCTCCGGTTACAATCAGATTAAGATGGCACCGGAGGACATGGAGAAAACGACGTTTATCACCCCCTGGGGCACATTCAGCTACAAGGTAATGCCCTTCGGTCTGAAGAACGCAGGGGCCACTTACCAGCGAGCAATGGTAACTTTGTTCCATGATATGATTCATCATGAGATCGAGGTCTATGTTGATGACATGATTGCAAAATCCCAAACGGAGGAAGAGCATCTGGTCAATTTGTTGAAGCTGTTTGAAAGGCTTAGGAAGTTCAGGCTGAGGCTGAATCCTAACAAGTGCACTTTCGGAGTGCGGTCCGGAAAGTTATTGGGGTTTATCGTTAGTGAACGAGGTATTGAAGTTGATCCTGCGAAGATAAAAGCTATCCAAGAAATGCCAGCGCCGAAAACAGAAAAAGAAGTTCGTGGTTTCCTGGGCCGAATAAACTACATTGCAAGGTTTATCTCTCAGCTCACGGCCACTTGTGAACCTATGTTCAAGCTTTTAAAGAAAAATCAGGCGATTACTTGGAATGAGGATTGCCAGAAGGCATTCGACAAAATAAAGCAGTATCTTCAAGAACCTCCCATCTTGATACCCCCAGTGGCTGGACGGCCATTAATCATGTACCTGACGGTTCTGGAGAATAGTATGGGGTGTGTTCTCGGTCAGCACGACGAGACGGGCAGAAAAGAGCATGCCATTTATTATTTGAGTAAAAAGTTCACTGAGTGTGAGTCTCGATACTCGATGCTGGAGAAGACGTGTTGTGCATTGGCTTGGGCCGCCAAACGTCTGCGACAGTATATGCTCAACCACACCACTATGCTAATTTCAAAGATGGATCCGATCAAGTACGTCTTCGAGAAGCAGGCTCTTTCGGGCAGGATTGCCAGATGGCAGATGGTGTTAACAGAATATGATATTCAGTACGTCTCTCAGAAAGCCATTAAGGGAAGCGTATTGTCTGATTACCTTGCCGAACAGCGAATCGAAGACTACCAGCCAATGAAGTTCGAATTCCCTGACGAGGACATTATGTTTCTCAAAGCAAAGGATTGCGATGAGCCATTGCCCGATGAAGGGCCAGATAGGAAGTCTCAGTGGAAGTTGATATTCGACGGAGCGGTTAATTCCTACGGAAGTGGTATCGGGGCTATCATCACGACTCCTCACGGATCCCACATCCCGTTTACTGCGAGACTGACGTTTCCAGTTACCAACAATGAAGCAGAGTATGAAGCATGTATTATGGGTCTAGAAGAGGCAATTGATTTGAGAATCAAGAATCTAGACATATATGGTGACTCAGCGCTTGTAATCAATCAGATCAAAGGGGAGTGGGAAACTCGTCAAGCGAATTTAGTGCCGTACATGAATTACGCCAGGAGGCTGCTTCCGTTCTTCGACCGAGTAGAACTTCATCATGTACCCAGGGCTGAAAATCAGATGGTTGATGCCTTAGCCATGCTGGCTTCAATGTACAAAGTCAATTATTGGAATGAGGCTCCAAGAATTGTACTTTCGCGTCTTGATAGACCAGCATTTGTCTTCGCAATCGAGGATGCCACCGACGGCAAGCCATGGTTCCACGACATCCAGACCTTCCTTACGACTAAGGAGTATCCTGTGGGTGCGTCAACCCAGGATAAGAAGACTCTAAGGAGGTTATCTGGAAACTTTTATCTCAATCCTGATGGAGTGTTGTATAAGAGAAACCACGATCTCGTGCTGCTCAGATGTGTAGATGAGAAAGAAGCAAGTATGCTCATGGAAGAAGTCCATGAGGGCACACTTGGTACGCACACCGGCGGGCATGCCATGACGAGAAAAATCCTGAGAGCAGGATATTACTGGCTGACTATGGAGTCGGATTGCTTCAGATTCGCGAAGAAATGTCACAAATGCCAGATTTATGCTGATAAAGTTCATGTGCCGCCGTGCCCATTGAATGTCATGTCCTCCCCTTGGCCGTTCTCCATGTGGGGCATCGACATGATAGGCAAGATCGAGCCCACTGCATCCAATGGTCATCGTTTTATTCTGGTAGCTATCGACTACTTCACCAAATGGGTGGAGGCAGCCTCGTACGCTAATGTGACCAAGCAGGTGGTAGCTAAATTCATAAAGAAGGACATCATCTGTCGCTATGGAATTCCTGAGCGAATCATTACTGATAATGGTTCGAATTTGAATAACAAGATGATGAAGGAGCTGTGCCAGAGCTTCAAGATTGAACACCACAACTCATCTCCTTACCGACCGAAGATGAATGGCGCTGTTGAAGCGGCCAACAAGAACATCAAGAAGATTGTTCAGAAGATGGTTGTGACGTATAAAGATTGGCACGAGATGCTGCCGTTTGCCTTGCACGGTTATCGTACGACGGTGCGTACGTCGACCGGGGCAACTCCTTTCTCCTTGGTGTACGGTATGGAAGCTGTCCTACCGTTAGAAGTGGAGATTCCCTCTTTGCGAGTTTTGGTTGATGTGAAACTCGACGAGGCAGAATGGATTACGAATCGCTTGAACCAGCTCAGCCTGATGGACGAGAAGAGGTTAGCATCGATTGCATTTGGTCGCCTGTACCAAAGCCGAATGAAGAAAGCTTATGATAAGAAGGTGCGTCCTAGAAGCTTTCAGACGGGTGATCTCGTCCTGAAGAAGATTCTTCCGCCACACTCCGATCATCGGGGCAAATGGACTCCGAATTATGAAGGGTCGTATGTCGTCAGCAAGGTCTTCTCAGGAGGAGCTTTGTTGTTATCCACGATGGATGGTGAAGATTTTGCATCCCCGGTGAACGCGGACGCAGTTAAAAAATACTTTGCTTGAAAGAGACCCGTTGGACAAAAAAGAAAGAGTCCAGGCAAAAAAGGGGCATCCTGGCGAACCAAAAACAGAATAAAAGGTTCGGGCAAAATTAGGGATATATTGAAAAAATGTACACCCGCGAAGTCGAAAACCTACACTGGGCGACTTCGGCAAAAAAGGGTATCCCGGTGAACTGAAAACCCGTAAAGGGCGGTTCACGCAAAAGTTAGGGATTTGAATAAGCAAATGACTGCGTTCCGCGTGTGGACTTTCATTGTTTAGTGGTTCGGAAGACTTGAGGGCCGTTTATCTGAATCAATCTCTTCCAAAGCTGAAGCGTCGGAGAAGTGTCGAAGTCGAGTGGGTCTTAGAGGGATCAACTCATGGTGTTCGTCTACGCCTCGTTGCCGACATTTGTATATACTAATGTATATTTATGTTTTCTTTTTGCGCGGCTTCCTCATTCCAGGAGCTTGCCTCTGTTGTAAAACTTTTTTGCCCATTCAGGGGTTCATCATCAATAAAATGCACATTATTCAGCAATTCTGCTTGTCTGTTTAGCATTTATCTGTTTTGTTTGCGAATGAAAACGCCGATGTTTTTTGATAAAATGCGCATACATAAACTTGCGGGCCTAGGCCCATTGATTGTTGAAACAATTAATTAACTGAATATTGTCACGAGATAATAACCTGGATAGGCCCCTTTGAGGAGGGTATCTTGTCTTTTTGTTTGTGTTGTTGCAGGTGTAGCGCCTTCCAGAAGATGTGTCGTGCGCATCCCCGAAGCAGGATGAGTCCTCCTTCTCCAGCAGAGTTCAGTAGTCTTTCCTCTGCAGAATCTGAACGCAAATGGTGAGCGGTGATATGTCTTCCCCAGGCAGAGATGATTCTCTTCCCCAAGCAGACGCATCCTGAGGGAGCGTCACCTCATTAGCTGAATCAAGCACCGAAGAATGGTGTCTTCCCCAGCACCGGGTCACAAGTGCAGATTTCATAGAAGTGTTCGGGTGCAGAAGCTCGTGTTTCCCCAGTAAAGTCTCCAGTGGAATTGAGATTCCTCACAAGAGCCGTATTCTCTCCTGAAGTTGGATGATTCCCTCTTCCCCAGTAGAGCAGTGGAACAGCTGATGTTATATTCCCCTGCAGAGTCGTACTCTCTTCCCCGAAGTCAGATGATTCTTTCTTCCCCAGCGGAATTGAAATCCCTCATCAGAGTCGTACTCTCCAGTGAAGTAGAATGATTTCTCTCCCCGGCTGAGTCCGCAGAAAAGCAGAATCCTTGGAAGTTGATCAGATCATGATCGATTTTCCCCAGCAGAGTGTGGGGCAGCTAATGCTGTGTTTCCCCAGAGTCGCACTCTCTCCAGCGAAGCAGAATGATTTCTCATTCCCCAGCCGAGTGTGCAGATGCCCGAGAGAGCCGAGTCCTTGGAAGTTGATCAGATCATGATTGGTTTTCCCCAGTGGAGGGTGGAGCAGCTGAAGTTGTTTCCCCACAGAGTTATCCTCCCCAGAAGAGTAGCCGAGACGGCCAAGCAGTTCACTCCCGCGATCGGCATCGCTTTCCTTCAGCAGGTTCGGGTTCTCGTAGAGCTTCGTCCCCTGCAGAGATCAACTGAAGTTGTTTGCCCTGCAGCAGTCAACCGGAAGATCAATTCCCCAGACGGAGTCCGATTGGTATTGGCATACTCACGTTCTCCTCAGCAGGATGATTCCTCTACCTGAGTAGTTCTTGTCTCCTTGACAAAAGGGTTTCCTCCCTCCAGCATTTATTTTGCTGACGGGATCGCATCATTGTGCATGACTGCATAGCATTTAACGTTGCATAGCATTGTGCATAATTGCATGGCATTTAGCATAAACGCATATCATTCCCACTGTGTGGGGCATAGCGCAGAAGCATATGCATCATAAGCATGATCTAGGTCATTGTTATTCTTGCCTTACAGGCGTTCCACCAAGAGACCAGTTGCTCAGGACGATTCCTGACATTCTCTCCAACGAGGTCGCTTTCTTGAGATGATTCCCAAGACCCTGGTGTAATCCCCACGGTCGCTCGTTCAAGATGATTTTCGAGATCCCCCGGCAAAGTCTCCAGTTCAAGTTGATTCTCGAATTCCTCAGCAGGGCCGTTTGCTTAAGATGATTCTTAAGACCTCAGTGCAGGTTCCCGAATGGTTTGCTCAGGACGATTCTCGAGCTCCCCAATAGCGTCCCCAGCAAGAGTGGCCCAGGGAGATTCCTGGGATACCCAACGGAATAAAGTCTCCAAAAAGGTTATCAGTTCAGGATAATTCTTGGAAGCACCCTACGGAGTTGTTTGTTCAAGATGACTCCTGGAACCCCCAACAGAGTGGAGGGCTTTTCCCCCAGCAGGTGGTTGGCACTTCCCCAGCAGCAGGCAGGTAGATTGATATCCCCAGCCGAGCACAGCCATGATTGGCAGATGGAATGTTTCCCCAAGCGGATCCTGAAGGATTGCCCAGCAAGCCGAAGTTTGTTTATCCCCGTGAGTTTGAGGACTTAATGACATGAGTGTCTTGTAGCCCGAAGGCTATGTCCCTTAGAAGGGTCGTTCCCCCAGAAAGTCGTTCAGAGCATTTACCTTGTTCTCGAGCAGAGATACTTGCTCCCCAGTAAGATTGGTAGGAATCGGCTGAGCGAACTCTGTCGTCATTCCCCAGCAGTTGTTGAAGTCGTTTGGGTGAGCGCTCTCGTCTTTCTGCAGCAAAGTCTACAAGGTTGTTTGGGTGAGCCCTTCTTCCTTTTCCCCAGTGAGTCGTCAGGATTGTTTGGGTGAACCCTCATTCCTCTCTCCTCAACAGAGCTGTTAACTTGATGATCATGTCCAGTGACCCGGCGTGTTTGCTTTTATTTAGCAATGACTGGACAAGATGTCAAGAGAATAGCAGCGTGTATGTTTGCTTCCAAGCTCAGGTTTAGTACCTTTGGATATGTTTGATTCCAAGCTCAGGTTTCGTACCTTTGGATATGTTTGATTCCAAGCTCAGGTTTAGTACCTTTGGATGTGTTTGATTCCAAGCTCAAGTTTCGTACCTTTGGATATGTTTGAATCCAAGCTCAGGTTTTGTACCTTTGGATATGTTTGAGTCCAAGCTCAGGTTTTGTACCTTTGGATATGTTTGAGTCCAAGCTCAGGTTTTGTACCTTTGGATATGTTTGAGTCCAAGCTCAGGTTTTGTACCTTTGGATATGTTTGAATCCAAGCTCAGGTTTTGTACCTTTGGATATGTTTGAATCCAAGCTCAGGTTTCGTACCTTTGGATATGTTTGAGTCCAAGCTCAGGTTTTGTACCTTTGGATATGTTTGAATCCAAGCTCAGGTTTTGTACCTTTGGATATGTTTGAATCCAAGCTCAGGTTTTGTACCTTTGGATATGTTTGAGTCCAAGCTCAGGTTTTGTACCTTTGGATATGTTTGAGTCCAAGCTCAGGTTTTGTACCTTTGGATATGTTTGAATCCAAGCTCAGGTTTTGTACCTTTGGATATGTTTGAATCCAAGCTCAGGTTTCGTACCTTTGGATATGTTTGATTCCAAGCTCAGGTTTCGTACCTTTGGATATGTTTGATTCCAAGCTCAGGTTTCGTACCTTTGGATATGTTTGCCTCCAATATTAGGATGTGTACCGTTGGAAGTGTTTGTTTCCATCCCAAGCTCAGGTTTTGTACCTTTGAGATGTATACTTCGGATTCCCGGACCGGGTTTGTGCTTGACGGCGAGGTCAGACTCTTTAAATCCCCAGTAGAGATGATGTTTGTGCGACGGTGATGTCGAGTGTCTCTCAGAGCGATGTTTGTTTCCGACGGCGATGTCAGATTCAGTTTTCCAGCGGCGATGTTGGACATGTCAGATTTATTTTTCCAGCGGCGATGTTGGGTGTTGTGGTTGTCTGAAGGCAATGTCAGAAGAATTTAATGTGGATAACTGACGGTGACGTCAGATCGATATTTCTCCAGCTAGTTGCCGTGCGGCTAGTGTTGCAGTATTCAAAGATTTGTTCCCCGCAGAGTACCGTGTGCTCGCGCAGTTGGCAAATTTTCGGGTTTACCGATATTCAATCGTCTCGCACCTTGATCGGTTGAGAGCCGTTCGCTTCTCACCCAGTCAGGTTCAAGCCGTTTGAATAGGGGCAGCTGTTGCACCCCAAAATTTGACCAACATTTATTTATTCATTGAGTGTTTGAAAGGTGATACCTTCATCAGAAAGTTCAAGAAATCCTCAGAGGAATGGGTTGAAACCAAGGATGTGTGACTCATAGCTTGAGAGTTGTGGGAGCCCCTCAGATGATTCTGAGACTTTGAGAATGAACTTGATGTTTTGAGAAAGCCTATGAAATGTCTTGATAGCCATCATGAAGCCCAGAGAGGTCATTATGCGAGAATTCAGGAGATTCAACCATGAATGGTAGAATTAGGGTTTTGACTGGGTCAACCCTAGATCAGCTGAAGGTTTGGAGAAGGTTGAGACCTAATCCAAGGGCCATGAGGTCATGTAATGATGCATAGAGGTGTTATAAAGATGATTCCTAGACCAACTCATCATTATTGAGGAGTTTGAGGAGTTTTGAGTTAGGGTTTCTGAGGATTGTCGGTGAAAAAACCCTAATTTGATCCCTATCTTCCAGGCAGTTTTAGCTCTAGATGTGATTGATATCTCATCTTCCCCACAACATGAATGTTGTAGAGCTTGTTCTTAGCTTTAATTTGAGTGGTGGAAGTCCTTGATAGGAGTTACAGAGCTCAAGTTATGGTTTTGACAAATTACAGGTCAGCAGAGGTGTGTGAATCTGAGTCCTTGAAAGTCACCCAATTTGCAGACAACGTTTTCCCTAGTAGGATGATTCCTATGATTTCTTGGTCAACATGAATGTTGGAGGGCATCTTCTTAGCTTTAATTTGAGTGGTAGAAGTCCTTGATAGGATTTGTGGAACTCAACTTATGGTTTGAACAAGGCAGGGGTATTTTGGTCATTTGTCAGTTATAGGTCATTTCTAAGCAAATGCCGTATCTCCTATTTCCAAGCCTCAAATGGAAAAACTTAAAACATGAAAGTTGTTCAAAATGTGATTTTAAGTCTAGAAAGAAGGTCATGAATTGTTGGAAAAGCTCATAGCATGGATTTGCATGATTGGTAAAAAATGAACTAAAAATGGCTTATAAGTTTAAAAAGTTGAAATTGGAAATTGGTTTGGAGGATCTAGAAATCCAAAATAGGTCATCCAATATATCATTTTGATTGGAAACATCATTTTTAGAACATTGGTTTAGATAGAATTTTGATTTGAGGCTTTAAAATGGGTGATGCTTTGTTAATTTGAAACTTGCATTATAAGTCATCTTTGGAAATTTCAACACAAGGCAAGGAAAAGCATTGTATTTGCTCATATCTCTCCAATATCTCTTATGATGACATTTTAAGACCATTTTGCAAGGCTTAATGCATGGTGCATGAGATATTCAAGTTACCATCACATGAGATTTTCAATACTTTCTAGATCTTTCTAGATGAATCTAGGAGTTTCCATTGATCATTATAAAAAGAGTGGATCAGGGAGGGTAAAAGGTTGGTGATCATTGTCGATGAGAGGTGAGATTAGAGTGAAAAAAGCAAGATTCTTCCATTGGCAATTTGATATCAAACCTTCATTCTCCTCAATCTCCATTCATTTCTCCACCACCAACCTATTATTCTGATCATTGTGATTGAGTACATGCTGAGGTAGAAGAAGATCCATGGCAGTTTGAAGCTATTTTGAGGAAATTGCAAGAATTGCATTTTGCTGTCCAACTCGAGTCTCAAGCCTTGTTCATCATTCTTGCTGCATACAGAATCCATATTGGCCTCAAAGGATCAAACAAGGAAGGTTTCAGGCACTGAATTGCAAGGAAACCATAGCCTCCATTAAAGTGTAACAGGTTGGTGAATTCACTCATCTCTCCTTAATTATGCATAGATAGATCACATGTTAGGTTTAGAATGGCTAGGCTAGACTAGGTGATGAAATTCTGAGAAATAGAAAGCAATTCGAGGAATTTCATGGCAGGTACAAGAATCTGTTATGATTGATAGTAAGCTGGATCAAGAGTTTTAGCTAGCATGTTATAGTTCATTATGATGAGGGTAACATAAAGAACATAATCAGGCCATTAGATTTGAGTTTTATCAATGTTGATACCAGAAGAAAATGTTGGAACCCTAGTTTTCTCGCATGCTGTTTGGATGATACAAGATGATTCAAGAAAAACTATGAACATGGTTGGATTCCTGGTGTTAAGTAGAGTAATTCCAGTCTTTGGATCGTGGCAAACCATGGAGAATTGAGAGAGAAATAAAGACTGGAAGTTTCCTGCGTGAGAACTCGTGTTGCTGCAAAACCCTAATCCATTTGGGACGATGAGCTATGGCCGTTGGATGGGGGTCAAGTGTTTGACTGAAGACTCCGTCGTGTGGTCACGATTAAAAGAGAAAAACGGAGGGAATTTTAAAAACTGAAACGCACCGTTTCAATTAGTGAGGTTTCCTGGGCCTGAGCTTTGCTATCTGCACCCCACCTTATTCTGGCCCATTGAATTTTCAACTGCGCGCGTGTACTATTTTCACCCCCCCCCCCCTCATTTTCATTATTTTGTATTTTGTTTTCTTTTATATTTTTAGTGAACTTTGATAATTCATAAAAAATTGATAAATAATGATTTTTTGTTCATTCTTTTTGCTATGTTTAGATAATAATGTGTAGAAAATTATAAAAATAAAAATAGGATTTTATTTTTAGTGTAGAATTTTTGGTGATATTTTCTTTTAAATAGTGCATTTATTTTCTTTTAGTTGATATCTCACTTTCTATGAATTGTTTTAGGACTTTCCCTTAGGGTTTTTGAGCCATTCTTTTTGGCATAGTTAGATGTTGAATCCTAGTATTCCCTGGATTTATTACTAGATTTTTAGATTAAGATTTGATTAGTTTAGTTGAATTGAACTTAGGATAGTCTAATTAGGGTTTTAGGTTGTATAGGTAGACTTGAACAAATTTGTTTTGGGGTTTATAGGTCAAATTAGTGTATGGGGAATACATGGGTTAAGGGTAAGTATGTATAGAATCCCCTAGAATTTTGCTAGAATATTGTATGGTGCTTTAGTATTTTTCATTGATTTTTGAATGTATGGATAGTATGTGTGTTGCTTAAAGGCATAAGTTGTATTGTTGTGTTTTCTTTCCTTCTCTTTTGAGTGTGTGAGCTTTGAGGATTGAGTTGAATACCTTGAGGATCATCATGGAAGCTTTGAAGACCTTACAGAGGGGTTTAGCATAGCTTCTGTTGTTGTTTATAGGTTTATAGATGCATAGGTAGAGCATTAGATAGAATACTTTGTTCAATAAACAAGGAGTGTCTTGTTCACCTCCTTCCTTCTCTATGACACAGAGTCCCTTAAGGGTATTCACCTCTCTCCTTTGGAGGGATTAGTGACCTTGCCCATAAGGTAGAACTTTGAGAGAGTCTCTCCTTTGATGTTAAGTCTTCAATGGCATCCTTTGGAAGTCAGTGAGTACTGTAACATCCTCACCTCATCTTGTTGACTGAATCTTGTTTGCTGGAGCATTGGAGCCATTGAAGATAGAAGCTGAGGCCTTGAAGAGGATGATTCCTTGAAGGTTATTGAAGTCTGAAGACTCTGTGAAGATCAAGTTGATGCCTGAAGATCCCTGAAGATAGTGAAGCCTGAAGGTGGAGCTGATCAAAGGAGCTGAAGCTCAAGGGAGAAGATGAGTTGATACTCATGTTGTAGGGTTGATACCTGGAAAGCAAGTGATCTCTGAAGTCTGAAGACTGGGTTGCTGCTGGAGGAGCTGAGGCTTTCTTCTGTTTTCTTTGATGTATTGTGTGTTTTGTCTGACTTGCCTGCTGCATTAGATTAAGCACATTTAGCATAAGTTCAGTCTAAGAGCATGAGTGCATCTGATTGTATTGTTATTGCTTGGCTTTGCTTGCGGGTATTCGGTAGAGCCCAGCTCCCTTGCCCATGTGTTTATTTTGCTTGATAGCATGATTTCATTTTCTGTCTGTATGATTACAGTTTACTGTTTTTGCTTGATAGCATGTTGTTTTTCAGTATGATTACTGTTATTTCATGACTGGCTTGAGGTCGAGACGAGCTTGTGGAGGCTGAAGCCCCACACACATTTCCTCCCTCACTTGCATTGCATGCATTTTACTGTTAAAGCTGATGCTTTTGTCTGTTTTGGTGTATCATTGATATGATCCCTTAGGACTCTCATTTCCTCTGATGAGGATTTGATGATAGACTTTTAGGTTGAAACCTATGCATGACAACATCTAGGAGTTCCCTGTTCAAATCTCAACCATAGGATGAATCCATGGCATGACAACAGTAGGACTTGATAGTCTCCCTCCTAGTTGGGCCTGTTCTCTTCTCATCTCGAAACAGTTTAAGATACAGTAATCATGAATGATTTCTTTCGTACGTTACGAGCCTTAAGCTATCTGAGAAAGGATTGTGGGAGAGTTTCTTTTCCACAGTCTGGATGTTTAGTATGGTACCCTTTGGGTGACATGCGACGCATTCACTCTCAGGTCATAGTCTCTAGTGCAGTTGAAATCGCAAACACAATAAAAAACACTTCTTTTAGGAGATAAGTCGTAGTTTCCCGAACTACGTTTGCTCTGATCTTTCATACCAGATGAAAGTACGTAGGCATAGGATGCGACGTCCTAGCGAGCAACCTTCCCCCATCTTCACCCGTAGTTAGCCGAACTACGTTGACTCTGATTTCTCGTTCCAGACGGGAATACGTAGGCATAAAGTGCGACGCTTTGCCGAGTCTTTTTTCTTTTCTTTTTCAGCCAGCCTTGATAGGTAGATAGATTATAACCAACCCGTCCAAGTAAACAAACAAGCGAGGATCCCGTCGAGTACGACGAACGTGAGGGGTGCTAATACCTTCCCCTTGCGTAACCGACTCCCGAACCCATACAATGGTTGCGACGACCTTGTCTTACCCTTATTCGTCAGGTTTTTCCGATCGTTTCCTTTCCCGCTCTGAGGGATAAATAACGAAAGGTGGCGACTCTTCTGTTGTGCCGGCACCTTATTTTCGCGCAAGCGACAGCTGGCGACTCTGCAGTTGGCAAATTTCCGGGTTTATTGATATTCAACCGTCTCGTACCTCGATTGTTTGAAGGTCGTTCGCTCTTCATCCAGTCAGGTCCAAGCCGCTTGAATAGGGGCAACTGTTGCACCCCAAAATTTGACCAACCGGTTCCCACATCTGGGTTATGTTTCGGCTCATTTTGCATTCGCATACCGCATGCATTGCATTTTCTCAATCATACTGATGTTATCGGGATTACAGCCCTGTTTTCACATTTTGGGCGTTTCAGACCAGTCAGGATAATCGGAGTTTCATTTTTGGGAAGTCGTGCGCTCCTAGGCATTTTCAGCTTGCACTGCTGTTTTTGAGGATATTTCAGTGTCCGGGGTTTACCGTTTATTTCAGTATGGTCTCGCGTCCCTTTTATTGGAGTTAATTGCTTTCATTTGTTTTTTTTAGAATTTTATAGAATTTCCTAGGTATTAATTGGGTTTTATTAGCATTTTAGATAATAGTTTTTTGGTATTAAAGAGAATAATATAGAATAGTTTTTTTATATAGATTTTAATAGTTTTAATAGAATAAATAGATTTTTAATTGGTTAGATTTTAATATAGATTTTAATAGTATTAGAATATTAGTTTTTCTTTTTTAATAGCTTTTATTAAATAAGTGGTAATATAGATTGTCATAGAATTAATAGATTTTTTAGTTGGATTAGATTTTATTTTTTAGTTTAAATAGATTAGGCTTTTATTAACGAAGTTTTATTGTAGATTTTATTAAGTAGGTATTTGTTTAGTTTTATTAATTAGGTTAGGTAATCTTTAGTTAATTAGCTTTTTTTATCTTCATTTTCGTTTTATTAATGTCAGTTAATCCATTAAGTCTAGTTTAATCCATGTTTAGTGTTCACTAAATCCATTCAGTCTTCATCAGCGGCGGGCCATTTATCCATTTCAAAAAAGCCCAGTCAAAGTCCATTGCCAAGTGTCTCTTGCTTCCACTTCACAATTCTCCGCCAGCTCATATTCCACTTTCTCTTTCTCCCTTCCATGTGTTACACTCTCTCACTCTCTCTGCCACACGCGTCCCTCTCTGACTCAACCACTGCCCCACCTCACTGCATGCCTCACACGTGTATCCCACTAGCAACCCCTCGCCGGAGTGCATGCAGCCACCGTCCTCAACGCCGCTAACCGTCGCCGGAGACCGGTAAACTCACCGGAAACTGCAATTTCACCGAATTTCATCTCATCATCAATTTTCCATTGTCATCGTTCCTCAATCCCTCGCTGGAGATCCAAGATCTCACCGGAAGCTTCATCCAATTCATCAATCATCCACGTTTTTTCCAGAAAACCGATCATCATCAAGAACACCTTCACATTCGTTCATCCGTTCTCGTTCATCATCCATCAACATTCAAGTTTTTGCCAGAACTTCTTCCAATCTTCATCAGTGTTCAAGATATTTTTCCAGATCCTTCACACATCAACAAGAAAGCCCCAGAAATTTCCATCAAAGTTCATCGCACTCTTCGTTCTTCAAGAATCTTCACTGTTCTTTATCTCCAAATTGCTGCAGTTCATGAACGTTCGTCAAGTTCTTCGTCCGTTCAAGATCTTTCTTCAGATTCCTCAAGAATGCCGTCACAGAAATCATCGCGTAAAGCTTGAATCCTTCAGATCTTCAAGAATCCACTCCGTCCAGTGCTTCGGTTCCTTCATCGTCGACAATCTTCACGCGACTTCGACAACGATCTCCTTCAAGATCGTCAAGAGAACTTCAAGAATTTTCTCCAGACGGCACCATCTTCATAGCATTATCCAGGTTCTCTTCTTTAAAACTTGACACCTCCATAATTTGTTGGTTAGCTGTAGATCGAGGTTTTCATGATTGTTAGGTTTGAAATGGAATTAGGTTAGAATCTGGTGATAGGTTGAACATTAGAGAGGTGTGAAGTGAGGTTTGGTTGGGGGGAGTTGTTCTGAGAGGTGAGTTTTTCGTGGTGATGAATTGGTAATGAAAGTTGTTGGTGAGTTTTGTGAACGAGGTTTGTGAGACAGAGAGAGGATGCGAGAGGGGAGAACGGCGTTAGGGATGATGAACAGTAGGAGGGGAATGGGAGATAGAATTAGGGTTTTATTGTCAAGGCTGAGAATGGATTGGATCCGGGCCTTAGGCCCACGATGTTTTTCCTAATCATCTCCACTGATTTCCCATGGCACCCCACTTTAGTGTGAGTTTTCGTTTTGGGCCATAGGCCAGAATTGCTAATCGCACCCCCAATTGGAGGCCCATTGAGAAAACAAGGCGAAACTCTTGCTATTCGCCACCCGTTTTTTCCATTTTCCTTGGTTTTTTTAATGATTTTCTGAGTGGTTTGGGCCTAGCAGCGCGCCTGATATTGGCATCCCCCCTGAGCCCAATTGTTATTCTGAACTAGATGAAGTTGTTATTCACCACGCCTTTTTCTCATTTTTTTTATTGATTTTCATTTTATTTCATGTTTGCATATAGGTTAGTAAATAATTCACAATAAATTGAAAAATGATCATTTTTGGATGGGAATTTTTTCCCTAGTTCCCTTAGGACCTCTAGAAAATGGTGAAATAATAAAAATATTACTTTCTTGCATTTTATTTTTTTGGTATATTTTACAATATTATTGCTTTTATTTTACATTTTGTTGATACTTGATTTTTCTGAATTTAGTATGAGAGTTTGGTGCATGATTTTTGATTGATTCTTGTGAGGTTGATTAGATTAGGGAAGCATGTACCCTTAAGAATTTTGTCATATTTTTGTGACTAAAACTTAGACTAGTTTGAGAGGTAGATAGGAGAGGTATCAGAATTAGGGTTTCACAACAATTAGGTGCAGTTTAGGGCATAGTTTTGGGGTTTTAAAATTGATTTAGGCCTTGGGGTTTATATAGGGTATAGGGTATATAGTTAGGCTCCCTTAGAAATTAATCTAGGATTTTATAGTGAGTTTTGCTATTTTACTTGATTTTTGCAAATTGGTTGTTATTGGTGTGTTTCCCCCTTGGGACGTTGCTTTCTTTGTTTGGTTTTGGGCATTTCAATTGGGCTTGGGGCTTGGGTTTTGCTTGTTGGAGTTATTGAAGACCTTGGATGATGATTGAAGACAAGGGATAGAGCTTGATGCACGAAGATTCCTTTCCTGGCAGATGGTTTGTGAAGACTTAGGAGATAGGAGAAATAGGGAGAGCCTTAGATTAGAATGATTTCTTCTTACAAACATAGAAAGCATCTTATGCTTCTATTCCTCCCTATGACAAAAAGTTCTTCAAAGATATTCACATCCCTCCTTTGGAGGGATAAGTGGCTTATTTTAGAAGTAGAACTTTGAGGGAACATTTCTCTTATGATGTTAAACACTTATAGGCTTCCTTTGGTTGTCAATAAGCTGTTTAGCATTTCAACTTAATCTGTTAAGTGATTCTCTCCTGTGAGTGCTTGCCTTGAAGATAAGGAGTTCATTGAAGATTGGTGAAAATAAAGCCTGTACCTGTCAAAGCTGGATATCCGTTGGAATTAGGGTTTTGATGTTGTTTGAAGCTGTTTACTTGTTGGGGTTCATTGCTTGCCAGAGATGGGGTATTTTTGAAGACAGAAGCTTATCTAAAGCTTGGGGATCATTGAAGAGTGAAGATGGGGTCTTACTTGAAGGTGTTACTGTCAACCTTTTGCTGTTAATCAACTGTAGCTGTCAGAGTTGTTACTGTAGGAGTTGGTGTTGCTGTCAGAGCTGGTGTTGGGTTTTATTTCTTTTTCTGTATTGATTGTTGGCTTGTTCAACTTGCCCCTTAGGTTTGAAGTGAAGTTGTTTCACTTTGCCTACTTTTTTCCCAGGTTCGAGGTTGAGTGGGACTCCCTTGCCTCGCTTGTATTGCTGCATCTCATGCATTTTACTGCTTACTGTATATATGCTGTTTCTTTTTCGTTTATCCCCTAGGATCTCTGTTTCCCTCTGTGCAAGAGAGAAATATGACAGACATTAGGTGTTAACCCATGCATGACAACATTAAGGTAGTTTTGATTCCCATTTCAAACCATAGGTTTTTAGAGCGTCGTTTCTCTTCTTATCTTAAAACATCTCAAAAAACACAGTAATAAGATTAATCGATGTCGTACACTACGAGCCTTAAGCTATTTGAGAAAGGGTTGCTAGAGAGTTTCTTTCCAGTAGTCTGGCTGCTTAGTGTGGTACCCTTTGGGTGACACGCAACGTAGTCACTCTCAAGTCATAGTCTCTAGTGCGTCAGAGATTGCAAACATCATAAAAACAGTTCTTGCGTAAAAGACTGAAAACAAAATGTCAAAGTGTCATTTTTGTCCGCTTGGACCCGTAATCAGGAGAAAACCTTTTCAGAAGGATCTAAAAAATAGTTAGACAAATTTGTGTCTTCCGTAGCCCGAACTACGTTTGCTCTGATCTTTCATGCTGTATGAAAGTACGTAGGCATAGGATGTCGTATCCTAGCGAGCAACCTTCCCCTCCTTTCCCGTAGGTAGGCGAACTACGTTGACTCTGATTTCTCGTTCCAGACGGGGATACATAGGCATAAAGTGCGATACTTTGCCGAGTCATCTTTTTTTTCTTTTTAACTCAGACCTGTAGAGTAGGTAGAATAACAATCCGTAATAGAAAACAAGCGTGGATCCCGTCGAGTACGACGGACGTGAGGGGTGCTAATACCTTCCCCTTGCGTAATCGACTCCCGAATCCAAGATTTGGTTGCGACGACCATTCCTTTCCCATTTTGCATTAGGTTTACTCTGAGCGTTTCCTTTCCCTCCGTTGGGATAAATAACGCACAGTGGCGACTCTTCTGTCATAGCCGGCACCGATTTTCGCAGTAGCGACAGGAGGAAAATAGTGTGGGGCAGTAGCCTCCACAAGCTCATCTCAACCAAGCATGCATATGGAAATTCAAGAAAATAGAAGAAGGAGAAGTTCACAAGAAGAAATTAAACAAACACAAGCAAACTACACAAAGATGCACCAAAAGTGGGATGAAATGACCTAAGTCAAACAACATCAACCACACCACCAAAACTAAACCAAATGAAAATAAAACCAAAACCCAAAGCCAAGTGAGGATGGGAGACCAAGTGAGGGCAGAAAGGACCCCATAGTAGGTATTCAACCATAAGCATCACTCATCAAAAGCAAAGAAGCATCAAAAGTGTCCTCAAGGATTCATCATTCTAGGTATGCTTCAAATACCTCCAAAGGAGGGACCAAGCCACCTTAAATGACACTCCAAGGTCATTGGACAGAAAGGAGATGAAGAGAAGAAAGCTCCAAAGCAATCACAAAACAAAACAAGAAGAAATGCAAGCAAGAGCACAAAGGAAGCAAACATGCATCACATAGGAGTTCAAGTTGAAAGCTTGAAAAGAAACACACAAATGAACTAGGAAGAAACAATGTCATGACCTAAAATTGAACCAACATCATCCTTAACATGTTAAAAACATGAAACAAAAGGCATTGGGGGTTCAAAGGATCCAAAGATGTCATATCCAAATCAAACTAGGTCAAGATACATGTGTGAACCTCCCTTGGAGGTAACTTGACTTACAAGTTGCCTCAAAAATAGGAAAATGGTTCAAAAATAATCAAATAAAATGCACAAAGTAGCTAAACATGTTGGAAACTAGAGGCCAAAAGATCAAGAAAAATATTCCCTCAAAGCACCATCAAAAGAAAAGATTCATTTAGATGTACCACTTTGAAATGGGAGAAACAAAGACAAAAAGAAGAGCCACAAAAGTCAACCCAAAAGTCAACAAACAGGGGCAAAATGGTCCTCAAAAGTTGATCAACTCATCATTGAGATGAGGATCAATTTTCATTCATTGGATCAAAAAGGAATGACAGAAATAAATGCAAGTGTAAACAAAGTTACAATTTAAACCATTTAAAACCACTCCAATATTTAATTCTTTTTTAAATTGAAAATAAAACTGAAAAATAAAATAAAAATATCCAAAAAATATTAGACATCTCAAAGTTTATAAAAAATATTTTTGGTGAATTTTTAAAGTATTGGAGCTATTTTATATGATTTAAATTGTAAACAGAAAATAAAACAAAAATCAAAAATAAAATGAAAGAAAAGGATAAACAAATGGTGTAAATAGCAACAAAAAGTCGTGTAAAAATGCAATGGGCCCAATCAGGGGGTGTGAACAGCAGGCGTACCCAAGGCCCAGTCAGAAAAATCAAAACAAAATAAAAAAACCTGGCAATTGTGTGTGATGAGGTTAAACGAAGTGCATCATGGAATTCAACCACACACGCATGATCTTCTGGTAAGCAAATCAAGTGGCCACGAAGGTGCCAGCACATTAATGAAGTATTCAATTGTTATCATGTGCAATTAGTCAAACATGGTGTATCGTGAGTCTTAATCAGAGGCGTTGAAATGAAAAGTAATCACATAGTGCGCTCTAGAACATGACACATAATCATCTTCTTCATAAAACAAGAGAGAGAAACTAGGTGGTGGCCGGAGATGCTCCGGTCATCTTCTTCATGAACTCCGGCCACCGTGAATCAACAACAACACACAGCCAACTCAAAACTCAACCGTTTTGGACGAATCTTATATCAAAATTCATCTAGAGATCACGAGGATCTCAAATCCAGAATCAAAAATCATTTATCATGCAGCATAAACTCAAACTGAATCAAACAAGATTGTGCATCAAAATTCAAAGTTCACCATAACTCATCCAATTTGGTTTAAACATCATCTAGAGGTTATGTAGGTTACAGATCCATCAACAAACAAGCAAAACACCACAAGAATAAGCCAAAACAGATCCAAACATTTTTGAGCATCCACCAACAATCACCACAAATGCTAGTTCGTTTTACATATTAATGATCTACATTGTTTCTAGGTCTCAAATATGTAAAAATGGCAATGAATCAATTCATATCCAAAGTGTAAGGTTGAATTGTAAATACCTAGTGGATAACTTCCACTGAGCCTTCAACTCTTGCTTAAGCTTGCAGAAAAATATCCAAAATCGTTTAACAAACTTCAATAGAGCTTTTGCAATTCACAATTTGGCTTGAAATGGCTTCTATCTTCAAATTCGAATTTCAAATTTTCTCCACTTTTTCAAAACTGTTCTTGAGTAATTTGCCTCCAATTTCGTATTCTGATGATTTGTGAATGATCAAAATCTTATATGTGATGGATCTTGATGGAAATAAAGTCCAATCTCAGCCTCTAACAGCCCAATTGAAATCCATGGAATTTGAGTTTGGAGCTCACATATGTGCACAAAAATCTCACCAATTTGGCTCTAAAATGCTTCAAAATTCTTGCTAGGAGTGTATGGAATGTGAATGGCTGTGATTTATCCCTTGTTTAATCTCAATGGTTGATGTTTGTTGTGTAACTTCATGATGAAGAAAGCTTGAAAATGACTCACCAAAACACATCCAATTCAAATTCTATTAATGCTAATGTGTTTAAAATATGGTTTGCACTCAAAATATGCATTCATTTGTGTTGCACCCAAAATTTTGACCCCTTAGATCCTCATAATCATTTTAGGATCATATTCATTTGATTATCTAACCTTAACCTTTTTCAAGTTTATCTTTGTCAAGATGCAGGTGAATCAGGGTTCCGTACCGTCAAAAGTCGAGGCTTCGATGGTTTGATCAATCAATGTTTTAGATTGATTCCACTATAAAAAATATCAAGGATACTACATTGGGTCAAGTATGAATCCAATTTGAGGATGTCATGCAGGAATTGAGAACAGTGCAGTTCAGGATACCCGATTAGGGTTTTCGATCAAGAAAAGTCAACTGTAGTTTGACTTTTGATTTTAAAAGTGATCCAATGGTGGGATCATGGTCCATGAAGTTCCTATGGCTTATCAAAGTCTGCTCAAAGAGTTCCAAGGCCTCAGAACACCCGAATCATTAACAGTTGACTCGGTAGTCACCGATTGATCGTACAGTTGACCGAAAAGTCAACTCTTCACTCATAAGGAATTTGACTTCAAGATGTGAATAAAAAATGTTCCTTATGTCATATTACACCTTCCCATAAAATTTCATGACCATTGGATCAAGGGTTAGGAAGAAATTGCAAAAATCGGGAATTAGGGTTTTGAAAGGGGCAAGACCATAACTCCTCAACCACACATCCAATTGAGTTGGTTCAAAGCTCATTGGAAAGCTATTGACAAGTCCTACAAAAGTACAAAAGTGGTCCATGATCAAAAAATGCATAGATTTGGAGTTATGACCAAATTCATTTCAAGAAGGGAAAATAACTTAGAAAAATTTCACTTTTAGGCTTGTTTTTCAGCAACTTTGAGAGGTCTTTTGACCTAGTTTCAGTGGGAATTTGAAATTATCAAAAACATGAAAGTTGTAGAACTACATGAGGGCTTTCTAAAATGTGGTACAACTCTTCAATAGCACTTGTGAGCTGAGAGTTATGGATCATGAAAGTTGGGGCTGCCACACTTGAAGTCACCACTTCAACTCTTTCCAAAATTCAAATTTCAACAACTTGGGCCACCCTCAGCCATTGGATCATGTTTTATTTTGATAATGTGAAGCTTAGATGAATGAAAAACCAGAAGAAAAGAAGGATTGATGGGCTTTGCAACTTGAAGCAAGTTGCTAATATAATAATCATTTAAAGGAGGATGAAAGAGAAACTTTATGGAAGGTTTATGCAACTGCAGTCCCCTACTCTCATAGCCTCACTTCAGTCACCTCATCCCTCCTATCTCACTTGATATTTTTCCCAGCATTTGCCCAAGAATTGATGAGAAAACCTGCCACATTGATCTTGGCAAGATTTCCTTCAAAATCTCCCTCCAAAATTGGAAAAAACCAAGGCTGCCCTCACCCTAATTCTCCCTATAACTAGAGGCCTTCTCTATGTTGTTAGACACACCAGAGCTATCAATAATACATAGAAACTCATAGATCTCTCATTTCCTTCCTTGCTTGAAAGTGCATAAGTTCTCAAAATCACAAAAATCACCATTTTCCACTTTTCATGCCATTTCTTGTTCCAAACACCAAAGCACTTCAAAGACCACATACACACCCTTAAAATGGCCATTTGAAACTGTTCCCATCATTAATTTCATCAAAAAAACTCATCAATCTAAAAGACAACCTTCATACCTCCATATTTTGACTTTTATGCACTTTGGGAGCCTAGTCTCTACTTAAGGCCTTTCCTACCACTTCAACACCCCAACACCTCATATATATATATATATATATATATATATATATATATATATATATATATATATATATATATATATATATATATATATATATATATATATATATATATATATATATATATATATATATATATATATATATATATATATATATATATATATATATATATATATATATATATATATATATATATATATATATATATATATATATATATATATCTTGTTTCAACTGTCCTAAGGCTCAAAAACCAACTGGGAGGTTCATTACTCAAACTGTCCTAAAAAGTTGCTTATTGCTTCAAGAGGAAGAAAACTCCAAACCTGTGCCAAAGAAGAAGATCTCTGGGTTTCTTTGCTTTCTAGCTTGCCCAAGAAGGTCTACAAGAGGTATGTAATTCTCAACCTCCTCATTATACATACATTGTCATGTTTTGTAATTTTGATGTTCTGTTTTGAGAACCATAGCATGCTGTCCCAAAATTGCTCTTTGTCAAGAGCTTGTGTTTATTGCTATGTTCTTGCTTTTGTTAAAGTATACTGTTCATGAGTGATATGTATTGATGATATTCTATCAAGGATGAGCTTTTAATATTGATTACAACTGTTTTGAGGAACTTGTCCACAAGGGTAGCTTTAGAGGTCTTAACATGAAATGTTGTTGTGCTTGACACAAACCTATCAGCTCTTGTCATTTGAATTACTTGTTAGTTATTTCATGAGGTTTCCCTGCCCATAGGTCATGTATGAATCTAGGTTGGCTTTTGTTTCACAGTTGTGATGTGTGTTTCAATTACTATACCATTTTCATGAATGTTGTGCTAAGATAGTATGCAACTGCTTGTGTTCACACTCAACTGCAATGTTTCATCTCATTTGTTTGAACTGTTGATTTGTTCTGGTTTGATCTTGCTTGTTTTAGTTGAAACTTGTTGAAATTGATAAAAACATGAGGATTTAGCTAATAGGACCTGCTGTGAGTGTTGCACCCCAAATTTTAACCCCTTATATTCTCATCATCATTTTAGGATCATATTCATGTGATTATCTAACCATAACCTATTTCAAGCTTGTCTTTGTCAAGATACAGGAATCAGGGTTTTGTACAGCCAAAATCGAGGTTTTGAGGGTTAATCAGTCAACGTTTTGGATTGGTTCTCCTTGGGTTGAGTCTCCACACCATCAAATGTATTCCTTTGGATCAAGTATGAATCTAATTTGAGGTTGTCACCCAAGAATTGAGAACAATGCAGTTCAGGATACCCGATTAGGGTTTTCAATAAGGAAAAGTCAACTGTAGTTTGACTTTTGATTTAAAAGGTGTTCTAATGATGGGATCATGGTCCATGAAGTTCCTATGGCTTATCAAAGTCTGCTCAAAGAGTTCCAAGGCCTCAGAATACCCGAATCATTAACAGTTGACTCGGTAGTCACCGATTGATCGTACAGTTGACCGAAAAGTCAACTCTTCACTCATAAGGAATTTGACTTCAAGATGTGAATAAAAAATGTTCCTTATGTCATATTACACCTTCCCATAAAATTTCATGACCATTGGATCAAGGGTTAGGAAGAAATTGCAAAAATCGGGAATTAGGGTTTTGAAAGGGGCAAGACCATAACTCCTCAACCACACATCCAATTGAGGTGGTTCAAAGCTCATTGGAAAGCTATTGACAAGTCCTACAAAAGTCCCAAAGTGGTCCATGATCAAAAAATGCATAGATTTGGAGTTATGACCAAGTTCATTTCAAGAAGGGAAATAACTTTGAAAAAATTTAAGTTATTTGGTCTCTTAAGCTTGTTTTTTCAGCAACTTGGAGGGGTTTTTCAACCTAGTTCCATCTAGAAATTGAAAATCTCAAAAACATGAAAGTTGTAGATCTACTTGAGGGCTTTCTAAAAAGTGGTAGAATTCCCAATAGCATTTGTGAGCAGAGAGTTATGGACCATGGAAGTTGGGGCTGCCACACTTGAAGTCACCACTTCAACTTTTCCCAAAATTCAAATTTCATCAACTTGGGCTACCCTCAGCCATTGGACCATGTTCTATTCTAATAATGTGAAGCCTAGATGAAGCAAAATCCAGAAGAAAGGAAGTATTGATGGGCTTTGCAACTTGGAGCAAGTGGCCAATAAATTAATCATTTAAAAGACTATGAAAGAGAAACTTTTTCAAAGAGTTGAGCAGCTGCAGTCCCCTACCTTTCTAGCTTCACTTCAGTCATCTCATCCCTCCCATCTCACTTGATATTTTGCTCAGCATTTTCCTAAGAATTGATGAGAAAATCTGCCACTTGATCTTGGCAAGATTTCATTCAAAATCTCCCTCCAAAATGTGGAAAACCCAATGCTGCCCTCACCTTCACTCTCCCTATAAATAGAGACCTCTCTCTATGTTACAAACCACACCAGAGCTATCAAGAACACATAAACTCATAGCTCTCTCATTCCTTTTCTTGCTTGAAAGTTGCTTAAGTTCACAAAATCACAAAAATCACCATTTTCCACTTTTCATGCTAGTTCTTATTCCAACCATCAAAACACTTCAAAGACCATCTATACACCCTTAAAATGGCCATTTGAAATTGTTCCCACCATTACTTTCATCAAAAAAACTCATCAATCTAAAAGTCAACCTTCATACCTTCATATGTTGACTTTTATGCACTTTGGAAGCCAAGTCTCTACTTAAGGCCTTTCCTACCACTTCAACACTCCCAACACCTCATATATATCTTGTTTCAACTATGAAAAGTCTCAAAAACCAGTTGGGAAGCTCATTACTCAAACTGTCTTAAAGGTTTGCTTGTTGCTTGAAGAGGAAGAAAACTCCAAATTTGTGCCAAGGAAGAAGATCTCTGGGTTTCTTTGCTTTCTAGCTTGCTCAAGAAGGTCTACAAGAGGTATGTAATGCTCAACCTCTTGATTATACATACATTGTCATGTTTTGCAATATTGAAGTTCTTGTTGTGAAAATCATAGTCATGCTGTCCCAAAATTAGCTCTTAGTCAAGAGTTTGTGTTGATTGATATGATATTGCTTTTGTTAAAGTATATTATTCATGAGTGATGTGTTGATAATTTTCTGTTAATGATGAACTGTGTATGTGTTTTACAACTTGTTTTGAGGATTTTGTCTACAAGATTAGCTTTAGGGATCCAAACATGAGATGTTATTGTGCTTGCCATAGATCTGTCAGCCCTTGTTTATCTGTGATGTTTGAATTGCTTGTTAGATATTTCATGAGGTTCCCCTGCCCCCTAGGTCATGTATGAATCTAGGATAGCTTTTGTTTCACAGTTGTGATATTTGCTTCATTTGCTATACCATTGTCACAAGTTTTGTGTCAAAATGATATGTGCCTGCAATGTTTCACTTCATGTGTTTAAACTATTGGTTTGTTCTGATTTGGTCTTACTTGTATTGTTTGAATCTTGTTGAAATGATGAAAAGCATGATATTTGGTTAATAAGGCCAGCTGTGAGGTTTATTTGTTTGTTTTGCTGTCAAATGTTTGCAACAACATACCAGTTTTTATTTTGAGCAGTTTGTGTGTGATCTTTAAGTTGGAAAACATCATTTAGCATATTTAGAGGTTGTGTGTGGCATTTGTATGTTCAAATTGCCCCTGCTTTTTCAAAACAGCTGTCTAATTTCACATTGCATTCTCAAGGCTTCATGATACCAACAATATGTCCATATTCTGTTTCAACTTGATTCTGTTTAATCCATGAGCCTAGATTCATCATTTTACCTGTTTTAAGTTGGTGTGTGATGCATGATTGTCTCAAACTGCCATAAATTATCCTGCTGCATAAATGAGCTTGTTTTTTTGCATTTCATAACCATCAATATGTCAAATTTTGTTTCTGTTTGAGATAGGCCTGAATTTTAAGTTTGATCTTATTCATTTTCATGATTGTGAGGTGTGTGTATTGGTTGTTTGAGCTGTTTCCACCTGTTTCATCTTTTCACTCTCAAAAATACATTCTCAAGCCAAATATGCCATGAGCCATACCAAATTCTGCCTTGTTTGCAATGTTACTGTTTTTTGAGTTTGAACTCATTTATTTCCATGTTTATGATGTGTGTGTGTTGATTTCATGATATAAAACCACTCACAAGCTTGCGTTTTTCCTCTGCTGCCAAACAACTTGTTTCTCAAAAACACAGCTGCACACACCTACACTCTTTCTGTTTGTGTTGTTTTGAATTATTTCATGAGCTTAGGACCTTTATAAAACATGTCTAGGGCTTGTATGTGTATGAACCAGACCCCATTTTTTGAATGTCATGCCCATTTGTAGCTCTTCTGCTTGACAGCCTGCTTAACATGTGCTACAATTGCAGTTTTTGAACCAAATTTTGTTGTGTGCATCTTATGATCAAATCTTAAGTTGTAGAATCATTCATGGACATGTTTGAGACTTGTGTATGGTGTTTATTTGGTCTAAACCTGTTCCAATTATGTTATGTCTTCAATTATGCATTTTCATGTGTAAGTGAGCAGCTAGCATATCATTTTTATTTATGATTGGTTTGTGGCAAATCTTGAAGTGTGGAAACACTTAATAACATGTTTTGAGTCTGTGTGTGAGGTCTGTTCAACCTGTTTGTGCTTATTTCATGACTTAGCTTTCCAATTGCATCTTTTAATTTCACATAGCATGGCATGACAGTTCTGTTTGGTTATGACCTTGGCATTTTGTATGTTGCTAGCTTGTTTCTCATTTCATTTTAAGTAGCTTGGTTGAGATGCCATAAGTTTTCTTATTATTTTTTGATTCAAGTGTGAATGCATCCATGTTTGGCCTCTTGATTAAAATCCTTGACAGCAGTGCCATTTGTGCCTATCATTGCAACTTATGTGTTTCCTTTTGAACCAATATTGTTTTGATTGATATCCTTTCTAGAACTCATTCATAATCATGCATGTGACTTGCTCATGTCTTTCCGTGTTTCTAATTACTTCTGGTATGGCCTGTGAACTTACAAATACATCTCAAGTTTCCATATGCATATGCTATCATGTTTTGATTTGTGGATTTTATTTCAAAATTTGGTTGTGACCATCATGAACCTCATCAAAAATCAATCAAGTTTGACTAAAATTTCACAAAAAAAGGTTAAGTTTTGACAAAGTTAGAGAGAAAACGCATTTTTGAAATTTCACTTGTTTTGGCTTTGGTTTCTTGCCCAGATTTTCATTCAAGATAGCTTTATCTTTTTCTGGGGTGGCTAAATACACGGATGTATCGCCACCCCAGTGGTTATAGCATGCGCCTTAAGTACCTTATATTCCCTTGTAACATGTGTTCGATCCCTGAGTGGGACACTTTTTGGTTGTTTTATTTTTGCTGCTCATGTTTATTTTATTCTCTCCTTTTCCCATTCCACATTCACACGCGCGCGTTGTGGCCAGGTGGTTAGTGTTGAGTTTGTAAACCAAGAGGGCCTGGGTTCAACCCCTCCCATGGCCATTTCTTTTTTTTTACCCACTTGTTTTATTTATTTTATTTTCATAAAATTCAATGTATCATAACTTTCTCATGCTTTATCGTTTTCGATCCGTTCTTTTTGCAAAATGCTCATGATAATGTCTAATTTCATTTAATGGATCAAGATTTCAAATTGCTTGTATTTACAATGCCTTTTTGCCTACTTGATAGTTGGTGCATTTTTAGGTCGTTACCTTGCGTCTTGATGAATTTCTCTTGAACCATGCTTGACTCATCTTGTGAGATTTGTTGATAATTGATCTTTGTGTTTGTTAACATGTTAAAGCATTGCTTCTTGTAACACCCCACTTCCCAAAATCAATTAAAATATAAACATTATAAATAAACATCAGAGTACTTCCACCACAAGTGGGATATCACATCGTTTCATTCCTCATAACTCATTATCAAATAGTTTTCAGAATAAAATAGCGGAAAGTATTCATTTTTATTCAACATTCTCGGCCATCTGCCAATTACATAAAAGTGTTTAACATTCCACCAAATATGATACGTCACAGGATTTAAAAATAATTTTAACATAAAACAGACGAACACCCAAATCTCGTGTTACGTATCAGAGCATCCTAAGACTCGACTCGCACACTGCTATCCAAGCTAGTTAAGTACCTGGATTATCTGTACTTCCGAAGAAGTACAGACCACAACAACAGCAAAGGGGTGAGAAAACATGATCAAAATATATCGGTAATTACATACATGAAATAAAGGTAGTAACTACAACAGTCATATCAATCATCACCCAACATTCACCAAACACGACATATAGTCCACCAATCAACATAATACATCATAATGCAAATATGCAATGCAACACCTTGCATGCGGTACCGACTCTTTGGTTCCTCAATGGAACCCGGATAGATCACATACGCCCACCCTTGTCAATGATCCTTTCCCACCAATTCCCTACTCAAAGGAATACGAATGAATCACATACCCTCCATCGAGCAATGATTCATTCCACCAACACTTCATGATATGCATGACACCAAATGCATACAAATTAACACAAGCATACATTATGCATACGATCCTCGGATCACACCAACATACATCATACATGCTTACCGTTGCACCCCAAAATTTGACCAACCAATTATCGCAGTTGGCTTATGTTTCAACTCATTTTGCATATTGCATTTACATATCGTATACATTGCATCTTTTGTAGTCAGATTGATTTTATCGGGATTACAGCCCTCTCCTGGAGAGGATTGGTTTTGAGGATTTGTGCCCGTCCCGGTGTTTTCAGCTTTTGCTGTTATTTTTGAGGACATGTCGGTGTCCGGTTTTTACTGTTTATTTCGCTGTATTCGCGCATCTGTTTTCTAATCAATTTAATTGGCTTTATTGCATTTTTAGATTTTTCCCTTATTTTCTAGATTTTTTTTAATAGAATTTAATAGATCTTAATAGATTTAATTGTTTTTTTTAGATATTAAATAGATTTTAAATGGATAGTTATATTTCTCTTTAGATTTTAGTATAGATATTAATAGATTTTTAAATAGTTTTAATAGAATAATTGTTTTTCTAGATTTGAAATAGATTTTAAATAAGTTCTTAGATTTAATTTCTTTTTTTTAGAAATTATAGATTTAATTCATTTTTTAGATATTAATGGAATTTGTTTAGATATAATAGGTTTTATTAATAGGGTTAATTTTTCTTCGAGATTTGTTTTGTGTAGAGTTTAATAGATGTTAAGTTCTTTATTAATCTTTTTTAATTGTCTTAATTGGCAGTTTTTTACTTAGCATTAATTTCCGGTTAGTTAATAGAGCATTTTAATTCATTAATTAGTCATTAGTTGGATTTGATTGAGTCAGATTTAGTTCAGAATTTAATTTGGATTTTAATCAAGTTTTAATGAGTTTTAATTAGCAGTTTGTAATTGACTAGTCTTAATTGTTGTTTAGGAGTTAATGGGGTCCTTAATAAGCCTTAATCACCACTCATAGTCATTAATCAGCACTTTAATTGAATCACAGTTTGGTTAATTTCGTGGGCCAGGTGGTCGTTTTGGAGGCCCACAAGTCCACTGCGTGACACTTGTCAATATAAGAACTTGCCACATGTTCACTCTCTCTCTCCGCCAACACACACGATGCATGCTACCAGGGGAGGACACGTCACCCTCCACGCGTCTCCACCTCACTCTCCCACCTCCACCAACCGGCCACACGTGTCTCACCCACGTCTCCCCGTCTCCCCTCACCGTCGGCCATGCAGCCGCCGCAGGGACCACCGCAACGGTCGCCGGAAGTCTAACAACTCGCCGGAAACTGCACTCTTTTACCGGAAACTTCACTCAAACCTCCAGATCTTCATCATCTTCATCCCAGATTCATCAATCTTGTGAGATTTTCCCAGAACGATGAACATTCATCCAACCGTGTTCATCATTTTCCAGATCCTTCAGAATACGTTCATCCTACATCATCTGTTCGTCAAACCGTCTTCAAAGATCCATAGATCTTCAACCACCTTCCTCGTGAAATCAACGGAACTTCTTTCAAGAACCTCGATCAAATTCCAAGATTCGTCAACAGCTTTCAAGATGGCGAATAAACTCGACGATAACAGCTGAAACGCTTTTTCCAGATCTCCTTCAAGCCTTCATTGATCTTCCTCCAAATGATTCTTGAAATGGACGAGTGAGACATCAGTTGATCCCGTGAAACATCGCTGGCTCTCCATAACTAACTGCAGATCTTCATCTTCTCCATGAAAATCTTATGGATCCTCAGCAGGAAAGCATCTTTTCGTCCTCAGATCTTCAATAGACTCGACATACAATCAACCTCAACTTCATTAGCGCTCCCTATCCGTCAAACTTCCAGAAGCTTCGAGAAAACGTCACAAAATTTCCTCCACTGTCCGATCGTCATCGTATTCGTCGTCAGGAAAGGTCAGGGTTTTCCTTTGAGTACTTGAGTGGTGTTTGGTTGTTTTCTCTTGGTTTGGATAGAAGAAGAAGGAAATCATGAGAGAAGACAAGGAGAGGGCGAGAAGTTGAAGAGGAAGGGCCGGCGGCGGCGCATCTGAGGGTGAAAGGAGGAGAGACTATGGTTTCAGAGTTTGGTTTGGGAGAAGTGAGAGAGGCGAGAGGGTTTGGTTGGTACGTGGGCCTTAGGGCCCAATTCCGGTTGTGGATCCATACAACCTACACGCCCCAAACACACCCCCCTTTTTTGCTGGTTTTTTTGTTATGGTATTGGGCTGGGCCCAACAAGGAATTGCTGGCTCACACCTCCATCTTCCCAGCGCACCCCCCCCCCCCAGTTTTTTTTTATTATTTTGTTTTCTGATTGTATTGTGGGCTGGGCCCAAAGTGAGTTTTGTTTTTGCTGGTTTACCCCCTGTTCAAGCTGTACCCCCTCCCCTTACAATTTTCAATTTCTCTTGTATTGGAGGTGTGATTGTAATAGTGTAGTTTTATTTCTCTATTTTCTTTAGGGATTATTTTTATAGTTTAGAATATTATGCATATTTTTACTATAGGTTTAATATAGAATTTTCATTCTATTTTCTTATAGGATATTATAGAAATTTTAATATAGAATTGTTTTTAGAATATTATAGAATATTGCCTAAATAAGAATTTTCATTCTTTAGGATATTATTAGAGTTAGATAGATTTTATATGCAATTTCCTTTTAATATTTCTTTAGAGTTTTATTCTAGTAGAAATTAATTGCCGTATTTTAGGAGTAGCATATTATTTTCACTTGAGTGTTGGATTTCTCTCCTATTTTCTTTTCTATCCGATTTTATCTTCGATTTTATTTTGGGCTGGCCATGTGACATGATTCAATTGGAGAATGATTTTCGATATCATTTCTCTATCTTGTCTTTGACACGGATATGAATACGCTACCTCTTAGAGTTTGATTTCTCATATAAGTCAAACCATGACGGTCTAAGCATTACATTGTTCCTGATTCGAGCGTCCCCATCAAGGATCCGGAGAGGAGAAGATTGGAATGGAGCTTGCGCGCATGTCAGGAGCTAACGGAGCCGCTTCGTTCAACATCATCTTTCTTATTCAATTCTTCATGCAACTGTCGAGTGTTGTGAGCTGTGGCGTTAGATACGTGGGAAATGACAATCGAGCGGTCTCCCCTCGATCGTTTAGAGTGTTTAGTATATGTCCTTTGGGTTATATATGACGCACTCGCTCCTACGTATTAGGTTCTTGCGTGTGTGTCCCGAGTTCCTTTCTGTTTAGGCGTAGGCCTGCTTCCTCTTTGTTCTCGCCCCCGTGCGATCGAAACTCTTTTCTCTCGCGTTCAGGCGATTGAGATCCCTTCTCTTGCCCCTGTGCAATCGAGACTCGTTTTCCCGCCAAACTACGTTTGCTCTGATCTCTCGTACCAGACGAGAGTACGTAGGCATAGGATTGCGATAATCCTAGCGAGCTACCTTTTTCCCTGTTTTGTTGTGGTTTGCTGAACTACAGCTGCTCTGATTTCTCGTACCAGACGAGAATATGTAGGCATAGGATGCGATATCCTAGCGAGCACACTAACAACTAACTTCTTTGTTGTCTCGCTGCCGTGCGATCGAGACTTTCCCGCTGACGATTGATGTTCCCTTTCTCTTGCCCGAGCGCAATCGAGACCAGACCGTAGTTCTAGAACCCGTAGGTTCCCATATCTTTAAAACCCGACATACTACGTCCGTTCTACTGCAAACATGTAACGCCTAAGTCTCCGTCGAGCGAGCAGCATACACCTAACTGCTAGAATGCGTACGCTAGTATCGTCAACCCTTTCTCGCACCCCCGTGTGATCGAGAACACCCTGTCTAGCCGTAGTTAGCCCGAACTACGTTTGCTCTGATCTTTCATGCCGTATGAAAGTACGTAGGCACAAGATGCGATATCTTGGCGAGCAACCTTCCCCCATCACCCGTAGTTAGGCGAACTACGTCGACTCTGATTTCTCGTTCCAGACGGGAATACGTAGGCATAAAGTGCGATACTTTGCCGAGTCATTTTCTTTTCTTTTTAGACCAGACTTTTAGCGTAGATAGTGTCATACCCTAAATTTGTCCTACCCATTTTTTATTTATTTTCACTTTTCCGATTCTTATTTTCTGTTTTACATTGCCCGCTTATTTTCTTGTTATTTAGACATGTGTCTGCTCGCAATTGGTTGATTTTTTAGAACTTTATCCTTATTTTGCCCAATAAGAATGTGACACGTGGCCTAAGGTTTTTTGTGTGAATATTATTTCAATTTCTTAACTTTTCTTTTCCTTTCAAAATATTGTTAATAATAATAATTATTTTATATATACTCGTTTTGTTTGATAATAATAGTAATAACAATTAATGCTGCCGTTTATTAAATATATTATAGGTTTTGGTTTGTTTTTATATATTGTAAATATCTTTTATAAATATTAATTTTCTTTAACTAGTTATATTAATTAACTTTGTAATTATTAATGGATTTTTTTTTATATAAACTAATTGAAGAAAATGAAGAGAGATTTAAAAAAAAAAGAGGGAATTGGAATTGGGTAGGCCCATTTGTGGGGGAGCCCGTTAGATTTTCTTTTTGGCTGAGTATTTATGTGAGTTGAACTTCATAGTGAGGGGAGAAGAAAAAGACTGTTCCCCAAAACCCTATCTTCCAACCATCCCCATTTTCCCTTATCGTCTTTAACCTTTTATCCTACTAATTCTACCTTTATAATCGAGAAGAAAAACAAATAAACCTAGACAAGACTTTCCACAAAATACCTTAAGAGGTTCCCGTTGAGTACAATGGACGTGAGGGGTGCTAATACCTTCCCCTCGTGTAACCGACTCCCGAATCCGGAACATGGTTGCGACAACCCTGTTCCTATCCTTTCGCTTTAAGAGGTTTTCTCGATATTTTCCTCTCCCATTTATTCGGGAAAAATAAAGTTCGGTGGCGACTCTGTCGAACCGCATTTCTGCGCCTTTTGCGCGAGGGTCGTTTCTCAGAAATGTCTCCGTGATTTTTCGAGGTGCGACAGCTGGCGACTCTGCTGGGGAATTGCTCCATGCAAAGAGAGAGTCAAGCCTATCTTTTGGTTTGTGAGGAGTGTTTATTTTTATTTGTTTTTTCTTCTCATTTATGTATTTGTTCTCTTATCGCTTGTATATTTTATGCTTGTTATCTTGTTTGCCTATTGGTTCTTGGGATGCCATCATGAGTAAAGCTCTATGCCCAAGCTTTGGTAAAAGCAGAGAGAACACATAATTTAGAATTGGTAGTCGAGTAGTGTTAGTCTTCGAGGACTCGCTCCTTGTGGGCCTATCATGAAAGCTCCTCCAGAGGAGACCTATTCGTAGATCTTGTTGTAATACAGCTAGCCTGTTGCACGATTTGATTCATGAAGGGTCCATGATTCTGGGAACCTTTTTTCAGCACCAGTTCCAATAATGGTGGTCGTGTAGTGTTATTCTCCGAGGACTTGCTCCTTGTGGGCCTAGCATGAGGACTCTACTCAGGAGAGACCTTATCGTCATTATCGTCGTAATACAGCTAGCCTATTGCGTGACGCTAATATGACTAGTGTTCGTGATCCTGAGAACCAAACATAGAAACATCCTGTGAGTGGGTTTATGGGTAGAGTGTCGATTTTCTTTGAGCAGGAATTATGGTTACCTACCCGTTACAATTATCAGCTTCAGAGTTGTTTGAACTGTGATACTGTGATCCTGGATCTTGTATCTTGCATATCATTTGCATTGCATTTCATATGTTGTGCATTTTGCATTTTCAATCCCTCGGCAGAATCTCATGTCTCCGTTCCTTCCTCTCCAGTAAATCAAGCTGATTCCTCGACACCAGTACACAACTAGAGCCAATACAAGACGAACGATGGAGCAGATTTAGCAAGAACAAGTTGCTATCAGGAAGGAGCTGGAATTCCTCAACAGAAAGATGGATCAGATCTTCGAAGCTCTCTCCATAACTGGAAAGGAATCAGAACAGAGAATCGCTCAACGACCGCGTCAGCAAAATCAACACAGAACGTGGAAGCCAGATAGAGTATTTGATAGTCTTCCAATGACATATGCAGATATCTTTGCTCAACTGATGGAGAAGAAGGCTATCGTTCCGAGAGATCTAGCTCCCCCAACTATCCTTCCTACTGATTACGACGCGAATGCTCATTGTGAGTTTCATAAGGGCGCTCCAGGTCACAACATTGAGAACTGCAGGTTTTTCAAGCACAAAATTCAAGACCTGGTTGACAAGGAAGCTCTCACCTTTGATGGGAAATATCTCAGTGCCATCAACAACCTGATGCCGCCAGCAAACTAGTGCCAACATCAGATCAAGTCCAGTCAAGTCCATTCTCTGAAGAAGGCCGTCATGCTGCCATTTAATCTTTCGCATTTCTTATATTTTGTCTTTGTGTGTTTAAGTACTGTATGCTTTGAACAATTGCCATTCGAATCTGGTTTCATTAATGTATCGTTTATGCATGTTTTGAATTAGTTATGTCGTATTCACTCATTTTTCACTTGACACCGACACATTTGTTCACTCCACTCTATTCACTGTTGTTTAGCATGATTTGAGGGAGGATGATGAAAACGAGATACCCATAATTGCAAACTGTATGCTTTCAGACAGAATCTCGTCAATGATGTACATGCATTGTTTCAATTTCCCCAAACACCGGAGATATAAGGAGATAATCCCTAGTAAACCACTTTGAGCCTAGAAGTAGTAGTTTCCTTCGGATATTCAAACCCTTACACTTAACCTGGGGCAGGGCAGTGTTCAGTTAATCCAACTCCGCACTCGAATCAACAAAGCAAAATCCAGAAGATGATTGTTCATCAAAGACCCATGATATGGCAGTCACAAACTTTCCAAAATTCAAAAAAATCAAAAGCCTGCTAAGTCAAACACCTTAGAGGGGACTTAGGCAAAATCAAGGCAATCCCGATGGATCTGACAAGCAAAGTCAATCCATGCAAAAGTTAGGGATCAATAAAAACAAAAGCAAAAGAGGATCCCGAAACCCTCAACAAAAACAAAATAAGATTCAGTGGTCATTCAAATAGGGCCACTGATATCCATTAAAATAAGGTGACTGCAACGTCGAGAAAATCTTGAATCATCAAGCTTATACTGTCAAGACAAGTGCAGAATTAACTGAACGTAGGACTGAAGATCATTAAGAAGAAGGGGTGGGTACAAATCATACTTTGAGCCTAATATCCTTTGTTTCATAACCATGAACCAGACCATGTTATGGCCCTCGAAAGACCTAATTGAGGCGAGGTTTATTTTGAAAGCATACTGTCACAAGGTTGCGTAACCTGACTCCTCACATGCTTGTTAATGATCAGTCAAAATTAGCACTACGTTTGGGCTAACTGTCCATTCGTCTCACTACCACGACACTCTGATCAATAAATGACACTTTTTCAAAACATGCATTGAACTTGGCATTAATTATTACCATTTGTGAATGTACAATTTTAAACTGCAAATCAGTACTAGGTATTCAAAGACACTTCAACAAAGGGCAATTAAGGAAGAATTTAACTCCTAGTGGCTGACACGAAGCAAGACTACCTCAAAATTCACAGGCTGGGGTAAAATTACTCAAGAGCTCGAGCAGGGGCAAGCCATTAACAAGTTCAAATTGGGGCAAGACCAGGTCATCCCGATTATCAAGCAGAGTTGCAACCTTCTCTGAAGCAAATTCACAATTATCAAGTACCCAGACTTGGGGCATCTGGAGTATCTTTGCCTACTTCAAATAATGGCATCTTCAGCAAACTGCGTGTCGAGGAAGTCAATCCCTCCCACCACCCAAAGTCCAATCCGCATTGGCAACTACCAAAAGTCCACCACGCTTGCGTCTTCACCATTTACCCGTCTGCATCATCTGTATCATATGCATCACATTTGACCTCATAAGCATCTTACATCATATGCATACCAATCATATCATACTTCCCAGGCTCTTGCCTCTCCGCGCGTCATCATTGGCATTTGCACTTCCATTCGTATGGAATATCATTTATCATCCAATATTCGTATATGCAAGTCAAGGTCCAGGATCAATCTCGAAGACTTCCAAGACTGTCATCAGCCCAGTCAGAGGCATCCTCCGCAAGATTGTGGGTTTTGCACACAATTTTCAAGAGCTTCAAAGTAATCATCAGCCCTGTCAGGGGCAATCTTCTGCAATTGTGGGTTTCTCCCACAAAGTTCAAGATATTCAAAGCAAGATTCAGCCTAGTCAGGGGCATTCTTTCCAAGACCATGGGTATTTCCCATGACGTATTTCAACCTCGTGGTTGATCAGATCTTCAAGTTAACATACATCCCAGCCAGGGGCATACCATTCAAGACCGTGGGTGTTCCCCACGAAGTTGTTCAACCTTTTGTTGGGCAAACCCAAGAGGTTTAATGCAAGATTCAGCCTAGACAGGGGCATCTTCAGCAAAACTGTGAGCGTTCCTCGTGAAGTTGTTTAGCCTTTTGGTGACCAAGACAAGACATCAAGGCCAATTCAGCCCAGCCAGGGGCATCTTCTTCAGAATTCATGGGCGTAACCATGAAATCATTTCAACAGAATTGCGAACTCCAAGCAAGTTAGTGGTCGTCCCCGCTGATTCATTTCAACCCAATCTTCCTCTTGGGTGTTCCCCAATGAGTTGTATCCAGCAAGCGTGACTATTGTCAATTGCCTTACTATCATCCTTTTGGTGATAGCCGAACTTCGTCGGTTCAACCTAGCCTGCATCCTTTTGGTGTTGGTAACCTTCAATTTGTGTTTGTTCTATCATCCTTTTGGTGATAGCAACCTGTGTGTATGTTTCGCTCTGTCATCCATTTGGTGGGGGGTCTGTCACTTGGATTGGTGATAGACTGTGCGATATTTGTTTGTGTTTCGCTCCGTCATCCTATTGGTGGGGGGTCTGTCACTTGGATTGGTGAGAGATTGTGCGATAGTGTTTGTTTGTGTTTCGCTCCATCATCCTTTTGGTGGGGGTCTGTCACTTGGATAGGTGATAGATTGTGCGATATTTGTTTGTGTTTCGCTCCGTCATCCTTTTGGTGGGGGGTCTGTCACTTGGATTGGTGATAGATTGTGCGATAGTGTTTGTTTGTGTTTCGCTCCGTCATCCTTTTGGTGTGGGGTCTGTCACTTGGATTGGTGTCAGATTGTGCGATATTTCTTTGTGTTTCGCTCCGTCATCCTTTTGGTGTGGGGTCTGCCACTTGGATTGGTGTCAGATTGTGCAATATTTGTTTGTGTTTCGTTCCATCATCTTTTTGGTGGGGGGTCTGTCACTTGGATTGGTGTCAGATTGTGCGATATTTTTATGTTTGTGTTTCGCTCCGTCATCCTTTTGGTGGGGGGTCTGTCACTTGTATTGGTGATAGATTGTGCGATATTGTTTGTTTGTGTTTCGCTCCGTCATCCTTTTGGTGGGGGGTCTGTCACTTGGGTTGGTGATAGATTGTGCGATAGTGTTTGTTTGTGTTTCGCTCTGTCATCCTTTTGGTGGGGGGTCTGTCACTTTGATTGGTGTCAGATTATGCGATATATGTTTGTGTTTCGCTCCGTCATCCTTTTGGTGGGGGGTCTGTCACTTGGATTGGTGATAGATTGTGCGATAGTTTGTTTGTGTTTCACTCCGTCATCCTTTTGGTGGGGGTCTGTCACTTGGATTGGTGTCAGATTTGTAAGAGCAAGATTTGTCTCTACAGGATAATCTCTATGTTTTGATGATAACAATTGAGTATTTGTGAAAGAACCATTTTATAGTTTAATGTTTGTTATGTGCAGGTCATATTAAATTAAATATATCAGACCAAACAAACAGAAGCAACGTGTGCAGCTAGTAACTTATGGAGTTACTTAGTGTGACATCATGAAGCACATGTGAGAAGCTAGTTTGCTTATGCATCTGATCACCATCAGTAAAGAACCAAGGGTGCTGGATATTGCAGTTGCAATGCTCCTGTGGTTTCTGCTCTGAAGAAGTGCATCTGATCTGAAAGCAAACGAAGCTCAGTGAAGAAGCAAGTTTGTTTCTACATCTGATCATGTTCAGTAAAGAATCAAGGATGCTGGATATTGCAGTTGCAATGCATTTATGGATTCTTCTCTGAGTTATGCATCTGATCTGGAAGCTAACGAGCATCTCTGAAGAGTGAGTCCTCTGAAGAACAAAGTGCTGAAGACTCTGATGACTTGAAGTTCTGAAGGCTGAAGGCTCTGAAGACCAAGTGCGTCAAGACTCTGAAGACTGGTTCTGAAGGTAAAGACTCTGAAGACTCTGAAGACTGGTTCTGAAGGTCAAGACTCTGAAGACTCTGAAGACTCTGAAGACAGGTTCTGAAGATCAAGACTTTGAAGACAGGTTCTAAAGGACAAGACTCTGAAGAAGTGTTCTGAAGGTCAAGACTCTGAAGAAGTGTTCTGAAGGTCAAGGCTCTGAAGATTCTTAAGACATGGTTTCTGAAGAATTAGTCATGAAGATTCTCAAGATTGTTTCAGAGGAAACTTAGTTCTTGGAATGCTGAAGACTGGATTCTGAAGTGGAAGATTGTGTCAGAAGAAGATTCATCCAGATGCAAGACATGTTACATCAGATAAGTTGTTGCTGTTCAAATCTGATAAATCATGTGCTTATGGAAAAGGGCAAGAAAGTGATGTCATCCAACACGTGCTCATTCTATCCGTTGGAATATGACCGTTGGAAATAGAAAGGACTTTTCTATCCTCACAACGTCATTCTTGGAAGCACTATAAAAAGAAAAAATCATTTGTTTATTCTAATGTAGCTGATGCATTGGGTTGGCTCTTGCGTTGTTGCGCTACTGCTACTGCTGCAAAGAAAAGAAAAGCTCAATTGAAAAGAAGCCTTAATGCTCACTTACAGAAAAGCTTTTAAGCAATATAGAAGCTATGTTTTAATAATCTCTTAGAGAGTTTTATTAGAATTAGTTTTTGTATTAGGAAGCAAGGAGTTGTTGCTCATTACTTGCTATGTGCTAAACTTGGAGTTATTAGCTTGCTAGGAAGCACCATTGTAATCTCCGGCAACACAAAAATTCTATTTTAGAATTAGTGGTTCCTCAAGTGATCTAGTGAAGATCAGTATACTTGAGATGACAAGTGATAGTAGTCATTTGTGAAAATCCTAATAGGAGATCTTTAGTGATCGGATTCTATTAAGGTGTAAATGAACGTTATATCCTTGGGGATCCCTGAACGTGTCATTGTCAAGTTGTTAGTCACTTGCAGTTAGCTTGTGCATCTGTAATCAGTTCGGTTATAGTGGATTAAGTCCTTAATTGATTAAGGCGAAATCACCTTGGAACGGTGGACTGGATTAGCTTGGGAGTTGCTCAAGTGAACCAGGATATATGTTGTGTTCTTTACTTATGCTTTATTATTTATGCTTCCGCAATGTATTTAATAAAAGCGCATAAAAGCATCAAGTGAAGAAGAAGATAAGAAAAGGAAAAAGTTTTTATTAAGGCATAAACCCAATTCAATCCCCCCTTTCTTGTGTTTATTTCTCACCTTCAAGATTGTGCGATATTTGTTTGTGTTTCGCTCCGTCATCCATTTGGTGGGGGGTCTGTCACTTCGATTGATGTCAGATTGTACAATATTTGTTTGTGTTTCGCTCCGTCATCCTTTTGGTGGGGGGGTCTGTCACTTGGATTGGTGTCAGATTGTGCCATATTTGTTTGTGTTTTGCTCCGTCATCCTTTGGTGGGGGGTCTACCACTTGGATTGGTGATAGATTGTGCGATAGTGTCTGTTTGTGTTTCGCTCCGTCATCCTTTTGGTGGGGGGTCTGTCACTTGGATTGGTGATAGATTGTGCGATAAATGTTTGTGTTTCGCTCCGTCATCCTTTTGGTGGGGGGACTGTCACTTGGATTGGTGATAGATTGTGCAATAGTGTTTGTTTGTGTTTCGCTCTGTCATCCTTTTGGTGGGGGGTCTGTCACTTGGATTGGTATCAGATTGTGCGATATTTGTTTGTGTTTCGCTTCGTCATCTTGGTGGGGGGTCTGTCATCTGGATTGGTGTTAGATTGTGCGATATTGTTTGTGTGTGTTTCACTCCGTCATCCTTTTGGTGGGGGGTCTGTCACTTGGATTGGTGATAGATTGTGCGATATTTGTTTATTTATGTTTGTGTTTCGCTCCGTCTTCCTTTTCATGGGGGTCTGTCACTTGGATTGGTGTCAGATTGTGCAATATTTGTTTGTGTTTCGTTCCGTCATCTTTTTGGTGGGGGGTCTGTCACTTGGATTGGTGTCAGATTGTGCGATATTTTTATGTTTGTGTTTCGCTCCGTCATCCTTTTGGTGGGGGGTCTGTCACTTGGATTGGTGATAGATTGTGCGATATTGTTTGTTTGTGTTTCGCTCCATCATCCTTTTGGTGGGGGGTCTGTCACTTGGGTTGGTGAAAGATTGTGCGATAGTGTTTGTTTGTGTTTCGCTCCGTCATCCTTTTGGTGGGGGGTCCGTCACTTGGATTGGTGTCAGATTATGCGATATTTGTTTGTGTTTCGCTCTGTCATCCTTTTGATAGGGGGTTTGTCACTTGGATTGGTGATAGATTCTGCGATAGTTTGTTTGTGTTTCACTACGTCATCCTTTTGGTGGGGGTCTGTCACTTGGATTGGTGTCAGATTGTACAATATTTGTTTGTGTTTCGCTCCGTCATCCTTTGGGTGGGGGGTCTGTCACTTGGATTGGTGTCAGATTATGCGATATTTGTTTGTGTTTCGCTCCGTCATCCTTTTGGTGGGGGGTCTGTCACTTGGATTGGTGTCAGATTGTGCGATATTTGTTTGTGTTTTGCTTCGTCATCCTTTTGGTGGGGGGTCTGTCACTTGGATTGGTGATAGATTGTGCGATAGTGTCTGTTTGTGTTTTGCTCCGTCATCCTTTTGGTGGGGGTCTGTCACTTGGATTGGTGTCAGATTGTGCGATATTTGTTTGTGTTTCGCTCCGTCATCCTTTTGGTGGGGGATCTGTCACTTGGATTGGTGATAGATTGTGCGATATTTGTTTGATTGTGTTTCGCTCCGTCATCCTTTTGGTGGGGGGTCTGTCACTTGGATTGGTGATAGATTGTGCGATATTTGTTTGTGTTTCGCTCCGTCATCCTTTTGGTGGGGGGACTGTCACTTGGATTGGTGATAGATTGTGCAATAGTGTTTGTTTGTGTTTCGCTCCGTCATCCTTTTGGTGGGGGGTCTGTCACCTGGATTGGTATCAGATTGTGCGATATTTGTTTGTGTTTCGCTTCGTCTTCTCGGTGGCGGGTCTGTCATCTGGATTGGTGTTAGATTGTGCGATATTGTTTGTGTGTGTTTCGCTCCGTCATCCTTTTGGTGGGGGGTCTGTCACTTGGATTGGTGTCACATTGTGCAATATTTGTTTGTGTTTCGTTCCGTCATCTTTTTGGTGGGGGTCTGTCACTTGGATTGGTGTCAGATTGTGCGATATTTTTATGTTTGTGTTTCGCTCCGTCATCCTTTTGGTGGGGGGTCTGTCACTTGGATTGGTGATAGATTGTGCGATATTGTTTGTTTGTGTTTCGCTCCATCATCCTTTTGGTGGGGGTCTGTCACTTGGGTTGGTGAAAGATTGTGCGATAGTGTTTGTTTGTGTTTCGCTCCGTCATCCTTTTGGTTGGGGGTCCGTCACTTGGATTGGTGTCAGATTATGCGATATTTGTTTGTGTTTCGCTCTGTCATCCTTTTGGTGGGGGGTCTTTCACTTGGATTGGTGATAGATTGTGTGATAGTTTGTTTGTGTTTCGCTACGTCATCCTTTTGGTGGGGGTCTGTCACTTGGATTGGTGTCAGATTGTACGATATTTGTTTGTGTTTCGCTCCGTCATCCTTTGGGTGGGGGGTCTGTCACTTGGATTGGTGTCAGATTGTGCGATATTTGTTTGTGTTTCGCTCCGTCATCCTTTTAATGGGGGGTCTTTCACTTGGATTGGTGTCAGATTGTGCGATATTTGTTTGTGTTTTGCTCCGTCATCCTTTTGGTGGGGGGTCTGTCACTTGGATTGGTGATAGATTGTGCAATAGTGTTTGTTTGTGTTTCGTTCCGTCATCCTTTTGGTGGGGGGTCTGTCACTTGGATTGGTGATAGGTTGTGCGATATTTATTTATGTTTGTGTTTCGCTCCGTCATCCTTTTGGTGGGGGGTCCGTCGCTTGGATTGGTGATAGATTGTGCGATATTTATTTATTTATGTTTGTGTTTCGCTCCGTCATCCTTTTGGTGGGGGTCTGTCACTTGGATTGGTGATAGATTGTGCGATATTTGTTTGTGTGTGTTTCGCTCCATTATCCTTTTGGTGGGGGGCCTGTCACTTGGATTGGTGATAGATTGTGCGATATTGTTGGTTTGTGTTTCGCTCCGTCATCCTTTTGGTGGGGGGTCTGTCACTTGGATTGGTGATAGGTTGTGCGATATTTATTTATGTTTGTGTTTCGCTCCGTCATCCTTTTGGTGGGGGGTCCGTCGCTTGGATTGGTGATAGATTGTGCGATATTTATTTATTTATGTTTGTGTTTCGCTTCGTCATCCTTTTGGTGGGGGTCTGTCACTTGGATTGGTGATAGATTGTGCGATATTTGTTTGTGTGTGTTTCGCTCCATTATCCTTTTGGTGGGGGGCCTGTCACTTGGATTGGTGATAGATTGTGCGATATTGTTGGTTTGTGTTTTGCTCCGTCATCCTTTTGGTGGGGGGTCTGTCACTTGGATTGGTGATAGATTGTGCGATATTTGTTTGTGTTTCGCTTCGTCATCCTTTTGGTGGAGGGTTTGTCACTTGGATTGGTGATTGATTGTGTGATATTTGTTGGTGTGTGTTTCTCTCCGTCATCCTTTTGGTGGGGGGTCTGTCACTTGGATTGGTGATAGATTGTGCGATATTTGTTCGTGTGTGTTTCACCCTATCATCCTTTTGGTGATGACGACTTTTTACCTATTATTTACGGTTGACTCAGAGGTTTACATCATCCAGCATTTTCAATTTTCAAGCATCTCTTTCTTTTTAGACAAATTCAGGGTCTTCTTCATATCTAATTGACTTCTACCTTGGAAAATGAACGCTGTAGCAGTTCATTTCTCTATGTTTAAGCCAATTAGATAGGGGCATCTGTCATACCCTGAATTTGTCCTACCCATTTTTTATTTATTTTCACTTTTCCGATTCTTATTTTCTGTTTTACATTGCCCGCTTATTTTCTTGTTATTTAGACATGTGTCTGCTCGCAATTGGTTGATTTTTTAGAACTTTATCCTTATTTTGCCCAATAAGAATGTGACACGTGGCCTAAGGTTTTTTGTGTGAATATTATTTCAATTTCTTAACTTTTCTTTTCCTTTCAAAATATTGTTAATAATAATAATTATTTTATATATACTCGTTTTGTTTGATAATAATAGTAATAACAATTAATGTTGTCGTTTATTAAATATACTATAGGTTTTGGTTTGTTTTTATATATTGTAAATATATTTTATAAATATTAATTTTCTTTAACTAGTTATATTAATTAACTTTGTAATTATTAATGGATTTTGTTTTTTAAATAAACTAATTGAAGAAAATGAAGAGAGATTTAAAAAAAAAGAAGAGGGAATTGGAATTGGGTAGGCCCATTTGTGGGGGAGCCCGTTAGGTTTTCTTTTTGGCTGAGTATTTATGTGAGTTGAACTTCATAGTGAGGGGAGAAGAAAAAGACTGTTCACCAAAACCCTATCTTCCAACCATCCCCATTTTCCCTTATCGTCTTTAACCTTTTATCCTACTAATTCTACCTTTATAATCGAGAAGAAAAACAAATAAACCTAGACAACACTCTCCACAAAATACCTTAAGAGGTTCCCGTTGAGTACAATGGACGTGAGGGGTGCTAATACCTTCCCCTCGTGTAACCGACTCCCGAACCCGGAACATGGTTGCGACAGCCCTGTTCCTATCCTTTCGCTTTAAGAGGTTTTCTCGATATTTTCCTCTCCCATTTATTCGGGAAAAATAAAGTTCTATGGCGACTCTGTCGAACCGCATTTCCGCGCCTTTTGCGCGAGGGTCGTGTCTCCGAAATGTCTCCGTGATTTTTTGAGGTGCGACAGATAGATAAACAAACCCGTCAGATAAACACAACAAGCATGGATCCCATCGAGTACGATGGACGTGAGGGGTGCTTATACCTTCCCCTTGCGTAACCGACTCTCGAACCCAGACAATGGTTGCGATGACCTTGTCTTATACCTTTTCGTCAGGTTTTTCCGATCGTTTCCTTTCCCGTTCTGAGGGATAAATAACGAATGGTGGCGACTCTTCTGTCATTGCCGGCACCTCGTTTTTCGCAGTAGCGACAGCTGGCGACTCTGCTGGGGACTGCGACAGTTTCCTAGGGATCTAACATCCCACATGCGAGCCAATCTGAGGGATCCAACATCCCGACGAGAGTCAATCCTAGCGCTTGTTTGCTTGTCTGTGGGTGTTTATTTTTGTGATGTATGTTGTATACTGTTGTATTTACATTTCCCACACTATATTATTATCTGTTGCTATTGTACTATTATGGGAGGGGAACTCTGATGAGTGAGAAGCCAGACCCAGGCTTGAGTGTACCTAGCATTAGTTGTGGAAATTAGTGGGCGCGTGCTTGCTTTCCAGGCACTAATGTCTCGTGAAATCCACGCTCAGACGAGGTTCTCCCGATTGACTTCTTTTCCAGCCCTTTGGGCTTGAGGGGTTGTTGGTTTGGAGGATTGTCGACTCTGGGGACCGATCACTTGTGATTCTGCTAAGTGAGGCCGCTTCAAGAGATGATGATGCCACACCTTCTGGGTATTGTATCATCGTTCTTGAAAGTCTGAGACGCTGATGACCGTATAGGATGCCGAACCTGTGTCAGTTTAGGTCCATACCCATGAGTGGGAGGGTTTTTGCAGGAAACTTGACTTCCAGCCTACCCGGTATTTTGGTTTTCTCTCGTCAGAGCGAACTTATCCCGTCAGCAGCGCAGCAGTATTCAGAGCTTTGTGGGAGCTATGATCTCGTGTTTGTTGCATTTCATGTGCATATCATGCTTGCATGTCCTTCCTCAGCTGGAACAGAGAGCTTACCAGTCTTTTGTCCAACTCGCAGTTCACTTCCCGACATTCGCATTGGACTTGAGTTAGTTTCTGGAAGGATCATGAACTCCGAAGAGCAAATTCAGTTTGTTACCAGGCCGAGTTTGAATTGTTGAATAACCAATTGAGTCAGTTCATGGAAGCCATAACAGCCATGACTAGAGGAGAGAACCATATTCAGAGGACTTCGATAAACAATGTTGCTCAAGCGCAGATTCCTGTCAGAGACAGAGATGCATCTTCTCTCCGTGGCACCGACTATCAGCGTTTTACTTTCCCTGTGCTAGATCATCAAAGGGTCACTCCGAAGATTAATGCTGAGAACCCGAGGGCTGTTGAGGATATGAGAAGACTCCAGCTGTTGGAAGATCAGATGGCTGCCTTGATAAATAAGAATGCTCTCAACCTGAATGCTGCGAGCATGTGCTTGGTGCCAGGCCTTGTGTTGCCTCCGAAGTTCAAGACGCCCAATTTTGAGAAATACAAAGGGGATAGTTGTCCGAAGCTACATGTGGTTATGTTCTGCAGAAGAATGACTTCACATGTCACCAATGACAAGCTTATGATTCACTGTTTCCAAGATAGTCTGATCGGAGCATCTTTGGATTGGTACATGCAGTTAGAGAGTGCTAGCATCAAATCATGGTCTGATTTGGCCAATGCCTTCGTGAAGCAGCACGACTACAACCTGGATATGACTCCTAGTCGCGTGAATTTGCAAGAATTCTCTCAGGCGGAGAACGAATCCTTTAGAGGGTATGTGCAGAGATGGAGAGAGTTGGCTGCTCGTGTTCAACCACCGCTTGTGGAGAGAGAAATGGTTAACCTTTTCGTGGGTACTCTAAAGGGCCGTTACTATGACATATTGTTCAGTTGTGAAAATGCAAGCTTTGCGGACTTGATAAGAGTAGGAGAACGTGTTGAGAGCGGAATCAAGAGCGGAAAGATTCAAGATATTCCATATACTGCAATTTATGAAGATGAATTAATTGTCAGTTCTCAAGAAGAATGGGAGAAAGAAAGTGATGTCCCAGAATCTCCCGTACCTCAGATTCAGTATCCCGACACTTCGAATACTCAAAGCCAGCAACCTGTTGTGTCTGTCTATCAGATATCTGTTACCCGACAGAGTCAACAATCGTATCATCGTCAACCGTGTCAGCACGCCCGACAAAGACTAAGGAAACCTGAAAGGCAGTTTACCCAGCTGCCGGTGTCATATAGTCAGTTGTTGCCGGATTTGGTCAAAAGTGGGCTGATAGTGTCGAAAGAGACTGATCCAATGATCTTGCCTTATCCTCCAGGTTTTGATGCCAACGCTCGTTGTGAGTACCATGTTGGGGCACAGGGGCATTCAACAGACGACTGTAAGGTGCTTCGAAGCCAGATTCAAGCCTTGCTGGATTCCAACAGGATATCTGTCATGCCTCAGGGTGTCGACCTTCCTTCGTCCAGCCAAGTGAGTGTATCAGCTCATGTTATGGGAGAGTTCATTGAAAGAAGATGTTCAGATGAGTATCAGGATGACTTCGACGATCAATTATGAAGATGGCTGGATCAGCAGCAAATCAAGTTCGAAAAGCTTGGTTCCCAGAAGCTGGAAATCCTTGTTTTATCATGTCATGTCTTTGCATTTGTAGATTCTTTTCTGTTAAAGTGCAAATTGCATTCCTAAAACTTGTATTGTTTTCAATTGATATTGATAATGAGATGAGTATGCATGATTTGATGTAATCCAGTCGTGTTCACTCAATGTTTTTACAGATATCCAACGCTTGGTTAAGCGGAATCCGAGGAGAATGACGAAGTTAAAAGACGCGCAAGCTTCCGATTGTATGCTTTTGAAAATAAAACCTGCTGATGATGTACATGCATTGTTTCAAATCCCTAAACACCGGAGTTATAAGGAAGATAATCCCCTGTCAACCCCTTTGAGCCTAGTAGTAGGAGTTTCTTTCGGAAAATGAAAAAACCCTCAATCTTAACCCGGGGCAGGGTAGGTGTTAGCTAATTTGACTGAGTGTCCAAATTGCAGAAAGGAGTGTCCGTTCGAGGATCAATCACACCTCTAGAGGTCGTGTCTAAAAAACCACAGTGGTTAAGCGTCATGAGTGAAACATTCACATTATTCCCCAAAGAGTCAGACAACCAGTGTCACACGACTTGTTCAAAAAAAAAAGAGAGAGAAAGAAAAGAATCAAAAGCCCGCTAAGTCAAAACTTGAAAACATATGACTTAGGCAGAAATGAGGGCATCCCACTGGACTTAATAATCGGAAGAAGCTCAAAAGAGCCAGTCCAGGCAAAAATTAGGGAAAGCGAAAAAACTGAAAAGGATTACAAAAGAAAAATCCTCAAATGAAGTACGAGTCGTGTGACCCCACGTGTCAAAGACGAAAAAGTGAGTGGTTGTCACTCCAAAAACTCATGGTTTCTCGAACTATCACTCCTATCCTTCAACCTCTGAGAAGTGAGCGCTGAGGTCGAATTAGCCGAACGTAGGATTGGAGAACATCAAGGAGAATGGGTGGGTTAAAATAAATTTTGAGTCTTTATCCTTTCCTTTCAAAATCGTGAACCTGACCACGTTACAACCTTCAAAAGTCCTAATTGAAGCAGGTTTGTTTGAAAGGCATACTTCGGTAAAAATCGCGTCGAAACTGACTCCTAAAAGGGTTCTTCTTACCATGTTGGTACTGATGTTGGTATTCTGATTAATGATTTGTTCATTATATGCCATAAAATGTTTTTTCCTTTCCAGTGAACAGATTAGATGTCAAAATTGTCATATGCATTGCATTAATATGTCTTTCACGCAGAACAACTTGTTTTACTTGCGAGTAAGTGCTTGACAGCAGGAAAGTTTCCTACAGTGGAAAGTCTGATCATGATAGAATGCAGAACGCCCGAATACTCCGTGAACCGGGGCAAGCTATATCAGGTAATCCCTAGTGATGTCAGCCATGTGATGTCAGCCAGCCGAAGTCGGTTATTCTGAAGAAGTCAGGTCGAGATTTGATGAATCTCTCGAGGACAACCAGTGTATTTCCCTGCAGATCAGCCAATCGGGGGCAAAGTCGTTGCAGACAGGGGCAGGCCACTCTAAGAAAAGTGCCGAAGTTGTTTCTTGCCCGAGGGGCATTTAATCTGAAGCATCTCTCCAAGGTTCAGAGTGCTGGGGCAGTTCATGTCAGACCATCAGGGTACACATTTTTAGATTTCCTTTTGAGGAATATCCCCACAGAGATCCCACCAACTGGGTCATATCAGAAGCGAAGGAATTGTTCCTCTCCGTGTCATCAGAGCTACTCAGAGCTACTCAAGCAGGTTCAGCCAATCTTCAAGTGTAAGGCGAATGTCGGGAAGTCGTGTTACCGTCCCTTGATCCTTCAACCAGAAATAGTGAATTCAGACAGGATATTTTCCAGCGTCAGTCGTACCTGACCCATCACGGATAGCCTAAAGCCCAATCCTAATTGGCGCGTCATTCCTAGGAAGCCCAATCCATATTGGCAATCACTGTGAGGTCCAATCTGTGTTGGCGTATCAGTCTCAAAATCCAATCTTCATTGGTATGCAGGAAGACTCCGTCTGTTTTCCCCAGAAAAAGTCCAATTTTCATTAGCACGTGTAAGCTATCCCCGGGGAAGTCCGATCAGACTTAGCACATTTGGTTATCCCCATCGGAGTTGGTTTCACTCTTCCAACATTTATTTTGCTAGAACAATTCTGTGAAACCCGATTATCCTCAGCGGAGTTGGCTTTGTCTTCGGCATTTATTTTGCTGAAGCGATTCCGTATCCAGTTTCTCCAGCAGCGGAGTTGGCTTCACCTTTCCAGCATTTATTTTGCTGGAATGGTCCTTCTGTGTACATTTTTTCTCCAGCAGCCCGAGCCTGCATTTGCATCTTGCATATATCATCATATTTGCATCATATTTGTATTTCATCGTCAAATGCGTAGCATTCCATCTTATATGGAGCATCACGCCATAGAAGAATGCAAACATGCGCATATGCATACGAAGCATGAGCCAGTTTTTCTATCATCCTTCCGTGGCAACGTGAAGCACTCTGTAATCAGTTCAGGGGCATTTATCCAGCAGCTTTGTTCAGACAGCTCTTTGGGTTATTTGATTTTCAGATCATACGATGGTTATGCTTTGCCCATCAATCATCTGATGACGATGTTTCTTTCCGTCAATTCCTATTGAAGACATGTACCTCCGAGCAGGTTTTTTGGCCCGGCAGTTGCAATTGACGATGTGTTTTTCCCTGCAAGAGATTGGAATTCTTGTTCAGGATGGTCTCCGCATATTCAAATTCTTTGGCATGAGATATGCGATGATGACGTTCGTCCTATCATGTGTGTTTTTATCAGAGTTACTTGGTTAAGTTTCCCTTCTTCCCCAACGAAGTTTTCCTCAGATTGCTGTTATGTCAGCGTTAAAAGATCCCATGGATTAAACTTCAGATTTTTACCCGTGTTGACGGAGGTGTTACCCGTGTTGACGGAGATTGTTACCCGTGTTGACGGAGATTTTTACCCGTGTTGACAAAGATTGTTAACCGGGTTGATGGAGTTATACCCTGGTTGATGGAGTTATTACCCTGGTTGATGGAGTTATACCCTGGTTGAGGGAGTTATTACCCTGGTTGACGGAGTTATTACCCGTAGTTGATGAAGTTATTACCTTTGTCAAGGGAGTTATTACCGGTGTTGGCAGAATCATTACCCGTGCTAACGGAGTGGCTCCCCGTGGAATTATTTGTTCAAGTATCTATGTTGTTGGAGGTGTCCCCCGCAGAGTAGCTTGTTCAGATCTTCGGATGCCTAGTTCGCGCTTTACGTTTGTTTCTTCACAAATGAAGGTCAAGAAGTTTGTGATTTTGACGTGGTCCTATGGCTTAGTACCTGCTTATTGTAGCAAAATTTGAAGTTCGATTGATGATCCAACACTTGCGGCGTCACACGAGTGATGGATGGCGAGATTACATGTTTTTTATTAGATGATTGACCAGTTGTTTCTGTGACAACTAGATTCAGTGTTCTGGATACTTTGTTCCCCAAGCAAGTTGTGCAGTTTATTTCTGCAGGTTGGCAAATTTCTGGGTTTCTTTTGTATTCAACCGTCTTCTACCTTTGAATGTTTGAAGATCGTTCGCTTCTCAACCCTTCAGGTCCAAGCCGTTTGAATAGGGGCAGCTGTTATACCCCAAAATTTGACTAACCAATTATCGCAGTTGGCTTATGTTTTGACTCATTTTGCATATTGCATTTACATACCGTATAAATTGCATTTTTTGTAGTCAGATTGATTTTATCGGGATTACAGCCCTCTCCTAGCGTTTCAGGCATTTCAGGTCAGTTCGAATGCGAGGATTGGTTTTGAGGATTTGTGCCCGTCCCGGTGTTTTCAGCTTTCGCTGTTATTTTTGAGGACATGTCGGTATCCGGTTTTTACCGTTTATTTCGCTGTATTCGCGCATCTGTTTTCTAATCAATTTAATTGGCTTTATTGCATTTTTAGATTTTTCCCTTATTTTCTAGATTTTTTTTAATAGAATTTAATAGATCTTAATAGATTTAATTATTTTTTTAGATATTAAATAGATTTTAAATGGATAGTTCTATTTCTCTTTAGATTTTAATATAGATATTAATAGATTTTTAAATAGTTTTAATAGAATAATTGTTTTTCTAGATTTGAAATAGATTTTAAATAAGTTCTTAGATTTAATTTCTTTTTTTTAGAAATTATAGATTTAATTCATTTTTTAGATATTAATGGAATTTGTTTAGATATAATAGGTTTTATTAATAGGGTTAATTCTCTTCTAGATTTGTTTTGTGTAGAGTTTAATAGATGTTAAGTTCTTTATTAATCTTTTTTAATTGTCTTAATTGGAAGTTTTTTACATAGCATTAATTTCCGGTTAGTTAATAGAGCATTTTAATCAATTAATTAGTCATTAGTTGGATTTGATTGAGTCAGATTTAGTTCAGAATTTAATTTGGATTTTAATCAAGTTTTAATGAGTTTTAATTAGCAGTTTGTAATTGACTAGTTTTAATTGTTGTTTAGGAGTTAATGGGGTCCTTAATAAGCCTTAATCACCACTCATAGTCATTAATCAACACATTAATTGAATCAGAGTTTGGTTAATTTCGTGGGCCAGGTGGCAGTTTTGGAGGCCCACAAGTCCACTGCGTGACACTTGTCAATATAAGAACTTGCCACATGTTCACTCTCTCTCTCCGCCAACACACACGCTGCATGCTACCGGGGGAGGACACATCACCCTCCACGCGTCTCCACCTTACTCTCCCACCTCCACCAGCCGGCCACACGTGTCTCACCCACGTCTCCCCATCTCCCCTCACCGTCGGCCATGCAGCCGCCGCAGGGACCACCGTAACGGTTGCCAGAAGTCTAACAACTCGCCGGAAACTGCATTCTTTCACCGGAAACTTCACTCAAACCTCCAGATCTTCATCATCTTCATCCCAGATTCAGCAATCTTGTGAGATTTTCCCAGAACGATGAACATTTATCCAACCGTGTTCATCATTTTCCAGATCCTTCGGAATCCATTCAGCCTACATCATCTGTTCGTCAAACCATCTTCAAAGATCCATAGATCTTCAACCACCTTCCACGTGAAATCAAAGGAACTTCTTTCAAGAAACTCGATCAAATTCCAAGATTCGTCAACAGCTTTCAAGATCGCGAGTAAACTCGACGATAGCAGTTGAAACACTTTTTCCAGATCTCCTTCAAGCCTTCATTGATCTTCCTCCAAATGATTCTTGAAACGGACGAGTGAGACATCAGTTGATCCCGTGAAACATCGCTGGATCTCCGTAACTAACTGCAGATCGTCATCTTCTCTATGAAAATCTTATGGATCCTCAGCAGGCAAGCATCTTTTCGTCCTCAAATCTTCAATAGACTCGACATACAATCAACCTCAACTTCATTAGAGCTCCCCATCCGTCAAACTTCCAGAAGCTTCGAGCAAACGTCACAAAATTTCCTCCACTGTCCGATCGTCATCGTATTCGTCGTCAGGAAAGGTCAGGGTTTTCCTTTGAGTACTTGAGTGGTGTTTGGTTGTTTTCTCTTGGTTTGGATAGAAGAAGAAGGAAATCATGAGAGAAGACAAGGAGAGGGCGAGAAGTTGAAGAGGAAGGGTCGGCGGCGGCGCATCTGAGGGTGAAAGGAGAAGAGACTAGGGTTTCAGAGTTTGGTTTGGGAGAAGTGAGAGAGGCGAGAGGGTTTGGTTGGTATGTGGGCCTTAGGGCCCAATTCCGGCTATGGATCCATACACCCTGCATGCCCCAAACGCACCCCCCTTTTTTGCTGGTTTTTTTGTTATGGTATTGGGTTGGGCCCAACAAGGAATTCCTGGCTCACACCTCCATCTTCCCAACGCACCCCCCCCCCTCCTAGTTTTTTTTTTATTATTTTGTTTTCTGATTGTATTGTGGGCTGGACCCATAGTGAGTTTTGTTTTTGCTGGTTTACCCCCTGTTCAAGCTGTACCCCCTCCCCTTACAATTTTCAATTTCTCTTGTATTGGAGGTGTGATTGTAATAGTGTAGTTTTATTTCTCTATTTTCTTTAGGGATTATTTTTATAGTTTAGAATATTATGCATATTTTTACTATAGATTTAATATAGAATTTTCATTCTATTTTCTTATAGGATATTATAGAAATTTTAATATAGAATTGTTTTTAGAATATTATAGAATATTGCCTAAAATAGAATTTTCATTCTTTAGGATATTATTAGAGTTAGATAGATTTTATATGCAATTTCCTTTTAATATTTCTTTAGAGTTTTATTCTAGTAGAAATTAATTGCCGTATTTTAGGAGTAGCATATTATTTTCACTTGAGTGTTGGATTTCTCTCCTATTTTCTTTTCTTTTCGATATCATTTCTCTATCTTGTCTTTGACACGAATATCAATACGCTACCTCTTAGAGTTTGATTTCTCGTATAAGTCAAACCATGACGGTCTAAGCATTACATTGTTCCTGATTCGAGCATCCCCATCAAGGATCCAGAGAGGAGAAGATTGGAATGGAGCTTGCGCGCATGTCAAGAGCCAACGGAGCCACTTCGTTCAACATCGTCTTTCTTATTCAAGTGTTCGTGCAACCGTCGAGTGTTGTGAGCTGTGGTGTTAGATACGTGGGAAATGACAATCGAGCGGTCTCCCCTTGATCGTTTAGGGTTTTTAGTATATGTACTTTGGGTAATATACGACGCACTCGCTCCTACGTATTAGGTTCTTGCGTGTGTGTCCCGAGTTCCTTCCCGTTTAGGCGTAGGCCTGCTTCCTCTTTGTTCTCGCCCCCGTGCGATCGAAACCCTTTTCTCTCGTGTTCAGGCGATTGAGATCCCTTCTCTTGCCCCTGTGCAATCGAGACTCGTTTTCCCGCCGAACTACGTTTGCTCTGATCTCTCGTACCAGACGAGAGTACGTAGGCATAGGATTGCGATAATCCTAGCGAGCTACCTTTTTCCCTGTTTTGCTGTGGTTTGCTGAACTACAGCTGCTCTGATTTCTCGAACCAGACGAGAATATGTAGGCATAGGATGTGATATCCTAGCGAGCACACTAACAACTAACTTCTTTGTTGTCTCGCTGCCGTGCGATCGAGACTTTCCCACTGACGACTGATGTTCCCTTTCTCTTGCCCGAGCGTAATCGAGACCAGACCGTAGTTCTAGAACCCGTAGGTTCCCATATCTTTAAAACCCGACATACTACATCCGTTCTACCGAAAACAGGTAACGCCTAAGTCTCCGTCGAGCGAGCAGCATACACCTAACTGCTAGAATGCGTACACTAGTATCGTCAACCCTTTCTCTCACCCCCGTATGATCGAGAACACCCTGTCTAGTCGTAGTTAGCCCGAACTACATTTGCTCTGATCTTTCATGCCGTATGAAAGTACGTAGGCACAAGATGCGATATCTTGGCGAGCAACCTTCCCCCATCACCCGTAGTTAGGCGAACTACGTTGACTCTGATTTCTCGTTCCAGACGGGAATACGTAGGCATAAAGTGCGATACTTTGCCGAGTCATTTGCTTTTCTTTTTAGACCAGACTTTTAGCATAGATAGATACACAAACCCGTCAGATAAACACAACAAGTGTGGATCCCATCGAGTACGATGGACGTGAGGGGTGCTAATACCTTCCCCTTGCGTAACCGACTCCCGAACCCAGACAATGGTTGCGATGACCTTGTCTTATACCTTTTCGTCAGGTTTTTCCGATCGTTTCCTTTCCCGTTCTGAGGGATATATAACGAATGGTGGCGACTCTTCTGTCATTGTCGGCACCTCGTTTTTCGCAGTAGCGACACTTACACATCGAATTATTATTATAATTAAGTTCACACGATCTCCCTAATCCCATCACTGTACGTCATTCATACATCTCCTTATCAAGTAATTGCTTTAATCAAAACTACACGATCCCCCCGATCCTACCACCGTATCCCATACATACTACAAACCAATCTATTACAACGATTTAGTTCAATCACTATAAGATTCCATCGTCCAACGCTAGTCCATTATGTTAATTCATCTTAATATGACCACACCATCTTACCTCATATATCTATTATACACCATTCATTTGTATTAACGAAGTTAACTCTATACGGTCCTCCTGGTCAACTCACCGTGCCTCGCACATCTCCCACATCAATCTAATTATTTTATTTACCTTCAACACTAGGTAATTCACCTATTAGCACCAAGTATCTATTCATCATATGCATACATATAGCATACACCAATCAACTATATCATTTAATCCACATATAAATAAAGGTTCACCTTCCAATAGTAGGTATACTCATACCCCAACAATCGGGTACACACGATCATAATGGCCACCTCACGATACTCCATATCATACACACTTTCACCAATCATCCACTTAATTCAAACAATAAGGAATTCACTTCCGATCACCACCTATGCACCCTTCATTATTCATCCCGTCATCCCTACACTTATCATGATCAAAGGGATCCTACAAGGCTAATGCACAAGGCAACCTATTACCAAAACCACATTCTGCTGTCACGTTCGCTGGCTCATTTGCCAAGCAAAACCCCGCAGCGAATGCTCGCTATGGCTCGCCAGGCGAACCTGCCCGCAAAGCTTCGCTGGCCACACTCGCCAGGCAAACTTTCTACCCTTTAGGTCTGGGAGTTTATTTGGAATTACTCGCCACTGCTCGCTAACATTTTCCAGGCGAACCTTCGCCAACACTCTCCAGGCGAAACCCAGCGAATGCTACGATACCCCAAAATCTCCACTGTTTAGAACTGCTACCTTGCTCCAATTCAAGCCTAATTTGCCACTTCAATATCCTACTCTATCAGTACCACAAATCATAAATATCATACTTGCCAATCGACCTATAATTCTTACTCTAACACCAACATCAGATACTTTACCGGCACTCTCAGAGTTACTAAGAACCTAGATGCTCCTTAATTTTCCTCTCGGAACCTATTTCATGTTCATATTATTACTATAGGAATTATACCCCAGAACCTATATCATGGTCACTGCCAAAGCCACAAAGATTATACAGAACCTCACTAATACTCATGGTCATTATCCAAACCACAAAGGTTATATAGGAACTCACCAACAACAACACCCCTTCATCGGTGGTAACAACGAATCCTCAACGTATCATCATATACATATATTTCACCATAAACAACAACAATCAACATCATAACAACAATTCAAACATATTCATCATAATACCTACGGGGTTAAGGAATCTCCTCTACCCAATTTCATGTAAATACCATCCTAATCTGTTTCTCCCCCCTTACCTCGATTAATTGCTCAATCGTTGAAAAATCTTGAAGGATTGACAGCCCTAGCCTCCTTCTCTTCCTCCTTGTTCTTCTTCTCACTTTTTCTCCCAAAACTGTTTATCGTAACTTTCTTTCTCTTCTCCCAAAATCCTTTCTCTGGCAGTTTATCGTGTTCTCACTCTCTTTCCCAAAAACTTCTTTATTTCCATTAATCCCTTATTTCTTATTTTATTATTTAAATCCAATAATAATAATAATACTAATATTATTCTCCCACTAATAATAATATTCATAATAATAGTAATAATATGAATAATAATAATATTCCACCAAATTAATATTAATACTAATATTAATAGTAATAATAATAATAATAATAATAATAATAATAATAATAATAATATCACCAATATTGCTATTATTATAATATTATCATTTCCACTCCACGTCACCAAGACTAATCCTTACATATCAAGGATGATCACCTACAACACATCAAACACACCCCACCTAAGGGCACACCCACATAAAATAATTATAATAACACCAAGATAACTAAATAAATAAAATAGGTGTTACAACTCTCCCCCACTTTAATTATTTTCGTCCTCGAAAATTACCTGATGGAAACAATTCCGGATACGCTCCCCGCATCCGGCTCTCCAATTCTCAGGTCACACTGCCTCCTGCAGCACCTCACCATGCCACTCTCACACAGACTACAAAACACGGCGCGAGCTTCTGAGACTTCAAAGCTCGACCAACACCAGTTACCAGCGTAACTCTCAAAACACATCTGTTCTTGGATCCTCTTGACCTCTCAGTCGTCACTTGCACAATTTTAGGTCCGAGTACAACACTCTCGCCTGACTCATACCAACACAAAGAAGTCCTACATCTCTTATCATACAAAGCCTCATACCGTGCCATTCCGATATTAGAATGATAACTATCATCGTAGGTAAACTCAACCAACGACAAATAACTATCCCACGATCCACCTTGATCTAACACATAAGCTCTCAACAAATCCTCTGAAGACTGGATAGTACTCTCTGTCTGTTCATCTGTCTGCGGATGTTAGGCAGAACTCAACCTCGACTTGGTACCCAAAGTTGTCTGCAAACTTTCCCAGATTCTCGATGTAAATCTCGGATCTCTATCCGACACAACACTCGACGGTATCTCATACAACTTCACAACTTCCTCAATATACATCTCATCTAGTTTCAACATAGAATGATTAATTCCCGCTGACATAAAATGAGCTGGTCTAATCAATCCTCCCACCATTTTCCAAGGTAAATTAGATTCTTCTCACACTCCTCGATAAACCCGATACAAAAGCCATGGAAATATTACCTCATTTACACTATGGAATATTCAACGGTTACATCAGATCTAATAGTCTCTGATGCCCAATCTTCGACCTTCTACAAGCCTAACCAGCATATACAACCTTAACCACTTTTCTCTTCATCTATGATCATCAGAACAATTTCCCTAAATTCGGTTACCTCTTAATAGCAACGGGACGGGTACTCATTCCACTTCAAAGTCCTGTTTCAATAATACTCTTATTACAACTCAACAATATCTGGAACACAAACTCTATCACGATGTCTCATGGTATCAATTCCATTAACCCGAAAGTCAGCTCTTCCACTCTAATTCATTAAATTCAATTCAATCTACCAACTCAAACCAAATTTCCGACCCTCTCGAATATCATCAAGAATACCACTAGTAAGGTCCGTCATACTAAGCTTAACTCCATAAGAAGTCTCTTCTCAAACTTAACTCATATCATAAAATTGCTCAATCAGTCCCAACTATTTTCACCATTCTCATTGGTATATACAAAGATTTCCAATTCAATGCATCAGCTACTACGACTGCTTTACCCGTATGGTAATTCGATCTGAAACCATAATCCTCCAGAAATCTCAATTATCTCATCTGCCCCGTACTCCACTCTTTCAAATCAAACAAATACCTTAAGCTCTCGAGAATAAAAAATGTCTGAAATCTCAACTAAACAATTGTAGCCTCCAAACTCCGGCACAAACACAAAAACATTCGACTCTCAATCACTTGTTAGATAATTCCTCTTATGTACTATAAGTTGCCTTAAAGCATAACTAAAACTTGCCGATGTTGCACTTAACATACCTCCCAATCTTATCAACAAGGCATCACAAAACACAACAAACAGTCCTTTCGGATTCAGCAAAAATCAACCCACGAGCTCTTGACAGCTCTCTCAGAACTCTTTTATAACTTTCTTCACAATTGCATATGCTGCTTCTACTCCAACACTAATAACTCAAGTTCCCAATGCTCCACATGATCCTCTATACTAATCTAATATATCCAAATATCATCGATTAACACATCCATTGTCTTGCTCAAACAAGTATGGAACATCCCATGTCAAACCGACACTCAATTCGTGAGTTACGGCGGAAACACGAACCACACGTTCTGCATCTACTACAAAATATAAATATAGTCCATCAATAAGTAACTTAAATCCATTCCACTACTTCACCATCGCATAGATCATCGAAGTAGCTTTCCAACCCTTCGAACCGTGCGTCATTCCGAGTTACGGTTCTCCCGTTACGACAAAAATACGAAACAACATTTTCTGCCCAGGACACTTCGCTAGGCGAACACCTGGCGAACATGACAATCCAAAATTTTATTTCCGACCGTTTCCTGACTTCCGTATGTCCAATTTTGATTCCGTAAAAAGCTGTGATCTCGAAATTCGACGTACGACAACAATTTCACACTTAGGAAGCCATTCAACACCTTTCCAACTTGAAATATTTTAAAACTCAAGTCACTAATATTGCATTCCACGCCGACCTCTTCTCATAATCGCCAAAAATCATTGCCCATCATACACTTGACTTTACCCTCTCCTGCCTTAGCACACATACCAGACACAAGTCTTAAAACCAATTAATCGAATGAATCCCTTGACCATTCAAATAGACTTATAACACGGAGCTCTCAATATCAGACTAGTTCCTGTAACTAAATCGATCACAACTCCACTTCACGTTCTGGCTATATATCACTATCTCGTTAGGATACTTCCAGACAACCACAATTTAATCGGCAAATCACCAACTTCCACACATTCCTTAACACTCGGAGTTCCATCAAAATTAGACATTTCAACACCGTCCTGCGCCACGTCATTAAAACTACTCTTAAGCACTTAGCTTAACTCAAAACACTTCACTACTCACGCTGTCTAAGGTTGCAAGACACGTCTATCCCAGCCAACACAATCCCAACTACTATTAACAAGAGATTAAGGATGATCAGTTCCTCAATTTGTCAATAGACAGCCAAAATCATGATGGGGTATAAGCCATCTTTACCAAACTATAAGGACATTCAACCACACACTGAGCCACCGCCCCACGCTTACAGCATCTTGGAGAAGCACAAACTTCTCCCCCACTTGCATCATTCCTACTTCTGTAGACAAGGTTAGGAAATAACCATGTACCGACAGTGTTTTCACACATGTGTCGCATACAAGGGAACTAACAACACCAAGTTAAAAGGTATACAACTCTATCCTAGGGACAGACTCAACTCAACTACACTGGCCGGAAGGACCGACCTGCTCTGATACCACTTGTAACAACCCACTTCCCAAAATCAATTAAAATATAAACATTATAAATAAACATCAGAGTACTTCCACCACAAGTGGGATATCACATCGTTTCATTCCTCATAACTCATTATCAAATAGTTTTCAAAATAAAATAGCGGAAAGTATTCATTTTTATTCAACATTCTCGGCCATCTGCCAATTACATAAAAGTGTTCATTAACATTCCACCAAATATGATACGTCACAGGATTTAAAAATAATTTTAACATAAAACAGACGAACACCCAAATCCCGTGTTACGTATCAGAGCATCCTAAGACTCGACTCGACTCACACACCGTTATCCAAGCTAGCTAAGTACCTGGATTATCTGTACTTCTGAAGAAGCACAAACCACAACAACAACAACAAAGGGGTGATAAAACATGATCAAAATATATCGGTAATTACATACATGAAATAAAGGTAGTAACTACAACAGTCATATCAATCATCACCCACCATTCACCAAACACGACATATAGTCCACCAATCAACAAAATACATCATAATGCAAATATGCAACGCAACACCTTGCATGCGGTACCGAATCTTTGGTTCCACAATGGAACCCGGATAGATCACATACGCCCACCCTTGGCAATGATCCTTTCCCACCAATTCCCCACTAAAAGGAATATGAATGAATCACATACACTCCATCGAGCAATGATTCATTCCACCAACACTTCATGATATGCATGACACCAAATGCATACAAATTAACACAAGCATACATTATGCATGCGATCCTCAGATCACACCAACATACATCATACATGCTTACACATCGAACTATTATTATAATTAAGTTCACACGATCTCCCTGATCTCATCACTGTACGTCATTCGTACATCTCCTCATCAAGTAATTTCTTTAATCAAAGCTACACGATCCCCCCGATCCTACCACCGTATCCCATACATACTACACACCAATCTATTACAACGATTTAGTTCAATCACTATAAGATTCCACCATCCAACGCTAGTCCATTATGTTAATTCATCTTAATATACACGATCCTACTGACCACACCATCTTACCTCATATATCTATTATACACCATTCATTTGTATTAACGAAGTTAACTCTATACGGTCCTCCTGATTAACTCACCGTGCCTCGCACATCTCCCACATCAATCTAATTATTTTATTTACCTTCAACACTAGGTAATTCACCTATTAGCACCAAGTATCTATTCATCATATGCATACATATAGCATACACCAATCAACTATATCATTTAATCCACATATAAATAAAGGTTCACCTTCCAACAGCAGGTATACTCATACCCCAACAATCGGGTACCACGATCATAATGGTCACCTCACGATACTCCATATCATACACACTTTCACCAATCATCCACTTAATTCAAACAATACGGAATTCACTTCCGACCACCACCTATGCACCCTTCATTATCCATCCCATCATCCCTACACTTATCATGATCAAAGGGATCCTACAAGGCTAATGCACAAGGCAACACAGTACCAAAACCACATTCTGCTGTCACGTTCGCTGGCTCATTCGCCAGGCGAAGCCCCGCAGCGAATGCTCGCTATGGCTCGCCAGGCGAACCTGCCCGCGAAGCTTCGTTGGCCACACTCGACAGGCGAACTTTCTACCCTTTAGGTCTGGTAGTTTATTTGGAATTACTCGCCACTGCTTGCTAACATTCGCCATGCGAACCATCGCCAACCTTCGCCAGGCGAACCTTCGCCAACACTCGCCAGGCGAAACCCAGCGAATGCTGCGATACCCCAAAATCTCCAATGTTCAGAACTGCTACCTTGCTCCAATTCAAGCCTAATTTTCCACTTCTATATCCTACTCTATCAGTACCACAAATTATAAATATCATACTTGCCAATCGACCTATAATTCTTACTCTAACACCAACATCAGATACTTTACAGGCACTCTCAGAGTTACTCAGAACCTAGATGCTCCTTAATTTTCCTCTCGGAACCTATTTCATGTTCATATTATTACTATAGGAATTATACCCCAGAACCTATATCATGGTCACTGCCAAAGCCACAGAGATTATACAAAACCTCACTAATACTCATGGTCATTATCCAAACCACAAAGGTTATATAGGAACTCACCAACAACAACACCCCTTCATCAGTGGTAACAACGAATCCTCAACGTATCATCATATACATATATTTCACCATAAACAACAACAATCAACATCATAACAACAATTTAAACATATTCATCATAATACCTACGGGGTTAAGGAATCCCCTCTACCCGATTTCATGTAAATACCATCCCAATCCATTTCTCCCCCTTACCTCGATTAATTGCTCAATCGTTGAAGAATCTTGAAGGATTGACAACCCTAGCCTCCTTCTCTTCCTCCTTGTTCTTCTTCTCACTTTTTCTCCCAAAACTGTTTATCGTAACTTTCTTTCTCTTCTCCCAAAATCCTTTCTCTGGCAGTTTATCGTGTTCTCACTCTCTTTCCCAACAACTTCTCTATTTCCTTTAATCCCTTATTTCTTATTATATTATTTAAATCCAATAATAATAATACTACTAATATTATTGTCCCACTACTAATAATATTCATAATAATAGTAATAATATGAATAATAATAATATTCCACCAAATTAATATTAATACTAATATTAATAGTAATAATAATAATAATAATAATAATAATAATAATAATAATAATTATAATTATAATTATAATAATAATAATAATAATAATAATAATAATAATAATAATAATAATATCACCAATATTGCTATTATTATAATATTATCATTTCCACTCCACGTCACCAAGACTAATCCTTACATATCAAGGATGATCACCTACAACACATCAAACACACCCCACCTAAGGGCACACCCACATAAAATAATTAAAATAACACCAAAATAACTAAATAAATAAAATGGGTGTTACACTTCTCATTGGTAGTTACCATTAAATTTGTTGTTCTCTTCCTAAGTCTTGAATTTAACTGTTGCAAAAATTCTTTACGTATTTGATTGTCATCAATGCCTGAATGTTATTACATTTGAACTTATAACATGATTATCTTAAGTTGTGACTTATTTGCATGATTGTTGTTTCCATATTTGTTAATCCCTTAAGTTTTTGCCTTCATCTTTGTAAAGATATGTCATACTTGGTTGAAACCAATTGTATTATTTTAATCCTTGCTTATTGTGATATGCTTGGTTGCTTGGTTGTAACCACATTCCTTGTATTCAGCATGTGTGCATGTTTATTGCTTTGTTAAGTAATTTTCCCCAAAGTGATGGAACTCTTTAGCTCTCGTCCAAGTTTGCCTCCTCCCTCTCCTTCCAAAGGAAAAGCCTCTCTATTGACCCTTGGGTCATAAGTAGCTCATAACCTCATTAGGTCTGGATATGACCTTCTCCCCCTTTTGGTCTGGATAGAACCATTAGGATATAACTCATTAGGTCTGGATAGAACCTTCTCCCCTTTTTGTTCTAGATAGAGCCATTAGGATATAATTCATTAGGTTTGGGTAGAACCTTCTCCCCCTTTTGGTCTGGATAGAACCATTAGGATATAACTCATTAGGTATGGATAGAACCTTCTCCCCCTTTTGGTATGGATAGAACCATTAGGATATAACTCATTAGGTATGGATAGAACCTTCTCCCCCTTTTGGTCTGGATAGAACGATTAGGATAGAACTCATTAGGTCTGGATAGAACCTTCTCCCCCTTTTGGTCTGGATAGAACCATTAGGATATAACCCATTAGGTCTGGATAGAACCTTCTCCCCCTTTTGGTCTGGATAGAACCATTAGGATATAACTCATTAGGTCTGGATAGAACCTTCTCCCCCTTTTGGTCTGGATAGAACCATTAGGATATAACTCATTAGGTCTAGATAGAACCTTATCCCCCTTTTGGTCTGGATAGAACCATTAGGATATAACTCATTAGGTCTGGATAGTACCTTCTCCCCCTTTTAGTCTGGATAGAACCATTAGGATATAACTCATTAGGTCTGGGTAGAACCTTCTCCCCCTTTTGTTTTGGATAGAACCATTAGGATATAACTCATTAGGTATGGATAGAACCTTCTCCCCCTTTTGTTCTAGATAGAACCATTAGGATATAACTCATTAGGTATGGATAGAACCTTCTCCCCCTTTTGGTCTGGATAGAACCATTAGGATATAACTCATTAGGTATGGATAGAACCTTCTCCCCCTTTTGGTCTGGATAGAACCATTAGGATATAACTCATTAGGTCTGGATAGAACCTTCTCCTCCTTTTGGTATGGATAGAACCATTAGGATATAACTCATTAAGTCTGGATAGAACCTTCTCCCCCTTTTGGTCTGGATAGAACCATTAGGATATAACTCATTAAGTCTGGCTAGAACCTTCTCCTCCTTTTGGTCTGGATAGAACCATTAGGATATAACTCATTAGGTCTGGGTAGAACCTTTTCCCCCTTTTGGTCTGGATAGAACCATTAGGATATAACTCATTAGGTATGGATAGAACCTTCTCCCCCTTTTGGTCTGAATAGAACCATTAAGATATAACTCATTAGGTCTGGATAGAACCTTCTCCTCCTTTTGGTCTGGATAGAACCATTAGGATATAACTCATTAGGTCTGGATAGTACCTTCTCCCCCTTTTAGTCTGGATAGAACCATTAGGATATAACTCATTAGGTTTGGGTAGAACCTTCTCCCCCTTTTGTTCTGGATAGAACCATTAGGATATAACTCATTAGGTCTGGATAGAACCTTCTCCCCCTTTTGTTCTAGATAGAACCATTAGGATATAACTCATTAGGTATGGATAGAACCTTCTCCCCCTTTTGGTCTGGATAGAACCATTAGGATATAACTCATTAGGTCTGGATAGAACCTTCTCCCCCTTTTGGTCTGGATAGAACCATTAGGATATAACTCATTAGGTCTGGATAGAACCTTCTCCTCCTTTTGGTATGGATAGAACCATTAGGATATAACTCATTAGGTCTAGATAAAACCTTCTCCTCCTTTTGGTCTGGATAGAACCATTAGGATATAACTCATTAGGTCTGGGTAGAACCTTTTCCCCCTTTTGGTCTGGATAGAACCATTAGGATATAACTCATTAGGTCTGGATAGAACCTTCTCCCCCTTTTGGTCTGGATAGAACCATTAGGATATAACTCATTAGGTCTGGGTAGAACCTTCTCCCCCTTTTGGTCTGGATAGAACCATTAGGATATAACTCATTAGGTCTGGATATAACCTTCTCCCCCTTTTGGTCTGGATAGAATCATTAGGATATAACTCATTTGGTCTGGATAGAACCTTCTCCCACTTTTGGTATGGATAAAACCAATAGGATTTAAACTCATAGGTCTGGATAGAACCTTCTCCCCTTTTGGTCTGGATAGAACCAATAGGATATTACCTCATAGGTCTGGATAGAACCTTCCCCTCCTTTTGGTCTGGATAGAACCAATAAGATTTAAACTCATAGGTCTGGATATAACCTTCTCCCTCTTTTAGTCTGAATAGAACCATTAGGATTTAAACTCATAGGTCTGGATAGAACCTTCTCCCCTATAGGTCTGGATAGAAATAATAGGATATAATCTCATAGGTCTGGAAAGAACCAGTAGATCCTTATTCTGTAGTTCGTGCCCGAACTACGACCTCTCTGATTTCTCATTGGACAATGAGAATACGTAGGCACAAGATGCGATATCTTGACGAGCAACCTTCCCCCTTCTTCCTCCTTTTGGTCTGGATAGAACCAATTGGCCTTACAACATAGAATTAGGTAGAGTTTGGTTAACTCTATGTAAGAATCATGAAAATGATTACTTACTCCCCTTTCTTGAGTGTACAATGTAGATCTAGAGAGTTTGGATAAACTCTACACAAGCATTGTAGTGTGTGTTCCCCCTTGAACCTTGATCATAATCAAGTGTTCTTTATCCCGAGTGAGGTGAACTACGATTTCTCTGATTCTATCCTAGTAAGGATACGTAGGCAGAGGACGCGATGTCTTTGCGAGCAAACTTAGAAACTATCCTTAGGTTTTAACCTTCATCTTTTACCCAACCCAAACCTTAGCAAACATTTAACAGACATAGCATGCAAACAAGCAAAAGGTTCCTGCAGACTACTACAGATGTTTAGGATGTGAAATACCTACCCTATGCATAACCAACCCCCGATCCCCGAATCTCTTAGCGTTGTTGTTACATCGCGAAAAGGGTTTTTCTTTCTTTAGACTTTTCCTTTGGATAAATTAAAGTCCGATTGTGAATTTAAGAATTTAGATTCAAGTTAATCAATAGCTTGGTATCACGATTCTCACCGCAACAGAAATGGCAACTTCACTGGGGATATTTACTTTAAATTGAGGGTTTAGCCTATTTTGTTTAAATTGCATGCTATATTCGTGAATATTTGCTTAACATGTATATTTGTCAATATATTTGTATGTCGGATATTGGGTACTTTGAGTGGTGAGACGGTCCTATACCCGGACTTGAGTGCAATTATGATAGGATGGTGGTATATTACAGAAGGCTTATAGGGAGTTGATTCCCGACCAAGCTAACTTGAGAAACCACCGCTCAGTGTAGGCCCTCTTGAGAGTTTAGTATTGTTGATCGAGTATTCGTGAAAACAATGCTACTTTCGACGAAGGAGCCCATGACACTGTGGACTTTTATATTACATTCTACCCCACTTTGGCCTTATTAGGATGTAGTGCGATGGCTATAAGGAAGTATTTCCGAAATAGTTGATATTCGATACTACACTTGGACGAGACTCTCTTGAGAATATTATCAATTACCAAGTGATTTGGGAAGTTTATAATATCCAAAAGATGGGTTGTTGACTCTGGGAACTCTGTTAGAACCCGTTCGGCAGGTACAAATTAACCCATAGTGCAAATCCTTGGGGATGGGTAGACCTTGGACCCACGCTCGCCCTTTAAACCTAAGCTTATGTTTTTGTACATATGTGTGATCTTTGCATTTGCCTGTGTTTGTGCATTCTTGCATTCATAAACATCATATCACCATAAGCATATCATGTCGCAACTAGTTTTGTAAAACTCAGTCGATCTCTGTTATTTTTAAAAGTTGTAACTTTTCCAACGATTGATGAAATGAGGGTTTTGACCTAGTCAATCTTCTGAGTTTTGTAAAACCAGTTTGCTTTTGCATTGCATTTGCATTTCTCAGCCTTGCGTCACTTTTGATCAGAGATAGAGAAGGGATACCTAGCACATATCCGAGACAAATGGCAACAATGGAGGGACTTTTGAAAGCCCAGGAAATGCTGAAAGATGACATCAGAATTCTCAAATATCAGATGAATTGGGTTCTAGAGACATTGCAGAACATGATGATAAAGGAAGGTCACCTTGACCATGTGACGTCCAGAGAAACTAGGGATGCATTATCTCCGATGATTCCTCCAACTCAAGGACATTCTCGGTATCAACCGCCAGATAACCGTCAATTGCGTCAGCACGCCCAACAAAGACCAAGGAAACCAGGGAGTTCGTTTCCAATGTCATACAGTCAGATATTGCCGGACTTAATCCAAGACGGGATGATAATACCAAAGGAGCTGAAGATAATACCAAAGGAGATGAAACCAATGATTCCTCCTCATCCTATGGACGTCAATAGTAACGCTAAATGCGACAATCATACAAGGGCACTGGGGCATTTGACTAAAGACTCTCAGCACTCAGTGTTTCTTCCTCCTCAAGCTTCTCAAAGCCAGAGATGAAACAAGAAGAATCATGTCAGGAAAAATAAGGCTTGCAGTAGACCAACTCTAGTACCGTTAAGCAAACTTTACCCGCTACTGATTCAGAACTCACTAGTGACTCCACGATTATCCAATCCTGTTCCAGGACCATGGCATAATGCGAACCTGAATTGTGAATTTCACAAAGGAGCTGAAGGACACAACTTAGATGCATGTATAGCATTGGGTTATCTTGTACAAGAGCTAATCATTGACAAACAATTGATCCTCGAGGAAGACCACCCAGAAGTAGAATGTGGATATCATATTGGGACAACAGGGCACCTAGTTGAAGAGTGTGAAGGTTTGTTGAAACCTCAGGAGGATAAATCAAATGACAGTGCTGCGATTCCTAAATACGAAGGCAAAGGACCCGTGAGACCCCTCATAATTCTATATCATAAGGAGTAAGTGGTGTTTGAAGGTGTTTCCCCACATGGGCCTAAAATTTGAATTTTTGTTCCCTAAGACTGGCAGCTGTAGACTGTTTCAGCATTTTGTTGTGTTTTCTTTGCATTTGAATTGCTTGTAAGCTGTTGTTCATTTTGAATTGGCAAGATTAATGAAATGTTTGTGCATCTTTTGATTAAGTCCATTCGTTTTACTCTTTCTCTTTCCTTTTATTGTTATGAGATGACGAAAAAATGCAAATATTTCTTTTCTTTACTAAACTATTGTTTAAAACAAAGATTGGGGAGGATGATGAAAACTATGTCCATAATTGCTGTCGATATGCTTTCAATTTAACTTTGCCGATGATGTAAGGCATTGTTTCAATCCCTAAACACTGGAGTAATAAGGAAGATAATCCCTCATTAACCCCTTCGAGCCTAGAAGTAGGAGTTTTTTCTTTCTTTACAAAAACAGAAACCTTAAATCTCAAACCTGGGTGTGGGTAGTTCTCAGTCAACTCGGAGATATATGCATACAAGACACTTTAAAAGTGGTGCATTCAAGTTTTCCTTCGTACACAACAAGGAAGTGCCGAAGATGCTTTTCAGCATAAAAGACGATGATGGTTCACCGTATCCATTAAACCAGGTAGTCATCTCCTTTCTCGAAAAGAAGCAAAAATAAAAAATGAGTGAAAAAAAGAAAAAAAGCCCGCTAAGTCAAAACCTATGAAGGAGACTTAGGCAAAAATGGGGCATCCCATTGACTGTATATTCGAACAAAGAAGTTCAGACAAAAGTCAGGGATAAAAAGAGAGGAATTTTGTAAGATTCTTCACTTAGAAAATTCTCAAATAGAAAAAAGCTATCAAATACTGTAAGGGAGTTGTGACTACCTTAGGTTTGTAAGCCATCACCAACTATCATCAGTCCAATTCTTAAGCCTGTAAGAACCTGAATGTATAGTTTGAGTTAACTGAGCGTAGGATTGGAGTTTATCATGGAGAATGGGTGGGACAAATAACTTTGAGCCTTTATCCTTTGTTTCATGAACTGTGAACCAAGCCACGTTACAACCCTTAAAAGACCTAATTGAGGTAAGGTTGTTTTGAAAGCATATTACAGCAAGGTTGGATAACCTGACTCCTATTGATCTTTGTAAATTGTGTGTGTTCATCACTTTATCCATCATTTGTAAAATGATTGGATCACTTTCACTTTGATCACTTGATCACTCCGCCGTGTGTGTTTCATCAAAAAATGTTTTCAAAAGATTGCATGAATTTTACATTGAAAATTGCCAATTTTTAATGAACAGCATTGCGTGCAAAATAATCCAATGTCAAAGGAACCCCAACAAACGCTGTCAGCTAGGGAATTTGACATAATAAAGGAAGTTCAGCCTGGGGCAACCAATTTGAAGGATTTGTTAATCATTTGTCATAACGTTCAGCTAATCAGAGCCGACCAGGTCAAGATCAGATGAAGCTCTCAATAAAAAGTTTAGTCTGGGGCAAATCTTTTGCAGTTACCAGCTAGCAGGGGCAAGTTTGTTCCCCAGTCATTACTTCCATAGTCTAAAGACTTTGTTGTACAAATACCGTTAAACTGGGGCAATCACGTCGAGATTTGTAAATCTCTCCATATAAGGGTTTAAAGACATTGAAGCATCTTTGTGCCAACTTTTTTGTAGAAGCATCCTTATGACTTCTTCTCACAGACCATGTAATCTAGGGGAGAAAAGGTTTGAAGACTGTTTGTCGCAAGAGTCGTTGCTCGCCGAAGAGGATTGTTATACTATCAATGGGGCAGAAAGATTTTGGTTTCGTGATACCCTTTGTCAGCTCTCCAATTAAGTTGTTACTTCGGTTGATCTTGGAACTTCATTTGGTGTTTTTTCCTTCAACAAAGAATTCAAATTCATGACAGCAATCCAAGTGAAGTCATGATGTTTTGGCCTAAGAAGATTACTCTCTCCCAAAGAAGGTGGTAACCTTGAAAGTGGAACTGTGGTTCTTCATGATCATCCCCTTTGATGTCCAATTTAGGTGAAGTTGGTTGGGTCTCCGTGTCGAGATGTTTATTTCATCTCCAATTTTGTTTTGTTTGTTTTGTCAGCATAAACATAAGCATGGCATAAAGCATATGCATTAGCATCTGTGCGTTTTTGCTACCTCTGGTTTTTACCTGTTCCTGTTTCACTTTGGTTCCCCCCTCAGTGATTGGGTGTGTTGTCTCTCTCTCTAATAGAGTTGTCAGCCCTTAAGCATAAAATGTCCATCCTTTCTCAATTCCCCACAGAGTTTAATCCTCGTGGATGGTGGTTGCTTCAGTTATCTTTTTCCATGATTGGATAAGGTAAATCACCATTCGAGTTCATTTCTCAATGGTTGGAGTCTTGTTTGACAGTTTCTTTTTGGCTATATTCTAGATTGAACTTTGGTCCCTGTCGGTTACTGAACCTACTTGGATGTGCATTTATTTTGCACTATCTATCAAGAAGGACATTTTTGCATCATCTTCAACAAATAAGTGGCAGTCTCTGTAGAGAAGCTTATTCATCTTCAACATAAGTGGCAGTCTCTGTAGAGAAGCTTATTCATCTTCAACATAAGTGGCAGTCTCTATAGAGAAGCTTATTCAGCTTATCAATAAGTGGCAGTCTCTGTAGAGAAGCTTATTCATCTTCAACATAAGTGGCAATCTCTGGCGAGAAGCTTATTCATATTCAACGATAAATGGTAGTCTCTTCGGAGAAGTTTAATCATCTTCAGCGGTGAGTGGCAATCTCTTGGGTAAAGCTTAACCTTCATCAAAGATAAATGGCAGTCTCTTCGGAGAAGTTTAATCGTCTTCATTGGTGAGTGGCAATCTCTTGGGAGAAGCTTAACCTTCATCAACGATAAATGGCAGTCTCTTTGGAGAAGTTTAATCGTCTTCAGTAGTGAGTGGCAATCTCTTGGGAGAAGCTTAACCTTCATCAACGATAAATGGCAGTCTCTTCGGAAAAGTTTAATCGTCTTCAGTGATAAGTGGCAATCTCTTCGGAGAAGCTTAATCGTCATCAACGATAAATGGCAGTCTCTTCGGAGAAGTTTAATCGTCTTCAGCGATAAGTGGCAGTCTCTTCGGAGAAGCTTAATCGTCATCAACGATAAATGGCAGTCTCTTCGGAGAAGTTTAATCGTCTTTAGCGGTGAGTGGAAATCTCTTGGGAGAAGCTTAACCTTCATCAACGATAAATGGCAGTCTCTTCGGAGAAGTTTAATCGTCTTCAGCGATGAGTGGCAATCTCTTGAGAGAAGCTTATCATTCTTCAACGATAAATGGCAGTCTCATTTGAGAAGTTTATCTTAAGGATGTCGACGCACGGTTGTAACCAGCATTGTTTGAGAATCCAGTGGATACTGGTATAAGTAATTTGGTGGTGACCAATCATATTTCAAGTAAGGCCTGTTGGTAACCGGCATTATGAAAATCAATGGACAACAAATATTGACAATTTGGTTGTGTATCATTCTAAACTAAGTCACGATGGTTTCCATCCCAAGCTCAGGTTTCGTACCTTTGGAGATGTTTTGTTTGATTCCAAGCACAGGTTTCGTACCTTTGGAAGAGGTTTGTTCTATCCTAAGCACAAGTTGTGTACCTTTGGAGATAGATGTATTGTTTGATCCCAAGCTCAGGTTTCGTACGTTTGGAGATGTTTTGTTTGATTCCAAGCACAGGTTTCGTACCTTTGGAAGAGATTTGTTTCTATCCCGAGCACAGGTTGTGTACCTTTGGAGATAGATGTATTGTTGGATTGGAGCACAGGTTGTGTACCTTTGGAGATGTATACTTTGGATCCCGAGTTCAGAAATTCCTAGAGACTAAAGTGGTTGCATTTGCATGAAGTGATCTATATCCTAATGTGTTGAGGGTTGTGTCTCTTCTATATCCTAATGTATTGAGGATGTTCAGCTTTCGTTCCTAATGTTTTGAGGGTCTTCGTCTAATCCTAACGTGTTGAGGGTTGTGTATCTGCTATATCCTAATGCTTTGAGGATATTAGCTTTTTGTTCCTAAGTATTGAGGAATATATTTGTGCTTCCTGTTTGAAGATCTGGTCGTCACCAAACTCTTTGAAAATCCAGTTCTTTCTAAATCCATTGGTTGCTGGCATTACTTGAAAACTGATCATTTTTAGTCGGTTGTTACTAATTCCCCCAGCCGGAGTCCTGTGTTTCATCAATATTGTTTGGAATTCCCAATTGTAATTGGAACTTTAATTTGGTCGTCACCATATCCCCAGGAAGTCTAGTGGTATTTAGCACTTTTTCGAAACCGTTTGTTGGATTGGTCTTCACCATTATCCCCATTAAGTCTAGTGGAAACTAACCCCACTTGAAGTTGTTTGTTGTTTTGGTCGTCACCGGTTTTCCCATTGGAGCTTTTGCTTTCCCAGTTGAGTCTCGGAGAATTAGTGGATACTAGCTTCCCCGGCGCATCCAGTCTTGTTTCTAACCTTTTCCTGAGGATCCCGTTTGAACTCTTCGTCATAGGAAATTTCTCATCTGGTTATCCCCAGTGAGGTTCGTGTCTCCATTCCGTCTTTTCCCCGGTGAAGATTTGCTTCCCCAGTGGATTTGTTCCCCAACAAAGTTTTCCCCAGTGGGTTTCTTTCCCGATGAGGTTTGCGTTTCTTTTCATTCGTTTCCCCAGTGAAGAATTGCCTTCTTCCCCAGTGGGCTTCCTCATCTGGTTATCCTCAGTGAGGTTTGTGTCTCCTTTCCCCAGTAAAGATGTGTCTTCCCTGGTGGAATTTGTGTCCCCTGTGTGAAAGATTCCCTTGAACATCATCTTTGATTATGTTTGAACTATCTTGCTTACCTTGCCTTGGATCTTTCCCTAGTTTGTTGAGTCCCTCGTGAGTGGTTACTCGTCATTTATTGTCGTTCTTTTATATTTGCTCGTGTGTCTGCATTTGTCTTGCATTCAAGCATCATAAAACATCATTTATATTCATTTCATTTCAGCATTGGTCTTTTTGCATACCATCGGATCTAAGGGACAAAATTTCTGGTTTGCTATATTTAAATACCTTTCACTACGATTCTATGAGGATTGTCATCTCTCAGTGTCATCTAGTGAAGATATTTAAATAGGGGCATCTGTTGCACCCAAAATTTTGACCCCTTAGATCCTCATCATCATTTTAGGATCATATTCATATGATTATCTAACCATAACCTATTTCAAGCTTGTCTTTGTCAAGATACAGGAATCAGGGTTTTGTACAGCCGAAATTAAGGTTTCGAGGGTTAATCAGTCAATGTTTTGGATTAGTTCTCCTTGGATTGAGTCTCCACGCCATCAAATGTATTCTTTTGGATCAAATATGAATCTAATTTGAGGTTGTCACCCAGGAATTGAGAACAGTGTAGTTCAGGATACCCGATTAGGGTTTTCGATCAGGAAAAGTCAACTGTAGTTTGAATTTTGATTTAAAAGGTGTTCCAATGATGGGATCATGGTCCATGAAGTTCCTATGGCTTAGTAAAGTCTACTCAAAGAGTTCCAAGGCCTCAGAATACCCGGATCATTAACAGTTGACTCGGTAGTCACCGATTGATCGTACAGTTGACCGAAAAGTCAACTCTTCACTTATAAGGAATTTGACTTCAATATGTGAATCAAAAATGTTCCTTATGTCATATTACACATTTCCATAAAATTTCATGACCATTGGATCAAGGGTTAGGAAGAAATTGCAAAAATTGGGAATTAGGGTTTTGAAAGGGGCAAGACCATAACTCCTCAACTACACATCCAATTGAGGTGGTTCAAAGCTCATTGGAAAGCTCTTGACAAGTCCTAAAAAAGTCCTAAACTGGTACATGATCAAAAAATGCATAGATTTGGAGTTATGACCAAATTCATTTTAAGTTATTTGGTCTCTTAAGCTTGTTTTTTCAGCAACTTGGAGGGGTTTTTCAACCTAGTTCCATCTAGAATTTGAAAATCTCAAAAACATGAAAGTTATAGATCTACTTGAGGGCTTTCTAATAAGTAGTAGAACTCCTCAATAGCATTTGTGAGCAGAGAGTTATGGACCATGGAAATTGGGGATGCCACACTTGAAGTCACCAATTCAACTTTTCCCAAAATTCAAATTTCATCAACTTGGGCTACCCTCAGCCATTGGATCATGTTCTATTCTGATAATGTGAAGCCTAGATGAAGCAAAAACCAGAAGAAAGGAAGTATTGATGGGCTTTGCAACTTGGAGAAATTGGCCAATAAAATAATCATTTAAAAGACTATGAAAGAGAAACTTTTTCAAAGAGTTGGGCAGCTGCAGTCCCCTACCCTTCTAGCTTCACTCCAGTCATCTCATCCGTCCCATCTCACTTGATATTTTACTCAGCATTTTCCCAAGAATTGATGAGAAAATCTGCCACTTGATCTTGGCAAGATTTCATTCAAAATCTCCCTCCAAAATATGGAAAAACCAAGGCTGCCCTCACCTTCACTCTCCCTATGTTACAAACCACACCAGAGCTATCAAGAACACATAGAACTCATAGCTCTCTCATTCCTTTTCTTGCTTGAAAGTTTCTTAAGTTTACAAAATCACAAAAATCACCATTTTCGACTTTTCATGCTAGTTCTTATTCCAACCATCAAAACACTTCAAAGACCATTTATACACCCTTAAAATGGCCATTTGAAATTGTTCCCACCATTACTTTCATCAAAAAAACTCATCAATCTAAAAGTCAACCTTCATACCTTCATATGTTGACTTTTATGCACTTTGGAAGCCAAGTCTCTACTTAAGGCCTTTCCTACCACTTCAACACTCCCAACACCTCATATATATCTTGTTTCAACTGTCCAAAGTCTCAAAAACCAGTTGGGAAGCTCATTACTCAAACTGTCTTAAAGGATTTCTTGTTGCTTCAAGAGGAAGAAAACTCCAAATCTGTGCCAAGGAAGAAGATCTCTGGGTTTCTTTGATTTCTAGCTTGCTCAAGAAGGTCTACAAGAGGTATGTAATGCTTAACCTCTTCATTATACATACATTGTTATGTTTTGCAATTTTGAAGTTCTTGTTGTGAAAATCATAGTCATGCTGTCCCAAAATTAGCTCTTAGTCAAGAGTTTGTGTTGATTGCTATGATATTGCTTTTGTTAAAGTATATTATTCATGAGTGATGTGTTGATAATTTTCTGTTAATGATGAACTGTGTATGTGGTTTACAACTTGTTTTGAGGATTTTGTCTACAAGATTAGCTTTAGGGTTCCAAACATGAGATGTTATTGTGCTTGCCATAGATCTGTCAGCCCTTGTTTATCTGTGATGTTTGAATTGCTTGTTAGCTATTTCATGAGGTTCCCCTGCCCCCTAGGTCATGTATGAATCTAGGATAGCTTTTGTTTCACAGTTGTGATATTTGCTTCATTTGTTATACCATTGTCATAAGTTTTGTGTCAAAATGATATATGCCTGCAATGTTTCACCTCATGTGTTTAAACTATTAGTTTGTTTTGATTTGGTCTTACTTGTATTGTTTGAAACTTGTTGAAATGATGAAAAGCATGAGATTTGGTTAATAAGGCCAGTTGTAAGGTTTATTTGTTTGTTTTGCTGTCAAATGTTTGCAACAGCATACCAGTTTTTATTTTGAGCAGTTTGTGTGTGATCTTTAAGTTGGAAAACATCATTTAGCATATTTAGAGGTTGTGTGTGGCATTTGTATGTTCAAACTGCCCCTGCTTTTTCAAAACAACTGTCTAATTTCACATTGCATTCTCAAGGCTTCACGATACCAACAATATGTCCATATTCTGTTTCAACTTGTTTCTGTTTAATCCATGAGCCTAGATTCATCATTTTACCTGTTTTAAGTTGGTGTGTGATGCATGATTGTCTCAAACTGCCATAAACTATCCTGCTGCATAAATGAGCTTGTTTTTTTGCATTTCATAACCATCAATATGTCAAATTCTGTTTCTGTATGAGATAGGCCTGAATTTTAAGTTTGATATCATTCATTTTCATGATTGTGAGGTGTGTGTATTGGTTGTTTGAGCTGTTTCCACCTGTTTCATCTTTTCACTCTTAAAAATGCATTCTCAAGCCAAATATGCCATGAGCCATACCAAATTCTGCCTTGTTTGCAATGTGACTGTTTTTTGAGTTTGAACTCATTTATTTCCATGTTTATGATGTGTATGTGTTGATTTCATGATATAAAACCACTCACAAGCTTGCATTCTTCCTCTGCTGCCAAACAACTTGTTTCTCAAAATCACAGCTGCACACACCTACACTCTTTCTGTTTGTGTTGTTTTGAATTATTTCATGAGCTTAGGACCTTTAGAAAACATGTCTAGGGCTTGTATATGTATGAACCAGACCCCATTTTTTGAATGCCATGCCCATTTGTAGCTCTTCTGCTTGACAGCCTGCTTAACATGTGCTACAATTGCAGTTTTTGAACCAAATTTTGTTGTGTGCATCTTATGATCAAATCTTAAGTTGTAGAATCATTCATGGACATGTTTGGGACTTGTGTATGGTGTTTGTTTGGTCTAAACCTATTCCAATTATTTCATGTCTTCAATTATGCATTTTCATGTGTAAGTGAGCAGCTAGCATATCATTTTTATTTATGATTGGTTTGTGGAAAATATTGAAGTGCGGAAACACTTAATAACATGTTTTGAGTCTGTGTGTGAGGTCTGTTCAATCTGTTTGTGCTTATTTCATGACTTAGCTTTCCAATTTCATCTTTCAATTTCACATAGCGTGGCATGACAGTTCTGTTTGGTTATGACCTTGGCATTTTGAATGTTGCTAGCTTGTTTCTCATTGCATTTTAAGTAGCTTGGTTGAGATGCCATAAGTTTTCTTGTTTTGTTTTGATTCAAGTTTGAATGCATCCATGTTTGGCCTCTTGATTAAAATCCTTGACAGTAGTGCTATTTGTGCCTATCATTGCAACTTATATGTTTCCTTTTGATCCAATACTGTTTTGATTGATATCCTTGCTAGAACTCATTCATAATCATGCCTGTGACTTGCTCATGTCTTTCCATGTTTCTAATTACTTCTGGTATGGCCTGTGAACTTACAAATGCATCTCAAGTTTCCATATGCATATGCTATCGTGTTTTGATTTGTGGATTTTATTTCAAAATTTGGTTGTTACCATCATGACCCTCATCAAAAATCAATCAAGTTTGACTAAAATTTCATAAAAAAAGGTTAAGTTTTGACAAAGTTTGAGAGAAAACGCATTTTTGAAATTTCACTTATTTTGGCTTTGGTTTCTTGCCCAGATTTTCATTCAAGATAGCTTTATCTTTTTCTGGGGTGGCTAAATACACGAATGTATCGCCATCCTAGTGGTTATAGCATGCGCCTTAAGTACCTCATATTCCCTTGTAACTTGTGTTCGATCCCTGAGTGGGACATTTTTTGGTTGTTTTATTTTTGCTGCTCATGTTTATTTTATTCTCTTCTTTTCCCATCCCAAATTCACACGCGCGCGTTGTGGCCAGGTGGTTAGTGTTGGGTTTGTAAACCAAGAGGGCCTGGGTTCAACCCCTCCCATGGCCATTTCTTTTTTTACCCACTTGTTTCATTTATTTTATTTTCATAAAATTCAATGTATCATAACTTTCTCATGCTTTATTAGTTTCGATCCGTTCTTTTTGCAAAATGCTCATGATGATGTCTAATTTCATTTAATGGATCAAGATTTCAAATTGCTTATATTTAAAATGCCTTTTTGCCTACTTGATATTTGGTACATTTTTAGGTCGTTACCTTGCGTCTTGATGAATTTCTCTTGAACCATGCTTGACTCATCTTGTGAGATTTGTTGATAATTGATCTTTGTGTTTGTTAACATGTTAAAGCATTGCTTCTCATTGGTAGTTACCATTAAATTTGTTGTTCTCTTCCTAAGTCTTGAATTTAACTGTTGTGAACATTCTTTACGTATTTGATTGTCATCAATGCCTGAATGTTATTACATTTGAACTTATAACATGATTATCTTAAGTTGTGACTTATTTGCATGATTGTTGTTTCCATATTTGTTAATCCCTTAAGTTTTTGCCTTCATCTTTGTAAAGATATGTCATACTTGGTTGAAAGCAATTGTATTATTTTAAGCCTTGCTTATTGTGATATGCTTCCTTGCTTGGTTGTAACCATATTCCTTGTATTCATCATGTGTGCAAGTTTATTGCTCTGTTAAGTAATTTTCCCCAAAGTGATGGAACTCTCTAGTTCTCGTCCAAGTTTGCCTCCTCTCTCTCCTTCCAAATGAAAAGCCTCTCTATTGACCCTTGGGTCATAGATAGCTCATAACCTCATTAGGTCTGGATATAACCTTCTCCCCCTTTTGGTCTGGATAAAACCATTAGGATATAACTCATTAGGTCTGGATAGAACCTTCTCCCCCTTTTGGTCTGGATAGAACCATTAGGATATAACTCATTAGGTCTGGATAGAACCTTCTCCCCCTTTTGGTCTGGATAGAACCATTAGGATATAACTCATTAGGTCTGGATAGAACCTTCTCCCCCTTTTGGTCTGGATAGAACCATTAGGATATAACTCATTAGGTCTGGATAGAACCTTCTCCCCCTTTTGGTCTGGATAGAACCATTAGGATATAACTCATTAGGTCTGGATAGAACCTTCTCCCCCTTTTGGTCTAGATAGAACCATTAGGATATAACTCATTAGGTCTGGGTAGAACCTTCTCCCCCTTTTGGTCTGGATAGAACCATTAGGATATAACTCATTAGGTATGGATAGAACCTTCTCCCCCTTTTGGTCTGGATAAAAATATTAGGATATAACTCATTAGGTCTGGATAGAACATTCCCCCCTTTTGGTCTGGATAGAACCAATACGATTTAAACTCATAGGTCTGGATAGAACCTTCTCCCCTTTTGGTCTGGATAGAACCAATAGGATATTACCTCATAGGTCTTGATAGAACCTTCCCCTCCTTTTGGTCTGGATAGAACCGATAAGATTTAAACTCATAGGTCTGGATAGAACCTTCTGCCATTTTTGGTCTGAATAGAACCATTAGGATTTAAACTCATAGCTCTGGATAGAACCTTCTCCCCTATTGGTCTGGATAGAACCAATAGGATATAATCTCATAGGTCTGGAAAGAACCAATAGATCCTTATTCTGTAGTTCGTTCCCGAACTACGACCGCTCTGATTTCTCATTGGACAATGAGAATACGTAGGCACAAGATGCGATATCTTGACGAGAAACCTTCCCCCTTCTTCCTCCTTTTGGTCTGGATAGAACCAATTGGCCTTACAACATAGAATTAGGTAGAGTTTGGTTAACTCTATGTAAGAATCATGGAAATGATTACTTACTCCCCTTTCTTGTATGTACAATGTAGATCTGGAGAGTTTGGATAAACTATACACAAGCATTGTAATGTTTGTTCCCCCTTGAACCTTGATCATAATCAAGTGTTCTTTATCCCTAGTGAGGTGAACTACGATTGCTCTGATTCTATCCTAGTAAGGATACGTAGGCAGAGGACGCGATGTCTTTGCGAGCAAACTTAGAAACAATCCTTAGGTTTTAAGCTTCATCTTTTACCCAACCCAAACCTTAGCAAACATTTAACAAACTTAGCATGCAAACAAACAAAAGGTTCATGTAGAGTACTACAAATGTTTAGGATGTGAAATACCTACCCTATGCATAACCAACCCCCGATCCCCGAATCTCTTAGCGTTGTTGTTACATCGCGAAAAGGGTTTTTCTTTCTTTAGAACTTTCCTTTGGATAAATTAATGTCCGGTTGTGAATTTAAGAATTTAGATTCAATTTAAGAATTTTGACAACTTGTATCACATTCATGCTTTAATTTGCAACCAATATACCATTTTTCTGTTTGGTGTTGATTTGAACTGATCCTTGAGCATAAAACTATCCTTTAGCATATATGTGGTGTGTGTGCATCATTGGTTTAGCATGAATCTCATTATTTGGAAAATACCCTGCTGCACCATCAATTTGATTCAAGACAACTTTTTGCATATCAACCAACATACTAAATTCTGCTTTGATTGAAATAGGCCTGAATTTTAAGTATGATCTCATCTATTTTCATGTTTGTGATCTGTGTGTATTGGTTGTATCAGTTGTTTCCACCTGTTTTGTCCTTTCACTTTCAAAATGCATCATCAATTTCTGTTCAAGCCAAATATGCCTGCATTGCATACCAATTTTCTGTTTAGATTGAAATGTGAATGAGTCTTGAGCATGATTTCATCTGCTGTCATGTTTGTAATATGTGTGTAGTATTTACATAACTTGATCCCACTGGTTTTGACCTTTCATTTTCATAATGCCTCACCATCTTATTGCCAAAACAGTTTTTCTTGCAAAATCACAGTTACACACACAACATTCCTTTTTGTTTGAAGCATTTTTGGTTGATGTATGTGCATGAGAGCCTCATTTAGCATGTTTAGAGTTTGTAGGCTAGGTGTGTATGTGGGCTGAACCTCTCCCTTTGAACCATGACAGCTTGTATCCTTTTATACCATAAATTGCAGCCATGAACCATTTTCATTTTTGTTTGATTTAAGTATGATCCCTGAGTGTGAAACTATCTGCTACCATGTTTGTGATGTGTACTTGACATGAAACCACTCACTATTGACTGAACCAGCTTGCATCCTCACCCTGTTGTCAAAACAGTTTTTGAAAGAACCACAGCTGCACACACCCCACATTTATTCTGTTTGAAGCATGTTCCATGAACATAGGATCATTTGTCACCATGACTAAGGCTTGTATATAATGTATATGTCAACTGAATCCATTTCATTTTGAACTGAAACTACTCATCTTGCCATGACAGTTGCATTTCATTTGCCATATTTTCTATCAATGAGTCATTTCCTATTCTGTCGGAATTGTGACTGAATTTGGATCCTAGTATCATCAGTTAACATGTTTTGAAGTTGTGTGTGGTGTTTGCTTGGCCTAAACTCATTTAACTCATGTTTTGATCCCCTTTATGCCTTGTACTACTATGCTTGCCATAAGCAAATTACTTTTCTGTTTTGTTGGTTCCATGACTGATCTTGGATTGCAGAATCTTCAATCAATATGTTTATAATTGGTATGTGATATTTGTTTGATCTGAAACTGCTCAATTCTTGCTATGACTGCCATTATGCACTTCAAAATGCCTATTTGCATATCCATTAGTGTTTTAATTTGTGGTTGTTATCTCGAAAAACTATTAGTGCTATCATGCTCCTTGTTAAATTCTGAGTGAGTTAGACTATTGGTTTGTAAAATTTGAAGCCTTATTGAGAAAGTTTGAAACCAATTCGCCCTTGCATTTTTTTTGCCTTGAAGCCTGGCCCAGAATTTCAATCAAAGGAACCCTTATGTATTTATGGGGTGGCTTTACATACTGGATGTATCGCCACCCCAGTGGTTACAACACGCGCCTTTCACCTAACATGCCAGGGTTCGATCCTCAGTGATGACCCATTTTGGTTCTTTTTATTTTAATTATCATGTTTATTTTATTTTCATCCTTTCCATTCCATGACAGCGCACGCGCAATTGGCTGAGTGGTTAAATTCTGGGTTTGTGAACCAAAGGGCCTGGGTTCAACCCCCTCCCATGGCCATTTCTTCTTTTTTTGTATATCACATGCTTCATTTATTTATTTTCATGAAATTCAATGATTCATAACTTTTGCATGCCTCATTATTTTCAATCCGTTCTTTTGGCAAAATGTTCATATTAATGTCTAGTTTCAATTAATGAAGGAAAATTTCAAATTTCTTGTATTCACATTGCCTTTTGCCTACTTGGAAGTTGGATCCTTTTAAGGTCGTTACCTTGCGTCTTGATGAATTTCTTTTATACCGTGCTTAATTTTTATCTTGTGAGATTTTGTTGATGATTGACTCCTTTGTGTTGGTTAACATGTTAGGCTTTGTTTCTCTTTTGGTTGTTACCATGAATCTGCATTTTCTCCTCCTAAATCTTGAACTTAAGTAGTTATGACATTGTCTTACATACTTGTTTATACTTGATTGTCATCAATGCCTAAATGTTATTACATTTGAATTTATAGCATGCTTATCTTAAGTTGTGATTTATTTGCATGATTGTCGTTTCCATATTTGTTAATATGTATCCCTTGAGTTGTTTCCTTTATCTTGGTAAAGATGTGTCATACTTGGTTGAAACCAATTGTATTATTCTAATCCTTGCTTATTGTGATATGCATGCTTGTTTGGTTGTAACCATATTCCTTGTATTCCTCATGCCTAAATGTTTGATGCTTTGTTAAGTATTTCTTCCCCAAGTGATGGAACTCTTTAGTTCTCATCCAAAGTTGCCTCCCCTCTCTCCTTCCAAAGGAAAAGTCTCTCCATTGACCCTTGTGTCATGGATAGCTCATTACCCGCTCCCTTGACTTTGTGAAGTCATCTTGAACCTTAGTATAAGCCATTAGACTTTGCTCTAAGTCTAAAAAACCCACCTTTGTTAGGAGTGCTCTTTCAACTAGAACCCTAGGATAGAGTTTGTAAACTCTATGTAAGAATCATGGAGATGATTACTTACTCCCCTTTCTTGAGTGTTTAACGTAGATCTAGAGAGTTTTGTGAAACTCTATACAAACATTGTTATGTTTGTTCCCCTTTGAACCTTGATCATAATCAAGTGTTCTTTATCCCTAGTGAGGTGAACTACGATTGCTCTGATTCTATCCTAGTTAGGATACGTAGGAAGAGGACGCGATTTCTTGGCGAGCAAACTTAGAAACAATCCTTAGGTCTTAACCTACACATTTTACCCAATCCCAATCCATAGAAAACATTGAGAAAACTTAGCATGCAAACAAACAAAAGGTTCCTGTAGAATACTACAGATGTTTAGGATGTGAAATACCTACCCTAGGCATAACCAACCCCCGATCCCCGAATCTCTTAGCATTGTTGTTACATCGCGCAAAAGGTTCTTTCTTTCTTTAGACCTTTCCTTTGGATAAATTAAAGTGCGGTTGTGAAGTTAAGAATTAAGATTCAAGTTAATCAATAGCTTGGTATCACGATTCTCACCGCAACAGAAATGGCGACTTCACTGCGGACATTTAAACTTGAGGGTTTAGCCTATTTTGTTTAAATTGCATACTATATTTGTGAATATTTGTTTAACATGTATATTTGTCAATATATTTGTTTGTGTGTTGGATATTGGGTGCTTTGAGTGGTGAGATGGTCCTATACCCGGACTTGAGTGCAATTATGATAGGATGGTGGTATATTCAAGAAGGCTTATAGGGAGTTGACTCCCGACCAAGATAACTTGAGAAACCACCGCTCAGTGTAGGCCCTCTTGAGAGTTTAGTATTGTTGATCGAGTATTTGTGAAAACAATGCTACTTTCGACGAAGGAGCCCGTGACACTGTGGACTTTTAGAAGACATTCTACCCCACTTTGGCCTTATTTGGATGTAGTGCGATGGCTATAAGGAAGTATTTCCGAAATAGTTGATATGCGATACTACACTTGGACGAGACTCTCTTGAGAATATTATCGATTCCCAAGTGATTTGGGAAGTTGATAATATCTAAAAGATGGGTTGTTGACTCTGGGAACTCTATTAGAACCCATTCGGCAGGTACAAATTAACCCATAGTGCAAATCCTTGGGGATGGGTAGACCTTGGACCCACGCTTGCCCTTTAAACCTAAGCTTATGTTTTTTTTTTGCATAGGTGTGATCTTTGCATTACCTGTGTTTGTGCATCCTTTGCATTCATAAACATCATATCATAAGGTTTCATGGAACTCAGACTTTTTTGTTTGTAAACATCAGAGGTCGTTATGAATAGTGAAAGAAAGAAAACTTTGAAGTACACTTACAAGGGTTTTAACCTAGATAACCTAAGAAGGTTGAGCACCTTAGTGACAAATCCAGAGGGGTTCCAAAGCAGGTATGATAAGTT